>LR738551.1:2252500-2937500 GCA_902685375.1 Neostethus bicornis
AGAATTACATAAAAAATAAAACATTAACGTGGTTTTTTATTTTTAAAAATTTTATGCTCGGCGGGATGGATTTAAACGTTTAACGGGCTGCGGGCCGTAGTTTGTCCATGCTCGGTTCCGTTCCGTCATCTTCCGCTTGTTCCGGGATCGGGTCGCGGCGGCAACAGCCTCAAGCGGGAAGCCCAGGCCTCTCTCACCACGGCTGCATCCTCCAGCTCACCTGGAAGGATCCCAAGTCGTTCCCCCGGCCAGCTGTGAGACATAGTCTCTCCAGCGGGTCCGGGGTCTGCCCCTTGGTCTCCTCCCGGTGGGACGTGTCCAAAACACCTCACCAGCGAGGCGCTCGGGGGGCATCCTACCCAGATGCCTAAACCACCCCATCTGGCTCCTCTCGAACTGGAGGAGGAGCGGCTCGACACCGAGCTCCTCCCGGGTGGCAGAGCTCCTCACCCGATCTCTGAGTGAGAGCCCAGCCACCCTGCGGAAGAAGCTCATTTCGGCCGTTTGTACCCGCGATCTCATTCTTTCGGTCACCACCCACAGCTGGTGACCATGGTGAGGGTAGGAATGTAGATCCTGGTTACCATGGTGAGGGTAGGAACGTAGATCCTGGTTACCATGGTGAGGGTAGAAACGTAGATCCTGGTTACCATGGTGAGGGTAGAAACGTAGATCCTGGTTACTATGGTGAGGGTAGGAACGTAGATCCTGGTTACCATGGTGAGGGTAGGAATGTAGATCCTGGTTACCATGGTGAGGGTAGGAATGTAGATCCTGGTTACTATGGTGAGGGTAGGAACGTAGATCCTGGTTACCATGGTGAGGGTAGAAACGTATATCCTGGTTACCATGGTGAGGGTAGGAATGTAGTTTCTGGTTACCACGGTGAGGGTAGGAACGTAGATCCTGGTTACCATGGTGAGGGTAGGAACGTAGATCCTGGTTACCATGGTGAGGGTAGGAACGTAGATCCTGGTTACCATGGTGAGGGTAGAAACGTAGATCCTGGTTACCATGGTGAGGGTAGAAACGTAGATTGACTTGTAAATCCAGAGCTTTGCTTTTCGGCTCAGCTCTCTCTTTACCACGACGGACCGATGCAGTGTCCTAGTTATTGCTGACGCCGCGCCGATCCGCCTGTCGATCTCCCGCTCCATCTATCTTCTACTCATGAACAAGACCCTGAGATATTTAAACTCCTCCACTTGGGGCATGCTCGGTTTAAGCAATAAAATACCCAGCCACTGTGGAACGACTGAACACCTATCAGATCCATCAGATTGTTTCTATGGAGAGAAAGAAACCGTCTGACGGATCAAATTAAACAGCATCAGCAGAAAACAATGAATCACAGACGTGAGGATTTGTGTGAATTTTATTGTGAAAACATTGGTTTTTAATTCAATAAGCTTGTGATATTTAGAAAACGGTAAAGAGAACGAATGGGAAACATTTTATTTTGAAAAGTTTTACTAGTAAATTTCACCCCAAACCTTAAAACCCCCAGGTTCCTCCACCGGCCTTGTGCATAATTTAAATAAAAGTCTTCTTGCTTCTGAAACAGGTGCAGCGAATGGAAAAAAAAAACTTGAGAGACTGAGGAGAAAAAGCGAGTGAAAAGGCCTTTGAGTAACAGCTCAGCTTTTATTTGGCATCACTTCAAATGTCGTCCGTTTACGACGTCTAGACGAGTTTCAAAGCCTCTCTTTTTTAAAACTGAAGAGTAAAAGATATTTACTGGAACAGTAGATGACAGACGTCTATTTCAGTTTCCTAACCACAGACTCCTCCGCTGCTTCTTTGTGCTGCTTTGTCAGATGCTTCAGTCCACCTCTCCTCCTCCTCTCTGCTTCACCAGTCTGTTTGAAGCAAAACAATCTCCTCCTGTTTGATAGATCATTTGAAGATTTCTGCTGTGAGATCTGGATTCTTGGTTTTTCAACGTCTTTCTCCCCCAAAAAACACAATGCAATTCGATGGAGCCGTAAACTTCTCATGTGGCCGAATGTGAGGTTTGGATCCAATGCCCAGACGAAGAACAGCTTTACGTCCCGAGGGATCGCAGAGCTCCCTAGTCTATTTCCGTGCGAAACCCTGGCCACCCTGCGGGGAAAGTTTATGTCCACTTGGATTTAGATGGAGTAGTTTAAGAATCTCAGGGTCTTGTTCACAGTGGGAGAAGGACAGAGCATGAGATCGACAGGCGGATCGGCGCAGCGTCAGTAATAACTAGGACGCTGCATCGGTCCATCGTGGTAAAGAGAGAGCTGAGCCGAAAAGCAAAGCTCTCGATCTACGTTTCTACCCTCACCATGGTAACCAGGATCTATGTTCCGACCCTCACCATGGTAACCAGGATCTACATTCCTACCCTCACCATGGTAACCAGGATCTACGTTCATACCCTCACCATGGTAACCAGGATCTACGTTCCTACCCTCACCATGGTAACCAGGATCTACGTTCCTACCCTCACCATGGTAACCAGGATCTATGTTCCGAGCCTCACCATGGTAACCAGGATCTACGTTCTTACCCTCACCATGGTAACCAGGATCTACTTTCCTACCCTCACCATGGTAACCAGGATCTACGTTCCTGCTCTCACCATGGTAACCAGGATCTACGTTTCTACCCTCACCATGGTAACCAGGATCTACGTTCCTACCCTCACCATGGTAACCAGGATCTATGTTCCTACCGTCACCATGGTAACCAGGATCTACGTTCCTGCCCTCACCATGGTAACCAGGATCTACGTTCCTACCCTCACCATGGTAACCAGGATCTATGTTCCGAGCCTCACCATGGTAACCAGGATCTACGTTCTTACCCTCACCATGGTAACCAGGATCTACTTTCCTACCCTCACCATGGTAACCAGGATCTACGTTCCTGCCCTCACCATGGTAACCAGGATCTACGTTCCTACCCTCACCATGGTAACCAGGATCTATGTTCCTAACCTCACCTATGGTCACCAGCTGTGGTGGTGACCGAAAGAATGAAATCGCGGATACAAGCGGCCAAAATGAGCTTCCTCGGGACCATGGTCCTCTCCCAGAAAAGGGTTGATGTGTCTCAGGGGCCTGTTCCCAGTCAAGGGAATGATGAAGTGGGAGACCGACGGATCAAACTGCTGGAACCATTGGTATGAATTAGTGCAGAAACTAAGAGTTTGACTTTTCCAACATCTGTGTACCCACACAGATGTTCTTCTGGAAAAATAAAGACTGATTCAATCTTGTGGGCATCTTTCCTTTTGATGGTCAAATTGAACTTTAAGAAATCAATGCATGGTCACTTCAGTCCCACTGTGATCCAGGGCAGGTGAGGAAATACTTTTAATTTCAAAGCTTTTTGTGTGAGTACTTGATGTGTATTGTGTATATTTGTATTGTCCTGGTGGAGGCTGTGTTTGGCTGGGCACAGCGCCAGTAGCAACCCTTTCATTGGCACGTCTTCAGTCTGAAATGGCTCAGAGAAAATCAATTATCACCATAACGCTGGTGATCTGCCAGCAGCTATTCCCAGGGACTCTCCATCTCTCCCATCCGCTGACCAATGACCACAACCAAATGGTGTCATCTCCCCAGGCTTCCCGTCATCAGGCCTTTATGGAGCACCACAAAGAGATGGCACCCATTCCAGACACTCCCCAGAAACCACAGTCACACCCCCTCATCAAAGGAACCCAGAATCTCTGACGAGGCGGAGAAGGACATGCTGTAGTTAGAAACATACTTCCTCTCCAACACGGGCTGTGGTATACTTGAGTGTTTACGATGGAGTCTTTCCAAACACTTAAGGAATGTGCTCCCACGGATCCACAGTGGTGAGGATCCCAGCAGAGGTAAGCAGGCCTGAAACCCTCTTCTTCTAAGGATGTGGTTGCCACACATCTGTAGAATCCACAGCGGATTCCGGTGGTGATGTTTGTTTCTCTAATAGAACGGATGTCACGCTCTGCTTCTTACAGATGATGTGGTTCGGTCGGATTTATCAGGCTGTGATCTCACAGATTACAGATTTAAATGTGAAACAACTGGAAAGAAAACCAGCGCCTTCAAATCAGAAAACATGGTACTCGACCAGAAGAGGGTGGAGTACCCCCTGCAGGTCTGAGACAGGATCCTGCTCATACAAGAGGACTTGTTCACGGATGGGAGGGGACATTGATAGACGGATCGGTAAAGCATCTGCAATGATTAGGACGGTGCATGGTTAAGAAACAAGACAGATTACCAGCCAGACAAGCGGCCAAAACGAGCTTCCTCTGCAGGGTGGCTGTGCTCTCACTCAGAGATAGGGAGGCACGGAGTAGAGCCGTTGCTCCTCCGGTGAGATGTTCGGGCACGTCCCAGAGGGAGGAAATTCAGAGGCAGGCCCCGAACCCGTTGGAGAGACTATGTCCTACAGCTGGACAGGGTACCTCGAGGAACCTTGTAGGTGCACTGGAGGATGCATCCAGTGTGAGGGGAACCTGGTCTTCTCCTCTGAAGCTGTTGTCCCCACTACCCAGCCCCGGATAAGCGGAAGATAAGGCAACAGAAGGGAACAGAATGCATTCCATCATTCGTATGCTTTATAAGGAGTTTTAGAGGCGCGGTTGTGGCAGGATGGAGATAATGAATCGCTACGCTTGAGTTTTTATCAGAGATGTCATTTTTAAAGCCCATGTTGTTTAAGGAGAGTTGGTAAACGATGCCCCCGGTCTGAAAGATGTAACACTATGGTACCATCATGGTGGGTCAATCCTGGTTCGGACCAAACTTTGAGCTCATAAAATCTAATTTGAAGACGTTACTGAAGGGTTCCATTCCATCGTCTTCCGCTCATCCGGGGCCGGGTCGCAGGGGCAACAGCCTCAGACGGGAAGCCCAGGCTTCTCTCACCCCGGCTGCATCCTCTAGCTCACCTGGAAGGATCCTTGAGCTTGTTTGGAGGTTCTAGCAGGGGAGCGCAGCTACTGGTATACCGATGGATGGTCGTCCGCCGCGGGGGGACATCGTCCGCTGCCACCAAGTGCAGAGCTTCGGGAGGGACACACATGGACCGGTGAAGGAGGAAGGGGACACCCGCCTAGCCAGCCGAATCAACCCTAGCGATCAATGGGGTGACAGATGTCGCAGCCAGATCGCCCTCACATCCACCCAGAAGGATCCTGAGTCGTTCCCTGGCCAGCTGTGAGACAGTCTCCTCCCGGTGGGACGTGACTGTAACACTTCTCCAGCGAGGCGCTCGGAGGCATCCTGACCAGATGTTTGAACCACCCCATCTGGCTTCTCTCGACCTGGAGGAGGAGTGGCTCGACACCGAGCTCCTCCCGGATGGCAGAGCTCCTCACCCGATCTCTGAGTGAGAGCCCAGCTACCCTGCGGATAAAGCTCATTTCGACCGCTTGTATCTGTGGTCTCATTCTTTCGGTCACCACCCACAGCTGGTGAAGAGTTTACTGAAGAGTTTTGTGGGTAAATTTTGACGGATAAATCAAACGATGTTGATGAATGTGAACGTTTACAGGGTGACATTTAATCAGCCCACATCCCTGGAAACTCATTCAAAATTTAAAGAGCAAAATAAAACCAATATTTTAGTTTTTCTACTGGATCTATTTTCATTCTCCATTTACCTCCTCTAATAAACAAACCGGTACCAACCATTCGTCCCCTCTGGCCCTTGTCAGGAAAACAAATGATGTGAATCCTTCCTTTTAAAAAGAGCTGAAGCCCATTTTGCATCCTCGGTCGAAGCAATAGCCTGCTCAATATTTTGGATCGCTTGGAAGAAGAGCCATTATCCTATTGTGTGTGAAGCTCTGGATCTGTGTGATGTGCACTTTTAATGAGGCCCATTAAATCAAGTGGCAGCTCCTCACAGGGAAAAGTTGGTTTGCTGTTTAATAGTTTCACCACAAACTTACATAAGCTGCTTTAATTCAGCGTCGTTCCGGGCTGCACCGGGGGAGAATGCTCCCTCGCTCTGCCAAGAGGCACGCTACAGCAATTAGCCGTCCTCTGGAGTCTTAATTAGGAAGCCACGGCGACCTGAAGACGAACACATGAGAGGACCACACGTCGGTCAACAGCAAAACAAAAATAGACAGAGAGAAAAAAAAAATGCTCCAATTAATTAGAGATTCCAAAATGAGCATGGAAGTATCCGGTGTTAAAGAACAGAAAGAAGGAAGTCAGGCTGATGGAAGCGTGTCAGTGCATCGTTTCTCTGACATGCAGAGAGTCGTTTTTATTTAACGAGCAGTTGAGCACCTTGGGGCGAACTCATGACTGATCGCAGGTCTGCTAAAAGTTCTTTATAGCAGGTTACAAAAAAAAAAAGCTCCTTAAGGCAAAACGTTTGTCTTTGTTTCCTATATTTAAATTTAGTGGACAATCCAAGATGGCTGCCAATTTACTACCTCTTTTGTTTATTTTTAAGATGATTTACTGTTTGATTTCGCTCAGTGCGTCAATGAGGTATGTAGTTACTCGGAAAATCTGAATTTAATCCAAAACAAACAGCAAAAATATCTTTGTAGTGTCGATTTGATAAATGAAAGGAGTGAGCGTACGAATCCACGTAAAATTTTAAAACCACGGACGATAGATTACAACCATAGGTGACCCTCACCATGGTAACCAGGATCTACGTTCCTACCCTCACCATGGTAACCAGGATCTACGTTCCTACCCTCACCATGGTAACCAAGATCTACGTTTCTACCGTCACCATGGTAACCAGCTGTGGGTGGTGACCGAAAGAATGAGAACGCGGAAGGAAGCGGCAGAAATGAGCTTCTTCTGCAGGGTGGCTGGGCTCTCACTCAGATATCGGGTGAGGAACTCTGCCATCTGGGAGAAACTCGGTGTCGAGCCGATCCCCCTCCAGGTCGAGAGAAGCCAGATGGGGGGTTCGGGCATCTGGTCAGGATGCCTCCCGAGCGCCTCACTGGTGAGGTGTTTCGGGTATGTCCCAACGGTAGGAGACCAAGAGACAGACTCCGGACCCGCTGGAGAGACTATGTCTCACAGCTGGCCGGGGAACGACTCAGGATCCTTCCAGGTGAGCTGGAGGATGCAGCCGGGGTGAGAGAAGCCTGGGCTGCCCATATGAGGCTGTTGCCCCCGCGACCCGGCCCCGGATAAGCAGAAGATGACAGACTGCAACAGATTACAACCAAACAAGATTATTAGAATAAAACATCTTTCATGTCTCATCCCGACTACACTAACTTTAAAATACGCACAACATCTGTCCAGACGTGAGGTGCAGGTGGAAGGAGGAGGAGCCAAATGCAGGACAACAGGATTTACTGTATCTAATAGACATCCGGCATGGCTGTAAAGCAAGAGCACAGGATTAATAACCAATGAATGTCTTTAAGTTTAGAAACATAACTTGGTTGGTCGGTCGGTCGGTCGGTCGGTCGGTCGGTCGGTCGGTCGGTCGGTCGGTCAGTCAGTCAGTCAGTTAGTCAGCCAGGAAGACCTGGCTGGGAAGGATGGTGATGACCCGACAAGGAAGTCAGAAGACTCTGCCTTTAAACAGGTACCAGACTGACGATGCACAGCTGATTAGCATCAGGCTAATCAGCCAGGTGTTTGGGATCAGGCTGGAATCCAGGAGAGGGAGGAAGGTCTAGGGTTCCTTCTGGTAACAGGCGAGGGGATCATGACAAAATCTGACTGGACAATTGTTTGCAAAGTTAGAAAGTCTAATGTGTTCATGTCTATGGTTGCTCAGAGGAGGGGTGTGAAGATTTGCATTTAAAGGGAGCAGCACAAAAACAAGGTGTGTTTTTTCAGTATTTGGTGCAAAGATCACATAAATATGAGGCATTAGGGCCAGAGGACATGATGTTAGAATGATTACATCCTGGCTACAAGCACATGACTCACAGCTCCTCATAAACAAGATGAGAAAATGTCTGTTAAAGTTATTTAAGGAGTTTAATTAAAGCAGCAGAACCACAAAAACCATGACCCCTGCAGTGGCTTCAGTCGATACCCTTGAAACATTCCTGCACTTCAAACGCATGAGTGTTGCTTCTCATTGAGAAAATAAAGTTACTCAAGAAGAAAAGAGATAGAAGAAAAAAACAAAAACCAATAAAGAAAAAAAAAACTGGAAATGAGTGCATTTCATGCATAACATCAGACACTTCATCTTCAAAG
Source organism: Neostethus bicornis (assembly GCA_902685375.1). Classification (NCBI taxonomy): domain Eukaryota; kingdom Metazoa; phylum Chordata; class Actinopteri; order Atheriniformes; family Phallostethidae; genus Neostethus; species Neostethus bicornis. Next base: position 2,260,675 of record LR738551.1, read on the forward strand.
TTACATAAGATTAAAAGCAAAGCCTTCTTCAAGCTGTACATCAAAACACTTCCAGAGGACACCGGCCAGCCTGCTGAGTCCTCCATTCATACATTCTTTGTGCCTTCCTTTCATGGCTCGGATATTTCCGCATAGCACTGCGATGTTGTCGAGAAGAGTTGGGTCAGATTGTCTCATGGATTACAACCTGAGAAAAAAACAAGAATATTTTCTGCTCGTGCCACATCACTCACTGTATTATTATTGAATGTTTGAGGTCATGTAATTACATTAAAGCTATTCTAACATTGCACGGTAAGTGACCTATGATGGTATGAACCTGAGCAGTTCATCTGTGATTGGTTCTTAATAACTGTGGTCAGTTTTATTAGAAGGCCTTCATTGGTTTGGGAATTTGACCGTGTCACTCTGGATCTCCACTATTGGACTACAGAGTCTTTGAGTTTTTGTGACGGGGAGTTCGGCCTCTGTATGACCGATACCAGAGCTTGGTCCATATTGCTCTATAGGTTACACTATGTCAGCGATTCTGTTCATTATTCTTAAGGATACAAATTTGCTTTTTTGTAGATGGTGTTTTTGTGTTGGCCTCATCTTGTCGCCATCTCTCACTGGACCAATTTGCAGCAGAGTGTGAAGCGGGCAGAAAAGAACCAGCACCTCCAAATCAGAGACCAGGGTCCGCGACAGGAAAAGTTCAGGGACAGGATCCTGCCGCCAGTGGAGGAGTTTAAGTATCTCGGGGTCTTGTTCACAGGGGGGGATGCAGCGGGAGGTCGACAGATGGATCGGTGCGGCATCTGCAATAATTATGACTTTTCATTGGTCTGCAGTGGTCAAATAAGAGCTGAGCAGAAAAGCAAAGCTCTGGATTTACCAGTCAATCTATGTTCCTACCCTCACCATGGTAACCAGGATCTACGTTCCTACCCTCACCATGGTAACCAGGATCTACGTTCCTACCCTCACCATGGTAACCAGGATCTATGTTCCTATCCTTGCCATGGTAACCAGGATCTATGTTCCTACCCTCACCATGGTAACCAGGATCTACGTTCCTACCCCCACCTTGGTAACCAGGATCTATGTTCCTACCCTCACCATGGTAACCAGGATCTACGTTCCTACCCTCACCGTGGTAACCAGGATCTACGTTCCTACCCTCACCATGGTAACCAGGATCTACGTTTCTACCCTCACCATGGTAACCAGGATCTACGTTCCTACCCTCACCATGGTAACCAGGATCTACGTTCCTACCCTCACCATGGTAACCAGGATCTACGTTCCTACCCTCACCATGGTAACCAGGATCTACGTTTCTACCCTCACCATGGTAACCAGGATCTACGTTCCAACCCTCACCATGGTAACCAGGATCTACGTTCCTACCCTCACCATGGTAACCAGGATCTACGTTCCTACCCTCACCATGGTAACCAGGATCTACGTTTCTACCCTCACCATGGTAACCAGGATCTACGTTCCTACCCTCACCATGGTAACCAGGATCTATGTTCCTACTCTCACTGTAGGAGGGTAACTACTTATAACTAAAGTTATAAGTAAAGTTATAACCACTTTATAAATAGTATGTTGTATAGTGTACATGTCAACATGGGGTTAGAATGAACAATGTATAAATCTTCTTCAGAGTCTTTAATGTCATATTTTAATTATATTTAAGTGAAAAAAAATGGATCAAAATTGGAAATAAGATTTTATGTAAAAAAATGGGATTTTATTTTGAAGCTTTTTTTTGCTAATTTGTAGTTCCTACTACGGTACGGAGTAGAGTTCCAATCAGGATTTCTAGTAAAAAACCTAATCAAAGATCTAACAGAAGACCACAATACTGTACATACTGGAACACGGCAGCCTGGAACCAACTAAAACTCCCCAGAAGACATCACAGAAGTACCTGAACATCACACGTTGATTCATTTATAGACTCTTACGGCTCCTTTTGCTTCATGTTTCCACACATTTCTAAACTCCACTGAGTTGTTTCCTCGTTGGAAACGAACTCTGAAGCAGTGTGAAGTTAAAAGATGGAAGGTGACGATAAGCAGGTAGCAATCAGCGGTTCGAAGTGTCAGTCAAGGCAGAACAGATCTATATGTAGCGAGGTAGATCGTCAAGACGACGGGAGGTGAGAAAAACACTGGTGTCTTTAAGTTCTCTTTTCCTCTCTGTCACTTTTAAATTCTCCGATTCACTAATAAACACGTATAAAATCCTGCCCACACGACTGAAGCGTGGTAAGCTCTTCACAAGCACACCTTTCCACCCACATATGTTGACACACATTCATGAAGGTACTGGTAATGTTCCATCAAAGCTTATAGCACCCATTAAAACGCACGCTCTCAGTTAACACCCACACACTCTTCAGCGGTGTGTCTTTCCATCACTGGGATTACTGGTGACAATCCTGTACCCCACTCAATTACACTCTGCTAATTGTTGCCTCGCCACATCACCGCAGAGACACACAAAGACACGCACACGTACACGTAGATTCAGATCCTTTTAAGGACGCTGAGGAGCATAGTTTTGTGTAATCGAGTCAGAGATGGATTCATTAAACATTGATCAAAGTCAGAAATATGTCGTTGAACCTTCAGTGAGAGATTCTTACCGTCCGTTTATCCAGGGTGGAGGACGATGGGGAGTCTCAGGTACAACCTGGCTCAGCCACGCCTCTGTAACACCATATATGGGTGATTCAAATGAAAGAAAGGGGAAGACAGAAGACCGAGCAGTAGAACTCATGTGAACCAATGGAGGCCGTCAAAGTTTTCTTTCCACAATTTTATTCATACAGCCCAACATCACACCAGAGTCATCTCAAATGATGACATAGAAGGAGTTGAACCAATGGAGAGTGTGAAAAAGAGGTGAAGAAGCATGTGCAGGCAGGCTGGAACGGGTGGAGGAAAGTATCAGGTGTGATGTGTGATTGAAGAGTTTCAGATAAAATGAAAGAGAAAGTGTAGAAAACCGTGGTGAGAGCGGACATGCTGATTGGTCTAGAGACAGTGTGGTGAGAGCGGCCATGCTGATTGGTCTAGAGACAGTGTGGTGAGAGCGGCCATGCTGATTGGTCTAGAGACAGTGTGGTGAGAGCGGCCATGCTGATTGGTCTAGAGACAGTGTGGTGAGAGCGGCCATGCTGATTGGTCTAGAGACAGTGTGGTGAGAGCGGCAATGCTGATTGGTCTAGAGACAGTGTGGTGAGAGCGGCCATGCTGATTGGTCTAGAGACAGTGTGGTGAGAGCGGCCATGCTGATTGGTCTAGAGACAGTGTGGTGAGAGCGGCCATGCTGATTGGTCTAGAGACAGTGTGGTGAGAGCGGCCATGCTGATTGGTCTAGAGACAGTGTGGTGAGAGCGGCCATGCTGATTGGTCTAGAGACAGTGTGGTGAGAGCGGCAATGCTGATTGGTCTAGAGACAGTGTGGTGAGAGCGGCCATGCTGATTGGTCTAGAGACAGTGAGGTGAGAGCGGCCATGCTGATTGGTTCAGAGACAGTGTGGTGAGAGCGGCCATGCTGATTGGTCTAGAGACAGTGTGGTGAGAGCGGTCATGCTGATTGGTCTAGAGACAGTGTGGTGAGAGCGGCCATGCTGATTGGTCTACAGACAGTGTGGTGAGAGCGGCCATGCTGATTGGTCTAGAGACAGTGTGGTGAGAGCGGCCATGCTGATTGGTCTAGAGACAGTGTGGTGAGAGCGGCCATGCTGATTGGTCTAGAGCAGCGGTCGGCAACCTTTTACACCGAAAGAGCCATTTGAACCCGGTTTCCACGGAAAAGAAAACGCTGGGAGCCGCACATCTAAAATGAAAAAAAAAAAAAAAACTTCTACTACTTTACCGCAGCATGTTTTCTTATGAAATCCACGCGCTACAGAGAAAATTATATTTTATTCATTTAATGAACACATTTTGAACATTTTGAATTCTTGAAAAATAATAACAATGAATGTCTCTTTCAAATAAATTAAAAAGCTGAATTTAAATTGTGCATGCAGCAAACAAAAGGGAAAAATCCGTGAGCCGTCATCCTTATATCGCCTTGGCCCAAGGCCCTTGGGCTTTCAAAGTATGCAGCGGAGCCTTGACTTGAATATATAAAATAAATTGGGGGAAAAAGCACTGTGTCACTAAACAATGAAAATTAAATATTTGCAAAATATCTGCATAAATATTTATTTTACCTGGTTAATGGGACTTCTGCTCCTGAACCTCTGCGCACAGCTTCTGCAAATCGGGGCTGTACGAAGTCACTTTAATCTTTACGCAGGACTGTAAGCTGTCATCTGTGAGCCGTAAGCGGTGTTTGTTTTTAATGCAGTTCATGGTGGAGAATAGCTGCTCACATACATATGTGGATCCGAAGATCGACAGGACTCCAAAGGCATATTTCTTCATGTTCGTGTAGGTGTCGGGGATGGCATTCCATGTTTCAAATATGAGTTTGTCCGGTCTCGGGAGGTTCTCAATATCACTCCATTTGTGATTCTGAGCAAGAGTGGCCTTCTGACGGGCAACATCTTCAAGGTCCTCTGTCAAGCGTTTGAATTTGGACACCCAAATGTCTTTGTCAGCTATGTCAGCCAGCTCCAGCTCCAGAGCAGGTTGACTTACACCTGCAAATGCAGTCACGTTTAGCAGGGATGGATCAATGGTCAGGGGAGTGACGGGGAAGGACAATGTGGTTTTTTCCTCTCTGAACTCACGGAATCGTTTACCAAACGACGCTTGCATTGTGGTGATTGTAGACTGCAAATACTCTGAATTGATCACTCCGTGAGCTTGTTTGAACTCCCTTAAAGAGGGGAAGTGAGACAGTGTGCCTCTCTGTAAATCTCTGGCTAAAACTGTCAGTTTGCGCTCAAACGCCAACACCTCCTCCAGCATGTGCAGCGCTGTGCCTCCTCTCCCCTGAAGCGTTGTGTTCAGCGTGTTTAGTTTCGCTGTCATGTCCACCATGAAGTGGAGTTTTTCCAGCCACTCTGGCTGTTCCAGCTCAGGAAAGGTGAGCCCTTTGCTGCTCATGAAAGTTTTCACCTCTCCCAGACATGCAGCAAAACGTTGAAGCACCTCTCCTCTGGACAGCCACCGGACTCTGTTATGCAGCAGGAGATCAGAGTATGCGCTCTCCACCTCATCCAGTAATGAACGGAACTGGCGGTGATTTAAACCTTTTGCCATTATTTCATTGACAATCTGAATAACAACATTCATGACCTCTGTGCATTCTGGAGGAAAACTTTGCGCGCACAATGCCTCTTGGTGCAGGATGCAATGAAAAGTCAGCAGCTTTCTATCCAGTGATTTCTGCAGCAAAGCCACAAAGCCCCTGTGCGCTCCAGTCATACTCGGTGCCCCATCGGTAGCCACCGACACGAGGTGGGTTGTTTTTATTTCTTTGGCTCGTAAACAATCAAGCACAGCCTCACAGATGTCCTCCCCCCGTGTCTGGCATTTTAGTGGTATCAGCTCAACCATTTCTTCCTGTGGTCCAGCAGAATTCACATATCGGAAGAACAGCGCTATTTGTTCAATGTCCGTTTTGTCTTTGGACTCATCACAGGCGATTGAGTATGCTGCTGCTGAATTGATGTCTTTGATTTGCTGTTTTGTGATATTTTCTGCCATTTTTATGGTTCTGTCTTTGACAGTTTTCGCAGAGAGAGGCATCTCTCTGATTTTCTGCACAATTTCGTCTTTGTTTTTAAAGTCCGCAAATAAGTGTTCTGAAATCTTAAGGAATGATTCTTTCATATATTCTCCATCTGTGAACGGTTTCCCATGCCTGCCTATTTCCTGAGCGGCCACAAAGCTTGCATATGTAGTTGTATTTGCAGACTTCACCCACTTCTTGAATTGATTTTTCGTCCGGTCATCCTTCTGCATAAGTTCCGAAACAGCTTTTTTCCTCTCTTCTCCCTCTGGATATTTTTCAGCAAAGGCTCTGTGTGTATTGTTAAAATGTCTTGCGACATTTGACCGTTTATTGTTAGCCAGTTTTTCTCCACAAATTAGGCATACTGGTAGGCCAGTCTCGCCCGAGGTAAATGCAAATGAATCTGCCCAGGCATCATTGAATGTTCTATTTTCTTGAGATATTTTTCTTTTCTTACATTTCTCCATTGGTTTTGCCGGGATTGAAAGTCGCTCAAAATAGACGGCGTTTCAGCGGGTATACCAGCTTCCGCAGTGTGACGTCTATTTTGAGCGACGAAAAAATAATATCAAATAATTTAATTAATATTTTAATATTTCAAGATCACAATAATCTTCAAATTTAGAACTAAAATAATATAAAAACTAACACAAATAAAACACACTTCAATTAAATACAAAAAAAAAATTTTTTTAGTAATTTTTTTTAGATGGGCCAAGAGCCGCATTATAAGGATGAAAGAGCCGCATGCGGCTCCGGAGCCGCGGGTTGCCGACCGCTGGTCTAGAGACAGTGTGGTGAGAGCGGCAATGCTGATTGGTCTAGAGACAGTGTGGTAAGAGCGGCCATGCTGATTGGTCTAGAGACAGTGAGGTGAGAGCGGCCATGCTGATTGGTTCAGAGACAGTGTGGTGAGAGCGGCCATGCTGATTGGTCTAGAGACAGTGTGGTGAGAGCGGTCATGCTGATTGGTCTAGAGACAGTGTGGTGAGAGCGGCCATGCTGATTGGTCTACAGACAGTGTGGTGAGAGCGGCCATGCTGATTGGTCTAGAGACAGTGTGGTGAGAGCGGCGATGCTGATTGGTCTAGAGACAGTGTGGTGAGAGCGGCCATGCTGATTGGTCTAGAGACAGTGTGGTGAGAGCGGCCATGCTGATTGGTCTAGAAACAGTGTAGTGAGAGCGGCCATGCTGATTGGTCTAGAGACAGTGTGGTGAGAGCGGCCATGCTGATTGGTCCAGAGACAGTGTGGTGAGAGCGGCCATGCTGATTGGTCTAGAGACAGTGTGGTGAGAGCGGCCATGCTGATTGGTCTAGAGACAGTGTGGTGAGAGTGGCCATTTTGATCGGTCTAGAGACAGTGTCACTGAGGAAAAGACATGAAACAGAGATGTTTGTAGCAGAGATGAAGATGCTGAGGATCTCTCTGGGAGTGACCAGGATGGACAGGATCAGAGGAACAGCACATGTTAGAGGTTTTAAAGTCAGAGAGGCCAGACTGAGATGGTTTGGACATGTGCAGAGGAGAGAGAGAGTACATCAGAAGAAGGATGCTGGGTTTGGAACCACCAGGAAAGAGGACTAGAGGAAGACCAAAGAGGAGGTTCATGGATACAGTGAAGGAAGACATGAAGATAGTTGGTGTGACCGCAGAGGATGCAGGAGATAGGGTTAAATGGAAGAAACTGACATGCTGTGACGCCCCCTGAAGGGAAATGGAGGAAGGAGATGAAGAAGATTTTCATGGTGCTATGGTCTTGTAACATTAGGTTCTGTCTTTTAGAACTTAGATTGATTTATTTTTTAGCTCCATACTTTCGAATTGATTAAATCAAGCCATATTTGTCAGTGACAACTTTGGTCGTCTGTTAGTTTTTCCTTCTTGCCTCCCTTGTTTACATTTTTTTGGGATGTTCTCTATTACTTGGATGAGTGCAGGTGCGTCTGTACTTGTGATGTTACACCTTTTAATCTCTGTTATGTAAGAAAAGTCAATGAGAAGTTTGGTTTCATCATCTGAACTGCTGATTAACCGCTGAGTAGAGTTGGGATCTCTGACTCTGAGGGGGGAGACTGTGGCTCAGTGGTTAGAGCATTCGTCCGCGGATCAGAAATTAACCGGAAGTTTGCAGTTCACATCCCACTGAGTTCACGTCTATGGTCCTTGGAGAAGACACCTAACCCCCCGTTTCTCCCACCATTGGCGCCGTCGTGGCAGCCTGCTGCGGTGTAGGAGTGCAGCACACAAATTTCCCCAGTGAGGGATGAATAGAGTGAGTAAATAAATAAATAAATAAATTAACGGATGTACCGCTGCTTGCCCTTGCTGACTAAAGGCGAGAGGCAGAGTACACCATAAATATGTCGCCAGTCTGTTGCAGGGTCTCTCACACACAACCATCCACACACACTCTCATTTCATAAAAGCCAATCAACCTAAGATGTGTGTTTTTGGAGGAAACCAGAGAAAACCCACACATCCACAGGGAGAACATGTAAACTACACACTGAAAGGCCAGTGTTTAAGACTTGCTCACACTGTGAGACTCAAACTAATACCCCTGAGTTTAACGTGTGTGAGGTCATTCTAAAAATAAAGTTTAGTCTTTTTGGTCCAGAAAATAAAGTTTAAACTAAGAATTTGAGACAGACTAAAAACAATGAAAGCTTTAATGATGCATTTCGATGGGAGCGGGTGTGAACAGGACGGTAATGGGTCACTGGAGACGTCCTTTTAGGACCAACTTTATAAAACTCCTTCTTATTTAAATTTCAGTGTTAAACATGGGATATAAAAACTCAGGATTTATTATCTGATGAAATTAAGTCCTCACTTTTTATTTCACTTAAAAAATGAAAGAAAATTTCCCCTTTTTTCTTAATTTTTTTCTCAAACACGTGGCACACACACTCAGCTCAGAGTTCGCCTGAAGGATTTTAATTTGAAATGCAGACTCTGGTGTCATAGTGAATGATATTAAAAGTGGTATCATGAATAAATCAGGAGACACGGGACTCACTCCAGCACTGTGACAGATAAGCAAAGAAAAACAGCCCACAGGAGGAGAAAAAAAAAAACCTTGAGGATGAAAGAGGAAAGACCAATGAATGTAGCCACTTGTAATTTAACAACACAGCCAGCAGCGGTGTTTGATGTGGACCATTAGTTCATAGCAGAAGCCCCTCCTCACACACCTCAATGTGATTTTCTTATAGTTTTTAGTGACTGCTTTCAAACAGGAGACATATTCATAATGAGGCTCCGAGCACTCAAACGGAACATCTAAAAAATGGACTATTCGTCAGTTTGTCGTATAATTACCAAACAAAGCAACGTCAGAAAAGCAAAGACCTACATTTAGAGGACCGAAGAGGAAAAAAAAAATCTTTAAGAGCTGTCAATGGTTCGATCAGAGAAGAAAGAAGGCGGTGAGTTTAAAGATTGAAGGTGTGGGGAAAAAAAATCTGTACTCTGAGGGTAAAAACTACCCTCACCATGGTAACCAGGATCTACAATCCTACCCTCACCATGGTAACCAGGATCTAGCTTCCTACCCTCACCGTGGTAACCAGGATCTATGTTCCTACCCTCACCATAGTAACCAGGATCTATGTTCCTACCCTCACCATGGTAACCAGGATCTATGTTCCTACCCTCACCATGGTACCCAGGATCTATGTTCCTACCCTCACTATGGTAACCAGGATCTATGTTCCTACCCTCACCATGGTAACCAGGATCTACGTTCCTACCCTCACTATGGTAACCAGGATCTACGTTCCTACCCTCACCATGGTAACCAGGATCAAGGTTCTTACCCTCACCATGGTAACCAGGATCTACGTTCCTACCCTCACCATGGTAACCAGGATCTACGTTCCTACTCTCACCATGGTAACCAGGATCTACATTCCTACCCTCACCATGGTAACCAGGATCTACGTTCCTACTCTCACCATGGTAACCAGGATCTACGTTCCTACCCTCACTATGGTAACCAGGACCTACGTTCCTACCCTCACTATGGTAACCAGGATCAAGGTTCTTACCCTCACCATGGTAACCAGGATCTACGTTCCTACCCTCACCATGGTAACCAGGATCTACGTTCCTACCCTCACCATGGTAACCAGGATCTACGTTCCTACCCTCACTATGGTAACCAGGATCTACGTTCCTACCCTCACCATGGTAACCAGGATCTACGTTCCTACCCTCACCATGGTAACCAGGATCTACGTTCCTACCCGCACTATGGTAACCAGGATCTACGTTCCTACCCTCACTATGGTAACCAGGATAAAGGTTCTTACCCTCACCATGGTAACCAGGATCTACGTTCCTACCCTCACCATGGTAACCAGGATCTACGTTCCTACTCTCACCATGGTAACCAGGATCTACGTTCCTACCTTCACTATGGTAACCAGGATCTACGTTCCTACCCTCACTATGGTAACCAGGATCAAGGTTCTTACCCCCACCATGGTAACCAGGATCTACGTTCCTACCCTCACCATGGTAACCAGGATCTACGTTCCTACCCTCACCATGGTAACCAGGATCTACGTTCCTACCCTCACCATGGTAACCAGGATCTACGTTCCTACCCTCACCATGGTAACCATGATCTACGCTCCTACCCTCACCATGGTAACCAGGATCTACGTTCCTACCCTCACCATGGTAACCAGGATCTACGTTCCTACCCTCACCATGGTAACCAGGATCTATGTTCCTACCCTCACCATGGTAACCAGGATCTACGTTCCTACCCTCACCATGGTAACCAGGATCTATGTTGCTACCCTCACCATGGTAACCAGGATCTACATTCCTACCCTCACCATGGTAACCAGGATCTAAGTTCCTACCCTCACTATGGTAACCAGGATCTACGTTCCTACCCTCACTATGGTAACCAGGATCAAGGTTCTTACCCTCACCATGGTAACCAGGATCTACGTTACTTCCATCACCATGGTAACCAGGATCTACGTTCCTACTCTCACCATGGTAACCAGGATTTACGTTCCTACCCTCACCATGGTAACCAGGATCTATGTTCCTACCCTCACCGTGGTAACCAGGATCTACGTTCCTACCCTCACCATGGTAACCAGGATCTACATTCCTACCCTCACCATGGTAACCAGGATCTATGTTCCTACCCTCCCCATGGTAACCAGGATCTACGTTCCTACCCTCACCATGGTAACCAGGAACTACGTTCCTACCCTCACTATGGTAACCAGGATCAAGGTTCTTACCCTCACCATGGTAACCAGGATCTACGTACCTACCCTCACCATGGTAACCAGGATCTACGTTCCTACCCTCACTATAGTAATCAGGATCTACTTTCCTACCCTCACTATGGTAACTAGGATCAAGGTTCTTACCCTCACCATGGTAACCAGGATCTACGTTCCTACCCTCACCATGGTAACCAGGATCTACGTTCCTACTCTCACCATGGTAACCAGGATCTACGTTCATACCCTCACCATGGTAACCAGGATCTACGTTCATACCCTCACCATGGTAACCAGGATCTACGTTCCTACCCTCACTATGGTAACCAGGATCTACGTTCCTACCCTCACCATGGTAACCAGGATCTAAGTTCCTACCCTCACTATGGTAACCAGGATCAAGGTTCTTACCCTCACCATGGTAACCAGGATCTACGTTCCTACCCTCACCATGGTAACCAGGATCTACGTTCCTACCCTCACTATGGTAACCAGGATCTAAGTTCCTACCCTCACTATGGTAACCAGGATCTACGTTCCTACCCTCACCATGGTAACCAGGATCTACGTTCCTACCCTCACCATGGTAACCAGGATCTATGTTGCTACCCTCACCATGGTAACCAGGATCTATGTTCCTACCCTGACCGTGGTAACCAGGATCTACGTTCCCACCCTCACCGTGGTAACCAGGATCTACGTTCCTACGCTCACTATGGTAACCAGGATCTACGTTCCTACCCTCACTATGTTAACCAGGATCAAGGTTCTTACCCTCACCATGGTAACCAGGATCTACGTTCCTACCCTCACCATGGTAACCAGGATCTACGTTCCTACCCTCACTATGGTAGCCAGGACCTACGTTCCTACCCTCACTATGGTAACCAGGATCAAGGTTCTTACCCTCACCATGGTAACCAGGATCTACGTTCCTACCCTCACCATGGTAACCAGGATCTACGTTCCTACCCTCACTATGGTAACCAGGATCTATGTTCCTACCCTCCCCATGGTAACCAGGATTTACGTTTCTTACCCTCACCATGGTAACCAGGAACTACGTTCCTACCCTCACTATGGTAACCAGGATCTACGTTCCTACCCTCACCATGGTAACCAGGATCAAGGTTCTTACCCTCACCATGGTAACCAGGATCTACGTTCCTACCCTCACCATGGTAACCAGGATCTACGTTCCTACTCTCACCATGGTAACCAGGATCTACGTTCCTACCCTCACAATGGTAACCAGGATCTACGTTCCTACTCTCACTATGGTAACCAGGATCTACGTTCCTACCCGCACTATGGTAACCAGGATCTACGTTCCTACCCTCACTATGGTAACCAGGATCAAGGTACTTACCCTCACCATGGTAACCAGGATCTACGTTCCTACCCTCACGATGGTAACCAGGATCTATGTTCCTACCCTCACCATGGTAACCAGGATCAACGTTCCTACCCTCACTATGGTAACCAGGATCTACGTTCCTACCCTCACCATGGTAACCAGGATCAAGGTTCTTACCCTCACCATGGTAACCAGGATCTACGTTCCTACCCTCACCATGGTAACCAGGATCTACGTTCCTACTCTCACCATGGTAACCAGGATCTACATTCCTACCCTCACCATGGTAACCAGGATCTACGTTCCTACTCTCACCATGGTAACCAGGATCTACGTTCCTACCCTCACTATGGTAACCAGGACCTACGTTCCTACCCTCACTATGGTAACCAGGATCAAGGTTCTTACCCTCACCATGGTAACCAGGATCTACGTTCCTACCCTCACCATGGTAACCAGGATCTACGTTCCTACCCTCACCATGGTAACCAGGATCTACGTTCCTACCCTCACTATGGTAACCAGGATCTACGTTCCTACCCTCACCATGGTAACCAGGATCTACGTTCCTACCCTCACCATGGTAACCAGGATCTACGTTCCTACCCGCACTATGGTAACCAGGATCTACGTTCCTACCCTCACTATGGTAACCAGGATAAAGGTTCTTACCCTCACCATGGTAACCAGGATCTACGTTCCTACCCTCACCATGGTAACCAGGATCTACGTTCCTACTCTCACCATGGTAACCAGGATCTACGTTCCTACCTTCACTATGGTAACCAGGATCTACGTTCCTACCCTCACTATGGTAACCAGGATCAAGGTTCTTACCCCCACCATGGTAACCAGGATCTACGTTCCTACCCTCACCATGGTAACCAGGATCTACGTTCCTACCCTCACCATGGTAACCAGGATCTACGTTCCTACCCTCACCATGGTAACCAGGATCTACGTTCCTACCCTCACCATGGTAACCATGATCTACGCTCCTACCCTCACCATGGTAACCAGGATCTACGTTCCTACCCTCACCATGGTAACCAGGATCTACGTTCCTACCCTCACCATGGTAACCAGGATCTATGTTCCTACCCTCACCATGGTAACCAGGATCTACGTTCCTACCCTCACCATGGTAACCAGGATCTATGTTGCTACCCTCACCATGGTAACCAGGATCTACATTCCTACCCTCACCATGGTAACCAGGATCTAAGTTCCTACCCTCACTATGGTAACCAGGATCTACGTTCCTACCCTCACTATGGTAACCAGGATCAAGGTTCTTACCCTCACCATGGTAACCAGGATCTACGTTACTTCCATCACCATGGTAACCAGGATCTACGTTCCTACTCTCACCATGGTAACCAGGATTTACGTTCCTACCCTCACCATGGTAACCAGGATCTATGTTCCTACCCTCACCGTGGTAACCAGGATCTACGTTCCTACCCTCACCATGGTAACCAGGATCTACATTCCTACCCTCACCATGGTAACCAGGATCTATGTTCCTACCCTCCCCATGGTAACCAGGATCTACGTTCCTACCCTCACCATGGTAACCAGGAACTACGTTCCTACCCTCACTATGGTAACCAGGATCAAGGTTCTTACCCTCACCATGGTAACCAGGATCTACGTACCTACCCTCACCATGGTAACCAGGATCTACGTTCCTACCCTCACTATAGTAATCAGGATCTACTTTCCTACCCTCACTATGGTAACTAGGATCAAGGTTCTTACCCTCACCATGGTAACCAGGATCTACGTTCCTACCCTCACCATGGTAACCAGGATCTACGTTCCTACTCTCACCATGGTAACCAGGATCTACGTTCATACCCTCACCATGGTAACCAGGATCTACGTTCATACCCTCACCATGGTAACCAGGATCTACGTTCCTACCCTCACTATGGTAACCAGGATCTACGTTCCTACCCTCACCATGGTAACCAGGATCTAAGTTCCTACCCTCACTATGGTAACCAGGATCAAGGTTCTTACCCTCACCATGGTAACCAGGATCTACGTTCCTACCCTCACCATGGTAACCAGGATCTACGTTCCTACCCTCACTATGGTAACCAGGATCTAAGTTCCTACCCTCACTATGGTAACCAGGATCTACGTTCCTACCCTCACCATGGTAACCAGGATCTACGTTCCTACCCTCACCATGGTAACCAGGATCTATGTTGCTACCCTCACCATGGTAACCAGGATCTATGTTCCTACCCTGACCGTGGTAACCAGGATCTACGTTCCCACCCTCACCGTGGTAACCAGGATCTACGTTCCTACGCTCACTATGGTAACCAGGATCTACGTTCCTACCCTCACTATGTTAACCAGGATCAAGGTTCTTACCCTCACCATGGTAACCAGGATCTACGTTCCTACCCTCACCATGGTAACCAGGATCTACGTTCCTACCCTCACTATGGTAGCCAGGACCTACGTTCCTACCCTCACTATGGTAACCAGGATCAAGGTTCTTACCCTCACCATGGTAACCAGGATCTACGTTCCTACCCTCACCATGGTAACCAGGATCTACGTTCCTACCCTCACTATGGTAACCAGGATCTATGTTCCTACCCTCCCCATGGTAACCAGGATTTACGTTTCTTACCCTCACCATGGTAACCAGGAACTACGTTCCTACCCTCACTATGGTAACCAGGATCAAGGTTCTTACCCTCACCATGGTAACCAGGATCTACGTTCCTACCCTCACCATGGTAACCAGGATCTACGTTCCTACCCTCACTATAGTAATCAGGATCTACTTTCCTACCCTCACTATGGTAACTAGGATCAAGGTTCTTACCCTCACCATGGTAACCAGGATCTACGTTCCTACCCTCACCATGGTAACCAGGATCTACGTTCCTACTCTCACCATGGTAACCAGGATCTACGTTCATACCCTCACCATGGTAACCAGGATCTACGTTCCTACCCTCACCATGGTAACCAGGATCTACGTTCCTACCCTCACTATGGTAACCAGGATCTACGTTCCTACCCTCACTATGGTAACCAGGATCAAGGTTCTTACCCTCACCATGGTAACCAGGATCTACGTTCCTACCCTCACCATGGTAACCAGGATCTACGTTCCTACCCTCACAATGGTAACCAGGATCTACGTTCCTACCCTCACTATGGTTACCAGGATCTACGTTCCTACCCTCACCATGGTAACCAGGATCTACGTTCCTACCCTCACCATGGTAACCAGGATCTACGTTCCTACCCTCACCATGGTAACCAGGATTTACGTTCCTACCCTCACCATGGTAACCAGGATCTACGTTCCTACCCTCACCGTGGTAACCAGGATCTACGTTCCCACCCTCACCGTGGTAACCAGGATCTACGCTCCTACCCTCACTATGGTTACCAGGATCTACGTTCCTACCCTCACTATGTTAACCAGGATCAAGGTTCTTACCCTCACCATGGTAACCAGGATCTACGTTCCTACCCTCACCATGGTAACCAGGATCTACGTTCCTACCCTCACTATGGTAGCCAGGACCTACGTTCCTACCCTCACTATGGTAACCAGGATCAAGGTTCTTACCCTCACCATGGTAACCAGGATCTACGTTCCTACCCTCACCATGGTAACCAGGAACTACGTTCCTACCCTCACCATGGTAACCAGGATCTACGTTCCTACCCTCACTATAGTAATCAGGATCTACTTTCCTACCCTCACTATGGTAACCAGGATCAAGGTTCTTACCCTCACCATGGTAACCAGGATCTACGTACCTACCCTCACCATGGTAACCAGGATCTACGTTCCTACCCTCACTATAGTAATCAGGATCTACTTTCCTACCCTCACTATGGTAACTAGGATCAAGGTTCTTACCCTCACCATGGTAACCAGGATCTACGTTCCTACCCTCACCATGGTAACCAGGATCTACGTTCCTACTCTCACCATGGTAACCAGGATCTACGTTCATACCCTCACCATGGTAACCAGGATCTACGTTCATACCCTCACCATGGTAACCAGGATCTACGTTCCTACCCTCACTATGGTAACCAGGATCTACGTTCCTACCCTCACCATGGTAACCAGGATCTAAGTTCCTACCCTCACTATGGTAACCAGGATCAAGGTTCTTACCCTCACCATGGTAACCAGGATCTACGTTCCTACCCTCACCATGGTAACCAGGATCTACGTTCCTACCCTCACTATGGTAACCAGGATCTACGTTCCTACCCTCACTATGGTAACCAGGATCTACGTTCCTACCCTCACCATGGTAACCAGGATCTACGTTCCTACCCTCACCATGGTAACCAGGATCTACGTTCCTACCCTCACCATGGTAACCAGGATCTATGTTCCTACCCTGACCGTGGTAACCAGGATCTACGTTCCCACCCTCACCGTGGTAACCAGGATCTACGTTCCTACGCTCACTATGGTAACCAGGATCTACGTTCCTACCCTCACTATGTTAACCAGGATCAAGGTTCTTACCCTCACCATGGTAACCAGGATCTACGTTCCTACCCTCACCATGGTAACCAGGATCTACGTTCCTACCCTCACTATGGTAGCCAGGACCTACGTTCCTACCCTCACTATGGTAACCAGGATCAAGGTTCTTACCCTCACCATGGTAACCAGGATCTACGTTCCTACCCTCACCATGGTAACCAGGATCTACGTTCCTACCCTCACTATGGTAACAAGGATCTATGTTCCTACCCTCCCCATGGTAACCAGGATTTACGTTTCTTACCCTCACCATGGTAACCAGGAACTACGTTCCTACCCTCACTATGGTAACCAGGATCAAGGTTCTTACCCTCACCATGGTAACCAGGATCTACGTTCCTACCCTCACCATGGTAACCAGGATCTACGTTCCTACCCTCACTATAGTAATCAGGATCTACTTTCCTACCCTCACTATGGTAACTAGGATCAAGGTTCTTACCCTCACCATGGTAACCAGGATCTACGTTCCTACCCTCACCATGGTAACCAGGATCTACGTTCCTACTCTCACCATGGTAACCAGGATCTACGTTCATACCCTCACCATGGTAACCAGGATCTACGTTCCTACCCTCACCATGGTAACCAGGATCTACGTTCCTACCCTCACTATGGTAACCAGGATCTACGTTCCTACCCTCACTATGGTAACCAGGATCAAGGTTCTTACCCTCACCATGGTAACCAGGATCTACGTTCCTACCCTCACCATGGTAACCAGGATCTACGTTCCTACCCTCACAATGGTAACCAGGATCTACGTTCCTACCCTCACTATGGTTACCAGGATCTACGTTCCTACCCTCACCATGGTAACCAGGATCTACGTTCCTACCCTCACCATGGTAACCAGGATCTACGTTCCTACCCTCACCATGGTAACCAGGATTTACGTTCCTACCCTCACCATGGTAACCAGGTTCTACGTTCCTACCCTCACCGTGGTAACCAGGATCTACGTTCCCACCCTCACCGTGGTAACCAGGATCTACGTTCCTACCCTCACTATGGTTACCAGGATCTACGTTCCTACCCTCACTATGTTAACCAGGATCAAGGTTCTTACCCTCACCATGGTAACCAGGATCTACGTTCCTACCCTCACCATGGTAACCAGGATCTACGTTCCTACCCTCACTATGGTAGCCAGGACCTACGTTCCTACCCTCACTATGGTAACCAGGATCAAGGTTCTTACCCTCACCATGGTAACCAGGATCTACGTTCCTACCCTCACCATGGTAACCAGGATCTACGTTCCTACCCTCACCATGGTAACCAGGATCTACGTTCCTACCCTCACTATGGTAACCAGGATCTACGTTCCTACCCTCACCATGGTAACCAGGATCTACGTTCCTACCCGCACTAAGTTAACCAGGATCTACGTTCCTACCCTCACTATAGTAACCAGGATCAAGGTACTTACCCTCACCATGGTAACCAGGATCTACGTTCCTACCCTCACCATGGTAACCAGGATCTACGTTCCTACCCTCACCATGGTGACCAGGATCTACGTTCCTACCCTCCCTATGGTAACCAGGATCTACGTTCCTACCCTTCACCATGGTAACCAGGATCTATGTTCCTACCCTCACCATGGTAACCAGGATCTACGTTCCTACCCTCACCATGGTAACCAGGATCTATGTTGCTACCCTCACCATGGTAACCAGGATCTACGTTCCTACCCTCACCATGGTAACCAGGATCAAGGTTCTTACCCTCACCATGGTAGCCAGGATCTACGTTCCTACCCTCACCATGGTAACCAGGATCTACGTTCCTACTCTCACCATGGTAACCAGGATCTACGTTCATACCCTCACCATGGTAACCAGGATCTACGTTCCTACCCTCACCATGGTAACCAGGATCTACGTTCCTACCCTCACCATGGTAACCAGGATATACAGTATGTTCCTACCCTCACCATGGTAACCAGGATTTACGTTCCTACCCTCACCATGGTAACCAGGATCTATGTTCCTACCCTCACCGTGGTAACAAGGATCTACGTTCCCACCCTCACTGTGGTAACCAGGATCTACGTTCCTACCCTCACCATGGTAACCAGGATCTACGTTCCTACCCTCACCATGGTAACCAGGATCTACGTTCCTACCCTCACCATGGTAACCAGGATCTACGTTCCTACCCTCACCATGGTAACCAGGATCTGCGTTCCTACCCTCACTATGGTAACCAGGATCAAGGTTCTTACCCACACCATGGTAACCAGGATCTACGTTCCTACCCTCACCATGGTAACCAGGATCTACGTTCCTACCCTCACCATGGTAACCAGGATTTACGTCCCTACCCTCACCATGGTAACCAGGATCTATGTTCCTACCCTGACCGTGGTAACAAGGATCTACGTTCCCACCCTCACCGTGGTAACCAGGATCTACGTTCCTACCCTCACTATGGTAACCAGGATCTACGTTCCTACCCTCACTATGTTAACCAGGATCAAGGTTCTTACCCTCACCATGGTAACCAGGATCTACGTTCCTACCCTCACCATGGTAACCAGGATCTATGTTCCTACCCTCACTATGGTAGCCAGGACCTACGTTCCTACCCTCACTATGGTAACCAGGATCAAGGTTCTTACCCTCACCATGGTAACCAGGATCTACGTTCCTACCCTCACCATGGTAACCAGGATCTACGTTCCTACCCTCACTATGGTAACCAGGATCTATGTTCCTACCCTCCCCATGGTAACCAGGAACTACGTTACTAACCTCACTATGGTAACCAGGATCAAGGTTCTTACCCTCACCATGGTAACCAGGATCTACGTTCCTACCCTCACCATGGTAACCAGGATCTACGTTCCTACCCTCACTATAGTAATCAGGATCTACTTTCCTACCCTCACTATGGTAACTAGGATCAAGGTTCTTACCCTCACCATGGTAACATGGATCTACGTTCCTACCCTCACCATGGTAACCAGGATCTACGTTCCTACTCTCACCATGGTAACCAGGATCTACGTTCATACCCTCACCATGGTAACCAGGATCTACGTTCCTACCCTCACCATGGTAACCAGGATCTACGTTCCTACCCTCACTATGGTAACCAGGATCTACGTTCCTACCCTCACAATGGTAACCAGGATCAAGGTTCTTACCCTCACCATGGTAACCAGGATCTACGTTCCTACCCTCACCATGGTAACCAGGATCTACGTTCCTACCCTCACTATGGTAACCAGGATCTACGTTCCTACCCTCACTATGGTAACCAGGATCTACGTTCCTACCCTCACTATGGTTACCAGGATCTACGTTCCTACCCTCACCATGGTAACCAGGATCTACGTTCCTACCCTCACCATAGTAACCAGGATCTACGTTCCTACCCTCACCATGGTAACCAGGATTTACGTTCCTACCCTCACCATGGTAACCAGGATCTATGTTCCTACCCTCACCGTGGTAACCAGGATCTACGTTCCCACCCTCACCGTCGTAACCAGGATCTACGTTCCTACCCTCACTATGGTTACCAGGATCTACGTTCCTACCCTCACTATGTTAACCAGGATCAAGGTTCTTACCCTCACCATGGTAACCAGGATCTACGTTCCTACCCTCACCATGGTAACCAGGATCTACGTTCCTACCCTCACTATGGTAGCCAGGACCTACGTTCCTACCCTCACCATGGTAACCAGGATCAAGGTTCTTACCCTCACCATGGTAACCAGGATCTACGTTCCTACCCTCACCATGGTAACCAGGATCTACGTTCCTACCCTCACCATGGTAACCAGGATCTACGTTCCTACCCTCACTATGGTAACCAGGATCTACGTTCCTACCCTCACCATGGTAACCAGGATCTACGTTCCTACCCGCACTAAGTTAACCAGGATCTACGTTCCTACCCTCACTATAGTAACCAGGATCAAGGTACTTACCCTCACCATGTTAACCAGGATCTACGTTCCTACCCTCACCATGGTAACCAGGATCTACGATCCTACTCTCACCATGGTAACCAGGATCTACGTTCCTACCCTCAACATGGTGACCAGGATCTACGTTCCTACCCTCACTATGGTAACCAGGATCTACGTTCCTACCCTTCACCATGGTAACCAGGATCTACGTTCCTACCCTCACCATGGTAACCAGGATCTATGTTGCTACCCTCACCATGGTAACCAGGATCTACGTTCCTACCCTCACCATGGTAACCAGGATCAAGGTTCTTACCCTCACCATGGTAGCCAGGATCTACGTTCCTACCCTCACCATGGTAACCAGGATCTACGTTCCTACCCTCACCATGGTAACCAGGATCTACGTTCATACCCTCACCATGGTAACCAGGATCTACGTTCCTACCCTCACCATGGTAACCAGGATCTACGTTCCTACCCTCACCATGGTAACCAGGATTTACGTTCCTACCCTCACCGTGGTAACCAGGATCTATGTTCCTACCCTCACCGTGGTAACCAGGATCTACGTTCCCACCCTCACTGTGGTAACCAGGATCTACGTTCCTACCCTCACCATGGTAACCAGGATCTACGTTCCTACCCTCACCATGGTAACCAGGATCTACGTTCCTACCCTCACCATGGTAACCAGGATCTACGTTCCTACCCTCACCATGGTAACCAGGATCTACGTTCCTACCCTCACCATGGTAACCAGGATCAAGGTTCTTACCCACACCATGGTAACCAGGATCTACGTTCCTACCCTCACCATGGTAACCAGGATCTACGTTCCTACCCTCACCATGGTAACCAGGATCTACGTTCCTACCCTCACCATGGTAATTTAGCTAACGTTATCCTGGATTTGATCAACTTTTTACTGGGATTCACTAACATTAATTTATTTTTAATAAAAATTTGTTAACATTTTCAAAATGTTTCAGAGGATCTGTAAAAAAAAACCAATCAGACTGCATTATAACTGTTAAATGTACTGTAGTGTCACTCTAACAGTTTACAGACATTGTAAAGAAAATCACAGACACAGAGATACTGTTTTATTCTCACGAGTCTGTTGATGAAATGATCAACTATCCTCTTTTATTTGATCATTTTGTCAGTTGGAATATAATAAACATAATAATCAGCACAGATTTAGTTTAGACTTAGTCTGGTACATTTTTATGTTTTTTTATGATCAGTTTTTAGATGTTTTACATGAACTCTAATCAATAAGAAACAGGAAGAACTCATTAATTATTGACTCACTGCTTTTGTGTGTCTGTATGTGTGTATATTATGGTTTGTCTGAATGTGCTTTTTGAGACCGATGCCAATTGAAATGATTCAAAAAGACTGTTTACCATTAATTGGACGATTTTAGAAAATTGTTTAATTATCAAAGACAGCAAAAAATTTCATCATTAGAGTTTAGTCAAAATGAATCCTCAGATGAAAATGTTTTACACATATTTACTTAAGATTGAATAGTTCCGCTACAGTCGCCGGGGCAACAGCCTCAGATGAGAAACCTAGGCTTCTCTCACCCCGGCTGCAACCTACAGCTCATCTGGAAGGATCCTGAGGCGTTCCCTGTCCAGCTGTGGGACAAAGTTTCTCTAGTGGAATCAGGTCCTGTCTCTGGGTCTCCTCCTGGTGGGACGTGCCCAAAACACCTCACCAGGATTGTGTTCGGGAGGCATCCTAACCAGATATCAGAATCACCCCACCCCCACCAATGGCTCTACTCCAAGCTCCTCCCAGATGGCAGAGCTTCTCCCTCTATCTCTGAGTGAGACCCTAGCCACCCAGTGGAGAATGTTTATTTCAACTGCTTGTATCCGCAAACTAGTTCTTCATCCACACTGGTTACCATGGTGAGGGTAGGAACGTAGATCCTGGTTACCATGGTGAGGGTAGGAATGTAGATCCTGGTTACCATGGTGAGGGTAGGAACGTTGATCATGGTTACCATGGTGAGGGTAGGAACGTAGATCAACTTGTAAATTGACAGCTTTGGTTTTATTCTCAGCTCTTTCCTCGCCACGATGGATCAATGCAGTGTTGTAATTATTGCGGACACTGCACAAAAACTAGGCAAAAAAATCAAAATAACCTACTTGATTGTAAGCCGGTGGAGGCCTGGGTTCCCAACAGTGATCAATGGATAGATCAGTTCATCTATAGTTGATACTGAATCAATGTAGGCAGTTTTTAATTCAAAGTATTTTTATTCTTAGTGTTTATGTTATCTTGTGATACTTTGTTATTTATACAAAATGATTTAAGAAGTCCTTAACCCCCTCCTCAGAGTTCTGGCTGGCCTCCTGCTTCATAAAGTCATTCACACACAAAAAGATGCTCACATGTACGTCTTACTCACGCCCCCCGGCGGGGTTTGGCATCGTCCCAACTCTGCATCCTGCACAAAGAGCCATTGTAGTTAGCGATGATAATGAGCTCAACATGCCCCGGTAAGGAATGCGTCTGAGTGGAGTAATGCCCTGTTTCCCACAGTCCCAAAGAACCAGCACCTCCTCAGACATGAGCCGCATTTAGATGTCTTCATGCCTCATCTCCCCTGAGCCTGGAGGTTAACTGCAGATCAGCAGCTCTGATTAGCGGATCAGAAAGCCTTGGTAACCCTGGCAGACATGAGCCAGGATAGGTGCCAGAATGAAAGCAGTGGGAGTGGTAGGAGGGTGGGCAGCCTGTGGGTAACCAACACGTACCATACAGAAAACATAAACGTGTGAAACTCCTCAGAACAAAGATCTGGTTTGATGTGTTTATCAAAGCTTTGACCAACTGTATAAACTAAAACTGGAGGTTTTAAAAACGTTTTTTACTGTTTAACAGTAGAATGTTTTCACAACTTACTGTCATGGAATCATTTTGGATTTAACATGACTTGTAAATTTCTGCCTATTTTTGTTTGAAAATTTTTTTTATGACTTCACTTACAGAAGAATTAAGCACTGCAACATTAAAGGCAATGTTTCTGCTGACTGTCAATCAGACCTGATTTAGGTCTAAGGCCCCGTCCACACGTAGCCGGGTATTTTGAAAACGCATATCTGCTGTCCTCCGTTTTAGGAAAACGCTCGGGTCGACACAGAGCGTTATAAATACGCTTCTGAGTGCGGTCATGAGCATACCAGACCAGTAATTGGCAGTATTGAAGTAAACGTAAGTTCTGATCTATCCAATCAGAGCACCTCTGTCGTCATTTCTGCAAAACCTGAAACATGGCGCCAGGCGTCTCGTTTGTGTGGAACGACAAGGAGGTGGAATTACTTTTAAAAGTCGTCATCGACTATAAAGTTAAAAAAACACGGGAAAATATAGACGATCAAAACAAGGACGCACACGAATGACGTATGTGCATTACATGTCGCAGGTAGTGACGCATAAAAACGCAAATCTCTGTTTTCGCAAACGCAAAAACAGAGTTTTCTAAAATCTCCACTTTGGCCAGAGTTTTCAAATACACCGGTTTTGAGTGAAAAAAAAACTCCATTTTCGTGTGGATGGCGAAACGGATAAAAATATATTCATTTTCAAATATACATGTGGACGGGGCCACAGACCAAAGACAACCTCGAGGTTGTGGACCCAAATTCTTGTAAACATAAAACATTTAAAGCCTTTTAACTGTCCTCAGTTTGTCAGTACAAACTATAGATTAACAAGTTGGTTTTCAGCGTCACATGACTGAAGTCCATGTTCACAAAAGTCGGGGTACAAATACAGAATCTCCATGTACAAATACATCTCCATGGACAATGATGTTTGCAGATGACATTGTGATCTGTAGTGAGAGGAGGGAAGAGGTGGAGGAAAAGCTGGAGAGGTGGAGGTTTGAAGATTAGTCAGAGTAAAACAGAGTACATGTGTGTGAATGAGAGGGAACCAAATGGAAGAAGAGAGAAAGAAGGTGGAAGATTTTAAGTACTTAGGATCAACAGTCCAGAGCAATGGAGAGTGTGGAAAAGAGGTGAAGAAGCGTGTGCAGGCAGGATGGAACGGGTGGAGAAAAGTATCAGGTGTGATATGTGGCAGAAGAGTTTCAGATAAAATGAAAGGGAAAGTGTAGAAAACCGTGGTGAGAGCGGCCATGCTGATTGGTCTAGAGACAGTGTGGTGAGACCAACCATGCTGATTGGTCTAGAGACAGTGTGGTGAGAGCGGCCATGCTGATTGGTCTAGAGACAGTGTGGTGAGAGCGGCCATGCTGATTGGTTCAGAGACAGTGTGGTGAGAGCGGCCATGCTGATTGGTCTAGAGACAGTGTGGTGAGAGCGGTCATGCTGATTGGTCTAGAGACAGTGTGGTGAGAGCGGCCATGCTGATTGGTCTAGAGACAGTGTGGTGAGAGCGGTCATGCTGATTGGTCTAGAGACAGTGTGGTGAGAGCGGCCATGCTGATTGGTTCAGAGACAGTGTGGTGAGACCGGCCATGCTGATTGGTTCAGAGACAGTGTGGTGAGAGCGGCCATGCTGATTGGTTCAGAGACAGTGTGGTCTCTAGTGTGTCTTTTCTTCAGTAGCACTGAAGAAAAGACAGGAAACAGAGATGTTTGTATCAGAGATGAAGATGCTGAGGATCTCTCTGGGAGTGACCAGGATGGACAGGATCAGAGGAACAGCACATGTTAGAGGTTTTAAAGTCAGAGAGGTCAGACTGAGATGGTTTGTTTTGAGAAATCTTGATCAGCGCATCATTTTGGTCAAACACAATCTTTAAATCTGAAGTTTGGCGTTTGCAATCTGATAAATGAGGACTAGTATGTGTTAGAGTCTGATGAAAACTTTGCCGCTGCAGTTTTTTTCGATGGATGGCGGGTGGTTCTGGCATCAGCATCGTTTCTAGTAGTTAAAGAGTATAAAGAACCAGGAATCAGAAGGAGACTCGGAATGCTGGTAAGAAGTTCCTCTCTGGATGAGTCCGTAATGACCAGGCCCAATGTTTCCATCCATCTTTCATCATGCCTCTTCGCCTCATGGCCGCGCCTTGAAGATGGACGCCCTGCTGACTCCACCAACATGCTGATTAGGCTCGGTGGTCCACTGGCAAACATTAAACACCCACACTGGCTGATGAGAAGAATCGAGGGAGAGAAATGTTTAGAAATCTAAATAAACGGGATAGAAAATTGGATTTTTTTTTTCTTTCTTCTTGATTTGATGTGAGGTGTTTTGGATGGGTGTGTGGGGGCTCCTCAGTGATGTAACGGGAGGTAAACCCACCTAATGAGTCCGGCCACATAAACATGGCTAAACACTGATGTAAGCTGTGTGTAAGAGATGAAGGAAAAGAACGAGAGATGAAAATAAGAGATAAAGCCGATCCACAGAAAGAGGATCAATTTATCAATCATTCAATGGGGGAATCAAAAGTTTGGACACCCATAGAACGATTATTAATGTCGCTGCTGCCGGGGTAACGGAACGATGAAGGCATCTGACTTCTCTGCTTATGGGAGCATCATGGTGGTGTTTATCTGGTGTATCGGTGTCACACTGTGTCACACACACTTTAATGACTGCCTTTAATCCTCTTTAAAAATCTCAGAATCTCATTTGACACAAACCTCTCTATTGACATGGATATTCTCCGCCTCTGTAACGCCACCTTCCTCCATCTTTAAATTATCACTGCGCCCCTCTCTGTCCGAACCAGACGCCGAGAAGTTTACTACTGTGATGCTCTTCATGTCGAGATCCGTCGCAGGAGCTTGTGAAAGCTCCAACACATTAAAACTGTGCTGCCTGGGTCCAGATGACCATATCACCCCCTCTCTGAACTCAAATCCCTCCACTGGGTGCCCATTCGATCAGAATCCATCACAAACACCAGTACCAGCATGGAACTGCTTCTGCTTACTGTCCGTAACCACTACACCACATCAAGCCTGCCTTCCTCTTCCTACTGAATTCACAAACCCAGTCTGCTCCTGTGCCGTGGAGCGACTGTCGCTCCATGGCTCTGGAATGCCGTCCTAAACACCTGGAGAAGTTCTCTTAGTTTTTATCTTCTTCTCTCAGCATTTCCCTTCAGGGGGCGCCACAGCAAGTGCGTTTCTTCCATCTAAGCCAGGCATGGGCAAACCACGGCCCGCGGACCACATGCGGCCGTTAAAGGTTTTAATCCGTCCCGCCGAACTAGAAAAAATAAAAAAATAAATCTTGTTAGTTTTATTTTCCCTGCAATTGTGTTGTTTGTCACTAGATGGCGCGCTCTGGATATCATGGCTGTGTTAAGAAAACAACAACACTGCTCCCATTAAAATGTGTGTCTCCATGATGCGCACACCTTCAAAATAAACAGTGTGCAGATATGGAAAGCCATCGGGGCCAATACACGCACGTAAACAAGCGTGTTAGATGTTAAAACAAACAAAATGTTACATCAAGCGCTTAGATTTCAAACCTAGTGCCGCTAGATTTGAAATTTAACGTTCTTGATGTAACATTTAACGCTTGTTTAAAATCTAGCGTCATTCTATTGGTCTAATGTAGAGGTTACCAAAGCATGCCATCCATCTGATCCTGTCCTCAGGGACAACTCCAGAATCTTCTAGAGTGCGAGCAGGAGGTCATGGACCAAACGAGCATTTCTGCATTTTGGTGCATATTTTGCCCAAAGTTTATAATACTTAAAGTAGTAAGAATTTTTTTGTTGTGGGCCGCACCCCGCGCCCCTTCCGGGTCCGGCCCACGAGTCAAATATTAGAACTCAATGTGGCCCGCGAGTCAAAAAGTTTGCCCACCCCTGATCTAACCCTATCTCCTGCATCCTCTTTGGTCACACCAACTATCTTCATGTCTTCCTTCACTGTATCCATGAACCTCCTCTTTGGTCTTCCTCTAGTCCTCTTTCCTGGTGGTTCCAAACCCAGCATCCTTCTTCTGATGTACTCTCTCTCTCTCCTCTGCACATGTCCAAACCATCTCAGTCTGATTTTAGAAATCCTCGTAGTTTAAAGGATTTTAGAAAAATACCTGAAGACATTTTTTTTTCCAGAAGAACTTTTGCTAATATTTTGTTTTCTTGTTTTAATCAATTATGTTCTTTTTTTTTTATATATATTTCTGGGGCAATTTGTGATAAAAAAAAACCATAAGTAAAGTATGTCAGAAAATAAATGTTCTATTTTTACCTCTATTTGGAGGTCATATGATGGAGAGTGTGTGTGTGTGTGTGTGTATATATGAGTGTGTGTGTGGCTGTGTGTGTGTGTGTATGTATGTATATGTGTGTATGTGTGTGTGTGTAACTGTGTGTGCATGCGTGAGTGTGTCTGTGTGTGAGTGTGTTTGTGTGTGAGTGTGTGTGTGAGTGAGTGTGTGAGTGTGTATGTGTGTGTGTATGTGAGTGTACGTATGTGTGTGTGTGTGTGTGTATGTGTATGTGTGTGTGTATGTGAGTGTACGTATGTGTGTGTGTGTGTGTGTGTATGTGTATGTGTGTGTGTATGTGAGTGTGTGTGTGTATGTGAGTGTACGTATGTGTGTGTGTGTATGTGTGTGTGTGGCTGTGTGTGTGTGTGTGTGTCTGTGTGTGTGTGTGTGTGTGTATGTGTGTGTGTGTGTGTGTGTATGTGTGTATGTGTGGGGTGTGTATGTGTGGCTGTGTGTGTGTGTGTGTGTATGTGTGTATGTGTGTATGTGTGTGTATGTGTATGTGAGTGTGTGTGTGTATGTGAGTGTACGTGTGTGTGTGTGT
This sequence comes from Neostethus bicornis, assembly GCA_902685375.1. Lineage (NCBI taxonomy): Eukaryota > Metazoa > Chordata > Actinopteri > Atheriniformes > Phallostethidae > Neostethus > Neostethus bicornis. The sequence goes on from LR738551.1 coordinate 2,289,244, forward strand.
GTGTATGTGTGTGTGGCTGTGTGTGTGTGTGTGTGTGTGTCTGTGTGTGTGTGTGTGTGTGTATGTGTGGCTGTGTGTGTGTATGTGTGTATGTGTGGGGTGTGTATGTGTGGCTGTGTGTGTGTGTGTGTATGTGTGTATGTGTGTGTGTGTGTGTATGTGAGTGTATGTGAGTGTATGTGTGTGTGGCTGTGTGTGTGTGTGTATGTGTGTATGTGTGTGTATGTGTGGCTGTGTGTGTGTGTGTGTGTGTGTGTGTGTGTGTGTATGTGTGTATGGGTGTGTATGTGTGTGTATGTGTGGCTGTGTGTGTGGGGTGTGTATGTGTGTATGAAGTGTGTATCCCCAATGAGAAGATGAAGAAGTGTTTAAATGAATCTTTTTGATCCAGGACTGTTTTAAAGGTTCTGTTTACATTTTTTTTAACTGTTTAACAACTTTAGCGTTTCACCTTTTTTACAGATGCCAAGTTTTTGGCTTCACAGAGGGAGATTTTAAGGCGGGGCCAAAAGGAGGAGGGGCTAGACGTGGCGTTAAATCACATCCGCCAATGGACAACACCCGCCATGACAGTTGGTGTAAAACAAACCATTCAAAACATGAGAAAGCAACTCGTAAAATTGTGCGTCTTCCGTGTGTTTCTCACCATGGTAACCAGCTGAGCTGATTAGGTTTTCAGAGTCATGCCACCAAAGATCAAACCTTGCACCCACTACTGCTTTAACAAATTTATCACTGAAACCATGGTGAGAGCGGCCATGCTGATTGGTCTAGAGACAGTGTGGTGAGAGCAGCCATGCTGATTGGTCTAGAGACAGTGTGGTGAGAGCAGCCATGCTGATTGGTCTAGAGACAGTGTGGTGAGAGCAGCCCTGCTGATTGGTCTAGAGACAGTGTGGTGAGAGCGGCCATGCTGATTGGTCTAGAGACAGCGTGGTGAGAGCGGCCATGCTGATTGGTCTAGAGACAGCGTGGTGAGAGCGGCCATGCTGATTGGTCTAGAGACAGTGTCACTGAGGAAAAGACAGGAAACAGAGATGTTTGTAGCAGAGATGAAGAAGCTGAGGATCTCTCTGGGAGTGACCAGGATGGACAGGATCAGAGGAACAGCACATGTTAGAGGTTTTAAAGTCAGAGAGGCCAGACTGAGATGGTTTGGACATGTGCAGAGGAGAGAGAGAGAGAGAGTACATCAGAAGAAGGATGCTGGATTTGGAACCACCAGGAAAGAGGACTAGAGGAAGACCAAAGAGGAGGTTCATGGATACAGTGAAGGAAGACATGAAGATAGTTGGTCTGACCGAAGAGGATGCAGGAGATAGGGTTAGATGGAAGAAACTGACTTGATGTGGCGACCAGTGAAGGGGAATGCTGAAAGAAGAATATATGACCGGTTTAGCATTTTTTTTGACGCCTTGCTGTTGAAAATAAATGAAATCTTTTCTCTTCTCTTCGTTTTTCACAGAAATAAAACATGATTTTTTTCCAAACTGATTGATCTGTTTTCTCCACTCGTTCTTTCACACTCACAGAAATCCACCATTCTGTCTCATTTTGTCTCCCTAGTCTTTGTCTCACTGACTTTCATCTAATTATCCCTCTATTTTCTGTCTTTAACGAGGTCTCGAAGCGTGCCGGGGTGTGTATGTGTGCGTATGTGTATGAGTTAATATTTTCTCCGACCATTCCCACGAGCTTTTCCAAAGAGCAGGGATTAATATCAATTATGGACGGGCGGGAATGAATGTGCCAGGTCCTAATGGGGACATGTGTAAGCCATTACTTCCCAACGCTGCAGACGTGTGTAGAAGAGGAGGAGGTGATTGATGAAGAAGACGAGCTCCGTGAAGGAGTAGTAGGAGAGATGAAGAACTTTAAAAATGGAGGGTTTAAATTCTCAGACAACGTGTCTGTTTTCCTTTGAAATATGATGAGAGGAACTTTGGTGACAAACTCTGTGTGAAAGGTTTGTCTCACACTCACACACACTCCTCTACTCCTGTACTGTCTCTGTTCCCATCACGCTCAGCCTCTCGGATGAAGAGGTGATACCTTATTCCTTCTTATTGGTTCATTTCTAATCACCAAAAACCTGATTTCAGATGTTTAATTTAACTTAATCTTTAATTTAAATGTGTTAAAACCCTTTTTTTCCTCTTTATGACCATGTTTTTAAATAATATCTGCATCTGTTGAAGATGATGACATGTTCATTCAAATCTCTTCTAATCTTAGTCTTTGAAAAATGCATTTTTTCTTCAGGGAAAAAGAAATCTAAACTCTTTTGATCTCCTTCTGTCATGTTTTTATAAGCTGCTGAGTAAAGTTGGAACAGTTCCTTCTCATCAGAAACCAAAACCCAACAGATTTGCTCGGTGGAAACACGGCTGTCAGGTCAGGACGGAAACACAAAGCCTGCTGCAAACTCAGGGGAAGAACCCGAATGTTTCAAGGAGAAAACAAGAGAACATGTTTCAGTGTGTTACAGTAAACCTGTGAAGAGGTCTCAGTCCTGAACACCTTCAAATTCTACTCCGTTCCGTCATCTTCCGCTTGTTCCGGGGTCGGGTCGCGGGGCAACAGCCTCAAGCGGGCAGCCCAGGCCTCTCTCTCCCCGGCTGCATCCTCCAGCTCACCTGGAAGGATTCCAAGTCGTTCCACGGCCAGCTGTGAGACATAGTCTCTCCAGCAGGTCCGGGGTCTGCCCATTGGTCTCCTCCTGGTGGAAAGTGCCCAAAACACCTCGCCTGCGAGGTGCTCATGGGGCAGCCTGACCAGTTGCCCGAACCACCCCATCTGGCTCCTCTCAACCTGGAGGAGGAGCGGCTCGACACCGAGCTCCTCCCGGATGGCAGAGCTCCTCACCCGATCTCTGAGTGAGAGCCCAGCCACCCTGTGGAGGAAGCTCATTTCGGCCGCTTGTACCCGCAATCTCATTCTTTCGGTCACCACCCACAGCTGGTGATCATAGGTGAGGGTAGGAACGTAGATCCTGGTTACCATGGTGAGGGTAGGAATGTAGATCCTGGTTACCATGGTGAGGGTAGGAACGTAGATCCTGGTTACCATGGTGAGGGTAGGAATGTAGATCCTGGTTACCATGGTGAGGGTAGGAATGTAGATCCTGGTTACCATGGTGAGGGTAGGAATGTAGATCCTGGTTACCATGGTGAGGGTAGGAACGTAGATCCTGGTTACCATGGTGAGGGTAGGAACGTAGATCCTGGTTACCATGGTGAGGGTAGGAACGTAAATCCTGGTTACCATGGTGAGGGTAGGAACGTAGATCCTGGTTACCATGGTGAGGGTATGAACGTAGATCCTGGTTACCATGGTAAGGGTAGGAACCTAGATCATGGTTACCATGGTGAGGGTAGGAACGTAGATCGACTTGTAAATCGAGAGCTTTGCTTTTCGGCTCAGCTCTCTCTTTACCACAATGGACCGATGCAGCGTCCTAGTTATTGCTGACGCCGCACCGATCCGCCTGTCGATCTCCCGCTCCATCCTTCCCCCACTTGTGAACAAGACCCCAAGATACTTAAACTCCTCCACTCGGGGCAGGACCCTGCTCTGACCTGCAGGGGGCATTCCACCCTTTTCCGGGCGAGGACCATGGTCTTGGATTTGGAGGCGCTAATTCCCATCCCGGCCGCTTCACACTCTGCAGCAAATCGATCCAGCGAGAGCTGGAGATCACGGTCCGATGAAGCCAACAGAACCATGTGTTGATGTGTGTTGTTTTCTTTTAAAACCAACTGGTTCTCCTGTTTGGGTTTAAGTAGAGAGTAAGAGGGGTTTGGGTTTGGTCTGGTTTGGTTTGGGACCCTCAAACAGTTCAAATCAAACACAAACTGTGAAGGTTGTTAAACTGATGTGAGCGTTGTTTCTGTCTCAGATGAGGATCTCCTCTTCATTCCTCTCTAATCTATATCATCTCAAAAATAAAAGCTCAATCTGACACCTACTTGTTTCAGTGAGTTATTACCGGGAAGCTCTGCCCAGGGTTTTCCTGATCCGCTATCCGTCCACAAATAGCAGCTGGTATCTGCTCTCAGGAGGCGTAGGCTGCTTTGGACAGATGACCTCGCTCCCAGGCAGCACTCAGGAGCAGCCAGCCAGCCAGGCTCCAAGAGGCTCCCCACTGATTATAGAGGCTGGATGGGAAGCATGGAGGTGTTGACGCGGAGCCCAGACAAAACAAACGAGAAGGATCGGAAGGACAATAAATCCCCGAAGCGGTGGGGACGGCCCAGCGCCAGGGTCCTGCTTTGTTTTTGGTTCTTCATGCGTGTGTCTTCACCTTAAAGAAGTGTCTTTCATCACGTTGTTTCTATTGTTGCTTTCTCTCCCTCCTCATCCCCACCATACCTCCGTGGGTAAAACAGGAGAGGAGTTTTGGCAGAGGAGATGTGATGTGAGCCGGAGCAGACTGTTCGGAGCCGGGGCTCCGGTTGTGGTGGCCAGGGACCACAGAGAGACGTCGCCCAGCAACCCAGGCAGCTTTACCCGTAAATCACGTCCATATCTGGTCCTTAGTGGCGCCCCGAGCCTCCATCTCAGTTTGCAGACAAGAGACAGAAACACAGGTTCATGTCGCCATGGTCACCAACGAGGAGACGTGGCGTTAAAAATAAGATCCTTAAAAAGTGTTGATGGTAAAATGATTATGATTCAATGAATTAATCAATTAAACCCTCCTTCTATCAGTGTTTATTCATCATTCTACCTGACACTCTCTCTGTGATTCCCTCTCTTCATCTATCATGATATTAAACAGTTTTTGTTAAATTTTGCTTCAAAAAATTATATATTTATCCCAATTTACCGTTTCTGTGTGAAATTCTCTCTGATACGTTCCTACCCTCACCATGGTAACCAGGATCTACATTCCTACTTTCACCATGGTAACCAGGATCTACATTCCTACTCTCACCATGGTAACCAAGATCTACGTTCCTACCCTCACCATGGTAACCAAGATCAACGTTCCTACCCTCACCATGGTAACCAAGATCAACGTTCCTACCCTCACCATGATAACCAGGATCTACATTCCTACTCTCACCATGGTAACCAAGATCTACGTTCCTACCCTCACCATGGTAACCAGGATCTATGTTCCTACCCTCACCATGGTAACCGGGATCTACGTTCCTACCTTCACCATGGTAACCATGATCTATGTTCCTACACTCACCATGGTAACCAGGATCTACATTCCTACCCTCACCATGGTAACCAGGATCTATGTTCCTACACTCACCATGGTAACCAAAATGTGCATCACTACCCTCACCATGGTAACCATGGTCTACGTTCCTACCCTCACCATTGTAACCAGGATCTACATTCCTACTCTCACCATGGTAACCAAGATCTACGTTCCTACCCTCACCATGGTAACCAGGATCAACGTTCCTACCCTCACCATGGTAACCAGGATCTACATTCCTACTCTCACCATTGTAACCAAGATCAACGTTCCTACCCTCACCATGGTAACCAGGATCTACATTCCTACTCTCACCATGGTAACCAAGATCTACGTTCCTACCCTCACCATGGTAACCAGGATCTACGTTCCTACCCTCACCATGGTAACCAGGATCAACGTTCCTACCCTGACCATGGTAACCAGGATCTACGTTCCTACCCTCACCATGGTAACCAGGATCTACGTTCCTACCCTCACCATGGTAACCAGGATCTACGTTCCTACCCTCACCATAGTAACCAGGATCTACGTTCCTACCCTCACCATGGTAACCAGGATCTACGTTCCTACCCTCACCATGGTAACCAGGATCTACGTTCCTACCCTCACCATGGTAACCAGGATCAACGTTCCTACCCTCACCATGGTAACCAGGATCTACGTTCCTACCCTCACAATGGTAACTAGGATCTATGTTCCTACCCTCACCATGGTAACCAGGATCTACATTCCTACCCTCACCATGGTAACCAGGATCTACGTTCCTACCCTCACCATGGTAACCAGGATCTACGTTCCTACCCTCACCATGGTAACCAGGATCTACGTTCCTACCCTCACCATGGTAACCAGGATCTACATTCCTACCCTCACCATGGTAACCAGGATCTACATTCCTACCCTCACCATGGTAACCAGGATCTACGTTCCTACACTCACCATGGTAACCAGGATCTACGTTCCTACACTCACCATGGTAACCAGGATCTATGTTCCTACCCTCACCATGGTAACCAGGATCTACATTCCTACCCTCACTATGGTAACCATGATCTACGTTCCTACCCTCACCATGGTAACCAGGATCTATGTTCCTACCCTCACCATGGTAACCAGGATCTACATTCCTACCCTCACTATGGTAACCATGATCTACGTTCCTACCCTCACCATGGTAACCAAGCCTTTATGTCATATTTTAAAGTGGGAAAGTGTACAAAACAGTGGTGAGAGCGGCCATGCTGATTGGTCTAGAGACAGTATCACTGAGAAAAAGACAGGAAACAGAGATGAAGATGCTGAGAATCTCTCTGGGAGTGACCAGGATGGACAGGATCAGAGGAACAGCACATGTTAGAGGTTTTAAAGTCAGAGAGGTCAGACTGAGATGGTTTGGACATGTACAGAGGAGAGAGAGGAACTGTCAGACAGGAGGTCTAGAGACCAAAGAGGAGGTTTATGGATGCAGTGAAGGAGGACATGGACCCAGGAGGAATGGGAGACAGCATTAGATTGAAGAAACTGACTTGCTGTGGCGACAGGGAGTGAAACTTTTGACCCCCTCTGGGTGTGGGTGGTCCATGACTCAGCCCTGATTATCCTACACTCAGCATGTGAGCATGATTTTTTGTAACTCTTTTTGCCTGTGTTTTCTTCCACCTCATCTCTTCACCACCAGGAAACCCTCAGCGAACCACCTCACTGGCTGATGGATGAACGGATGGATGAACAGATGGATGGATGGCACCCCGCCCTTCTCCGTCTGGGCCTCCGTCTCTCCAACATTTCATCCACATTCCCCTCAGAGCTGGATTTGTTAGCATGCGTGGTGTTGGACCAAGGTCACCAGAGAGAGAACGTGGTGTGAGCGAGCTATTAGCATTCACTAGCTCCCTGCGCTTCGTTAAATTTTTCAGCAAGCTCCAGCTGCTTGATGTTTGGAGCGAATCACCAGAGAGGCTCACCGTGTGCCCATCCACACCCCTCCACCGGAGCGCCGTCTCATCCAAGCTTCTTCACTTATTCATGTGTTTATTTATTTTTTCATCTTCAGCGTCTGATTGTGGGAACATTAATTTATTACAGCTTAACCGATCTTTTCTGATTCCTCTGAGGAGACAAACCGGATTAAAAACCTCCATCTTTGTCTCTATTTACAGCTTCCTGTCACTTTGGGGTATCGCTTTGTGCCCCATAGTGACCATCACATAAACAATGAAAATATTCTCCACGTAAACGTGATTGCTCCCAGACGACTCAAGGTACTTTAATGATACCGCCCACAATCAGTCAGAACCAACTATAGATGAACTGATTTAGTCAATGTAATTACCGTATTTTCACAACCATAGGGCGCACCGTATTAAAAGGCGCAGTCCAAATTTTGCGTGGTCTGTACTTGTATTTAACACACACATAAGGCGGACCTGATGATAGGGCATGGGTTTTATGTACATGTCCTCGACTACGTAAGTCCACCTTACAACAACACACACACATACACATAGACGCACGCATACACACATACACACACACGTGTATATTTAAAAATAGATCGGGAGTAAAACTGAGTTTGGTTGGTTTTATTTAAATATTATTTACAGTCGTCATAAAGTCATTTATTAAATCCATCCAAGTCCTCATCCTCTGGTTCAGAATCTAACAGCTGCTCTAAATCCAACCTCACAGGTTCACTTTCCTCGCTGTCAGAGTCACTTTCTGAACCGTGCAGCTCCTCGGAAATGATGCCTGCTTTTGGGAAAGCTCGGACAACAGTGCCAGCAGACATGTTAGCCCAAGCATCTACAATCCACTGGCAAACTGTGGCGTATCTCGCCCGGCGCAGCTGATTGCCATCAGTTTAAACTGAGCTTCATAAGCGTGTCTCTTTTCCATTTTCAGTGTTTTTAAAACAGCAATGTTCTGCATAAGGAACACACCTGTTCTTTTAGACATAATCCACACACACACTTCACCCTTTAACATTCTCATGTTTTCAACTGCGTTCACAAATCACAAACCAGATAGGGCGCACCGCTCATTTTGAAGAAAATTTGAGACTTTTAGGTGCGCCTTATGGTCGTGAAATTACGGTAGTTAGATTTTGTCACAAAAAGTGAATGTAATTCTAAACCCCCGAGCGCCCCCAAAAAAATCTACAAAATGTCATTTTTATGTGAGTTTAAAAAATTATCGACCACAATACGTGAGACTGAGGAACTGTGTGTCTGACCTCCTGACCAGTAATACCGGTGCTCCACAGGGACCTGTCCTGTCCCCCTTCTTTTTTACAACATACACCGCTGATTTTCAGTGCTGTTCTGGTTCTTGTCATCTCCAGAAGTACTCGAAATGAGTCAGCCATCGTTGGGTGTGTGGAGAACGAATAGACAGAAACATGGACACTCGTATCAGAGGGAATTGATTCCCAAATGGTTGGTTGCCATGAAGACCAGCGGCCGTGGAGACGCAGACTCAAAGCTGTTGAAAAGAATGAAGCGGTAACCAAAAACATAACTGTTTTGCTTCTTGCTCTAATTTTCTTCCAAAAATGGTGCATACCTGAGCTTGGCGTCCACATCTCGCCCCCATTCCAAGCTCACGCTGTCCAAAGTCCACAAAAACCACCATGTTTGTAACATGTTAGTATGTTTTTCTCCAGGTAGTGTGTTTTTTTAACGTTCACCGCTCATCGGTGAAACCCTGTAACTTGTCTGTTAATTGTTTGTGTGTCTTCACTGGAAATGTAATTTTTGTCGTTATCTTGAGGTACAATGACAATAAAGTAATTTTGTATTTTATATAGTTGGTACTGAGTATGTCATGAATGGTGGTGAGTGGTGAAGTTGGACCCAGACGCTTTGCCAGTTTATCGAAAGGTGTGTAGAACCAGACAGAACTCTGGAAGATGAGTGACCAGAGGCTGGACGTCGAGGAGACCAGCAGGAAGGAAGGGTGCACCGCTAACCAGGGGGCATGAGCTCAGCAGGACGAAGACCAGAGATATGAGCTCAACAGGAAGGTAGGGTGCACCAATCAGCCAAGGGGAACGAGCTGAGCAGGATGAGGATCAGAGCTATGGAGCTTATCAGGAGGCTGCATGGAGGCAGCAGTGCAGACCAGAGGAGGAGCATGCAGAAGGGGAAGCAGCAGAGGAATGGAGCAGGGGAGTGATCCAGGAGGAAAATGAGGGACACCAGGGCTTAAATTGAATTGAAAATACTTTATTAATCCCCAAAGGGAAATTTGATGCCTTCCCGGTCCGCTTACACGGTGTCAAATCTGGCATCTGAACGGTTAAAAAACAGTCCATAATGAGTCCACAAAGTCAGGCTTCAGTGTAACACACCAAGTGTCCCCTCCACATTCCTTCTGGGTCAGAACGAGCGTCCCCAGTTCCTCCATCTTGCCAGTGAGCGTCCAGATGTTACCCATGACAACCGTAGGGTCACTGGGCTCAAAGCGCCTCCTTTCTGATCGTCTCCTTCTCAGTTCTGTTGGACTGCACAGACTCCTCCAGCCACGGTGGATCTGGTTCTGAGAGATAGATCCTGGTTGAGTCCACGCTAACAAAGAGAAACGACTCCATGACCAACAAAACAAGCCAACGAGGAGTCAGACGTTGAAAAAAAACAACAAAAAAAACCGGCTAACTTACTTTGGAGAGATAAGGCACACCTGTGGATTAGGACCAGGTGTGCCTAATTCGGGCTGAGGGCAGGATAGAAGGGAAGGAGTGTTCCAGATGAGAGGGGGACCATGACAGGGTAACTATGGGCAGTATGTCATTTAGGAAACATCGCATGACCCTAAAAAACTCAATCAGTTCATCTATAGTTGGTTACTGTCAGTCGTTTCATTAAAATCCCTTCTGTACTTTGGAAGATATGGCGTTCAGAAAAGATGCACGGACGGCCAGAGTGTGTCATGTACCCTCCCGGTTCTGAGAGGAGAGGCATAAAAACAGTTTTCCTTCAATCTTCTTCTGCTTTTTTAACCAAACACGGTCTTTCTGTCTCTAAAAGCAGCTCCGAGAAGTTTTTTTATCTGAGTTTAAACGTCAGAAAAGTGAAGCAAAACAAATGTGAAAGCAGGAGGGAGGTTGTGCATCGTGATTCTAGAGTTCTGAAAAGTAGGAAGTGTCTGTTTGTGACAAAGAAAAGAAGCAGACGTGTCTGCCAGGATGCTTCACACATTTTATTCTGTCTGTTTCGGGTGAGTGGACCGGGCGCACGGGAAGAAAAGATCTTCAAGTGTCACATTTTAAACGTAACTTTTCTCCTTTTTCATCACGTCACAGTGGGTATGAGCACCAGGTGAGGGGTCCACACGTCACAGTGGGTATGAGCACCAGGTGAGATGGTGGTGTGTGGTCCACACGTCACAGTGGGTATGAGCACCAGGTGAGATGGTGGTGTGTGGTCCACATGTCACAGTGGGTATGAGCACCAGGTGAGATGGTGGTGTGTGGTCCACATGTCACAGTGGGTATGAGCACCAGGTGAGATGGTGGTGTGTGGTCCACATGTCACAGTGGGTATGAGCACCAGGTGAGATGGTGGTGTGTGGTCCACATGTCACAGTGGGTATGAGCACCAGGTGAGATGGTGGTGTGTGGTCCACACGTCACAGTGGGTATGAGCACCAGGTGAGATGGTGGTGTGTGGTCCACACGTCACAGTGGGTATGAGCACCAGGTGAGATGGTGGTGTGTGGTCCACATGTCACAGTGGGTATGAGCACCAGGTGAGATGGTGGTGTGTGGTCCACACGTCACAGTGGGTATGAGCACCAGGTGAGATGGTGGTGTGTGGTCCACACGTCACAGTGGGTATGAGCACCAGGTGAGATGGTGGTGTGTGGTCCACATGTCACAGTGGGTATGAGCACCAGGTGAGATGGTGGTGTGTGGTCCACACGTCACAGTGGGTATGAGCACCAGGTGAGATGGTGGTGTGTGGTCCACACGTCACAGTGGGTATGAGCACCAGGTGAGATGGTGGTGTGTGGTCCACATGTCACAGTGGGTATGAGCACCAGGTGAGATGGTGGTGTGTGGTCCACACGTCACAGTGGGTATGAGCACCAGGTGAGATGGTGGTGTGTGGTCCACACGTCACAGTGGGTATGAGCACCAGGTGAGATGGTGGTGTGTGGTCCACACGTCACAGTGGGTATGACCATCATATCCACTGTGACTCGCTCTGGGTGTGTGGGTTCGCTCTGATGCTGTCGGGGTTATTAATGACGGCAGCGTGTTGGACCTTAAACACTCCATCACCTTCTTCACACTTCCACAGCTTCCACACACCGCTCCTCATTAATCAAAGATGCATAGAAAAATTTTAGGTGTGTGTCGTTTACGACCAAATCGATGCACTCGTGTAAATTTATCAAAACAATCTGAACGTACAGTCAGTCACCTTCTTATCTGACTATCCCTTTCAGGGTTACAGTGGGTGCCGGAGTCCATCCGAGGGGCAGGATACACCCCGAACGGGTCACCAGTCTGTTGAAGGGCCACACACATATACAACCATCCACACACACACTCATTCCTAGTGGCAAACAACCCAGCATGCATGTTTATGGAGGGTGGGGGGGAAACGGAGTACCCGGAGGAAACCCACATACACAGGGAGAACATGCAAACTCTCCACAGAGAGGCCAGTGCACTAAGCCTCGTCCACACCCTGGACTTGAACCCCCAACCTTCTTGCAGTGAGGCCACTTGCTGCGCCAACGTGTCGCCTCTGAGAGTACAATGCGTTCAAATCCCTGCGACAAATCTGGATAGTTGTTGCTGTTGTTTGCATTTAAATCAGGAGAGACTCGGTTTAACAAATATAAATGTAAATAAACTGAAATCAATAAGAACAGAAATACTTTGGTGTAAAAGATCTTGATGTTATTCTGGAATAAGAGGGAAGATCTGAAGAAGAGAGACCATGGACTAACTTTCAGGGTCATGCAGTGACGGTCATCCATACAGTGGACCAGTTCACAAAGACATACTGTCGGGCAAACAGAGACTTATCGTTTGATACCTTGACATTAACTAACTGTCATGGTTCCCTCGCCCACCACCAGAGGGAACCCGGAGCCTCCCCTAATCTGCCTGATTTCTGCCGAGTCCAACCGCACGCCATATTAAGCCAAGATAAGCCACTCCACGTCAGCCTACGTCACGTTAAGCCACGCCACATGAGCCTTGACCAACTAGAGGTGGTTTTTGAGGGGGATGGTTCCCTCACCCACCACCAGAGGGAACCTGGGAACTCGCCTCATTTGCCTGAGGACAGATGTCTTTAAGCCTGCCCAGGATCGCTGCAAAAGCCCCTGCCCGAGCCGTGCCGAGCCACGTCAAGCCGCACGTCGAGTCAAGCCATGTTAAGCTACGCCACGTCACGTCCAGCCACGCTATTGCAGGTTACGTCAAGCCATACCACATGATCCTTGACCACCTGGAGGTGGTCTTTGAGGGGGAGGTACTGTCATGGTTCCCTCGTCCACCACCAGAGGGAACCCGAGGCCTCCCCTAATCTGCCTGATTTCTGACACTTGAAGGTCTTTGTGTCGCTGCCTTTAAAAAGGCAGCTTGTCTTCCCTTCAGGTGTCGTGTACTCGTTCCTTCCAGCCGGGTCTTTCTGGCTGCCTGACCATGAAACACATTCAGAACGATAACCACTTGCCATCCATTAAACCACAGGTGTCAAAGTCCAGTCCTCGAGGGCTGGTGTCCTGAAGGTTTTCCATGTGTTCTTACATCGACACACCTGATCCAGGTTACTGGGTCAATGTGATTGGTTGTTGAGTTCACTTCATGTTCATCAGCTTAAAGCAGGAACACAATAAAAACCTTCAGGATACCAGACCTCCAGGACTGGACTTAGACGCCCCTGAACTAAACCATATGTTTTTCCTTCACAGCATCACTGGACTTCCTGACTCACATAAACCATGTTCCTTGTCCTACATTTGGGTCCTCCTCCTTCCACCTGCACATCACGTCATGACACTAATATTTATTATGATAAACTACAAAAGATTTTTTTCACTTGAAATGTGCTTCGTTAAATTAGTCTTATTTGTTGTCTTGTGACTCTTTATTTAAACAACATTCCCATGCGTCTTCTAGGATCTCGGAATAGGGGCAGAATTTATGTCCAAATAAGGTCGTTTTTAACTCTATATTTACTCACGTTCCATTTAAATCCAAGAACCTCCAAGAGGAAAACCAGTTAGCCTTTCTTACATATTAAAAATGTCATTTGAATTTTTTTTTTCTTTCTATCATATTTGAGTCAGGATCAGAGTTGAGCTGCTCCTCCTCCAGGTCGAGAGGAGCCAGATGGGTTGGTTGGGGCATCTGATCAGGATGCTTCCCGAGCGCCTCGCTGGTGAGGTGTTTCAGGCACGTCCCACCGGGAGGAGACCAAGAGGCAGACCCTGGACCTGCTGGAGAGACTATGTGTCACAACTAGCCGGGGAACGACTCGGGATCCATCCAGGTGAGCTGGAGGATGTAGCAGGGGTGAGAGAAGCCTGGGCTTCCAGTTTGAGGCTGCTGCCCTGCGATCCGGCCCTGGATAAGCGGAAGACAACAGAACGGAATGGAAAGTCAGGATTTGATAACCATGTTTGAATTTACGTTGAATTATGGTCCTATTTCCCCTAATCTCCTCATCGTGAGAGTCATTACGATTCTGATAAAAGAAAAAAAAGAACGTGGTCTACGTGGTCCTTAGACAGACTGGAGACCTGTTCAGGTTGGTAAATCTGTGCCCTCAGGGATTTTCTAGTAAGGCTTGTTTTCAGCGGCCATATTTACCAAGCTCACACCTCAAGTACGCCTTAAAGGAACAGATACACCCTTTTCATAAACACTGGGTGCTTTCTGGTGTAAAAACCAACATCATTTTGTGAGCTGTGGTGATAAAAAAAAAGTCAATGAGTCCTCCATCCACCCATCCACCCTTCCATCCATCCATCCATCCATCCATCCATCCATCTACTCACCCACCCATCCATCCACCCATCCACCCATCCTTCCACCCATCCATCCACCCATCCATCCACCCATCCTTCCACCCATCCATCCACCCACCCTTCCATCCACCCATCCACCCTTCCATCCACCCATCCATCCATCCACCCTTCCATCCACCCATCCATCCATCCACCCTTCCATCCATCCATCCATCCATCCACCCTTCCATCCATCCATCCACCCATCCATCATCCATCCATCCATCATCCATCCATCCATCCATCCACCCACCCTTCCACCCATCCATCCACCCACCCTTCCATCCACCCATCCACCCTTCCATCCACCCATCCATCCATCCACCCTTCCATCCACCCATCCACCCTTCCATCCACCCATCCATCCATCCACCCTTCCATCCACCCATCAGTCTGCTCTTCAAAATAAACCAACCAAAACAAAGTTTCTCTTAATGAGACTTAATAAATTAAAGAGGGGTATCTTTCCTTCTTAACGGTTGCTTCCATCCTTTCTTTTTATTCAGGATTCAGTGTAACAGCCCTGCAGAAAGCCGGACCTCCCTGGGATTCAACGAGAAGTGATCCAGTTGATATTTAGAGAAGATCAAAAATAGATTTGTTCCTACAGAGAAATAATAACATTTCCATGAAGCCACACGGACTCCTTCCGAAGGATCCTCGGGCTATAATTATCATTTCCAAGGTCACGGTGTAGCCGGTAACAGACACAGTTTCTTATTGATGAAAGTCTCAGTGGGGAGCCACATGGAAGGAATCCCCAGTTTACTGACCACAGCAATTAAACGGGATAAATTCAATAACTCTGGTCGTTTACGTGGAGTTTCTAAAAACGATAAAACAAAGTTTAAAACAAGAACAAATTAATGACAAAGAGACAATATGGCTTCACCTGCTGCGATGCAGGAGACATGGCATTCAAAAAGATTGGTGACCTGGGATCACTTTGAATACCCAATCAGTTTATCTATATCTCGTACTGAGTAAGTGTGGGCTGTTTGATTAAAAGCCGTGATCTTTTTTGCTAAATTTACATTCACAAAAATGTCAATGAAAATAGATCAAGTGTTAAAATCCGAAGCAAATAAATTATTATTTTTTTTTTAGAAAAGACTAAAAACCTCAAACATTGAAGAAAATTGAAGAATTATTGTGAAATTTGTATTAAAGATTTTCACCTGAGTTTTTTGTTAAAATAAATCTTGTGTAAACGCGACAAAGTGGTATCAAAGTAGCACTGTGCGTTCACCCGCGAACCAGAAGTTAACCGGAAGTTCGTGGGTTCGCTTTCCACTGAGTTCATGTCTAGGGTCTTTGGAGAAGACACTTAACCCCCTGTTTCTCCCACCATTGGCGTCATCGTAGGTGGCAGCCTGCTGCGGTGTAGGAGTGCAGCACGCAAATTTTTTGGTGAGGGTTTTAAAACTATATTAAAAGAAAAAAGCAAACACTGGTTGATTTTTCAGTCAATGTACAATCTTAACTTTAAAAGAGACATATTATCATTTTCTAAGACCCCGTCCACACGTAGCAGGGTGTTTTTGAAAACGCATATATTTCTATCCGTTTTGTCGTCCACACAAAAATGCAGGGTTTTTTTTCCACTCAAAACCGGTGTTTTTGAAAACTCCGGGCAAAGTGGAGATTTTGGAAAACTCAGTTTTTGCGTTTGCGTGTGGACGTGCGAAAACGGAGATTTGCATTTTTATGCGTCACTACCTGGGACAAGTAATACACATACTGTACGTCATTCGTGTGCGTCCTTGTTTACAAAAGTAGACAGTGGGCAGCATGGATCCACGGACCTGTTGCAGACCCTCTTTTCGCCCCTTTTTGTTCACTCATGTTTCAAGTTTTGCGGAAATGACAACAGAGGTTCTCTGATTGGATAGCTCAGAACTTACGTTTACATCAATACTGCCGACTCTGGCAGTATTGATGTAATGGCATCTACTGTCCTAAAACGGAGGACAGTAGATATGCGTTTTCAAAAATACCCGGCTACGTGTGGACGGGGTCTAAGATGTTAAAACGTGTTTTTGTTGTTTGTAATCTTTGGAATATCATGCCTTATGATGATGATTTTGTGCGGCAAGATCCTGGAGACCTTCTATCAGTCTGTGGTGGTCAGCACCTTGTTCTTCTCTGTCATCTGCTGGAGGAGCAGCATCACAGCCAGTGACACCAACAGACTGAATAAACTAATCAGACCGGCTGGCTCTGTCATTGGCAGCAAACAGGACTCACTTGAGGCAGTGGTAGAGAGGAGGTCACTGAACAAACTTTTATCCATCATGGACAATCATGACCATCCTCTCTACCCACTCCTGGACGAACAACGGAGGTCCTTCTCCAAGAGGCTCAGACAGCTCCGCTCCAGAACATCTCGTTACCGGAGGTCTTTCTTTCCGTACGTGATCGGGCTCTACAACGACTCACTTAGCAGATAGGAAGTTGTTGCTGTGACACACAAATTTCCCCTGTGTGGGATCAATAAACTATATTCTGATTCTGATTCAGATTCTTATTGTCCTGAGTCTTTTCTAAGTAACTACAGACCTCAGAGACCCTGTGAAAGCAATCAAAGAGATAAAAAGCTGGATTTAACAGACTATGTCCCCTTAAAGTTAGATTTTATAGCTAGGTACAGAGATATTTTGGTATGTGTATGGAGTTGTGACGAGTCCAAGGACAGCTCAGTCTGTTTGAAAAACCAAGACATTTTAATCTGTCTTCTCTTTCAGATATCTTTTAAAGGTTTTGGTCGTGTCAGCTTCTGGCCACCACATCGTGAAAGGTTCAGTTTGTGAAATCTGCTACAGAAATAAACTGGATCTGAAATTTGAAAGACTTTAAAAACCTCTTTGTAAATTTTCCCAAGTCACCAAGCGTCAGTGTGAAGGTCCATGACCTGCTGATTACCGAGAACCTAATGAATCAAAACCAAGAAGCTACTGAGTTTAATGTAACAATGTGAGTAAAGCAGTAAAAAAATAGAGGGTTTGGGTTGTTCCTGATTCAGAGTACCAGGGGTGTGAATCCATTCCTCTTCAAACCGGGGTTTAAAGGTTTAGATTCAGAGTTTTTTTTTTTAAATCTGCCAGAAGTGAAAGTTTTTGGATTTCCCCACAAATCATCTTCAGTCTACAGAGACTAGTTCACCTCTTCTTTACCACCGCTTCACATCCAGCCAAACCAGGAACGTTTAGACAACACAGAAACGTTCAAAGAGAAAATATCCGACATGCAAACCGAAGCAAACATTGTCGTCTTGCTTTCAGAGCGACATTGACCCCGTCGGCCTTCTTCGTACCGCCGGTTCATTGAGTTGTCTCAGACGATTGAAACTCAGAAGCCTTTTCTTAGAAATCATCTGGCTGCCATTGATCAGCTCTGACTGTATGTATAATTCATCACGGTTCATCTCGGTGTCTAAAAGAAGAAATGTTTCCCAAAGCGGATACTTCTCACAGAAGAAAAAACAACCTTGGATTTAATGGAATCTGTGAGGCTGAAAAAAACTGACAAAGACTTTCTGTGAATCTTTCACCTCATCGTGAACCCGTAGGAAATCCATGGAGGTTATTATTTATGTATATCCTTGTTTTTATGAACCGCATGTAGATAATTTCAGGCAACCTAACAGGAAATGTGGTGCTGGGAAAACGGATTTACCTCCTTCTGGATGTCTGTGTTTCTTGGATATCTACCCCTTGTTACAGAGTGAAGGCTTCAGGTCATCAAACACATAAAATCACACAAAGAGACCCAAAAAAATACAAAATGCAGTTTTTAAATAAGGTTATTAACCAATCTGGTCCAGGCAGGCTGGAACTAGAGACAGTGTGGTGAGAGCGGCCATGCTGATTGGTCTAGAGACAGGGTGGTGAGAGCGGCCATGCTGATTGGTCTAGAGACAGTGTGGTGAGAGCGGCCATGCTGATTGGTCTAGAGACAGTGTGGTGAGAGCGGCCATGCTGATTGGTCTAGAGACAGTGTGGTGAGAGCGGCCATGCTGATTGGTCTAGAGACAGTGTGGTGAGAGCGGCCATGCTGATTGGTCTAGAGACAGTGTGGTGAGAGCGGCCATGCTGATTGGTCTAGAGACAGTAGCACTGAAGAAAAGACAGGAAACAAAGATGGAGGTAGCAGAGATGAAGATGCTGAGGATCTCTCTGGGAGTGACCAGGATGGACAGGATCAGAGGAACAGCACATGTTAGAGGTTTTAAAGTCAGAGAGGTCAGACTGAGATGGTTTGGACATGTGCAGAGGAGAGAGAGAGAGTACATCAGAAGAAGGATGCTGGGTTTGGAACCACCAGGAAAGAGGACTAGAGGAAGACCAAAGAGGAGGTTCATGGATACAGTGAAGGAAGACATGAAGATAGTTGGTGTGACCAAAGAGGATGCAGCAGATAGGGTTAGATGGAAGATACTGACTTGATGTGGCGCCCCCTAAAGGGAAAAGCCAAAAGAAGAAGAAGAACCAATCTGGTCCTGTGAAAAAGTAATTGCCCCCCTGAGCCTAATAACAGGGGAGGCGATAGCTCAGTGGTGGAATGTTCGCCCTTGGACCGGAAGTTTTTGGGATCAAATTCCCCTGAGCCCATGTCTAGGTGTCCTTGAGGAAGACACCTAATCCCCCGTTTCTCCCACCATTGGTGCCGTCATAGGTGGCAGCCTGCTGTGGTGTAATGCAGCACATTGAGGGACGAATTAAGTACGTATGTAAAAATTAAATAAAAATAAACAAGTTGTACCACCTCTATAGTCCTTCACTTGTGTCCATACCAACCCGTCAATGCCTGATCCTGTCAAAACTCAGAAGCTAAGCATGCTGGGCCTGGGCAGTACTTGGATGGCAGACCGCCGGAACCCTAGGTGCCACGGTGGGACGGCCATTGAGATTGAATTATCGCTGTGTCACTGGGCAAGACACTTCACCCACGTTGCTTGGTCTGGATGGTGTGTTGGTGAAGATCAGAGGGGTCGATGGCGCAAAATGGCAAAATGGTCAGTTTGCCCCAGGGCAAACTGACAGAAGCAAGGCTGTCACCAGTACCTGGTATGGAGGGAATGAATGATGAACATGTGAAGCGTCTTTGAGAGTCCTTGAAAGTGACATAGAAGTACAAAACATTATTCACTGATAGTCATCTACAGCACCAATGGTGGGAGAAGCGGGGGTTAGGTGTCTTTTCCAAGGACCCTAGACGTGCTCTCCATGGGACGCGAACCCGCAACCTTCCGGTCCACGGGCGAACGCTCTAACCATGCGGCCACCGTCTCCACCCTAAAGTATGTGTGTTTTCTAATTTTTTCTTCACTGCTTCAAATGCTTCATTTCGCTGTCCTCACTTCAGCTTCTGTCCACAAGGTGTCCTCTCCACCCCACGTCTTAGCGTTTGCCAGCTTCTGACTTCGCTTAGAGTTACGCTAAGGTCCAGGCACTCTGCCGTTTTTATCAGTCGCCTAATTTGCAGGTCAGGGTAAACAGGATCTACGTTCCTACCCTCACCATGGTAACTAGGATCTACGTTCCTACCCTCACCATGGTAACCAGGATCTACGTTCCTACCCTCACCATGGTAACCAGGATCTACGTTCCTACCCTCACCATGGTAACCAGGATCTACGTTCCTACCCTCACCATGGCAACCAGGGTCTACGTTCCTACCCTCACCATGGTAACCAGGATCTACGTTCCTACCCTCACCATGGCAACCAGGGTCTACATTCCTACCCTCACCATGTAACCAGGATCTACGTTCCTACCCTCACCATGGTAACCAGGATCTACGTTCCTACCCTCACCATGGTAACCAGGATCTACGTTCCTACCCTCACCATGGTCACCAGCTGTGGGTGGTGACTGAAAGAATGAGATCGCGAATACAAGCGGATGAAATGGCCTTCCTCCGCAGGGTGGCTGGGCTCTCACTCAGAGATCGGGTGGGGAGCTCTGCCATAAGGGAGGAGCTCGGTGTCAAGCAGCTCCTCCTCCAGGTTGAGAGGAGCTAGATGGGGTGGTTCGGGCATCTGGTCAGGATGCCCCTTGACCGCCTCGCTGGTGAAGTGTTTCGGGCACGTCCCACCAGGAGGAGACCAAGAGGCAGACCCCGGACCCGCTGGAGAGACTATGTCTCACAGCTGGCCGGGGAACGACTCGGGATCCTTCCGGGTGAGCTGGAGGATGCAGCCGGGGTGAGAGAAGCCTGGGCTTCCCGTCTTAGGCTGTTGCCCCTGCGACCCGGCCCCGGATGAGCGGAAGACAACAGAACGGACTGCTTAATTTGTGTCGAAGTCGGCGTACAGTCAGATTTGCTCAAACGTCCTCCATAAATGAGTCTGATTTAAAGATCAGAAGATGACGAGCCGAGGAACGTTAGAGGAACGAGACCCAATACCAGCAAAACAAAAGGACAAAGGATTGAGAGACAGGCAGACAGAAAGAATGCTGTGTGTGTTGTAGATGTTTGGGGTACGGCTGGCAGGTTACTGACACAACCTGAGATCCTAAATGTGGTCAGTAATAAACCGTCTCTTGAGGTGAAGAACAGAATGGACGGGATGAAGAATTCCTTCATGGAAAGCCATGAGCGTTGGGTTTACGTGTCCTTCACCCTGATCCCAAAGGAACGGCATTAAAAAGCCTCTTTCCCTTCCTTCCTCTCTCTCCCTCTCCGTGTCCCTCTCTCCCTTTTTTCTCCACCCCCTCTCTCATTAAAACCGTGCGCCTCGGCTTCTAATTAAATCCCACTTGAAAGTCTTAAAAGTCAGACTCAGATTGATTCAATTTGCATTTCTGAACAGGAACACTGCCTAAAAGGATTAATAAATTGGTTCAAAATGTTTTTTTTCTGCACATACACACAGACACACACAGACACACACACACACACACATTCCTCCATCATGCACTTTCTGTCATATACACACAACATGAGTTCCTATTCATACACACCACACACACGTTAGCTCACACGTTCTTTCACAGAACCTCTGTGTACGTTTGTAAACAGACATATCGATACTCTGACGTCCAAACGATTGTTCAGATGATATTCTTTAGGTCTCTCCAGAGGAACCTCCATGTTTCCTGTCTGCTGCTTCGTAGTGTCATTCTAGCAGCTGCAGAATTCTTTTTCATCATGTCTTAATCTGGACGGTACACTGTGGGCTCTGAATCAGACATGATAATGTCTGTTCTGTTCCACCAAGTGGATGTTCCAGCTCCACTAAACTCTAGACCCACCTCTCTTGGTCTCCAGAGTTCTACCAGACACAGGAACGTCTTCGTAAGGGATTCATAAAGTGTTCTGAATCTGAAAATCTCTTTAAACTTTGAAAACTATTTCTTGCCGTCCCTCACCAGAGATCCCTCGTCGTTCCCAGATTATTGGAAATATTTATCTGCTTAAAAGCATGGAAAGGGAAAGTGTACAAAACTGTGGTGAGAGCGGCCATGCTGATTGGTCTAGAGACAGTGTGGTGAGAGCGGCCATGCTGATTGGTCTAGAGACAGTGTGGTGAGAGCGGCCATGCTGATTGGTCTAGAGACAGTGTGGTGAGAGCGGCCATGCTGATTGGTCTAGAGACAGTTTGGTGAGAGCGGCCATGCTGATTGGTCTAGAGACAGTTTGGTGAGAGCGGCCAAGCTGATTGGTCTAGAGACAGTGTGGTGAGAGCGGCCATGCTGATTGGTCTAGAGACAGTGTGGTGAGAGCGGCCATGCTGATTGGTCTAGAGACAGTTTGGTGAGAGCGGCCATGCTGATTGGTTTAGAGACAGTGTGGTGAGAGCGGCCATGCTGATTGGTCTAGAGACAGTGTCACTGAGGAAAAGACAGGAAACAGAGATGTTTGTAGCAGAGATGAAGATGCTGAGGATCTCTCTGGGAGTGACCAGGATGGACAGGATCAGAGGAACAGCACATGTTAGAGGTTTTAAAGTCAGAGAGGCCAGACTGAGATGGTTTGGACATGTGCAGAGGAGAGAGAGAGAGTACATCAGAAGAAGGATGCTGGGTTTGGAACCACCAGGAAAGAGGACTAGAGGAAGACCAAAGAGGAGGTTCATGGATACAGTGAAGGAAGACATGAAGATAGTTGGTGTGACCAAAGAGGATGCAGCAGATAGGGTTAGATGGAAGACACTGACTTGCTGTGGTACCCCCTGGAGGGGAATGCCAAAAGAAGAAGTTACTTTTATCCAGTTACTCTCAAGTTACTTTGTAAAATCAGTTACTTTCAATAAATTAGTGGGACGGTACTTTTATCAAATAAGTTCTGTTCCGTCGTCTTCTGCTTATCCTGCCAGCCGTACCCCTCCTCCCTGCCAGCCGTACCCCTCCTCCCGGCCAGCCGTACCCCTCCTCCCTGCCAGCCGTACTCCGTCCTCCCTGCCAGCCGTACCCCTCCTCCCTGGCAGCCGTACCCCTCCTCCCTGCCAGCTGTACCCCTCCTCCTGACCAGCCGTACCCCGTCCTCCCTGCCAGCCGTACCCCTCCTCCTGGCCAGCCGTACCCCTCCTCCCTGCCAGCTGTACCCCTCCTCCCTGCCAGCCGGAACCCGTCCTCGTGGCCAGCCGTACCCCTCCTCCCTGATTCATTGCTTCATGAGTCCATCAGGATGTGCTCGGAAGGCTGGCGTTGTGCCAGCAACCTGCACGGCTGTCTGTGACACACACACACACACACACACACACACACACACACACACACACACACACACACACACACACACACACACACACACACACACACACACACACACACACACACACACACTTTTAAAGCTTCTCTTTTATTTCTTTATCTTTTCGTAAACATTTGAGTGAATTCAAAGGATTGAAGAGTGAAAAATCAGAAATGTGTTTTCTGTTTGAATACGTGTGTGTTTTATGTGTCTCTTTGTGTTGCAGTATCTGTGTGTGTGTGTGTGTGTCTGTATGTGTATGCATATATAGCGTACACATACAGACATATGTCTGTATGTGTTTGTATATATGTATATATATATGTATGTATTAGTATGTATGTATGTACTGTATGTGTAACGTTTCAGAAACTCACAGTTTGGTACGTTCTTTTTTGGCACAGTGTTTGACAAAAACATAAAACCATTTACCTGCTTTTTATTTATATGTTTAATAACAAATTTTTAGTTTTAACAGTTTCTATTTAAAATAAATCCAAAAGTTTCACCCGTCCACCAGCGTGCCTGTGCCCAAAAAGTCAAACGTCAACTGACCCAACCTGTTAGTTTGACCAACTCCCTGTGCTAGTTTGGACAGTCTGCAGTTTGGAACAAGGGCCACTGGCGTGCCAGTAGCATCTTGACATATATGGCAGGCACTGTAACTCAACATACCCTCAAATTGGGGTACACAATTCTAAAACGCTTGTAAAAATTCAGAGGCATTATTTTTTGGCCCAAAATTTTGTTCTCATCAATTACGGTGGCACAGTGGCCTCACAGCAAGAAGGTCGTGGGTTCGAGTCCTGGGTGTGGACGAGGCTTGGAACACTGTCCTTTCTGTGTGGAGTTTGCATGTTCTCCCCGTGTCTAGTTGGGTTTCCTCCAGGTACCCCGGTTTCCTCCCACCCTCCAAAAACATGCATGCTAGGTTGATTGGCCGGTGCAAAATTGCCCCTCGGAATGAGTGTGTGTGTGTGTGGACGGTTGTATGTGTGTGGCCCTGCGACCGACTGGCATCCTATTCAGGGGTATCATGTCTTTCGCCTTGAATCAGCCAGGATGGGCTCCAGCACCCCCAGTAATCCCGTAAAGGAATAGACGGATAAGAAGGTGACTGACTGAATTAGTTCCTCAATCGGGCGGATAGGGTGACGGATGGATGGATGGATGATTGGATGGATGAGTGGATGGATGGATGTCAGGATGGATGTCTGGATGGAGATAGATGCAGCTTTGTTCTCAAACGACTCTACTTAATAAAAAATAGAAAGCGATTCTATGGATTTTTCACACATTTCTTTCTTTAGTGAACTAATGTAAACACGTCAAAGTCACACTCTGTCCACCACACCAGTATGTCCACCATGTTCATGGAGGTGTAAACAATCACACAGATGGTGCTATACCGTGCAGAAAGAATGAGGGTATTATCCATACCCCTCTTTTCTCGTCTGGTGTGTGTACGTTAGATTAAAGCAGTGATAAGAATGGAAGTTAGTGAAGTACACAGACCGAGTCAAGTCGGTCAAGTAATTTCTAAGATGTTTGTCCCAGTCGGTGTCACTGGGTGCAGGAGTCTACCCTGCCTGATAACAAGTGAGAGGTGGGGTACACCCTAAAGAAGATGTCCAGTCTATTGTGGGCCCATCCAGACCATAGTGACCACTAACATGCAGGTAAAAAAGAAGAGAGACAAAAACAGAGCCTTTGTTCCTACCCTCACCATGGTAACCAGGATCTACGTTCCTACCCTCACCATAGTAACCAGGATCTATGTTCCTACCATCACCATGGTAACCAGGATCTACGTTCCTACCCTCACCATAGTAACCAGGATCTACGTTCCTACCCTCACCATGGTAACCACGATCTACGTTCCTACCGTCACCATGGTAACCAGGATCTACATTCCTACCCTCACCATGGTAACCAGGATCTATGTTCCTACCCTCACCATGGAAACCAGGATCTTGAGATGAGTTACTTCAGCTGTGAAAAGTATAAAGTAGGATCATCCATTTGATCCTACCTCCGGAGAGCCAACAGTTGTGTATCACGTCCACTCAGCGACTGTTCTATCTCCCTTCCACTAAGTGGCTGTTCCACCAAGCAGCTGTCTTTATGACAGTTTTTTTTAAAGCTTCACAGAGCGTACCGCCCCTCTTGAACTGTGCTACCAGACACTTAAATTTTCCCCGGTAATGGATCAAAAACTTGTTTCGCATTAAATTCTAAACTGCTTATCTGGCTTCAAAAAGAGCCTAAAAGATGGCTAAAAAAAAAAAAAATAGGGCTTTAGAAAACCTAACCAGGTCCAGGAACCCGGGATAGAGGCGTCCCAGACTGGGGATCATTGGTTCTTCACACCCTTACTGGGAGAAATTGATACCAAACTGAGGGCCGAAAAAATCAGTTCTGATCCTGCCCACCCAGGACACTCCCTGTTCTCCTCCCTTCAATTTAACATGACGTGGCTTGCAGGTGGAAGGAGGACCCAATTGCAGGACAAAAAACATGGTTTATTTGAGTATGGAAGCCAGTAAAGCTGTGAAGGAAAAACATAAGGCTTTAGTGGCATGGCACGAGGTTATTGTTTAGAATGTATTTCTTGGTCAGGCAACCAGGAAGACATGGCTGGAAGGGATGGTATGACCAGACACCTGAAGGGAAGACAGACTGCTTTTTTAAAGGCAGCTGCACAGGTGTCTAAAATCAGGCAGATGAAGGGAAGCCCCGGATTCCCTCTGGCGTTGGATGAGGAAAACAAGACATGGGCAAACTACAGCTCAAAGCCAACCAAGCTTTGAAATCAGGTCCTCCAAACATGAAGAAACACCAGTCCGGTACTCACCACACGTCCACAGATAAAAACACTCACTTCCAACACGACAACATCTTTATTTCACTAGCCGATAGAGAAGCCACCAAACAAATTGATGTGCTTTCTGGCATAAACCTTCTTGAATTGAAAATGCTTTATTGATCCCTGAAGGTAAATTTGAGCGCTGCGTTGCAAACAGAAGAACCCTGAAGGACCTGTAACTACCTCCAGACTGGTACGTGAAAGGTTAAATAGTTTGATGGAGGACGGCAGAAATGATTTTCTGTACCGTTCCTTTGAGCAGTAGGGTTGCAGGAGTCTATTACTGAAGCTGCTCTTCAGATGCTTCACAGATTCATAGAGGAGTGGGAGGGGCTTTAGCATGATTGATGACAGTTTTGCTTTTATTCTGTCCCTCGCCTCCTCCTCCACGCAGGCAAGGGGTGAGCCAACCACACGTCCAGCTTTTTTTATCAGTTTTTTTAGTCTGTAGTTCTTTGTTTTTATTCCAGGGTTGCACCCCCTTTCCTTACGTGTTTACCCTCAGAATGAAATAAGTTTTTCTACATGGTTGTGATGCTCCTTCTCTCTCGGAGGTCACAGGAAAGTCCTTTAAACGGAGCTCATGTTCAGGACGTTTATGGAGTTCAGATGTTCTACTTTGGAGCAACACTGACCTCTAGTGGGAATTAAACACAGTCATAAACAAAGTACAGTGTTTGTGTGTGTGTGTGTGTGTGTGTGTGTGTGTGTGTGTGTGTGTGTGTGTGTGTGTTTGTGTGTGTGTGTGCGCTGTAAATATGATCTATCATCTGCATTAATTACTCCCCACATTTTTAAATATTCATCTTTTTAATCTTGAAGTTTTACATTTGAACTCAGGTTTAATGACGTCATCTGTTGCTTAGCAACAAAAATCATTCTGATTAAAAACAAACAAATTTTTTTTTTTACCCGTTTCACGTTCATCAAGTTCAGAAGCACAACGTTCTGAACAGTGATTCCAAATTAACTCAAAGGTATGAAAAGAAAACTTTTTAAAAACGATTTAAATTCTTCTTATTGTTTGAATGAATTTTTACTTTTGAAATTTTGCTTCTTTTTGAAACTGAAACGTATGATTTCAGTTTAAAAAAGGTTTGTTTCTTTTACACATTTCTTTAAGATCTTATAGATGTTTTTAAATGTGTTTTACGGGGTCCTAGAGTCCCTAGAAAGAGACCTTAGAAATAAAATGTTTTATTATTATCAGAAAAAAGGTTCTAAAAATTTCTGTAAAGAAAATATTACTTTGAAAAAGACTAATCAGATTTTTGTAGAGTTGAAATCTGTTGCCAGGCAACAGTCAAACAAGATTTAAAAACTTCATTTAAAGCAGTTTTTAATTCCTTTAACAAATATAGTAAAAAAAAAAACAAGAAAAAATTCAGTAACAGAAGTTTATTAAATGAATTACGTCACAAATAAATCAATATGTATTTGTTGATTGATTTTTATCCGGATTGATAGTTTGTATTTTGACCTTTTTTGATGTGTTCGCTTCTATTTTGTACAAAAGAAAACTTTTTACTTGGTTTGATGGTGTTTTTACATTTTTTCTTTCCAATAAATTTACAGTATTTGTTAAATGTAATTTATGTGTAAACTATGGCTTTTATTTTGTAGGAAATGAAATGATGAACTTAATACTTTAAAACCTCTAAAATGTGCTGTTCCTCTGATCCTGTCCATCCTGGTCATTCCCAGAGAGATCCTCAGCATCTTCATCTCTGCTACAAACATCTCTGTTTCCTGTCTTTGAATCAGTGACACTGTCTCTAGACCAATCAGCATGGCCGCTCTCACCACACTGTCTCTAGACCAATCAGCATGGCTGCTCTCACCACACTGTCTCTAGACCAATCAGCATGGCCGCTCTCACCACACTGTCTCTAGACCAATCAGCATGGCCGCTCTCACCACACTGTCTCTAGACCAATCAGCATGGCCGCTCTCACCACACTGTCTCTAGACCAATCAGCATGGCCGCTCTCACCACACTGTCTCTAGACCAATCAGCATGGCCGCTCTCACCACGGTTTTCTACACTTTTACTTTCATTCTAGCTGAAACTCTTCTGTCACACATCACACCTGATACTTTTCTCCACCCGTTCCAGCCTGCCTGCACATGCTTCTTCAACTCTTTTCCACACTCTCCATTGCTCTGGACTGTTGATCCTAGATACTTAAAATCTTCCACCTTCTTTCTCTCTTCTCCCTGTAACCTCACTTTTCCATTTGGATCCCTCTCATTCACACACACGTACTCTGTTTTACTCTGACTAATCTTCATTCCTCTTCTTTCTAGTGCAAACCTCCACCTCTCCAGCTTTTCCTCCACCTCTCCAGCTTTTCCTCCATGTCTAACATGCACGTTAGATTAACCTCCTCTGCTTCAGGACACTCTTGAAAAAGAGATTCAATCTCAATGAGTTTCTCCGGGTTAAAAAAAGTTTTGTTCCTCCGTCTTCGTCTTATCCGAGGCCGGGTTGCAGGTGCAGCAGCCTCAGACGGGAAGCCTAGACTTAATTTCTTCATGTTTGGAGGGCCGGACTAAAAAGTTTGAAGGGCCACAAATGGCCCTCGGGCTGTAGTTTGCCCAGCGTTGTACTAGACAGAAGGATGAAGAACAGGGTGTGTCCTGATTGGGCAGGATCAGAACTGATCTTTTTATTCTCTGTTTGGCTTAAATCTCCTCTAGGTAAACTAATGGGGAGCCACTGATCCACTGAGCCATCTTGATGATCTGTTGCAGTTGTTCCTTCTCAAACGTTGCAGCTGGCGTCCAACGTCGTGTTTACGTAAGTCAGAATACTCTATCGTACAGGTGTAGCTACTCTGCCAATAACCAGCCGAGATAGGCTGCGGGACGTCCTGAAAAGCTGGAAATAAAGACCATGTTAGTGCTGCATTTAGATCAGAGTCGTTCAAGAGAGGGTCCTAGGCAAGAGAGATAACTGAGGCCCCATATACAGTCCCCTCCAAAAGTATTGGAACAGTGAAGCAAATTCCTTTATCTTTTCTGTGGAAACATTTGAGTATGACATCGAAAAACAAATATGAGACAAAAATTCAACATTTCAGCTTTGATTTCCAGGTATTTACATCTGGTTCTGATGCACAACTTGGAAGATAACATTATTTGTAAAGGAACACTGATCAAAAGTATTGGAACATGTGACTGACAGGTGTTTCCTGTTTCACTATTATTCAAACAATAAATAGCACTTGCTCAGTTTCACATTTAGGTTTTGCCAGAGGAGACTGCATTTACAGCAAGAAGTGTAACAAACATGAAAACCAGAGAGCTGTCTATGAGGGAGAAAGAGGCAAGCTGAGAAAAGATGCAAAGTCGATCAGAGCCATTGGACAAACATTGGCGATAGCTAGTACAACCATTTGGAATGTCTTAAAGAAGAAGGAAACCACTGGTGTACTAAGTAACAGACGTCAAACAGGTAGACCGAGAAAAACAACAGCAGTTGATGACAGAAACATTGTGAGAGCTGCAAAGAAAAACCCTAAAACAACTGTTAGTGAGATCACCAACAACCTCCAGAGGGCAGGAGCGAAAGTATCAGTATCTACTGTTCGCAGAAGACTTCATGAGCAAAAGTACAGAGGCTACACAAGAAGATGCAAGCCACTCATCAGCAAGAAGAATAGGAAGGCCAAAAAGTATAGAGACGAGCCTCAAACATTCTGAGTGTTATGGACTGATGAGACAAAGATTAACTTTTACCAAAGTGATGGAAAGGCTAAGGTTTGGAGAAAGAAAGGATCTGCCCATAATCCCAAACACACAAGCTCAACTGTTAAACATGGTGGAGGCAATGTCATGGCTTGGGCTTGCATGGCTTCTTCTGGGATGGGCTCATTAATCTTCATTGATGAGGTAACACCTGATGGCAGCAGCAAAAGTGTACAAAAACATTTTGTCTGCCAATTTAAAGAAAAATGCAACCAAACTGATTGAGAGATCCTTCATCATGCAGCAAGATAACGACCTAAAACACACTGCAAAAACAACAAAGGAGTTCATCAGGGGCAAGAAGTGGAAGGTTTTAGACTGGCCAAGTCAATCTCCAGACTTGAATCCTATAGAGCATGCTTTTCACTTCCTAAAGAGGAAACTGAAGGGAACAACCCCCCAAAACAAGCTAAGCTGAAAGAGGCTGCAGTGAAAACCTGGAAAAGCATCACAAAAGAAGAATGCAAAAGTTTGGTGATGTCAATGGGTCACAGACTTGTTGCAGTTATTTCAACAAAATATGAAGTCTTATTTGCTTTAATTATCTGTTCCAATACATTTGAACACCTAAAAATGTGGTGCTTCTTTACAAAAAATGTTATCTTCTACGTTGTGTATCGGATCCAGATGTAAGTACCTGGAAATAAAAGCTGAGATGTTGAATTTTTGTGTCATATTCATCTTTTGGTGTCAAACCCAAATGTTTCCAGCCTACAGTAAAAATAAAGGAATCAGCCTCATTGATCCAATACTTTTGGAGGGGACTGTACAATATGTAAAGTTTGTATTTTAGAAGTATAAGTTTCTTTATTGTTGCACTAAAAATGTAGAAAATTTGTTTTAAAGCAGCATCAGATGAAAACAACTCTACACAAAAAAAGAGTTTTTAAACCAATGATATTTTTAATAATGAGATAAAATATAACTTAAACAAATTTATTGCAAACAACATTCATGCATCTCTATTTTAAAAACTGTGTTTGAAGAAATGTTGAAAAATTTAAAATAAAAATCTTCACCAAGTTTAGAGGGAAAAAAATGCAAATTCAAATCCCAGCCGTTTCAAAGCGCTTTCTAAGAATCACAACAACCCTCTACCACTAACGTCTCCAGAACCACTATCTTAGAAGTGGTGTTTATTTAGGCACATGCAATCAGTTTACCAGACGTTTTGAGGATTTTGGCTTGGACAAATGCAGCAACCAAATATCCCATGTCTAAAGACTTTCCACTATTTTGTTCTATAGATAAATCTAGCGCGCCGGATTACGTACATGTAGTGGCCCGAATGGCCGGATAACATTCACTTCCACGTGATCTAGTTTTCTAATTGATAAATCAAGCGCTAAATATTAGAAAAACCAATCCGTATATAGTGTGCCATCTAGTGAGGAAACATCAGAATTGCATGGAAAATAAAACATCAACTTGGTTTATTTAATTCGGGCCGAATTAAAACATTTAACGGGTCATAGTCTGGCCCAAGCCTGGTTTAGAGGACAGTCTGTTAGAACATGTTAACAAGTTTAATGGAGATGTTAAATTTATTATTTATGTAACATTTGAAAGGACCCATCTCATGCAAAAGTGACTTTCCAGAGTTTTCTAGCTTGTAAGAGTGATGTCCAGGCATTGTATATGTGTGTGTGTGTGTGTGTGTGTGTGTGTGTGTGTGTGTGTGTCTTTCTAGATTGATTTAGCCCGTTTTTCTGTGGATTTCTGGAACGCTCAGACAAAACAACCAATGAGCAGATGTCTAAAGTATGACGCATTTGACGTAGCCACGCCCTCTCCCTCCTCACCACCCGCCCGCCCTCCTCACCCGCCTCCACTCCGGCCTTGTAGGGCTGAAGATGATGAATCGACATGATAAAATCTTATTTCAGACGCTACCAAACTGCTACGCATGGGTTTACGCCTGCCTTCCCCCTCCCGCTCAGAGATGGGCGGAGGAATAGCGGTTCAGTGAGAGCAGAGGGCGGAGCTTGTACTTTCTCAGGACGGGGGGGGGGATGAGCGATACCCGGCCTTTCGTAGTTCCGGGTCTGTGACTGTGCTCCACCAAATCAATAAATTTTCATAACTATGATGTAATGCAAAGCCCACATTTTGCGTGTGTATGTGCAGAGGATACAATGTGAAAAGAGGTATTTTACATGAGATGGACCCTTGAAGATGTTACAGCTATGTTAAAAATAAAATGGAGATCAATAACCTTGTCAGTAATTTGGTAAAGAAAGTAATAGTATTTTATGTTTGTTTATTGTTGAAAAGTCAGATTTTTTCTGGTCACGACTCGTTTTGGTCAGCCCGATTAATCCCTGCTTTGATCAGCCTTGACTTTTGTAATTCCAAAAGCCTTCGAGTGTTCAGTTACCGAGTTAGCACGTAACGTTCCGTTCGTTATCTTCCGCCATCTTTCGCTCATTCGGGGACGGGTCGTGGGGGCAACAGCCTCAGACGGGAAGCCCAGGCTTTTCTCACCCCGGCTGCATCCTCCAGCTCACCCGGAAGGATCCCGAGTCGTTCCCCGACCAGCTGTGAGACATAGTCTCTCCAGCAGGTCCGGGGTCCGCCTCTTGGTCTCATCCGGGTGGGAAGTAACCAAAACACCTCACCAGCGAGGTGCTCGGGGCGAACCACCCCATCTGGCTCCTCTCAACCTGGAGGAGGAGCGGCTCGACACCCAGCTCCTCTCGGATGGCAGATCTCCTCACCCGATCTCTGAGTGAAAGCCCGGCCACCCTGTGGAGGAAGCTCATTTCGGCTGCTTGTATCCGCGATCTCATTCTTTCGATCACCACCCAAAGCACGTAACGGCCCAATTTAACCTGCTCACTATCAACTAGATGTCTACTTAGACCTGGATGTTCCACATCATCCCATGTGTAGCCTTGTCTTTATTCTACCCTCCATCTTTTCTTTTACAGTTCTCAGAGAATTGTCGTGTCACTCGGTGGAATTTTAACATGACGAAACACAAACACTTCAGATCCAGCAGAAGAGTGTACAGAAGAAAATTCCACTCTTCAGCCAACTATTTCTCACGCAACAACTACTTCCGACCGAGACGATATGCCCCCATACAGGTACAGAGGACCCGATGGGGGCGGTGGGGATACATGTATGACAAACCAAGTGTATCATACCGTCCTTCCCAGGCTGTCAGTGAGGACGACATTGCTACTTGCACAAGCCTCCAATACAGAGCTTACATTGGCAATGAGACTCGTACCATGGAGTTCAAAGAAGGGGGAGGTAAGTCACACACCTTCACCCATCCACAATCTTTCCATTTAGTCTGGCAGAACCTCACTGCAGAGTTCAGAGTATTTTTTGGGGGTTGTTTTAGGTCAGGAGTGTCCAAATCCGGTCCTCAAGGGCTGGTGTCCTGAGGGGTTTTCCACATGTTCTTGCATCTACACACCTGATCCAGTTATTTGAGTCATTGTGCCAAATTCTATTGGCTGTTGATTCACTTTCTGTGCATCAGCTGTATTGAGCCAGGAATGTGTGGAAAACCATCAGGACACCAGCCCTCGAGGACCGGCTTTGGACACCCCTGTTTTAGGGGTATCACACCTGATACTTCTCAGAAGTATCAGGTGTGATGTGTGACAGAAGAGTTTCAGCTAAAATGAAAGGAAAAGTGTAGAAAACTGTGGTGAGAGCGGCCATGCTGATTGGTCTAGAGACAGTGTGGTGAGAGCGGCCATGCTGATTGGTCTAGAGACAGTGTGGTGAGAGCGGCCATGCTGATTGGTCTAGAGACAAGGTGGTTAGAGGGCCATGCTAATTGGTCTAGAGACAGTGTGGTGAGAGCGGCCATGCTGATTGGTCTAGAGACAGTGTGGTGAGAGCGGCCATGCTGATTGGTCTAGAGACAGTGTGGTGAGAGCGGCCATGCTGATTGGTCTAGAGACAGTGTGGTGAGAGCGGCCATGCTGATTGGTCTAGAGACAGTGTGGTGAGAGCGGCCATGCTGATTGGTCTAGAGACAGTATGGTGAGAGCGGCCATGCTGATTGGTCTAGAGACAGTATGGTGAGAGCGGCCATGCTGATTGGTCTAGAGACAGTGGCACTGAGGAAAAGACAGGAAACAGAGATGGAGGTAGCAGAGATTAAGATGCTGAGGATCTCTCTGGGAGTGACCAGGATGGACAGGATCAGAGGAACAGCATATGTTAGAGGTTTTAAAGTCAGAGAGGTCAGACTGAGATGGTTTGGACATGTGCAGAGGAGAGAGAGAGAGTACATCAGAAGAAGGATGCTGGATTTGGAACCACCAGGAAAGAGGACTAGAGGAAGACCAAAGAGGAGGTTCATGGATACAGTGAAGGAAGACATGAAGATAGTTGGTGTGACTGAAGAGGATGCAGCAGATAGGGTTAGATGGAAGAGGCTGACTTGCTGTTGCGACCCCTGAAGGGAAATGCCGAAAGGAGAAGAAGAACCTTCCCAGAATCCATTAGAGCATTGATTTTCATGTCTATGCCCATGTTTATGGATGCTGCTTATTTGATGGTAATTGCCAAATATTGTTATCTCAGTCAGCCATCTTGGAATTCAAGATGGCCGCTCTCATAATACATTTAGGCTAATAACTGGCATTCGAAAGCACCTGGAGCAATGATTTTGATGTCTATACCCATATTGTATTCACCATGACACCGCTCATTTCATGGTTGTTACTAAATATTCAGATATGCCAAGTTTTTGGCTTCACAAAACAGGAGATTTTTGTGGGCCTCGGGGATTGAGAAGGCGGGGCCAAAAGGACGAGGAGCTAGACATCACATCCGTCAATTACAACACCCGCCATGACAGTTGGCGTAAAACAAACCGTTCAAAACATGAGAAAGCAGCTGGTAAATTGTGCGTCTTGCGTGTGTTACCACCTAGCGTTATGTATCAGTATGAAGAGGAATCACCATCAGGAATACCACCGGGAATACACCAGCTTATGTGCTCATGCACATAAGCTGATACATGACCAAAGTTCCCGAATGTCCGACTTCTTCCATACGTTCACCAAAAACAATACTGAAAATAGACCATGCAGATTGCTACTAGTGGCTTTCAGATGCACAGCTGCAGCAGGAGATACCATGTTCTTAGCCTCATTATACCTAATCATGTTCATGGAATGCACTGGAGCGTTTACAGGCGTTTCAGTTCCAAAACGCCTGTGAGGAGTCTTGGAAGACCTGAGCCACCGGGTCTGGTCCAGCATCCGGTGGGTCAAAAAGGGGAAGCAGTGCATCATCAACAATCTTCACACCCATCACTGTCTGCACGGTGAGGCCCCCCACTTACCTCTCAGAACTACTCACACTCAATACCTCAACCAGGACCCGGTCAGGCCAACGGCATCGTCTGAACCCACCCAGGACACGGCTAAAAACAATGGGCGACAGGGCCTTCAAGGCTGCTGCTCCCCGCCTGTGGAATGCCCTCCCAGACTACCTCAGGGCCCCACAGACGGAGGATGCCTTTAAAAAAGGACTAAAAACCCACCTTTTTACAAAAGCTTATCATTTTTAAATTTTGTTTGCATTGTATGTTTGTTTTTATTGTGCTGTACTGTTTTAATTGTTTTAAGTTTGAATGTTTTAATCCTTGTAGCACTCTGAGGCTTGATTTCAGGTGTAGAGTGCATTAGAAATAAAATGTATTATTATTATTATTAACACCGTTTGACGGTGGGGACGGGAAGCTGCTGACCTCGACTCGGGACGTTATGGATCGGTGGAGGGAATACTTTGAAGACCTCCTCAACTCCATCAACACATCAACCTATGGGAAAGTAGGGTCTTTGAAATCCGGAATGGGTCCTCCTATCTCTGGAGCCGAGGTTACTGAGGTGGTCAAAAATCTCTGTGGTGGCCGGGCTCCGGGGGTGGATGAGTTACGCCCATGAAAGCAGGTGCAAATGACTCCTTGGGTTGTAAATGTTTCCAAACTAAACCAACCAGGATGAGGACACTGCTGTGCTCATGACCATGTAAGTCAGTTTGTTTTCCTGCCCGCAGGAGGCTATCTAAGGGATGTCCTCTTCAAGCATGTGTGCATCTACGGGTCGGCGTTCATGAACGGCAATGGCGGCATCCTGCTGATCGGTGTGTGCGACAGTGGGTTGGTCTGTGGAGTCAAGATAGGTCACCTGTGCGAGGACAAAGTGCGTCAGAGTGTTGACGAAGCCATCAAGACTTTCCAGCCGTCACTTTTCCCCTGCAACTACAGCCTTGACTTCATACCTGTGATCAAACCCGGTGAGGATATGCTTAAGGTGGTGCGTCTGTGCTTTAAGCCACCTCCAGCCGAATTGGAACCCACCCTGTTCATGGCCGGCCCGGGCGAGGTATACATAAAGAGAGACGGCAGTGTGCAGGGGCCGCTGAGTATTACAAACATCATGGAGTGGAACAGACTGGTGAGGGCGGCAGATGCAAATCGAGAAACGAGCGGGCCTTCTGGTAAATTGTTCTAATTGTGTTTGTGTTGCAGATGTGGAGCAAGAAGGTAAAGGCGCTGGAGGAGTCCGTGTGCAAAATCCGCTGTGAGCAGAAGTATCTGAGTGGCAGGTTTAGCTGGTTCCTGGATCCTCTTCATGAGATTAGCATTCCTGCAAAGGCCGGGGTGAATGTTAGACAGGGGGACAAACGGAGACTGAAGGCGAAGTTGAACTCTAGGCAGCCCAACAAATCTCAGAGAAGGAGAAGAAATACTACATGAAAAAAAAAACAGATATAAACGGAGTGCCTCTAAAATCTGTCTGGATCTTTTTCAATGGTGATTACACTATACCTGAGGATTGATACTATGTATCCATTTGAAAAAGTATTAATATACATACAATACAAGGCAATATAAGTATACATTATTCGTCCCCTAGTTGTTTGTTTGGTAGTGCATTCTAAAAAATAAAAATAACAAACAAAAAGTAGAGTCTATCGATAAGAGCAGTGAGCTCCCTGAGATCCATCAAGCTTCTGAGATGTAAGTCTATTGGCTGGTGGAACGAATCACTTCCTGAATCTCTCAGTTCTGAAGAACAGAGAATGGAGTCTTCCTCTGTGATGCTTCTCTGAGAGACCAGAGTCTCCTGCAGAGGGTGTTAGCCTCCACTATGCTCCTCATTCTCCTCCACCAGAGTCTCAGAGGGTGTTAGCCTCCACTATGCTCCTCATTCTCCTCCACCAGAGTCTCAGAGGGTGTTAGCCTCCACTATGCTCCTCATTCTCCTCCACCAGAGTCTCAGAGGGTGTTAGCCTCCATAGGATAGGAACATAGATCCTGGTTACCATGGTGAGGGTAGGATCGTAGATTCTGGTTACCATGGTGAGGGTAGGAACGTAGATCCTGGTTACCATGGTGAGGGTAGGAACGTAGATCCTGGTTACCATGGTGAGGGTAGGAACGTAGATCCTGGTTACCATGGTGAGGGTAGGAACGTAGATCCTGGTTACCAAGGTGAGGGTAGGAACGTAGATCCTGGTTACCATGGTGAGGGTAGGAACGTAGATCCTGGTTACCATGGTGAGGGTAGATACGATCCTAGATATTAAAAATATAACAGAGTTCAACGGTAAACTTAGTCAGACAGGAAAGAAACAAGGAAGGAAGGAGGGAAGGAATACAATCCCTGTCTGGGAGGGATGGTGATGACTCGACGTGGATGTCAGGAGAGACCGCCTTTAAATAGGCACCAGGTTGACAGCGCACACCTGATTAGTATCAGGCTATTCACCCAGGTGTTTAGGATCATGCTGGAATCCAGTAGAGGGATGAAGGTCCAGGACTCCCTCTGGAGGCAGGTGAGGGCGTCATGACAATAATATCAAATCTGAAATGTTAGTCATGTTGAATCAAAACTAAAAAACATGGAAATAAATATTTAATCCTTCAAAAATTAGATCAAATTGTATTTTCATTGATAATTTTTATTTAAAAAAAAAGGGTAAACAAAGATTTAAACATGCACAAAAAAGCTAAAATACACACTTTAAGAAATTTATTCAACTTAACATTTTAATTTTTATTTTTTATCAAATTAAAAGATTTATCACTAGAACTTGAAACACTGTGTGTAGTTTGCATGTTCTCCCGTGTTTGTGTAGGTTTTCTCTGGTTTCCTCCAAAAACATACATGTTAGTTTGATTGGCCGCTATGAAATTACCCCTAGGATTAAATGTGTGTGGATGGTTGTCTGTATGTGTGGCCCTGCAAACGGCCTGGTGACCTGTTCAGGGTGTATCCTGCCTCTCGCCTTAAATCAGCCAGGATAGGCTCTACATCCTCCATAACCCCAGTAGGGATAAGTGGTTCACAAATGAAATAAATGAATGAAAATTGACATTTTTTCTTGTTATATTTTGTATTTATTCTTCTTGCATTTTTCATTTTTGTTTTTCCTTCCTTGTTATTTTGTTAATTGAGCCTCAAAAAAACAATAATTAGAGGTAAATAAATAAAATTCATCCGCACATGTCTTTTGGACTCTGGTAAAATTTAGTTTCAGCTCCAGCAGAGTGTCTTGCAGATACAGAGTACAGCCAGCAGGGGGCAACAGTGTACCAGCATGATGCCAGATGGAGGTGGTGCTCACTCTGTGGTGATGAGTCATGGAGGGATGAAGTGGGTGCGCTGTGTTTCCACCAGGTGTTCCCTCATGGTGCCAGGAGGCTGGCCAGGAATCTGTCCAAACTGAACCCTGACCTTTAGGACTCAGGTCACATTCTCATTTAGATTTTAAAAGAAAATCTTTCTGAATTCTAAACATTGATTTTACATCTGAAGTTCCTCATGTGCTCGGTTCCTCTCCTCCGGTGTTTATCTCCATCTGACATGTTTGTGTGGTTGCCTCAGCCCGAACGTAGCCGTGTGAGTTAGTGTCACTCAGCGCGCTAATCTGCACGGGGGCGGCTGACTAAGTCTTCCAACCAAAGTTTGTTTCCCAACATGCCCACACACAGTGTCACATTATGTTTGGTGGTTAATGGCTTCGTGTCATCACAGAGAGACAAACACAAACTCTGGGAAAAAGATCTGGAGAGAAATAAGGTTATTTTTTAATAAAACCCAGAATGCCTTCAAAACATTTTCTGCAAGGATTTAAAAAAATGGACTCACAAACTGTTATTATGGCTGCACAGTGGTGCAGTGGTTACCACAGTGGACTCACAGCAACAAGGTCAGGGTTCGAGTCCCGAGTGGACACGGGGCTTGAAACAGTTGGACACCCCTGATGTAGGAAATAAAGACTAGACTTAAATCTAATGTCAGGAAACAGAAATAATGAAATTTTCTACATTCAATTAACGATGGCGAATTTACGTCGTGGTAAAGAAAGAGCTGAGCAGAAAAGCAAAGCTCTCGATTTACAAGTCGATCTACGTTCCTACCCTCACCATGGTAACCAGGATCTATATTCCTACCCTCACCATGGTAACCAGGATCTATATTCCTACCCTCACCATGGTAACCAGGATCCACGTTCCTACCATCACCACGGTAACCAGGATCTACGTTCCTACCCTCACCATGGTAACCAGGATCTACATTCCTACCCTCACCATGGTAACCAGGATCTACGTTCCTACCCTCACCATGGTAACCAGGATCTACGTTCCTACCCTCACCATGGTAACCAGGATCTAGGTTCCTACCATCACCACGGTAACCAGGATCTACGTTCCTACCCTCACCATGGTAACCAGGATCTACGTTCCTACCCTCACCATGGTAACCAGGATCTACGTTCCTACCCTCACCATGGTAAATAGGATCTAGGTTCCTACCCTCTTTATGGTAACCAGGATCTACGTTCCTACCCTCACCATGGTAACCAGGATGTACGTTCCTACCATCACCATGGTAACCAGGATCTACGTTCCTACCCTCACCACGGTAACCAGGATCTAGATTCCCACCCTCACCATGGTAACCAGGATCTGCGTTCCTACCCTCACCATGGTAACCAGGATCTATGTTCCTACCCTCACCATGGTAACCAGGATCTATATTCCTACCCTCACCATGGTAACCAGGATCCACGTTCCTACCCTCACCATGGTAACCAGGATCCACGTTCCTACCCTCACCATGGCAACCAGGATCTACGTTCCTACCCTCACCATGGTAACCAGGATCTACGTTCCTACCCTCACCATGGTAACCGGGATCTACATTCCTACCCTCACCATGGTAACCAGGATCTACGTTCCTACCCTCACCATGGTAACCAGGATCTACCTTCCTACCCTCACCATGGTAACCGGGATCTACATTCCTACCCTCACCATGGTAATCAGGATCTACGTTCCTACCCTCACCATGGTAACCAGGATCTAGGTTCCTACCCTCACCATGGTAACCAGGATTTACGTTCCTACCCTCACCATGGTAAATAGGATCTAGGTTCCTACCCTCTTTATGGTAACCAGGATCTACGTTCCTACCCTCACCATGGTAACCAGGATGTACGTTCCTACCATCACCACGGTAACCAGGATCTACGTTCCTACCCTCACCACGGTAACCAGGATCTAGATTCCCACCCTCACCATGGTAACCAGGATCTGCGTTCCTACCCTCACCATGGTAACCAGCTGTGGGTGGTGACTGAAAGAATGAGATCGAAGATACAAGCGGACGAAATGAGCTTCCTCTGCAGGGTGGCTGGGCTCTCACTCAGAGATCGGGTGAGGAGCTCTGCCATCCGGGAGGAGCTTGGTGTCGGGCCGCTCCTCCTCCAGGTCGAGAGGAGCCAGATGGGGTGGTTCGGGCATCTGGTCAGGATGCCCCCTGAGCACCTCACTGGTTAGGTGTTTTGGGCACGTCCCACCAGGAGGAGACCAAGAGGCAGACCCCGGACTTGCTGGAGAGTCTCACAGCTGCCCGGGGAACGACTCGGCTTGGAACAAATGAGCTTGAATAAACTGGTCATCGTTCGGCTCTGAAGAGGCGAATGGACCTTTAACTGTTCAAAGCCAGTAATCGTTTCCTTTCTCTGGTGTTTGTGAACGCCTCACCAGTGAAGGCAGCTTTTTTAAATCACGTTATTTTCCCCTCATTGCGTTGTGGTTGATGTGTGCACATGTGCCACATGTGCGTGGAGCCGGTCACAGCTGCTTCCACATACACACACCCGTACTCATGTGGACTTGTGTTTTTACACCATCTGGAAGCTTAAAAATAACTGAAACGAGAGATGTTTATAAACTACACCCTTCAGCACTGGTTCGGAGAAGGACTGGAGATGTTCAGAGACTTTATTCAGAGTTTAAAGACCTTCAAACTGTGAAATAAATCCACCACCACCCACTTTATCTGTTTATAGCTCAGTGAAACTAAAATGTTTCAAATGGGGAACAAGTTTTTCCCCTTCTTTATGCAGAGATTATTTACATCTGAGGGGGCATTTGATCTGCATGCCAACTGGTATTTCCCAGACCAGCTTTACGGACGGGAAAACCCGAGTCAACCCATCTGTGAACACAACGAGCTGGAAGATGTGGTGAGGGTGAAGGAAGTCCAGGCTTCCTGCTGAAAGAATCCGGGGGTTTACTTCTTTTCAGGTTTGATTAAATCCAATATTCACTTCAACTATCGTCCATTAAATAATCTCACCACCCGGTCTTTCTCGTGTGTGCAGACTGAAGAGAGAAGGCTGGTGATTAAACACAAAATATTAAGCATACCAAGCATTTAAAATACCACCAGGATTCAATCATTTTCTCAACTTCTGATATTTATTCCTCAACATTAAAATCTAAAACAGATGCATCTGGGTTTCATTGTCCTCACAGGGCACACCTATGACTCTCTGTGAGGTTACAATAAAGACAATGCCCATCTGAGATTGCCAGGTTTGTACCCTAAAAACACAGTTCATAAATACATTAATTAAGGCGTCTTCTCTTTCTCCCGATTGGTCACTGGTTCTCCGTCTTCTCAACTTCTCTTCTTGCAACTAGATTCCACTGGTCTTGTTGTACAACAGCCTTGATAATCTTTCCATCAGACAACCTCCCATTAAACACATAGTAAACATTTATTCTCAGGGGTTTAGCCTTAGCAAAATAAAACATTCAAAAACTTATCTTTATTGAATAATAAGTAAAACGTTAATTTTCTTTAACAGTTAAAAGATAAAGAGTAAAATATCAACTTTCTTCACTGCTAAGGCTGCTGCACCGGTGAACCAAACCTAGATGAAGCGACTGAAGAGAAAATAAGAGAAATAAAACAATGATCGTGAGCTGTTTTTTATTCTCAGAAGGATTGGTTTAAACCGGGGCCCAACCAGGCAACCGCGAAACGTGTTGAAAAAAAAATGAAAAAGAAAAAATAAAAGACTTGTTTTTTTGTTGTTGTTTTTTTTTTTAATGACAAAGTCAGTGTTGCAAATTTAGCGACATTGATGCTAAATTCAGCGACCACTCAGCCGCTCAGAAATGCTACTAGCAACAATCTAGCGCCTTTCTTGTGTTGTAGAGAGCTTTTACCCACATAACTAAAACCCGGAAGTCAGGCAGGATCAGGATTAAACTATCAAAGCAATAGTTTTTGTTGACTGGTGGAGAAGATCTTTATACGATTCTAAATAATTTATTTACAAACAATCCCGATTTGATGCCTGAAATTCACCCCGAATTTCTACTCAGCTTCAGATCTGAAGGCTAATAAAAGAGCGGACGCATACTTTCGGGTTGATGACGTCATCAACCCGAATGTTGATTGGATAATCAACTGTCAGTCAGTCATCTTCTTATCCTTCTATCCCTTTCGGGGATGCGGGGGGTGCCGGAGCCCATCCCGGCCAATTTAAGGTGAAGGGCAGGGTACACCGCGAACAGGTCGCCACACACATACAACCATACACACACACTCATTCCTAGGGGCAATTTTGCACCGGCCAATCAACCTAACATGCATGTTTTTGGAGGGTGGGAGGAAACCGGAGTACCCGGAGGAAACCCACGCAGACACTGGGAGAACATGCAAACTCCACACAGAAACGACAGTGTTCCAAGCCTCGTCCCCACCCGGGACTCGAACCCACGACCTTCTTGCTGTGAGGCCAATATGCTACCCACTGCTCCACCGTGCCGCCATAATCAACTGTAGTTTTTCTGTGGATCTGGAGGAAGTACTCAGGATCGACATTGATTTTAATACGGGCTGGATAAATCTGTGGTGGTTTGCGATGTTGCCGCGGGCGTGGTAGATCTCAAGAGGTTTGATACTTGAAAAGTAAATCTTGGGACATTAAAGGTTGGGCACCCCTGGTTTAAACAATCATCGCTTTCTGGTCTTCGAGGTGTGTAACGCTCTGACCGGGTATCGTTTCGTCTTCTGAACTGCTCATCCCCAATGGGATCACAGGAGGTGGCAGAGCCTATCCTGGCTGGAGGCAGAGTACATCCCGAACAGGTCGCCAGTCTGTTGCAGGACCACACAGACAAACAATCAT
The DNA here is from genome assembly GCA_902685375.1 of Neostethus bicornis. Classification (NCBI taxonomy): domain Eukaryota; kingdom Metazoa; phylum Chordata; class Actinopteri; order Atheriniformes; family Phallostethidae; genus Neostethus; species Neostethus bicornis. The sequence continues at coordinate 2,332,281 of LR738551.1, forward strand.
GCATATACACACACACACTCATTCGTAGGCCAATCAACAACTGGTGAGAAACGGACACGTGTGTAAACATCCAATCAGGATCATTCGGCTTGAACAAACAAGTCAATTTTATTCTGGCCAATCACAGCAAGAAAGTCGGGGTTCGAGTCCTGGGTAGGACGAGGCATGTAACACACTGGTCTTTCCGTGTGGAGTTTGCATGTTCTCACCATGTACAACATGTGTGGGTTTTTTCTGGTTTCCTTAAAGCCTCTAAAAACATACAGTACGTGTTAGGTTGACTGGCGCCAATGGAGTAATGGAGTTCTCGTCAATAGCAGAACAGCGATATTTTCCTCTTGGATAAAACACATCGACTTTGTCTTTGGTACTCCACGAAATCCCGGAAAGATAGATGATTAAGAAGGTGACTGACTTTGTCTCTATTTTGGTGTAAAATTCTTAATTTTTTAAATCCTTTGTAATTCAGACTGTTTTGATTGGGTTGTCTTTCGTTTTTAATTATCGAGGTACAAACAGACCCTGATGGAGTCTTATGTTTGACGTCACGTCATCATCTTTATTCACTCCTCGCCCGACCTTTTCAATGTGATCTCGAACATAAGCTAGTGCATGCCACCCCTGACCTAGTTGCAGGAGTGAAATTAAATTGAGTGGAAGCACTAGATGACATTCAAAAGTAATAAGAGAAAACAAAATAAAGCTGTGTTACAGACTGACCAACGCAGGGTCCAAACTCTGAAAGGAGACCGTCTCAAACAACCGTTTAACTGGTCATAAAATGACATAAAAAGTCCTGATTATCATATAAAATAAAGACAGAAGGACGAGCTCTGCAGACGTGGACGAAGGAAAGCCATCTCGTTAGTGAATCTCAGGCTCCAATCCAATCAAAATGACAGAGTGACCTTGGAGATGAATGGTTTGTATTTTTAGCCCCTCGTTCTCAGAAGAAAGCTCTTTTCTCTTTTGTTTTTTTTTTCTCGTTGAATTTGATTTTCAGCGTTTGGGATGCAGCCCGTCTGGCTGGCGTGTTTACAAAGCACAGCTCCTCAGACAATCAGGCTTCTCTACCGAAGGGAAATCAACTGCTTCACGTCACTTCTGTCAAAGTCTTTTCTTAAATTGTATCATTAAAAAGCTTTTTCTCTTTCTGAAGACTGAGTGCTCGGAGAGTCGGACTCATCCACTGAAATCATCTCTTCGAGGTGTTTGGAGAGCTCTTTGTTCACCAAATGGATTTTACAACAAAAGCGTCGACTTGAAACAATTTTTTTCTTGATCTTAAAACAAGTTGATTAACCCTCTCTGTCCCAGCCACATGTTTAGTCTTGGCTACAGAAACCAGACCAATAAGACGAGACCCTGTTGGCTCAGATAAACACAACTATTACAGATCAGTAAACGTCATCCTTTCTGAACAGACGTCCAATCATTAGCTTTTTTTTTGATCAAGCGGCCCATCTTGAAACTGTCATGATTCCCCCTCCTGCCGCCAGAGGGAGCCCTGGATGGTTTTTACTCAACCTGATTAGGGTCACATGAGGATGATTACAGCTTCCACACATCTGTGCACACTGTCATCTATTTAAGGGCAATCACCCCGGACGTCCAAGTCTGGTCATACCATCGCTTCCAGCCAGGTCACCCGGTTTTGTTTGGTTTTGATTTCGTTCACATACTGAGTGTCATTACGTCTCTCTGGTCCTCTCCTCATGTCTCATTTTCTGTAGTTATTCCTCACCTTTTCCTCCCAATCATATCTCCTTCTGTTTGCTTCTGTGTCTTGTTTACACCTCGTTAAACGAGGCCTGGTGTCCTTCAGTCATTTGTCTGGTTGTCTTTTGTGTTGTTTGTGTTTTGGTCCTGAAAAGCCCGGCCAGGATTCTGTGTGGAAGTGTTCTTTAAGCCCAAGACAAAAAAAAAAAACTCTGTCAACAAAGCTTACATAAAACTAACTGACCACTTCTCAGGACATAGGAAAGGTTTATGTACATAAAAAATTACTCATGGTGGGAATTACAGTACAGACGTGGACAAAATTGTTGGTGCCCCTCAGTTACAGAAGGAAAACCCCACGATTTTTACTGAAATCACTTGAAACTCACAAAAGTAGCAAGAAATAAAAAAAAAATATTGAAAATTAAACAATCAAAATCAGCCATTACTTTTGAATTATTTATTAACATAATTATTTAAAAAAAAAACAACTAATGAAATAGGGCTGGACAAAAATGATGGAACCTGTTGTCTTGCCCTTTATAATTGTGCGGAATATTTATTTTCAGAGTTAGATTACATTCTTTAAGTTTTTCTGTATTTTATTTTGAAGGCCGTTTCCTGTGTTTTATTTTGAAGGCTGAACTAGAAAAAACAGGAAGTTGTGAGGAGAAGGCAGCTATTTTGCTTCCGCTAGTGAGTTAGCATAACAGTTAGCCAGCTACAAGTTATCCACCGCCTTTCATCTATTTTTTCTAATCCCCTTTTTGACATCACAGTCTGTAAGTTTGTTTTATATGTTCATAAAGTACAATATTAATGTTTCATTTGTGTGAAAGGACACTTGGAAGTGTGTATTTTGCTACTGCTAGTTTGTATGTTTATTACCGCATGTAGGCCTATTTTCATGGGATAAGTTACTTTAAACATACTTTTGCACTATGTTAAGTGTATATTTTCTTTCTGTTTTACAGTTTTACTCTGTTCTGAAGACATCTTTTTCATACAGTAGTCATTAAGATGGAGCTTGGACGCTACATCCTGACTCTGCGCATGTTTTCCAGAAGGAGTTAGGCTTACTGCTGAGTTTATGTTAGATACGCATAAATGAGAGCAGGAAAGTAAAAAGACTTTTTGTAAAAGGATTTTAGAAGTAAAAAGGACTTGAAAAAATAAAGAGACCTTACGCAATCGGATAACAAAATAGGACAGCACTGCACATAATCAAACATGGAAGAAGTAAATCAGGAATGCACTCCGGAGCCTACTCAGTATTCTAGACCCAACAATAACTCCCAAGATGGCGGGTCAGTGAAGACTTTCAGAAGTTCCAATTCCAATCGTTCATCTGTGAGCACCGCAGCAGCTAAAGCCAGAGCAGATGCTGAAGCCGCTCGCGCTCGTGTAGCATTCGCTAAAAAAGAAAAAGCCATAAAAGCTGAAAAAGCCAAATTGGAAGCTGAAAAAGCCAAATTGGTAGCCGATCTGGAGGCCGATCTGGAAGCTTTACAATATGAAAGAGAGGCTGCAGCCGCTAACGCCAAAGCAGAAGCACTGGAAGCAGCAGCAGATCTAGAGGACGGAGAAACCCGTAGCACGAGAAGCTCCCCTGTTCCAGCCCAAAATACACATGAACGTGTAAGCCATTACGTCGAACAACAAAATGGTCACCTTGACGACAGGCCTGCTCCAGTCTACCGTCAGGACACCCCAGAGCAATGTATTGAGCCCCGGTATTACCCCCCAACACCACACATCTTCAGAGCACAGGACTATGTTGTGATAGATTCCTGGTCAGCATCATCTCAAGGTCCACAAAGGACAGTACCCTCTCACCCCCACCAGATGGCGCTCAACTATCAGCCGTCTCCACAACAGCACACTAAAAACCCCACTCAAAGCAGTGTAAAGACAGAGTTTAAACCCAAGTCTAGCTTTCCAAACTACGCAGACACATCCCACACACGTAGAGCAGAATCTTCAGTAATGATGGATATGGCAAAATATTTAGCTCGTAAAGAACTCGTATGCACTGGCCTATCACGTTTTGATGACCGGCCCGAAACATATAGGGCGTGGAAGTCCTCGTTTTTCAACACGATCAGAGACGTGGATCTGTCTGCGAGTGAACAGTTGGATTTGCTCTTGAAGTGGCTGGGAAAAGAATCAAGTGAACACGTCAAACGTCTCAGAGCGGTCAATATAGCCAATCCAGCCGCCGCATTACAAACAGCGTGGGAAAGGCTCGATGATTGCTACGGTGCTCCAGAAGTCATCGAGAGTGCTCTCTTCTCGAAGCTTGATAATTTTCCAAAGATCTCTAATAAAGAAAACTACAAGTTGAGAGAGCTCGGAGATCTACTAAACGAGGTGCTCGCAGCTAAAGAAGATGGATACTTGTCAGGCTTGTCATATCTGGATACCGCACGTGGTATAAAGCCAATTGTGGAGAAGTTGCCATACAGCCTACAGGAAAAGTGGCTCAACCAGGGATCTAAGTACAAAGAAACGTCTCGAGTCAGTTATCCACCATTCTCATATTTCACCTCTTTCGTCTGCTACCAAGCTAAAATAAGGAACGATCCCAGCTTTTCATATTCTGGAAACAACGTTCGTTCAGAACAGGTTGTGCAGAGGCGAGTCAGTCCAAGAGGTGCGGTTTCGGTGCACAAGACCAAGGTGACAAACGACGAAAGTCCAACGGAAGTGCCTTCTAAAGACGATTTAGTCAAGCAGTGCCCTATCCACAAGAAGCCCCACCCCCTAAAGAAGTGTCGAGGATTCAGACTTAAGACTCTCGAAGACAGAAAGGCTTATCTAAAAGAACAAGGCATCTGCTTCAAATGTTGTTCATCTTCTTCTCATCTCGCCCGGGATTGCAAAGTCACGGTGAAATGTGAGGAGTGTAACAGTGAAAGTCACATATCCGCCCTTCACCCTGGTCCGCCTAAATGGGCGAACAAAGAGTCAAACCCCCCACAAGATAACGGCGGGGAGCAAGAAAAAGAGGCAAATTCAGTAGTCAGTCCTCTCTGTACCGAGGTTTGCGGAGACGCTCTGAAGTCAAAATCTTGCGCGAAGATCTGTCTTGTCAAGGTTTACCCAAAGAACCACCCACATGAAGCAGTGAAAATGTATGCAATGCTCGACGATCAGAGCAACAAGTCTCTAGCCAGGTCGCAGTTTTTCGATGTTTTCAAAATCGAAGCCATCACTTATCCATACACTCTGAGAACGTGTACTGGACTGACCACAACATCTGGCAGAAGAGCAACTGGATTTCAGATTGAAGCAATTAAAGGTGGAATAAGCTTTTCACTCCCAGAACTGATTGAATGTGAGGACTTACCGGACAATCGTGAGGAAATACCAACACCTGAGGCTGCCTTCCACCACCGCCATCTCAAGGATCTCGCCATAGAAATCCCACCTCTGGACAATGATGCTCAGATCCTTCTACTTCTGGGTCGTGACATTCTTCGCGCTCATAAAGTGAGACAACAGATAAATGGCCCTGGAGATACACCATTTGCTCAAAGACTTGACCTTGGATGGGTGTTGGTCGGTGATGTGTGTTTGGGAAAAGTCCATAAGCCCACAGTTCACAGCTACAAAACAAACATACTGGGAGATGGCAGACCAACACTTTTTCAGCCATGCACAAGTCACGTCCATCTTAACCAAGTAATCAGTCCAAGCCAAACAAACGGACACAGAAACGGTCGCTTGCACATGGACGCTGACTCCCTCGGGCTCAGTGTTTTTGCTAGAACTGCAAATGACGAGAAACGTGCCTTCTCTGTAGAGGACGAACAGTTTATCAAAGTCATGGATGAACAAGTTTTTCAGGATGAATCCAACAGTTGGGTCGCCCCCCTTCCTTTCAAGTCTCCAAGACCACCTTTGCCAAACAATCGAGACCTAGCTATGACACGTCTCTCCTCACTGCTGCGTACGCTAGAGCGCAAGCCAAAGATGAAAGAACAGTTTGTCGCTTTCATGCAGAAGGTCTTTGACAACAGTCACGCAGAGCCAGCGCCACCTCTGCCGGAAGGACACGAGTGCTGGTATTTGCCATCGTTCGGAATCTATCACCCCAGAAAACCTGATCAAATCAGAGTCGTGTTTGATTCCAGCGCACAATGCAACGGTATTTCACTCAACAACGTTCTTCTCACTGGACCAGACCTGAATAACAGCCTGCTAGGCGTACTCATTCGGTTCAGGAGAGAGAGAGTAGCTGTAATGGCGGACATTGAACAGATGTTTCATTGTTTCATTGTAAGGGAAGACCATAGAGACTACTTACGTTTCCTGTGGTTTCGAGATAACGATCCCACCAAGAACATTGTTGAATACAGAATGAGGGTCCATGTGTTCGGCAACAGTCCTTCTCCAGCCGTGGCAACGTACTGCCTCAGAAGAGCAGCCAACAGTGGAGAACTGGAATACGGGTCAGACATGAGACACTTCGTGGAACGTGAGTTCTATGTAGATGACGGACTTATTTCAGCTCCCTCTGCGCAAGAAGCCATTACTCTTCTGCAGAAAACGCAAGCTTCACTATCTGAGTCAAATCTGAGACTTCACAAGATCGCGTCCAACAGCATTGAAGTTCTGCAAGCATTTCCAGCAGGGGACCACGCAAGAGCTGTACAAGATCTCTACCTGGGAACAGAAACTGTGCCCACGACGAGGAGTCTTGGTCTGAGTTGGGAAGTCAAGACAGACACATTCACCTTTCAAGTGAATATCACGGACAAACCGTTCACACGTCGAGGAGTACTCTCTACTATAAACAGCCTCTTCGATCCGCTTGGATTCGTCGCTCCTGCGACCATACAAGGAAAATCTCTATTGCGAGAACTTACGCTGGATGGAACAGAATGGGATACCCCACTTCCTCATGACAAACATAGTGTGTGGCAGACATGGAGAGATTCTCTGCAGGAACTGCAACAACTTCACATTCCTCGTGCTTACACTACAACCTCGCTTGCAAAGGCTAGCAAAAAAGAAATATGCGTCTTTTCTGATGCATCCACAAAAGCAATCGGTGCGGTAGCATACCTAAAAACCACAGACGAAGATGGCAAGGTTCACGTAGGTTTCATCTTAGGAAAAGCCAAACTTGCACCTGCAAACGGGCCCACCATCCCAAGATTGGAACTTTGCGCAGCAGTGCTAGCCGTGGAAATGGCAGAACTCATTGTTCGAGAGCTCGACCTCACACTGGATGCAGTCACCTTTTATTGTGACAGTAAAGTGGTACTCGGATATATACATAACCAGTCCAAGAGGTTTTATGTTTATGTCCACAATAGGGTGCAAAGGATTCACCAGTCCACGGAGCCAAAGCAGTGGCGTTATGTGCCCACAGAACATAACCCAAGTGACCATGCATCCAGATCCGTTCAAGCCTCTCTGCTCACCAAAACAAACTGGTTCACAGGTCCAGCATTCCTTCACAAGCCTCAAACAGTATGTGATCAGCAACAAACATTTGAGCTTATTGATCCAGAGTCAGACATGGATGTCAGACCGCAAGTGACAAGTTGCGTTACCAGCCACGATGAAAAGTCGCTCAATCCGAAGAGATTCGAAGAATTCTCAACTTGGAAGTCATTGCTAAGAGCGGTTGCAAACCTCATCCATGTAGCTCGTTGTTTCAAGTCAACAAACAAAAATGTTATAGATTGTACTGGCTGGCATCAGTGTAGCAAACCTCGCACAGCGGACGAGCTATCTCAAGCAACTTCAGCGATTCTTCTTGCTGTACAAAAGGACTGCTTTGATGAAGAGTTCACTGCCCTCTCAAAAGGAGTTGACGTAAATCAGAAAAGTCCACTGTCAAAACTCAATCCAGTCCTTGGATCAGATGGATTGTTGAGAATCGGAGGCCGGTTGAAGCAAGCTGATCTCTGCGATCAGGAGAAACATCCAGTTGTTTTGCCAGGCAAACATCACGTCTCCACTCTGCTCATAAGCTACTACCATGACAAAGTGGAACATCAAGGCCGTACCTTTACAGAAGGCGCTGTACGAGCTGCCGGTTTCTGGTTGATCAGTAGCAAAAGACGTATAAGTAGCATTCTTCATGGATGTGTTACCTGTCGAAAGCTCCGTGGGAAAAGAGAGAACCAAAAAATGTCAGACCTCCCTCAAGAGCGGCTGAGCACTTCATCTCCCTTCACATACACTGGTGTGGACGTCTTCGGACACTGGCTTGTGACAGCCAAACGGACAAGAGGAGGTGTTGTACAAAACAAGCGCTGGGCCGTTCTCTTCACATGCTTGAGTACACGTGCTGTCCACATAGAGGTAATAGAGTCGATGGACACGTCGTCTTTCATTAACGCCTTGAGGAGATTCTTTGCTATCCGTGGCCCCTCTGAACAGCTTCACTCAGACTGTGGAACCAACTTTGTCGGCGCTTGCAGAGAGTTGGAGTTTCACAAAGTGCTGAAGGGATCAGACGTTCAGAAGTACACAAACAATCAAGGATGTTCATGGCACTTCAATCCACCACACTCCTCACATATGGGTGGTGCGTGGGAACGCATGATCGGAGTCGCAAGGAGGATCTTAGATTCAATGCTCATGCGAATTCACTCGTCAAGCTTGTCTAATGAAGTCCTGTGCACTCTCATGGCAGAAGTGACGTCCATCATCAATTCCAGACCCTTGGTTTCTGTATCTTCTGATCCAGAGGTTCCTCAAATACTTACCCCTGCGATGCTTCTCACCCGGAAACAGAGTGTTTCACCTCCATCAGGAAAATTCACCGACAAAGACTTGTTCAAGCAACAGTGGCGTCAAGTACAAAGGCTTGCAGACCAATTCTGGAGTCGTTGGAAACGTGAATATCTGCATACACTACAAGTACGTCATAAATGGCAAACGTCAAGTCCCAACATCGAAGAAGGTGATGTTGTTTTACTAAAAGACACCCAGACATGCCGCAATGAGTGGCCCATGGCTCTTGTGACTAAAACCTTTCCAGGACGCGATGGAAAGGTCCGAAAAATCGAGATTAAAACGACCAAAGATGGATCTACAAAGACATTCCTACGGCCCGTCACCGAGGTCATTCTTATTCTGAAATCAAAGGACTGAAGCATGTTTTAGGTTTATATGGCATCTTTACAGACACCAGGCGGGGAGTGTCTTGCCCTTTATAATTGTGCGGAATATTTATTTTCAGAGTTAGATTACATTCTTTAAGTTTTTCTGTATTTTATTTTGAAGGCCGTTTCCTGTGTTTTATTTTGAAGGCTGAACTAGAAAAAACAGGAAGTTGTGAGGAGAAGGCAGCTATTTTGCTTCCGCTAGTGAGTTAGCATAACAGTTAGCCAGCTACAAGTTATCCACCGCCTTTCATCTATTTTTTCTAATCCCCTTTTTGACATCACAGTCTGTAAGTTTGTTTTATATGTTCATAAAGTACAATATTAATGTTTCATTTGTGTGAAAGGACACTTGGAAGTGTGTATTTTGCTACTGCTAGTTTGTATGTTTATTACCGCATGTAGGCCTATTTTCATGGGATAAGTTACTTTAAACATACTTTTGCACTATGTTAAGTGTATATTTTCTTTCTGTTTTACAGTTTTACTCTGTTCTGAAGACATCTTTTTCATACAGTAGTCATTAAGATGGAGCTTGGACGCTACATCCTGACTCTGCGCATGTTTTCCAGAAGGAGTTAGGCTTACTGCTGAGTTTATGTTAGATACGCATAAATGAGAGCAGGAAACCTGTAACTCAATATTTTGTTGGACAACCTTTTGAGGCGATCACTGCAATTAAACGATTTCTGTATTTATCAATGAGCGTTCTGCAGCTGTCACTCCTCATGAGCAAACAGCTCCAGTTGTCTCAGGTTTGATGGGTGTCTTCTCCAAATGGCATGTTTCAGCTCGTTCCACATGTTCAGTGGCTCATGGAAGGCCACTTTATAATAGTCCAACGCCTTTCTCTCAGCCATTCATCCTTTCTGACACTAGGCAGAACATTTCTTTCCAGAATGCTTTGATACTCTTCAGATTTCATTTTACCGTGCACACTTTCAAAACACCCAGTGCCAGATGCAGCAAAGCATTCAGTGTTTAAATCCTGATTCAGGATTTAAGAGCGGTGGCCTAGTGGTAGAGTTTCCCCCTTTTGACCAGGAGAACCTGGTTTGATTCCCATTGGCCATAAGCTGCTCCAGGGTCTACCTGATGAAGACAAATAAACAAGACAACAAAGATGACAAAAAAAAAAGACTTAATGAAAATGTACTTTTTTTTCACTAAAAACCAGATAAAACACAGAAATGTAAGAACGGTTTGAACAATTCAAGGATTAAAAATGAACCCATGGGACCCAGGGGCATTGGCCTAGTGGTAGAGTTACCATCTTTGACCCGGGAGAACCTGGTTTTGTTCCCCTCTGGGCCCGAGCCGTCCCTGGGATTACAGAAGGGTCACAAAAAACAAAACAAAGAAAATAGAAAAAAAAAATCCTTAAAAATGAAGTTATTAAGATTCCTCTGTGATTGGTCGCTTTTAAAGCGAACCTGATGAAAGCCAACCACACCGTTTACTGTTAGTATCTGTGTACTGTATTAATGAGGTCTTAATGAACCCCTTCCCCTCCGCACCCCATCTCCGCGTCCCACCCCCCCAAACAAACCTGCTGGATGGTGTGTTTATTTATTCCTCTTTTTTTTTAAAAGCTCCACTAATGAGAACAAGTCTGAAATATTTAAGTGTTTTTTTTCAGCTTTTTTAACAGTTTGTACTTGAGGGTGTTTTTTTTTTTTTTCACCTCCAAACGTCTAAAACTGCGAAAAATGTTTATGTTAAAAAAAAAAAGAAGATGTTTATGTTGATAATTATGAGTAAAAAAAAATCTAATGAATCGTTTCCTGATTTTACTGAGGAGATGTAAACATGGAGGACGAAGAGGAGGGGTCGCCGTGGTTACAGAGTCTTCAAGGACACAGTGTGTGTATGTATGCACACACACACTCACACACACACACACACACACAATTACATACAGTCTATACGTGTCTCAAGAAGCTTTAGACATGGGCAGCACGTGGCACAGTGGTTAGCATAGGGTGGCCTCAAGGCTAGAAGTTTGGGGTTTGAGTCCCAGGTGGAACAAGGCTTGGAACACTGGCCTCTCTGTGTGTAGTTTGCATGTTCTCCTTGTGTATGTGTGGGTTGTCTCTGGTTTCCTCCATAAACATACATGTTAGGTTGATTGGCTGCTCTGAAATTGTCCCTAGGAGTGTGTGAACCGCAGCAGACTGGTGACCTATTTGGGGTGTACCCTCTTGACTTATAAGCTCTTGACTTAGAAATCAGGATCTACGTTCCTATCCTCACCATGGTAACCAGGATCTACGTTCCTACCCTCACCATGGTAACCAGGATCTACCTTCCTACCCTCACCATGGTAACCAGGATCTACGTTCCTACCCTCACCGTGGTAACCAGGATCTACGTTCCTACCCTCACCATGGTAACCAGGATCTACGTTCCTACCCTCACCATGGTAACCAGGATCTAAGTTCTTACCCTCACCATGGTAACCAGGATCTACATTCTTACCCTCACCATGGTAACCAGGATCTACATTCTTACCCTCACCATGGTAACCAGGATCTACGTTCTTACCCTCACCATGGTAACCAGGATCTACGTTCTTACCCTCACCATGGTAATCAGGATCTATGTTCCTACCCTCACGTATGGTCACCACCCAAAAGAACAAGATCGCGGATACAAGCGGACGAAATGATCTTTCTCTGCAGGGTGGCTGGGCTCTCATTCAGAGATCGGATGAGGAGGTCTGCCATCCGGGAGGAGCTCGGTGTCAAGCCGCTCCTCCTCCAGGTCGCGAGAATCCATATGGGGTGGTATGGGCATCTGGTTAGGATGCCTTCCGAGCGCCTCGCTGGTGAGGCGTTTCAGGCACGTCCCACCGGGAGGAGACCAAGAGGCAGACCCCAGACCTGCTGTGGAGACTATGTCTCACAGCTGGCTGGGGAACAACTCTGGATCCTTCCAGGTGAGCTGCAGGATGCAGCCGGGGTGAGAGAGGCCTACAACCTCTTTAAGAATAAACAGTTCAGAAAATGAATGAATGAAATAAATATTTCAAGAATGAATTAAGACTTACTAATGGACAAACGGTTAAGAAGGTGACAGACTGACTCCTGCTGCTCCTGGTTCTTCATGCATGTGTGTTTAGAAGTGTGTATGTGTGTGTGTGTGTGTGTGTGCGTGTGCGTGTGTGTGTGTGTAGATGTCGTAGGAAGACAGGCGTAACGGGTGGGGGAGGTTAGTGAGGAAGGACTGCTGACGCATTTCGGAGCTGGTGTATGGGAGGGGAGGCAGTGGGAAAGACAGAGACAGGGTCTGCTGACGTCGGTACCGCCGTGCAGCCGATGGTGCAAATCTGCTCTACCTCACTGAAGATTAAAAAAAGAGTTCTCCCTTTGGCTTTCAGAGCAGCTCCAGCAGCACCTGTCAAACACTAACAACTTTATTTGGATTAAAACACTCTGAGGTTCAGAAAGGGAACATTTTAAGGAGAATAATAATGATTTTAAAACCGGTCTGAATGGAAACCACTGACAGATGTTTGGGTTAAAACCCCCCAGTGTGTGATATTATGGCTCCTGCCTGGATACCAGCTGGTAACCATGACAACCGAAGCTTAAAACAAACGTTACAATAACTTATTTTGCTTAATTATAAAACAGTAATAAGAAATATTGCACACAGGAGAAGAAATAAAGAAGGTGGAAGATTTTAAGTATCTAGGATCAACAGTCCAGAGCAATGGAGAGTGTGGAAAAGAGGTGAAGAAGCGTGTGCAGGCAGGCTGGAACGGGTGGAGGAAAGTATCAGGTGTGATGTGTGATAGAAGAGTTTCAGATAAAATGAAAGGAAAAGTGGACAAAACCGTGGTGAGAGTGGCCATGCTGATTGGTCTAGAGACAGTGTGGTGAGAGCGGCCATGCTGATTGGTTTAGAGACAGTGTGGTGAGAGCGGCCATGCTGATTGGTCTAGAGACAGCGTGGTGAGAGCGGCCATGCTGATTGGTTTAGAGACAGTGTGGTGAGAGCGGCCATGCTGATTGGTCTAGAGACAGTGTGGTGAGAGCGGCCATGCTGATTGGTCTAGAGACAGTGTGGTGAGAGCGGCCATGCTGATTGGTCTAGAGACAGCGTGGTGAGAGCGACCATGCTGATTGGTTTAGAGACAGTGTGGTGAGAGCGGCCATGCTGATTGGTCTAAAGACAGTGTGGTGAGAGCGGCCATGCTGATTGGTCTAGAGACAGTGTGGTGAGAGCGGCCATGCTGATTGGTTTACAGACAGTGTGGTGAGAGCGGCCATGCTGATTGGTGTAGAGACAGTGTCACTGAAGAAAAGACAAGAAGCAGAGATGTTTGTAGCAGAGATGAAGATGCTGAGGATCTCTCTGGGAGTGACCAGGATGGACAGGATCAGAGGAACAGCACATGTTAGAGGTTTTAAAGTCAGAGAGGTCAGACTGAGATGGTTTGGACATGTGCAGAGGAGAGAGAGAGAGTACATCAGAAGAAGGATGCTGGGTTTGGAACCACCAGGAAAGAGGACTAGAGGAAGACCAAAGAGGAGGTTCATGGATACAGTGAAGGAAGACATGAAGATAGTTGGTGTGACCGAAGAGGATGCAGGAGATAGGGTTAGAGGGAGGAAACTGACTTGCTGTGGCGCCCCCTGAAGGGAAATGATGGAAGAAGAAGTGTTACTATCACACACAAAGTTTCATATGCTCTTGATAAAAACTTGATTCTGATTGGCTGCACAATGTTCGTGTTTCTGGATGACGTACGAACTGAAAGATTCTCCTCCTTTCAGCCGCAGAGAGTCAGTTTCTTCCATCTAACCCTATCTGCTGCATCTTCTTCGGTCACACCAACTATCTTCATGTCTTCCTTCACTGTATCCATGAACCTCCTCTTTGGTCTTCCTCTAGTCCTCTTTCCTGGTGGTTCCAAACCCAGCATCCTTCTTCTGATGCGGCAGACTGCTCCACCCTCGCTGTGTGAAGGAGAGATTCGGGAGGTCTTTCCTTCCTTCCTTCTCCCTCTGACTCCACAATAAGTCACCAGAACTGTGCGGTAGATCAATCACTTTGAATGTATGTTTTTGTCCTTAGTCTATTTTGGCTTTTTTGTTTTTGATCAGATTTAAAGTCCTAATCAAAATGCTACTGGTTACTAAAGACCAGTAGAAACCAGGTTAGAGAGGACTGGAGCGTTCTGGAGAGAAATATTTGCTGACTGTGCATGTTTCAGAGACTCCTAGAGGTTCAGCATCAGTAAACAATGTGCTGCCAAAACATTCCTCACATTGTTTCCCATGGCGTCACCGGCCGTAAACCATCCGCTAATGTCTGATTTCCATCCCAGTCCTTCTGAAAGTCTCTGCAGCCTCATCAAAGCTAAATTAATCTCTTAGTCAGAAGATGAATCATCTTCAGGCTCCGATGTTGCTGCTTCGTGTCGACATGAAGAGAAACTGATGATGCACGACTAACCGAGTACGTGCAGGAACAAGAACGAGGTGTTGAAATGCCTCTGTCTGCCCCGTAGACATGATCTGTTAATAGTGAAAAATTAAGAATGAGTTTTTAAATATTTTTGCTACTATATTAGAAAATTTTTCATTGATAAATTCCCAAAAAGATGGTCAGAAGGTGGCGTTAGAGTAGATTTAAATGGTCAAGCTCAGTAGTTCACTTGTTGGTAGAAAAATATGTCAACTTAGAGGTGATTCCTTAGGTTCATCTATAGCTGGTACTGAGTAACTATGAGTAGTTACTTTTAAATCTGTCCTATGGTTTGGGAGGTGTGGTGTTACTGGTGTTTGTTGCCATTGTAACCTCACGTTTTGCTGGTTGATGACTTACCAACAGGAGAAATGAACAAATACTCAACGATGCTGAGTTAAAAAAAGGATCATTTTCAGATGAAAAAACAGATTTTATTCAGTTATTTTATGTCTAAATCATGATAGAAATTTCTTATTGGAAAAAATTCCCAAAAATGTAAACAAAAAAAACTCATATTTTTTTTCTATTTTATTATTGTTTTGATAATTAAGCAAATTAACTTACAGTATTTCTGTTGTCATGGTTACCAGCCAGCATTTAGACAGGATCAATCACATAGAACGTTGTTGTTATTTAACCAAAACATCTTCCAGATGCTGAGGATCTCTCTGGGAGTGACCAGGATGGACAGGATCAGAGGAACAGCACATGTTAGAGGTTTTAAAGTCAGAGAGGTCAGACTGAGATGGTTTGGACATGTGCAGAGGAGAGAGAGAGAGTACATAAGAAGAAGGATGCTGGATTTGGAACCACCAGGAAAGAGGACTAGAGGAAGACCAAAGAGGAGGTTCATGGATACAGTGAAGGAAGACATGAAGATAGTTGGTGTGACCGCAGAGGATGCAGGAGATAGGGTTAGATGGGAGAAACTGACTTGCTGTGGTTTTTTATGTGAATGAAGGGGTCCTGGTCACACTGCAGACCACCTACCTTTGACCTGAGCAGTGTTTATGTTGCAACCATGTGAATCAGAGTGAGACCGACCGAAGGCCAGAGGTGTAAACACCCAGGTTAATCATTCATAAAGTCTGCTTCGTGGTTCAGAAGCTGTTAGAATAAAGTTTAAATGAGACAGCCTGCAGATGTGGTGTGTTTACAGCGGAAAGGTTCACGCTCAGAATGGATGGCAACACCCCGCCCGCTGGAGGAAGTGGCTCAATGAAGCAGCTTCCTGTTTATGATCAGAGATAAGCCTCGTCTCAGGCTCACATGGAACTCTGCTTCAGTCTCTGGAACTTTTAGAAAACATAGAAGACGGTTTAATTTAGTTGAATCAATGATTAAAAAACCCTGAGGTTGTTTAACCGAAACATCTTTCAGAGGTGTGATCATTAAAAATAGATATTTGTCACCCAAAACTCATGTTTTTATAACTCTGCTTGTGTTTTTTTTTTTTTTGGTTTTTGAAGTCAATTTTTACATAAATGCAAAATGAAAAAAAACCAAACATTTTAAACATGATTTTTTTTTTTTTTAGTTTTTAGAACAAACAGCTTTTTAAAAAAAATTCTATGCTAATTTTTAACATTACAAATTTGAATAGGCAAACTGTTTTCACGGTGGCGCAGTGGGTAGCACAGTGGCCTCACAGCAACATGGTCATGGGTTCAAATCCTGGGTGGGAACGAGGCTTGGAACACATGCCTTTCTGAGTGGAGTTTACATGTTCTCCCCGTGTCTGTGTGGATTTTCTTCAAGTAATCCGTTTGCTTCCCACCCTCCAAAAACATGCTTGGTAGGTTGATTGGCCACTACATGATTGCCCCTGGAATGAGTGTGTGTGGCCCTGTGACAGACTGGCGACCTGTGTACCCTGCCATTCACTTTGAATCAGCCGGGATGGGGTCCCACGACTATGTAAGGGAGGGATGGTTCAGAAGGTGATTCACTGTTTTCAATGGGCCATAGGCTTCAGTGCAGGGTTTTGCAGGAATGATCCGAACCCGCCCCTCCATCTCAGGCCGATGTCACACACATGCATCGAGTGGTCTCCCTGCATGAAGCAAAGCTTTGCTTTAAGAGCGGCTGTAGTTTATTTTTTGGTCGGTAAAAGAAAAATGTGACGCTTTAAACCAATCATGGTCAAGTTTTCTCATTGATGTCTGAGTCGTCCCTCCCAAACTTCCTGTGTGGCTTCTTCAGGTGGACAACAGGAGCTTCAAGACCCTCTTTTGTCTCTCAAGTCGTCTGTTGGGAACAGTTTAAATTCTGTTCTGTTGTCTTCAGCTTATCCGGGGCCGGGTCACGGGGGCAACAGCCTCAGACGGGAAGCCCAGGCTTCTCTCACCCCAGCTGCATTCTCCAGCTAACCTGGAAGGATCCCAAGTTGTTCCCCAGCCAGCTGTGAGACATAGTCTCTCCAGCACGTCCGGGGTTGCATCTCGGTCTCCTTCACCCAGAGTAAATATTAGTGGTACCAAATTAAGAAAAAAAAACCCTGGAAGTTTAAACTCAGTTGGTCAGCATTACAACAACCTTGGTATCCAGGAACGTAGATCCTGGTTACCGTGGTGAGGGTAGGAACGTAGATCCTGGTTACCATGGTGAGGGTAGGAACGTGGATCCTGGTTACCATGGTGAGGGTAGGAATGTAGATCCTGGATACCATGGTGAGGGTAGGAACGTAGATACTGGTTACCATGGTGAGGGTAGGAACGTAGATCCTGGTTACCATGGTGAGGGTAGGAACGTAGATCCTGGTTACCATGGTGAGGGTAGGAACATAGATCCTGGTTACCATGGTGAGGGTAGGAACGTAGATCGTGGTTACCATGATGAGGGTAGGAACGTAGATCCTGGTTACCATGGTGATGGTAGGAACGTAGATCCTGGTTACCATGGTGAGGGTAGGAACGTAGATCCTGGTTACCATGGTGAGGGTAGGAACGTAGATCCTGGTTACCATGGTGAGGGTAGGAACGTAGATCCTGGTTACCATGGTGAGGGTAGGAACATAGATCGTGGTTACCATGATGAGGGTAGGAACATAGATCGTGGTTACCATGGCGAAGGTAGGAACGTAGATCCTGGTTACCATGGTGAGGGTAGGAACATAGATCGTGGTTACCATGGCGAAGGTAGGAATGTAGATCCTGGTTACCATGGTGAGGGTAGGAACATAGATCCTGGTTACCATGATGAGGGTAGGAACGTAGATCCTGGTTACCATGGTGAGGGTAGGAACGTAAATCGATTTGTAAATCCAGAGCTTTGCTTTTTGGCTCAGCTCTTTAATCACCACGACGGATCGATGCAGTGTCCTAGTTATTGCTGACGCCGTACCGATTCTTCTTGATTGTAAAACTTTAAAATGAACAGTTTGTTTAATAAACTCACAAATAAACAACAGGCAAATGGCTTTTTATTTTGCTGAAAATATTGCAACTTTTAGAAAAATTGCTTGTAAATCTATTATTTTAGACCAAAAAAGTCATAAAAAATGGCTGAGAAATCCTGGATGGACTGATTGTGACTGAAATGAACCAAATTGTGACCTGAAAACTGAGCCCCGTTTTTTGTTTACTGATACAGTCCTAGTAGTTTGACATTTCAAGGATGAGTTATGACTCCTCTGACTCGTTGGTGCGTAAGTGAATCCATGTGACATGCAGCACAGAATTCTTGTGACAGTACATGAGCGTTAACAGTACTGTTTACAATGACAGTGGTCTTAGACCGCTGCCCTGTGGGACTCCTCACCTCACCATCTGTTCTAATGAAGATCCACCACCGGTGAAGACTTTTATTTTTTATTTTTAAATAATGATCGGATCATAAACTAGTGAAAACACCCATAGAACGAGGAGAAGACTGGACACTGACAGTGTTGTTGTGACTGTGTACCAGGAGTCACATGCACACTCACACCTTCTGTCAGTTTGAATAAACTAATCCGCTCATAGTGAGTATTTTTAATGGTGGAAAAACCCTTGTTTGCACAATAATTTTTTTTTATTGTTTTCATTCATGCAGCAACAGCTGTAGATAACAAACCAATAGAACCAATAGGAACATGACATCCTAAGGTTTGTTTTCATAGACACCAGAGTTCCAGTGAGCTATGCTCCGCCTCTTAAAGGGCCAGCATGTGCCCAGACTTTAGACTTTAACCAAGACCATTAAAACCCTCCAGGATCCAAACGATAACAACAATCACCCCCAAACTTTAGCCAGTTCTTCATCTTATCATGGTGAATGTGTACTGAATATTTGATAAAAATCTACAAGTAACTTATTGAGTTGCCTCATTCAAACTTACACACCGTTCCGTCATCTTCCGCTCATCCGGGGCCGGGTCGCGGGGGCAACAGCCTCAGACGGTGAGCTCAGGCTTCTCTCCCTCAGCTATATACTCCAGTTCACCCGGAAGGATCCCGAGTCGTTCCCCAGCCAGCGGTGAGACCTAGTCTCACCAGCGGGTCTGAGGTCTGCCTCTTGGTCTCCTCCCAGTGGAACGTGCCGGAAACACCTCACCAGCGAGGCACTCGGGGGGCATCCTGACCAGATGCCCGAACCACCCCATCTGACTCTGCTCGACGTAAAGGAGGAGCAGCTCTTCACCAAGCTCCTCCCAGATGGCAGAGCTCCTCACCCAATCTCTGAGTGAAAGCCTAGCCACCCTGCAGAGGAAGCTCATTTCGGCTGCTTGTATCCCCGATCTCATACTTTCAGTCACCACCCATAACTGGTTACCATGGTGAGGGTAGGAACATAGATCCTGGTTACCATGGTGAGGGTAGGAACGTAGATCCTGGTTACCATGGTGAGGGTAGGAACGTAGATCCTGGTTACCATGGTGAGAGTAGGAACGTAGATCCTGGTTACCATAATGAGGGTAGGAACGTAGATCCTGGTTACCATGGTGAGGGTAGGAACGTAGATCCTGGTTACCACGGTGAGGGTAGGAATGTAGATCCTGGTTACCATGGTGAGGGTAGGAACGTAGATCCTGGTTACCATGGTGAGGGTAGGAACGTAGATCCTGGTTACCAGGGTGAGGGTAGGAACGTAGATCCTGGTTGCCATGGTGAGGGTAGGAACATAGATCCTGGTTACCATGGTGGGGGTAGGAACATAGATCCTGGTTACCACGGTGAGGGTAGGAACGTAGATCCTGGTTACCATGGTGAGGGTAGGAACGTAGATCCTGGTTACCATGGTGAGAGTAGGAACGTAGATCCTGGTTACCATGGTGAGGGTAGGAACGTAGATCCTGGTTACCAGGGTGAGGGTAGGAATGTAGATCCTGGTTACCATGGTGAGGGTAGGAACGTAGATCCTGGTTACCATGGTGAGGGTAGGAATGTAGATCCTGGTTACCATGGTGAGGGTAGGAACGAAGATCCTGGTTACCATGGTGAGGGTAGGAACGTTGATCCTGGTTACCATGGTGAGGGTAGGAATGTAGATCCTGGTCACCATGGTGAGGGTAGGAATGTAGATCCTGGTTACCATGGCGAAGGTAGGAATGGAAAATCAACCTCAACCTGTGAGTGTTCCTATTTTATTTTCTACCCACGGCTTTTGAAACGTTCCTCTTTCCCTTTTGAAGCATCTCATTCGGCCTAAAACCTGACTGTGAGAATGTTTCACGTGTTAAACAGGAAACCCCTCACATTAGTTTACACGTGGTACGAACCCACAGACACCCCGTCCGTAAGGATCACTGTTGACCAATCATCTGTCTGTCGTTTGTAAGAAAGCTGCTGTTGCTTCGGAGACGACTGAACTTTAAACGTTATGTAAGAAGTAAAATCTTGATTCGGTCTCTGCTGACTCACTGATCTGTACTCTGCTCATCGCTGCTTGTGGGCGGGAACGTGTTCAAAACAACTCCAGCATTATGTCGAGTCACTTCCTTCCAGTCGGAGTGTGTTTGTGCAAAAAGAAAAACTAAAAACCAGATAAAAACAGCTCTTTAAATAAATAGTTTATTTGAAAATAAATACATTTCTTTAAAATAGAATCATAACGTTACAAAAAAAGCTTCTGGGAAAAAGAACGATGAGAGGAATTTGAGACAATCACACAGTTCTCTAACTTCTTAAGACATTGTTCTGTACATTCTCAGCAGGTTTGTGGTACAGTGGTGGCATCTGGCTCTACGTCCAGTGGTCCCTCGTTAGAACACGCTTCGTTCAGATTTTTTTGTAATTTTGTAGCTTTTTTTTTTTCTGAGTCTAAATTCACGCAATGTGTCCTACATGCTGATTGGTTGTAAATACAGGATGCTCTGTGAAGGGCCACGAGCCCTGTAGACCAATCAGAGGACGAGCCCTGTAGACCAATCAGAAGACGAGCCTTGTTGACCAATCAGAAGACGAGCCCTGTTGACCAATCAGAGGACGAGCCCTGTAGACCAATCAGAAGACGAGCCCTGTTGACCAATCAGAAGACGAGCCCTGTTGACCAATCAGAGGACGAGCCCTGTTGACCAATCAGAGGACGAGCCTTGTTGACCAATCAGAGGACGAGCTCTGTAGACCAATCAGAAGCTTGACCATTTTATGATTTCAAAATTAAAAAAAAAAAACAAGCAAAGATTTATTTTTCTGTTAATTTGTCTGAACCCGAGGCGGCACGGTGGTGCAGTGGGTCAGGACGAGGCTTGGAACACTGTCCTTTCTGTGTGGAGTTTGCATGTTCCCCCAGTGTATGCGTGGGTTTCCTCCCACCCTCCAAAAACATACATTTTAGGTTGATTGGGCACTACATGATTACTCCTCGAAATGAGTGTGTGTTCGGCCCTGTGACACACACAGGCCCCTCGCCTCGAATCATCCAGGATAGGCTCTGGCTGTGTGAACCTGCTTAAAGAGGGGGTGTTTTGGAAGGTCCCTACAAAAACTCCTTTAGCCAAGGAGCACTTCTGCGCTGTTTTGTTCCTGGTCACAGATTTTGTAACCAGGAACAATCTGTCACATTTACACTGTGTCATGCATGCACCCCGTGGATGGGAGGAAGTCAGTGTCAAAAACTAAACATTTTGAAAGCTTTTTTGAGCAAAAAAAGGTACCATTTTGATTAATAAATGCTTTAAAATAGACATTTTTATCTTAGAAATTTTCTCTGGGAAAAAATGGCAGATTTTTTTTCTAATTTCAAAAGAAAAGTGTTGCTTAATTTTTGTTTCGATAAAATTTCTGGTGAAAAATGTTCTTCTTAGTTTCATAATAACCGTCACACACACGCACGCACACACACACACACACACACACACACACACACACACACACACACACACACACACACACACACACGTGCACGTCATTTTGATGCAATAAACCTGTCACTGTTTTAACTCCATTTTATTCTATAAAAATTTAAACTTTAAAAAATGAGTTGAAATGTTTTTTGTTTTTTTTACCAAAATCTGTAAAGTGTTTAATGAGGAATTTTAAATCTTTATTAATTAGAAACTAATAAAATTGACTAATTTTCAGATTTTAAAGGCTTAAATTGTGTGATTAACGAGGAACCACTGAACTTCTAAGTTTCTCCATCATGTAAAAAATAACCGTTGGATTTTAATCTCATCAGAAATCATCCACTGATTTACGTTTACACGTTACGATGCTTGTTTTTTTAATTCAGATGAACTTTATCCTACAGTACAAAGATACGACAGACAGAAAGGCTGCGGAAATCAGGCCACTGGATTCCAAAGAGACGCTGGTTTTTCTGTCCGTTACTTTGGAGCAGATTTACAAACACAGCAGCTCGAAAAAAATTTCACATCTCCACAAATAGCTGCACGTGTGCAGCAAGTTCTCACACGTCACCCTGAAACAACCCGGGCAAAAAAAAAACTAATTACCTAACACTTTTAAGAAGCACCGACGAGCGTTTCCGTTTTCTAATTATCAAGTGATTGGGGAACGAGCAAGTCGACCTTAATTAAAACAGCGTGTGTGATTTAATCTAATCAGAAGGAAAAGCAGAATAAGATCTTTCAGGGCCAAACATCCACTCTGCTGTTTGCTCTTAAACAAGCTCCACAAAGTGATTAAAACCAGGAAGCTTTGGGTTGCGATGTGTTTTGGGCCACTTATTAAGATTAAATGAGTTTTGGAAGATCTTTTTTTGCAATAATTAAATCTTATTTCACTGGTGGGCGGCATGGTGGCACGATGGGTGAGCACAGTGGCCTTACAGCAAGAAGGTTGTGGGGACGAGTTTGCATGATCTCCCCATGTCTGCGTGGGTTTCCTCCCACCCTCCAAACACATGCATGCTTGGTTGATTGGCTGGTGCCAAATTGCCCCTAGGAATGAGTGTATGTGTGTGGCCCCACGACAGACTGGCGACCTGTTCGGTGTGTACCCTGCCCCTTGACTTAAATCAGCCGGGATGGGCTTTGGTACTGCCCGTAACCCTGGAAAGGATAGCCGGACAAGAAGGTGACTGACTATTTCGTTGGTAAGTCTCGTGCTTCTCAAAAGCTGGACTGAGAATAATATTTATTGATTAATAATGTCTGGACACGATGCGCCGCATTCACGCTGCACACGTCAAAACGAGCAGTCCTTCTGCTTCGCATGCTAAGTCTTTGGAGGCAGACCTCTCCATCGGGCATTCTGTCTGATTCTGCAGCAAATCAAATTCCGCAAAGGCAGGGTTTGTTTTGCTGTAAGTAAAACGTAACCAATCAATGCTATCGCCAAAAAGCGGGCATGTTGATTCTGATGCAACTGAAGTCTGAATTGATCTGTTTCTGTGTTGCTTTGATTTCATTGGAAGACAAAATAAAAACATCTCATGCATGTTAGAGCCTATGTTCTGATTGGTTACTGTAGATGACCTCATCGGCGTGTCCATGCTTCTAAATCTTTGTGTGACCCCAAAACTCAGTGTTGAACTGCCTTTAATTTCACAACCATCAGGCGTAATTAAAACTCTAGGATGCATGTTTTAATGCTGTGTTTAAATGTGACCACTTCTTAAAACCCGGTTTTACCTTTTTAATGTGTTAAATATAGAAAAATCAGCCGTAAATAAAGCAGCGGTCTGTAATCCAGTGTGCCCAATAGTCGTGGAAATAAAGTACCCAAAAACCCAGTGGTTGGCACAGTCTCAAGCCAACGTTGATGTTTATCTTGGATAAAAAAAAAAAAACGACCCGTTTTATTTAAATCTACTGAAGTTTTCATTAAAAACTGAACTTGGAGAAAATTTAAACAACACCACAGAGTTTTTATGGGTTTTGTAAACTGATATGCCAAAACATAAGCAGAGGATTCTGGGATTTGTAGTTTTAGCACTTCATAAGCTGTGGTCCATTAAGCTGTTGGGCTTGGTTAATCAGGCCAGAGTTTCTCACTGATGGATTAAGAAGTTAAAAATGCTTTAATTTGCTAACTGATGCCCCTAATCTACCAAAAAAAAAAATCCCACCCTCACCATCCAGACATGCTGCTTAACCTCACCATGAAGTTGATTTTGAAGAGCCAGCCTTCAAATGAACACAGAGACAGAAAACGAATCAACTTCAAACTCTCATCTCACTCGTTACGAAGGAAGAAATTTAAACTTTTTATAATTCACAAGATGTTTGCTACCAATAGAGGGCGTCAGAGCTGAAGTACGTTTACAGGACCGACATTTGGTAACCGATGTACAACGTTCCAAAAGCCTGGCACTGTAGGCACATGTGCTGAGGGCCGGATGGGTGAAGCAGAACCTGCTACATCGGGATACCTCAATTTGGCAGGTTTGCTTACTGGACTCTCTCTCCATCGACAGGCAGGTCAGTGTGAAGACACAAAATAAAGATTGTCTCCTTTAGGTGTGCTACTGTGGTCGCTCAGTCATTCTTTGGGATGTCCAGTCCAAAACAACCAAACCAGGTTCCTCAACAGCTCACGGTGCTCGGCTGCTGTTTGCACACAAAGTCCGAAAAGAAGTCAAACTCGTTCTGTCCCAGAAAAAGCTCAGGCAGCTCCTGAACACGATCCAAACCAAACTCCAAAACCAGTGAGGTCAAAACATCCTCATCAATCAGATCCATGTCCATTCCGTTCTGCCCCAAAGGCCCGCTGATGTGTTGCATGCTAGAAAGCTGTGCCTGACCCATCCGATAGGGCGCTCCGTTGGCCATGTGATGGCCATTTGCAGAGCCCATTGGGTGTCCGTGATACTGGGTGTTCAGTTTCTGCAGATGCATGCTCGCCATGAGCTGCTGGGATGTAAGGTTTCCAGGAAGGTACTGCTGCATGTGTGGACCCTGCTGGGGATGCATGTGGTGGTGCTGCTGAGCCTGGGTATTGTACATCATGTTCCCAGACATCATCTGGTGGTGATGACCGGTCATGGCTCCGTTCACCGGACCATGGCCACCGCCCATACCTCCTGGTCCCACCATATTAGGTCTTTCTCTCACGGCAGCCTCCATGTTGTTTTGAGGATTCCTCCCATAGTGCATCACCTGGCCGTTGGGAAGACTGCGGATGCCGGGTTGACCGTTGTGTTGCGGATGTCCATTCATGCCCATCCTGAAGCCGTGGTTCATGGGCATCATCATGTGTTCAGCCATGGCTTCTTGGTGCTCCTGCAGAAACACAAGGAAATGTTAGATTGTTTTATTGAGCTGGAATTCTGACGTGATGAGTCACTACCAAAAATCAACTCGAAGCAAAACAGTTTCAATCAGAACAAGACGTGTTTCATTCTGTTAGAATAAAAGTCTCTGCAATACAAAGCATCAAGCCTTCTGAATACATGTAAATAAATACATTAGTTACATACTGTACGTACTGTACTTAACCACTTTCATATTTAAATGTGTTTATTTACCATCATGGTGAAGTCTGACTGATGAAGATTAGTCAGAGTAAAACAGAGTACATGTGTGTGAATGAGAGGGATCCAAATGGAAAAGTGAGGTTACAGGGAGAAGAAATAAACAAGGTGGAAGATTTTAAGTATCTAGGATCAACAGTCCAGAGCAATGGAGAGTGTGGAAAAGAGGTGAAGAAGCGTGTGCAGGCAGACTGGTACGGGTGGAGGAAAGTATCAAGTGTGATGTGTGACAGAAGAGTTTCAGATAAAATGAAAAGGAAAGTGTACAAAACCGTGATGAGAGCGGCCATGCTGATTGGTCTAGAGACAGTGTGGTGAGAGCGGCCATGCTGATTGGTCTAGAGACAGTGTGGTCAGAGCGGCCATGCTGATTGGTCTAGAGACAGTGTGGTGAGAGCGGCCATGCTGATTGGTCTAGAGACAGTGTCACTGAGGAAAAGACAGGAAACAGAGATGTTTGTAGCAGAGATGAAGATGCTGAGGATCTCTCTGGGAGTGACCAGGATGGACAGGATCAGAGGAACAGGATCAGAGGAACAGCACAGGATCAGAGGTTTTAAAGTCAGAGAGGTCAGAATGAGATGGTTTGGACATGTACAGAAGAGAGAGAGAGAGTACATCAGAAGAAGGATGCTGGGTTTAGAACCACCAGGAAAGAGGACTAGAGGAAGACCAAAGAGGAGGTTCATGGATACAGTGAAGGAAGACATGAAGATAGTTGGTGTGACCAAAGAAGATGAACTGCCAGCATATAAAATGAGACCCTTCCTGTGCTGTAGTTCCAGCACAGAAAATTGAGACCCCCCATCAAATCCCTGCCAACATTTACTTGGATCTTCCCATTGGACGACACTTAGTCCCCATAAAAAGTAGCCAAATAACTAGAACTACATCCCGTGATTGTCATAATCCGCTCTCCTGGCGCCAGAGGGAGCCCTGGATATTCCTCATCACCCTGATTAAGGTCACCTGAGATTGATTCCCGATTTCACACATCTGTGGACCTGCCATCTATGTAAGGGCAATCATCCCGGATTTCCCGGTCAGGTCATACCATCCCTTCTAGCCAGGTCTCCCTGGTTGCCCTGACCAAGAACACATTCTGACAATAATCTTTTCCCATGCCACTGAAATTTTGTTTTTATTTTCACAGAATTAATGGGCTGACAAATTCAAATAAACCATGTTTTCTGTCTGCAGCTGGGTCCTCCTCTTTCCTCCTGCACACCGCTTCATCACCGCTAAACATCTGTCAGCAAAAGTGAGTCCACCCCCAAGATTTCAGCATGGCTTAAGTTCTCTTGGCCATGGAGTTAACCGAAGCCACACAGGTTACCATGGAAACCTCTTCCTCTCCTCCATCCCAACATGGACATTTGACACCTTTTGCTCCGGCTGCTTTCTTTTTAGGACGACCCAAAGGGGTTCTATGTGTTTTAAGACATGCTTGGCACAACAGTGGTCATCTAGAGGGTGTGTTTGGGGTAACTCTCATGCTGTAAAATCATGGGGGCACATCTTGGGCTTTACAAACTCAATTCAAATCAACTGAAAAATCAACAGTCATGATTTGGTTCTTCATTTCATATGTTTTTTATATATAATTTTTATACTATTTATAAATAATAATGATAAATAAAATAATAACTGATCATAATAAATCATTTAGGGTGACGCAGCAGACCAATCAGATGTTGTTTTGAGGCATTCCTCTAGTCCTCTTTCCTGGTGGTTCCAAACCCAGCATCCTTCTTCTGATGTACTCTCTCTCTCTCCTCTGCACATGTCCAAACCATCTCAGTCTGACCTCTCTGACTTTAAAACCTCTAACATGTGCTGTTCTTCTGATCCTGTCCATCCTGGTCACTCCCAGAGAGATCCTCAGCATCTTCATCTCTGCTACCTTCAGCTACCACAACCCATCAGCTACAAACCCTCTGCAGGGAGGCTCCCAGTATCTCACGTTTCAGTAAACATCTCACATTTGCATTTTTCTGTTTTGATTTTTAAGCAGGTGAGATCTCTAGTTTCCTCCATCTGCTGCTTCGTTTTTCATTTCACACGTTTCACATGAAGTTTATGAAACTAAAAGTTTTTTTTAATGCTGCTTTCAGTTATTCACACTTCTGTCGAATTCTGAATGAAACATGAAATGTTTTTGAACATGAAATGGTTTCTTCTAAAATACTGTAAAGTCAGGAGCTGAAAGTGGTTTTTACTGTGGGAAAAAAAAAAACTTGACTTTTTTTAGATTCTTATGCTTAATGAGCTTCTGGGAAAAAAAAAATGCTTTTAAAAAGTGACGACAAATATTTTCCATTTCTATTTAAGAAAAAGCATCTTAAAACACAAAAAGCAGCAACAATTTTAGGACAAAAACCCACAAAAGGTACGAATGGTGGCAAATTTTGCCAAACACTTCAAAAATGTTAAAACTTGATAAAACACTTAAAAAATTTTGCGATGATCACCGATAATGATGTAAATGTTTTGGGTAAAACACATAGAAACACAAACTCTATCACTGACTGTGCCTCGTTAGTTTCTACTAAAATAAACAGTATGTAATTCTACTTTCATTTCTTTTCAAGATTCAACTTTAAAGAGTGATAGGGGTAACCAGGATCTATGTTCCTACCCTCACCATGGTAACCAGGATCTATGTTCCTACCCTCACCATGGTAACCAGGATCTATGTTCCTACCCTCACCATGGTAACCAGGATCTACGTTCCTACCCTCACCATGGTAACCAGTATCTATGTTCCTACCCTCACCATGGTAACCAGGATCTACGTTCCTACCCTCACCATGGTAACCAATATCTATGTTCCTACCCTCACCATGGTAACCAGGATCTACGTTCCTACCCTCACCATGGTAACCAGGATCTACGTTCCTACCCTCATCATGGTAACCAGGATCTATGTTCCTACCCTCACCATGGTAACCAGGATCTACGTTCCTACCCTCACCATGGTAACCAGGATCTACATTCCTACCCTCACCATGGTAACCAGGATCTACTTTCCAACCCTCACCATGGTAACCAGGATCTATGTTCCTACCCTCACCATGGTAACCAGGATGTACGTTCCTACCCTCACCATGGTAACCAGGATCTACGTTCCTACCCTCACCATGGTAACCAGGATCTACTTTCCTACCCTCACCATGGTAACCAGAATCTTCTTTCCTACCCTCACCATGGTAACCAGGATGTACGTTCCTACCCTCACCATGGTAACCAGGATCTATGCTCCTACCCTCACCATGGTAACCAGGATCTACGTTCCTACCCTCACCATGGTAACCAGGATGTACGTTCCTACCCTCACCATGGTAACCAGGATCTATGTTCCTACCCTCACCATGGTAACCAGGATGTACGTTCCTACCCTCACCATGGTAACCAGGATCTACGTTCCTACCCTCACCATGGTAACCAGGATCTACTTTCCTACCCTCACCATGGTAACCAGAATCTACTTTCCTACCCTCACCATGGTAACCAGGATGTACGTTCCTACCCTCACCATGGTAACCAGGATCTATGCTCCTACCCTCACCATGGTAACCAGGATCTATGTTCCAACCCTCACCATGGTAACCAGGATCTATGTTCCTACCTTTACCATGGTAACCAGGATCTATGTTCCAACCCTCACCATGGTAACCAGGATCTATGTTCCTACCTTTACCATGGTAACCAGGATCTACGTTCCTACCCTTACCATGGTAACCAGGATCTATGTTCCTACCCTCACCATGGTAACCAGGATCTACGTTCCTACTCTCGCCATGCTGGTGACCGAAAGAACGAGATCTCGGATGCTTGTGGCCGAAATGAGTGTCCTCTGAAGGGTGGCTGAACCCTCACTCAGAGACGAAGGTGGGAGCTCTGCCATCTGGGACCGAGCTCGGAGTAGAGGCGTTGCTTCTCCGGGTCAAGAGAGACTAGACGGGGTCGTTTGTGCATCTGGTTAGAGCCAAAACACCTCGCTTGTGAGGTGTTTTGGGCATGTTCCAATGGGAGAAGATCCTGAGGCAGGCACCAGACCCGCTGGAGAGACTATGTCTCACAGCTGGCTGGGGAACGACTCGGGATCCTCGGGTAAGCTGGGGGATTCAGCCAGGATGAGAGAAGACCGGGGTTCCCATTGGAGGCGGTTGCCCTGCGACTCAGCTCCGAATAAGTAGGCTTTTTTTTTTTTCTCATCATTGTTTACTTTCAGTCTGTGCCAGTAACACCGCTGGATATGCACCTGAGGAAAGTGTATGTGTTTCCTTAAAATTACACTAAAATTATTCAAACAGGCCGGATAGATGTAGAGATAAACACTGTTCACTTTGGCTCGGCCATTTATGAGCGGAAACCCAAAAATCCTGCGGGTTAAGGAGAGGGATCCAACCTTCATGTGGATCTCCTTCAGGTTTCTTTTTTTTCCCCAAAGCCTGGGTTACCATGGCGAGGGTAAGAACGTAGCCTGGGCTCCCTGTCTGAGCCTGTTGCCCCAGCGACCTGGCCCCAGATAAGGGGAAGACGACAGAATGTAGAAAAAAAATAGTTGCTGTTACCAGTTTTAATGTAAAACTCGATGGCATTGTTGTGTTGCCATATTCTAAGCATCCATGCCACAGGTGTCAAACTCCAGTCGTGAAGGGCCGGCGTTCTGAAGGTCTTCCATGTGTTCTTACATCTACCAGGTTAGTCAGTCAAATTTTATTGACCATCACTTTCTGTGCGTCAGCTGTATCGAACCAGGAACACCCTGAGGACACCGTGAAGCCCTCCAGGGCCAGAGTATGACGTCCATGCTCCATGGAATGTAGCTGTGCTGTATTCAAGAACAGCTCAGACTTTATCAGTTCTATCTAAACATAGAATCTGGATAAATTACTCCTCCAACAAACATTGTTTTTACACAAGAAGAGACTCAGTATATCGGTAACTTTAACTCTCCATGTTCCACCAACTAAAGCCTTTAAAAAGCCTCTCTTAAATAGTTAATCCCTACAGGAAGAAGCCGCCTTCTGAAATGGTTCTGATAGCCGATCATGGACGTTTTAAAACGCATCTTCAAGAAAAAGTTTGTGATTCAGGGGGAAACGTGTTGCATTTCTGATTTGCCTCCTCAGAGTTAGAACTCTGAGTAACTATTGATGAAATGTCTGTTAATCAATTAAGTGATATCATCTGATACCGGTCCCAACGAAGAATAATCTGAGCTCACTGGACAATTAAAAGGGATCCTCACATGAATGAAATCCAAAGAGTTTTGTTTAACTTTGTCTTCTGTACTGCTTACTGTCATGATCCCCTCTCCTGCCACCAGAGGGAGCCCTGGATGTTCCTCATCATCCTGATTAGGGACACTTGAGATTGATTCCTGATGCCACACATCTGTGGACCCCACCATCTATTTAAGGGCAATCACCCCGGACTTCCATGTCAGGTCATACCATCCCTTCCTGGTTGCCTGACCAAGAACACATTCTGACTATACCCTCTTGCCATGTCATTGAAACTCTGTTTTTCTTTTCACACTAATTGGGTCCTCCTCTTTCCACCTGCACACCGCTTCATGACACTTACCCCCTACTGGAGCCGTGAGAATGCCGGAGCCTATCCCGGCTGACTTGAGGCGAGACGCATGGTACACCCCAAATGGGTCGCAAGTCCATCACAGGGCCACACACACAGCCATACACTCACTCTTAGGGGCAGTTTGGTACCGGCCAATCAGCATGCAGGTTTTGGAGAGTGGAAGGAAACCCATGCATACACAGGGAGAACATGCAAACTCCACATGGAAAGGCCAGTGTTCTAAGTCTCGCCCTACCTAGAATTCAACCCTGACCTTCTAGCTGTGAGGCCACTCTGCTACCCACTTTGCCACCGCGCCACCCGTCAAAAGAGGTATAAAAACACATTCATATTATCTTAATTTAAACCAATGACTTCCATCTTTAAAAGTACATGTAAACAAACTCACTACGTCTCATTTAACGCCTGGTTATTGGTTTAAAGAAGCCTGTTTTATTTCCTTCTCTTCTTAAAAGACTTTAAGAATTAAAAGTACTTCATTATTTAAGTGAAAAACGGCCAAAAAGTGTGAAAAATTATGAGCAATAATTTTTATCTACTTTAAAAATCCAACTCTGACGAGGGAGGGCAGCAACACTCCTGCAGGCAAGGAGGAATGCTTGACCATAACACACACACACACACACACACACACACACTCACACACACATACACGCACACACACCTTTCCCCAGTAAAACAGTACCCCACCACTGGCTTCCTCTTCTTTACGGACACAAGCATGTCACCTCATAAACCCTCCGGTTTAAAATGAAACAGATGATTTTTTTTTTAGCAGAAATAAACAGACGTTTGAACCACAAAATAAACTCTTCACAGGTCTGTATTCTTATTTCTTTGAGCTCGTCTTCATTCATTTGGTTCAGAAGTGCTGTCCAATCTTTTGATCTGGTTCCCATGGTTTCCAGGACAAAGAGAAATCTGCTGAAGAGATAAACGTACCCGGTGTGGTGATGATCGCTGGGTCCTTCCTGCTGATGCTCCGGCTGCATGCACACACTTCTCTCTCTGCGTCCAACTAGTTTGCTTTCTGGGTCAACTCTGGGATTATATGCAGAGAGAAAGAGCAGAGAGAGAGAGGCACAGAGAGAGAGAGAGAGGAGGAGCTGCTGTACTACCATCGCCATTGTTGCCATTGGTCCTCCCCTTTAATCACTGAGTAAAGAAACACTCAGTAAGCACCTCCACGGCTCCACCGGAGACGACTTAGTGGCTCTATTATTAGAGATGATCCTCACTCTTTTACCTTTCTTATCTATCCAACGTGCACATGGATGGATCTATACATTCACACGGATAGATAGACATACAGTACGTCTAGAAGTGGTGTAAAAGTAGATAGATAGAGAGCAGCAACAGAAATCACACAAGCTGTACCTTTAAAATAAATAAAAACAACATACATACAGAATGACGTAGGACTCAGTTCCTTCCAGAAACATCTGCCTGAGGGCTGAAGGGATGAACGACCTCCTAAAGCGTTCAGTCCTGCAGCGCAGGGAGAGGAATGTCTTACTTTGGGTCGTCTTCTGGATCATGATAACATCATGTAGACGGTGACGGGGGTTATGAAGGATACCCTGCATTAA
Source organism: Neostethus bicornis (assembly GCA_902685375.1). Classification (NCBI taxonomy): domain Eukaryota; kingdom Metazoa; phylum Chordata; class Actinopteri; order Atheriniformes; family Phallostethidae; genus Neostethus; species Neostethus bicornis. Next base: position 2,364,658 of record LR738551.1, read on the forward strand.
AGCCCTCATTCATCCCTTCAAAACAGCTCCCATAGAGTCCATATTTCTCCCCAGTACACATCGGAACAGGAGTGGAACAAAATGTGAAACTATTTTCCAGTTGTTTTTTTCCCATGTTTTTTAAATTAAACAATTTACTTTTAACATGATTTAAATTGAATAACAAAATAATTTCTAACCTTCTAACCTTTCTAACCTACATTCCTACCCTCACCATGGTAACCAGGATCTACGTTCCTACTATCACCATGGTAACCAGGATCTACGTTCCTACCCTCACCATGGTAACCAGGATCTACGTTCCTACCCTCACCATGGTAACCAGGATCTACGATCCTACCCTCACCATGGTAACCAGGATCTACGTTCCTACCCTCACCATGGTAACCAGGATCTACGTTCCTACCCTCACCATGGTAACCAGGATCTACGTTCCTACTCTCACCATGGTAACCAGGATCTACGTTCCTACCCTCACCATGGTAACCAGGATCTACCTTCCTACCCTCACCATGGTAACCAGGATCTACCTTCCTACCCTCACCATGGTAACCAGGATCTACCTTCCTACCCTCACCATGGTAACCAGGATCTACGTTCTTACCCTCGCCATGGTAACCAGGATCTACGTTCCTACCCTCACCATGGTAACCAGGATCTATGTTCCTACCCTCACCATGGTAACCAGGATCTATGTTCCTTCCCTCCCCATGGTAACCAGGATCTACGTTCCTACCCTCACCATGGTAACCAGGATCTACGTTCCTACCCTCACCATGGTAACCAGGATCTACGTTCTTACCCTCGCCATGGTAACCAGGATCTACATTCCTACCCTCACCATGGTAACCAGGATCTACGTTCCTACACTCACCATGGTAACCATCTGTGGGCGGTGACCGAAAGAATGAGATTGCAGATACAAGCGGCCGAAATGAGCTTCCTCCGCAGTGTGGCTGGGCTCTCACTCAGAGATCAAGTGAGGTGTTCTACCATCCTGGAGGAGCTCTGTGTCGAGCCGCTCCCCCTCCAGGTTGAAAGAAGCCAGAAGGGGTGGTTCAGCCATCTGGTTAAGCTGCCTCCTAAACGCCTCGCTGGTGAAGTGTTTGGGCACGTCCAACCGGGACTAGACCAAGAGGCAGACCCCGGACCTGCTGGAGAGATTATGTCGCACAGCTGGCCGGGGAACGACTCGGGATCCTCCAGGGTGAGCTGGAGGATGCAGCCGGGGTGAGAGAAGCCTGGGCTTCCCGTCTTAGGCGGTTGCCCAGGGCGACCCGGCCCCGCAGAAGCGGAAGACAACGGAACTTAACTTTCTGAGTTGTTTTCTTAAACATTTGGGGTGTTTTTGTCATTTTTTAAATCGGAATTAAAATGATGGAAGGAGAATAAGAGGATAAAAGAACCATCAATAAACAGGTTCTATCTTAACAGGTCAGACTGCAGGTGTGCACGTTTCCATCTCATGTTGCACCACTTTCCGAGCTGCAAGCATGCGTTTAGGTTTCTGTAACGTGTGGAGAAGGGTCGACACACCTGCAGCACCAACACCACAACACACACATCTGCTTCTAAAGCGTTTTAATTCACAAACACACATCGTTTTCTGAGCTTTAGCTTAATAACACCATCATCAAGGATCACAGGAAACATCTAGGGGATATAAACTTGATTAAAGAAATAAGAAGGAACAAACAGAGTTCTGTCTGTCAGAATGTGGGCGCTGTGGGCAGCAGCCTATCTGGAAGCTCTCAGTTTAACCAGTTTATTCAGGACTAGGGGTAGACATGTGCAGTCAGCCTGGCTGTAGGCTTGTGTTGTGCATTAACATTGCTGATGATGCCAAGGAGTTGAACCATATCTGTGTTTTACGCGCTTCTTGTGATGGCAGCTGGTCCGTGTTTGATTTGTTTTTAGTTCTTATTGTAGTTTTAAGAGCTGATCTCCTTCATCAGCTCCTTCATGTGGAGTCTTCATGGACGTGTGGAGATGTTCAGAAGGAAGGAAGACAGAATCTTCTGAGTGACATCATCAGAGCTTCCTGTCTGAACATACCCGGCTTCACTATGGAACTAAAGATGGTGGACTGCTGGTGTTGTTCCACCACAGTGAAGGATCAACATGTGGAGCTTTTAGAGACAGTTTAACATCTTATTAGGATTCACTGGAGCTTCAAACATCGTTGCCATGGTAACCCACATTCCACCTAGAGCAGAGACAACTGTCGTGTTTTTTTCTGTTCCAACTCTATTAAACTTTTGTTCCACCATTGCTGTACCATTAAGCCACTGTTCCATCAAGCTGATATTCCAACTCTACCCCACCCAACTTGGCACCACCTAGCAGCTGTTCTGAAGCTGTTTGGACCTCTCTCTTGGACTGCGTGGAGCTACCGGACACATAATTTCCCCCAGCAGGGGATTAATGATCTAAAATCAAGCTGAATCTGTAAAGCTCGACACTGATTGGTCCATATTTTATCCACACTACTTTGTAAAGTGTGCTTACCCTTGTGCAACACATACTATAATCAGTGTTTCTCCTAATGCTGAATGTCACAAACATTTCAGTTCATCTATAGTAGGTGTGATGGTACTGTGGACAGTTTCATTCAAAGGCCTTCAGTGGTTTGGAATTCATTTTACTGACAAAATTGTTGCGAACCGCGACAGACTGGAGACCTGTTCGAGGTGTACCCTGGCCCTCTCCTCGAATCAGCCAAGATGGGCACCGGCAACCCGGTCAACCCATAAGGGATAGAAGGTTTAGAAGAAGACTGACTGACTGAATTGTTACGGACATAAAAACAGCCCGATTGGTCGATGCGCCCTTTACTTCCAGCGGGTGTAGACATTAAAACGGGATGTAAAAAATGCTCCAAAGTGACCAAAAATTGTAAAAATATTTCCCTAATCCTGACCAATAGGAACTGTTTCAGAGTTTTAAACACAACTTACAGAAATTAGCCTCAGTTATAATTTTATTGTAATTAAAATTTAATAATTTATGTTCATTATTTGAAAAGAAAAGCTTGTTTTTTAAGTAAAAACTTAACTCCTTGTTCTTTGCTTCATTTTCTTCCAGATCTACTGCGTTTGTTTTGGAGTGTCTCCCTTTGAGGAGGATTCCTAAACCCCCTCCCTCTCCTCCTGCACCCACCCCGGCCCAGCTGGAGTATGGTATGTACTCCTGTTTACGCTCTTTCACTGGAATGTGTCCAATTACTGGACCAACGAGTCTTCTACTAAATCTGTACTGAGACGCGTCATGAAAATGAATCTAAAAATCTGCGTCGTGTAACAAAAGAATTATTTAACCACCAGAATTCTAGTAAAACTCCCAAGGCCGTCAATTTGACGCTCAGCGCTATGGCGATGACGTCATACATGCGAGTGCGTCACTGACTGACAAACGTCTTCTCAAATCCGTTTTTGCTCACTTAGATTTCACCTGAGTGACGTCACAATGGTTACTAGGCAACAGTAACTGCCCTGCTGTCAGGCGCAAAAAAAAAAAAAAACACAATGTTTTTAAACCGTCAAACTGACTGCTTTGGTAGTTTATTGTTGAAAATCATAATGTGTTTTCATGCATAAGGAATGCGTGAAAAGGTCACTGATATAAAACCTGTCTTCTGATTGGCTGAGCAGCAGTTAGCGGGATGAGATTGTCCTCCACATCATAACAAACCAATGGCTTGTTTTAGTGTGGCATTCTTAGGGACCAGCATACCAGCGTGAAACGACCGGGCATTAATTTACCTCCACTTTAAGAGCCAAGCATAATACTGGAAACCAATTAGCTTCACAAATACCAGTCGATAATTGTGAAATAAATCTTTTCCTCTTTGTCTTCTGAACATAACCTTATGGAACATCCACAGGGGCGAATCTAGGATTTTCTAAGGGGTGAGGTCATAGACAACAATAAGCACCACTCTTGGCTCTGGGGGCATTAAGATTAAGAAAACTTTTATTTGTCCCACAATGAGGGAAATCGCAGTTTGGAACAGAACACGCACAAAAAAAGGTCACGACAAGTATGCACAAACAAACCAAGGAGCAGCCCAGGACAGAGCTGGACTTCTTGATGATTCTGTCCAGCTTCTTCCTCTCCCTCTCGGTGATGCCACACCGTGCAGGATGACTGATGCCACCACAGAGTCGTAGAAGATCCTCAGGAGTGCCCTATTCACTCCAAAGGGCCGCAATCTCCTCAGGAGGTAGAGCCTGCTCTGACCCTTCCTGTGCAGGAGGTAGACCCTGCTCTGACCCTTCCTGTACAGGAGGTAGAGCCTACTCTGACCCTTCCTGTACAGGAGGTAGAGCCTGCTCTGACCCTTCCTGTACAGGAGGTAGAGCCTGCTCTGACCCTTCCTGTACAGGAGGTAGAGCCTGCTCTGACCCTTCCTGTGCAGGAGTTAGAGCCTGCTCTGACCCTTCCTGTACAGGAGGTAGAGCCTGCTCTGACCCTTCCTGTACAGGAGGTAGAGCCTGCTCTGACCCTTCCTGTACAGGAGGTAGAGCCTGCTCTGACCCTTCCTGTACAGGAGGTAGACCCTGCTCTGACCCTTCCTGTACAGGAGGTAGAGCCTGCTCTGACCCTTCCTGTACAGGAGGTAGAGCCTGCTCTGACCCTTCCTGTGCAGGAGTTAGACCCTGCTCTGACCCTTCCTGTGCAGGAAGGGGTAGAGCCTGCTCTGACCCTTCCTGTACAGTGCGTCGGTGTTATGAGTCCAGTCCAGTTTGTTGTTGAGGTGAACACCCAGGTATTTGTAAGAGTCCACCTGCTCAGTGTTCATTCCCTGGATGTTCACTGGTGAGGGTGTGGTAGAGTCCACCACCATCTCTTTGGTTTTCTCTGCGTTGATCAGGAGGTGGTTTCGCTGACACCAGTCCACAAAGTTCTGGATCAGTCCTCTGTACTCCGCGTCATTGTCGTCGTTGATGAGACCAAGAATCGCGGTGTCGTTGGAGAACTTCTGCAGCACGTATCCTTCAGTGTTGTGTCTGAAGTCTGCTGTATACAGGGTGAAGAGGAAGGGGGACAGGACAGTCCCCTGAGGGGCTCCAGTGCTGCTGGTAACCAGGCCTGACACACAGTTCCGGGCTCTCACAAACTGTGGTCAGTTTGAGAGGTAATCTAGGATCCATCCAGACAGCCGGTGGTCTACCACTGTCTTTTCCAGTTTGTCCTTCAGGACCGTCGGTTTGATTGTGTTAAAAGCACCAGAACATTTAGAAAAATAAGTAATTTTCTCCATTTTGGTGCATATTTTGCCCAAAATTTATTATAAATAAAATAGTAGGAACACAATTTTTTTTTTTTGTGGATCACAAGGTGGAGGGCGTGCGCCCCTCCCATCTGGATCCGCCCCTGATCCAGTATACATTAGTAAGCAAAGCTGTATCACAGTGTGAAAGTCTGACTACTGCTCATTTTCCTGTATTGAGAAAACAAAGGCTGGCACATCCTGCGCCCAATACAAGGAACCTTGGAGGAGGACACTGGAAACACCCCTTCCTCTCGCTACCTGATTAGTCTATGTGTGCACGACACAGTGTAACATCGAGTAAGCAAAGCTATCACTTGTTCTTTTAGAATCTTATGTTGGTCTACTCATATAAAATGGTCACTTCCTGTTTGATTGATCCATGCTCAATCCATGTGGATTGAGCATGAGTAGAGCGCCTGCACTAAAACTTTACATTAGAATGCGAGCGCAACAGAGAATGAAATCTGCCAAGATGTAAAGCTTTTAGAGACAGTTTAAGATCTTGTTATGATTTACTGGAGATTCAAACATTGTTACCATGGAAACCCAAATTCTGCCCAGCGCAGAGCCAACTGTTGTGGGTTCCACCAATGGCTGTTCCTGCTTGATTCCACCAAGCGACTGTTCTGCCCTTGTTTCGCAAAGCTGCTGTTCCTCCAAGCAGTTGTTCCAGCTCCCTCGCCCCACCTGACGAGACACCATCTAGCACCTGTTCTGAAGCTGTTTGGAGCTTTAGCTTAAACTGCTTGGAGCCACCCTACGGATGAACAAATTTCCCCAGCAGGGGATCGATAAAATGTTCTGAATCTGAAAGCCTTTAAGAGTAGAATGTCTTGCTCAGGAACGCTTCAGGATGGCGAACCGGAAGTGGATAATCACTGAGCCACACTGCTCGGATGGTATCAGATTTCCTCACCTGCCGCCAGAGGGAGCCCTGGATGTTCCTAATCAACCGGATTAGAATCACCTGAGGATGATTACTGATTCTACACATCTGTGCACCCTGCCATATATTTAAGGGGAATCATCCCAGACTTCCCTGTCGGGTCATACCATCCCTTCCAACCAGGTCACCCTGGTTGTCTGACCATGTTTGAACTTTGTTATTATTTGAACTTTTGAAACCTTGAGTTAATCCTGTGTTTCTTGCTTCACAGACTTTCCTGAACTGACTTAATAAACTTTGTTTGAAGTTCTGCTTCGTCCACATCCCCTAAAACCCTGACTGAGGTAGTAAATGTGTGTTTTTTTAATCAGTTATTTGCTTATTTTTGTCTGTTTTTAACTCATTTCAATAAAACTTTCTTCCATGTTTTACTCCTTGAGCCTCTCCATCCCATCTTTACAGGACAAACTGGCAGTCAGTGAGCTTTCCTCTGTACCCGTGTTTGGAACAAAGCCCGAGGTTACTACTGTGAGAGGGGCGGAGCCTCCCACCTGCTGCTCCAGGTAGCAGGAACATCTGTTGTTTTATTGGTGTGTGAAACAACATCTGCTCATACATGGAGGCGGGGCCACGGGCTCAGATTCTATGGTCTCTGAGCTGAGTTTTTTTTCTCAGTAGTTTTCATTTGGCCAACATGGTGATCCAGGGCAACCACAGGGATGCCAGTACCGGCTCCACACTAAGCCACCGTTTCAGTGTTTGAAGTTACATCTGAGGGGCGATGCAACATTTTGTTTATCTTAACATAGAATCAGAAAATGAGACGTTTCCCGCTTAAAACTTGCAAACAGAAAATCAGATGAAAGCTCCATTCCGTTCCATCATCTTCCGCTTGTTCCGGAGTCGGGTCGCGGGGGCAACAGCCTCAAACGGGCAGCCCAGGCCTCTCTCTCCCCGGCTGCATCCTCCAGCTCACCTGGAAGGATCCCAAGTCGTTCCCCGGCCAGCTGTGAGACATAGTCTCTCCAGCGGTTCCGGGGTCTGCCTCTTGGTCTCCTCCCGGTTGGATGTACCAAAACACCTCGCCCGCGAGGCGCTCGGGGGGCATCCTGACCAGATGCCCGAACCACCCCATCTGGCTCCTCTCGACCTGGAGGAGCACCGGCTCAACACCGAGCTCCTCCCGGATGGTAGAGCTCCTCACCTGATCTCTGAGTGAGAGCCCAGCCACCCTGCGGAGGAAGCTCATTTCGGCCAGTTGTATCCTAGGTGAGGGGCCAGACAAAGCGTGGCTCAAAAATACCCCTATGAAGAAATCAAACATGGCCAAGTTGCCCTTGCCCGGACGCAGGTCACCGGGGCCCCCCTTGGAGCCAGGCCCGGCCGGGCTCAGCGCGAACAGGGGACATGGGCCACCCTTCCAGCGGACTCACCATCTGCAGGAGGGGCATAGGGGTCGGGTGAAGGAGGAGATGGGTGGCAGCCAACGGTGGGGACCCTGGCGGTCGGATCCTCGGCTGCATAGGCTAGCTCTAGAGATGAAAGCTCATTCTTTGTTTTTTATTTACTTGGTTTGAAACTAAAAAGTAAAAAAAAAAAACAAAACAAAAAAAAAACCCTTTATGTCATTTTAAGTGTAGAAAACAGTTCTATCGTCACACATCAGTGACTCAGACGTGGACCCTCCCATTCACCTGCAGGTACTTTCCACAGTACGACACGGTTAATTCAGGTCTAAACTTACAGCCAAACTAAACATGGTTTTTATGACTTTGGGAACTTTCAGACAGTTTGATTAAAATCATGCCCATTGAGACGCTTATGGGTACATGTCACTGTTTCCACCTGGTCAGATAGAACAGGTGGAAGCAGTCCACTGGGCCTTTTATTTGACCACCATTCAATTTATACTGTAGTTTAAGAACGAAATTCCCAAATCGAAAAACGAGCATCATTTAAACAGAAAAAAAGACATGACATTAAAACTTTGCTCACTGTTTTCTATTTTTTTTTTTTTATTGGGAGACATCTCGTTTTGAAGGGGTTCTCAACCTAACATGCATGTTTTTTGGAGGGTTGGAGAAAACCGTGTAATTTGGAGAAAACTCACATCGACACGGGGAGAACATACAAACTCCACAAAGAAAGGCCAGTGTTTCAAACCTCAGTTTACTCAGTTTAAAACAAAAGTTTCCCACGCTGCGGTGCGGCTTATGTGTCGTTGTGTCCCGGGGAAACGAGTGGACAGCATGAGAAGAGTAAAGAAGAACGTGTGGGCATGAAAAAAGACGGCAAACAGACTTTTACTAAGACTTAAAGACAGCGCTCTCATGAAGTGGATGCAGGTGGAAGGAGGACGACCCAATTGCAGAACAAAACACATGGTAGATTTGAATATGGCGGTTCAGTTAAGCTGTGGAAGGAAAACATATGGGTTTTAGTGGTTATTATTCAGAATGTTTTCATGGTCAGGTAACCAGGGACACCTGGCTGGATGGTGTGATCCAACACCTGAAGGGAAGATGGGCAGCTGCACAAAGACCTTCAGGTGTCTAAAATCAAGCAAATGAAGGACGGTTCCTTCTGGTGGTGGGCGACGGATTGTAGATGCTTGGGTTAACATCTCTGCTGGCATTGTTCTTCTAGAGGTGGACTCTGACCATGAGGAAGAAGAACCTGATATGTATAGGAATCTAACCCAGACACACAAGATGAGAATACGGTAATCAGACAGTCAGATGATTTTCTGAAACTCGGTCGTCGCTCATGGAAACATGGCGCTATAGAAGCAGCACGATGGATCCATTCTCTTATTCTATTGGTTCTGACATCATTACATTGTAAACAAACCCCAAAACAAAGCTGCAACCATGGCAACACGCAGACGGGGCAAAACCTCCAGAACAAGATCTGATTAATTGTGCTGGCACAGTGAGAGGTTCACTCACAGCAGACTCTCAGATGGTACAGTGTGCGCTTTATGAGCCTCAGATCCTAGGATATTTAGTCTCACAGTGTGGATGAGGGTCCTTTCTGGGGATGGTGGACCCTTCTAGAATCCCACAGTGTGGATGGAGGTTCTATTTAGAACCTTACCACCCTTTCTGTTATGTGAGGTGGTGTGATGATGAAGGGATGAGGATCCACATGCAGGTTTTTAACAGTTTATTCAAAGTATGTAACAAAGGAAGTGTCCAAAGGGAAGTGCTGGATGGCCAGGAGGAAAGGCTGACGGTTCCTGGGGGGAGAATGAAAAAATATAAGTTCATGTGACAAAAACATAAACATAGTGAAAGTGGTCAGTTTACCACAGGGTTAGCTGAAGAACTGACGATCACTGTAGATAAGACCAGGTCTTTTATATCCAAAGGTTAAGTACACGCAGCTGGGGGAAATCAGCCAATCCTCCATCAGAAGCCATCCAGCACCTGTGAGTGTTGCAGAAGGGGAGAAAGGAGAAACAAAGAAAAATGCAGGCCCTTAAAGGCCTCACACAACACTGTCTTTGCCTGGACAGTGGCTTTTTTTTAAAATGTGTTTGATTTGCTGCTTTTTAAAGATAGGAACATTCTGTTTTTTCTTTGTTTACATGTTTAAAAGAGATCCTGAGATGCAGAAACAGGTCCAAAGCAGACTGATACATGTTTGTGTAACAAAGCAGAAACAGGAAACTGGTGGTAACTCTTTCACAACCTCCTCTTTCCTCAGACTCAGAGAGATTCTCCGTCTCATGCCACCTGATGGTGTTAGATTTCTGGGTATAGGGGGAGATTTTCTTACTTCTGGACAGACAAAGGCAGGTTGTTTAGAACGAACCTGCTTTTCCTGAATCAGACCGACCGTTTATTTTGTTGTAAAACACTGAGAAGGAAAGAAAGAGAGAAACCGATGACACATTTTATCTAAAGGTCACTGTGTGCAGTCTGCTTTCGGCCAGATCGAGCAGGAAGTCATGATGACGTAAACCACAGAGTCACGGCTCACTCACTCAGACGGCATGGAGGAGAACGTGTCAGATCCAATGTGGACGTAATCCCTTCTCTTTGTTTTGCAAATAGGAGTAAATATATGTTTACGTTCATTCAAATCTACTCAGTCTGCTGGTGGATTTCACCAGATCGACACGTAGAAACTGTAAACAATGATTTATTTGAAATGTTACAGAGAAACAACCAGTCTGATGGAGACACAAACTGATGGGGATTAAATCCTGGTCCCAGGGGCGTTGGCTTGGTGGTAGAGATACCGTCTTTCAATTGGGAGAACCTGGTTTGATTCCCACTAGGTCCAAACCGTCCCTGGGACAGAAAAGACACGAAAACAAAGAAAATAAAAACCCTGAAAATGCAAAAAAAATCACTCGTTTTTTAATCCCTGTGCTCCATTACACTGCAGCAGGCTGCCACCTATGACGGCATCAATGGTGGGAGAAGAAAGGGGTTAGGTGTCTTCTCTAAGGACCCTGGACGTGCTCTTATTGGGATGCCAACCCACGAACTTCCGGTTGACTTTCGGTTTGCGCGCAAATGCTCTAACCACTGAGCCACTGAGAAACCTGCCTGCCAAACACTCAGATTTACAGAGTTTCACAAACACATCGCCATGTGACATCACACACTGCAGCAGGTAAACCTGCTCCAACTTTGGGGAAGAAAGCAGAAACAGATTCCAAGCAGTTCGAGAGAGAGAGCTCCAAACAGCTTCCGAACAGCTGCTTGGTGGTGCCAACTTGGAGGGAGCTGAAAAAAAAAAACGCTTGGGGGAACAAAGATGGAACACCCGCCTTGTGCTGGGCGGAATTTGGGTTACCGTGGCAACGATGTTTTTTATCTCCAGTGAATCCTAATAAGATCTTAAACTGTCACTGAAAGCTCCAGATCTTTACAGCAACTCCTTCTTCTTCCATCATTTCCCTCCAGGTGGCGCCACATCCAGTCAGTTTCTTCCATCTAACCCTACCTCCTGCATCCTCTTCAGTCACACCAACTATCTTCATGTCTTCCTTCACTGTATCCATGAACCTCCTCTTTGGTCTTCCTCTAGTCCTCTTTCCTGGTGGTTCCAAATCCAGCATCCTTCTTCTGATGTACTCTCTCTCTCTCCTCTGTACATGTCCAAACCATCTCAGTCTGACCTCTCTGACTTTAAAACCTCTAACATGTGCTGTTCCTCTGATCCTGTCCATCCTGGTCACTCCCAGAGAGATCCTCAGCATCTTCATCTCTGATACAAACATCTCTGTTTCCTGTCTTTTCCTCAGTGACACTGTCTCTAGACCAATCAGCATGGCCGCTCTCACCACACTGTCTCTAGACCAATCAGCATGGCCGCTTTTACCACGGTTTTCTACACTTTCCCTTTCGTTTTAGCTGAAACTCTTCTATCACACATCACACCTGATACTTTTCTGCACCCGTTCCAGCCTGCCTGCACATGCTTCTTCACCTCTTTTCCACACTCTCCATTGCTCTGGACTGTTGATCCTTTACAGCAACTCAAAAATTTTTTACCGTCTGTTATTCACAGACAGCAACATTCCACAAGCTTTGATGTGTGTGTGTGTGTGTGTGTGTGTGTGTGTGTGTGTGTGTGTGTGTGTGTGTGTATGTGTGTAGATGATTGTCTATGTGTGTGGCGCTGCACCAGACTGGCGACCTCTTTGGGGTGGATCCAGCCTTTCACCTGAAATCAGCCGGAATGGGCTTTGACTTTCTCGCGGTCCCAAAAAGGCTCATTTTTTAAAATTCTGATCTCAAAACGGTTACGATACATGTAGACACCAGCTCAGCGTGTGTTACGAGTGTTTCTATCTGACCTGACGGAAGCAGGGAAACATAACCCCCTCACTGGGTTGGTTTTCATAAAACTCTGAAAGTTTTCAAAAGAAGATAAGTCATAAAAACTTTGTTTTGTTTGGCTGTGAGTCGTAAACTAATACCTGAATGCTGGAGTTAACCGTACGGTACTGTGGAAAGTACCTGCAGGTGAATGGGAGGGGTCTACGTTTGAGTCACTGCTAAAAACCACATAAGGTCTGGTTTCTATCAAAATGTTTTCAGAGCGGTGACACAGATCAACCGGTTTAGTTTGTTTTAACCAAATAACAACCACAGAAATGTGTTCCTGACATGACCACAGACTCCTTTGTAAGACCAGTGGTGGGCAGTGAGGGTCTTCAAGGCCTTTTGTGAGGCTTTAAGAAATATATGAAGGTGGTTAACTGTGTCCCCGGTACCCTGTCAGAGAAAAGCAGTTCAGAAGATGAATTTTTCAACATCTGAATCCACTTGATGTCCTGTGATCTCATAGAGGTGGATATTTTTTCATTAATAATCTTGCGTTTGGGGAAAAGAATGTATATTTTATTTAATATTTTTCTGTGTGTAACGTGGGCGTGGCCACAGTAGAAGAAAACAGGTTCATACTGGTTTGTTTATTGAATATTTTGATTATTGATCTGTGATTCATTCATCTTCTGAACTGTTCGTCCCTAATACAGTCACAGGGGGTGCCGGAGCCTGTCCCGGCTTATTCAAGGCAATAGACAGGGTACACCTTGAGCAGGTCCTCAGTATGTGGCAGGGCCACATGTACAGACGACCCATCCACACACACACACTCATTCCTAAGGGCAATTTTGTACAGACCAATCAACCTAACATGAATGGTTTGGGAGCGTTGGGGAGATGGTGGCTCAGTGGTTAGAGCGTTCGCCCGCGGACTGGAAGTCAACTGGAAGTTTGCGGGTTAGCATTCCACTGAGTGCACGTCTAGGGTCATTGGAGAAGACAACTAACCCCCCGTTTCTTCCATCATTGGTGCCGTCGTAGGTGGCAGCCTGCTGCGGTGTAGGAGTGCTGCACACAAATTTCCCTGGTGAGGGATCAATAGAGTGAGTAAAAATTAAAAAAAATTAAAGAGAAAATCCACACATACACTGGGAGAACATGTAAACTCCACACAGAAAGGCTAGTATTCCAAGCCTAGCCCCACTCAGGAGTCAAACCCTGACCTTCTTACTGTGAGGCCGCTGTGATCACCACTACACCACTGCTCCGCCCAGTCTGTAATTCGGTTATTTTTTTAAATCTGTATTTCTGACCAATGAGATGTTTTTAGACCCTAAACAGGAAGTGATCAAATTAAAACGTACTGTGACTTTAAGACAAACAGATGTTTTATTTTTACACCTTGAGCTCATGTAGTCATAAAACTTGTGATTTGAACCCGTTAATATGAGCGCTGCAGCTTTAAATCCCTGCTTATGTTTCTAATGAGTCATCTGAATAATTTACAGCCAAACAGATGGATATTTGGTTCTATATTAACGAGCCTAGATCAGGATCATGGCGGCAGGACTGTGTTTACTGGGTTTAATGTTTGTTTTTTTCTGTAACAATACAAGTTTAACCTGAAGTGACGACTTTTATTCAACAGGAAGTCAAATAAACATCAGCCTGTAAAACTACGTCAACATATTGATTTATGTTTGACCTTAAAAACATCAAGTAAACAAATAAAGAAGCTTGTATCAGTGTTTGTCATCACCATGGTTACGCTGCTTATTATGTTGGTGGTGACCAAAAGAATGAGATTGCAGGTACAAGCGGCCGAAATGAGCTTCCTCCGCAGGGTGGCTGGGCTCTCACTCAGAGATCGGGTGAGGAGCTCTGCCATCCGGGAGGAGCTCGGTGTCGAGCCGCTCCTCCTCTAGTTCCAGAGGAGCCAGATCCACCCAATCTGGCTCCTCTGGAACTAGAGGAGGAGCGGCCTGGCTCCAAGGGGGGCCCCGGTGACCTGCGTCCGGGCAAGGGCAACTTGGCCATGTTTGATTTCTTCATAGGGGTATTTTTGAGCCACGCTTTGTCTGGCCCCTCACCTAGGATACAACTGGCCGAAATGAGCTTCCTCCGCAGGGTGGCTGGGCTCTCACTCAGAGATCAGGTGAGGAGCTCTACCATCCGGGAGGAGCTCGGTGTTGAGCCGGTGCTCCTCCAGGTCGAGAGGAGCCAGATGGGGTGGTTCGGGCATCTGGTCAGGATGCCCCCCGAGCGCCTCGTTGGTGAGGTGTTTCGGACACGTCCCACCGGGAAGAGACCAAGGGGCAGACCCCGGACCCGCTGGAGAGACTGTGTCTCACAGCTGACCGGGGAACGACTTGGGATCCTTCCAGATGAGCTGGAGGATGCAGCTGGGGTGAGAGAAGCCTGGGCTTCCCATCTGAGGCTGTTGCCCCCGCAGCCCGGCCCCAGATGAGCAGAAGATGACAGAACGGAACGTTGTTATTACCATGTGGTGTGTTTATAGTTTGAAAGCTCCAATTGAAAAACAAATATTAGGGTTTGTTTATCAGAAATACTTCATTGATCCCACACATGGGAAATTTGTGTGGTGCATTGCACTGCAGCAGGTAACCACGACAGCATCAAGGATGGGAGGAACACATGTCTTCATGGACGTGTGGAGCTGAGCTCCTTCATGTGGAGTCTCCATGGACGTGTGGAGCTGAGCTCCTTCATGTGGAGTCTCCATGGACGTGTGGAGCTGAGCTCCTTCATGTGGAGTCTTCATGGACGTGTGGAGCTGAGCTCCTTCATGTGGAGTCTTCATGGACGTGTGGAGCTGAACTCCTTCATGTGGAGTCTTCATGGACGTGTGGAGATGTTCAGAAGGAATGAAGACAGGATCTTCTGAGTGACATCATCAGTGACATCATCAGTGATACCTGTCTGAACATACCCGGCTTCACTATGGAACTAAAGATGGTGGACTGCTGCTGTTGTTCCACCACAGTGAAGGATCAACATGTGGAGCTTTTAGAGACAGTTTAACGTCTTATTAGGATTCAGTCATCAGTTAGTCATCTTCTCATCCGTCTGTCCTTTTTGGCGTTGCGGTGTGTGCCGGAGCCCATCCCGGCTAATTTAAGGCGAAGGGCAGGGTACACCCCGAACAGGTCGCCAATCTGTCGCGGGGCCTCACACATACATACAACCATCCACACACACTCATTCCTAGGGCCAATTTGCCACCGGCCAATCAACCTAGCATGCATGTTTTTGGAGGGTGGGAGGAAACCCACGCAAACACGGGGAGAACATGCAAACTCCACACAGAAAGGACAGTGTTCCAAGCCTCGTCCCCACCCAGGACTCGAACCCACGACCTTCTTGCTGTGAGGCCACTGTGCTACCCACTGCGCCACCATGCCGCCCTATTAGGATTCACTGGAGATGAAAAACAGCGTTACCACGGTAACCCACATTCCACCCAGCGTTGTGTGTTCCACCAACAACTGTACCAGCTCTATTTTACCAACCTGCTCTCCCACCAAGCAGGTGTTTCAGCTCCACCACACCCAACTCTGCACCACCTAGTACAGGGGTGTCAAACCCCCAGACCTGGAGAGCCGGAGTCCTGAAGGTTCTCCATGTGTTCTTGGTTCAACACGGCTTATCCACATAAAGTGAAATCAACAGTCTGTAAAATCTGGCACATTGACTCAATAACATGGATCAGGTGTTTGATGCAAGAACACATAGAAAACTTGCAGAACACCGGCCTTCCAGGACCGGAGTTTGACAACCCTGACCTAGCAGCTGTTTTGAAACTGTCACTTGGATTCCGGGGTGCTACAAGACATGTGAAGTGTTCTGTAAACACAGTAAAAAAAGACTGAAAACAGAAAGAAATGTCAACATCAGCTGTTTAACCAAAAGAAAAATGAAACAGCTGCAAAACCTGAAAGTAAACAGGAAACCACCTGCAAAGCAGAAGAAGAAGAAAATGTCAGGGTTGAGACGTCGAACATCACGGTTCCACCCGAACTTCATCACAACGTGTTCTAATAAGGGTTCATATGAGATAACAGGGCCGAAACGGTCATGTGTGTCAAGGTGTTACACCTCTTTACCTCAAGCTTTGATCATTGGTTGCATGATCCTGAAAACATAATCAGTTCATCTGCAGTTGGTACTGAGTAAATGTGGCCAGCTTCATTCAAATATCTTTGAAGGTTACAAACACAAAGAAATGATGAAATGATGGTGGATTTTTGTTGTGTTTTTCCAGCCTAAGAGAATTGGGGTGATTTGGGCATCTGGTCAGGATGCCCCTTGAGTGCCTCACTGGAGAGACTGTGTCTCAAAGCTGGCTGTGGAACGACTTGAGATCCTTTTGGGTGAGCTGGAGGATTCAGCCGAGGTGAGAGAACTCCTGGGCTTCCCTTCTGAGGCTGTTGCCCCGGCGACCCGGCCCCGGATGAGCGGTAGACGACGGAACAGAACAGAAAGAGAATTGCTGTGTAGCTGTGAAGTCGTTCTGCATTTTCATTGGTTAAAAATCCATTGATTTCAAACCCAAATATGAACAGTGTGTGTGAGCGTGACGTGGACCGATTTAACCAGAGATATTTTGGCTCATTATTTTTGTGCCAGTTAACTTTTCCCGTGGCATCATCAACACTTTTTTTTTTGCTTTTCGCAAACTAAATAAAATGCCTGTGGCTTTTTCTAAATCAAGCTCTTTTTTTTCACAACACAGAATCTTCCTAAAGACTTCTCCAAATTATTTTGGAATGTTGCAAAACTGGTGTCAAGGTTAGTGAGACCTTGCTGCTAAGATTAGGCTGGTGTTGTAACGTCATAGTTTAAAAAAAAAAACGTACGTTCCTACCCTCACCATGGTAACCAGGATCTACCTTCCTACCCTCACCATGGTAACCAGGATCTACCTTCCTACCCTCACCATGGTAACCAGGATCTACGTTCCTACCCTCACCATGGTAACCAGGACCTACGTTCCTACCCTCACCATGGTAACCAGGATCTATGTTCCTACCCTCACCATGGTAACCAGGATCTACGTTCCTACCCTCACCATGGTAACCAGGACCTACGTTCCTACCCTCACCATGGTAACCAGGATCTACGTTCCTACCCTCACCATGGTAACCAGGATCTATGTTCCTACCCTCACCATGGTAACCAGGATCTACGTTTTTACCCTCACCATGGTGACTAGGATCTATGTTCCTACCCTCACCATGGTAACCAGGAACTATGTTCCTACCCTCACCATGGTAACCAGGATCTACGTTTTTACCCTCACCATGGTAACTAGGATCTATGTTCCTACCCTCACCATGGTAACCAGGAACTATGTTCCTACCCTCACCATGGTAACCAGGATCTACGTTCCTACCCTCACCATGGTAACCAGGATCTACGTTCCTACCCTCACCATGGTAACCGGGATCTACGTTCCTACCCTCACCGTCGTAACGAGGATCTACGTTCTTACCCCACTCCACACACACTCATTCCTAGGGGTAATTTGACACTGGTCAATCAACTAAAGGTTTAGATTCACATATTTTCAGAAACGAACCAACATGAGACGTCCTTCCTCAGTGGAGGTATCTGTGGTCTCACATGGAGGAAGAAAGCAGAAACAGACCTTTCTCATCTTGTTCTATGTTCTGTGTTTATATTAAGAACAAATAAGTAAGTGAATGTTATTTGAATGTGAAAAAGCTTAAGTCTAGATTTTATATTCAAATAAAACCAGTTAATATGTTGTTTTGTTTTGGATTTTTTTGCTGTTTCAGTGACAACATGAACAAATCACACTGTAAGGTTTTAACCTGAAAAATTTGCGAAGATGTTGACGTCCGAGTGGAACATTACCTTGCTTTTTTAAGAGCAGACCACAACAGGAAAGTCCTGAAGATGGAGAAGCAGTTAAACCCTGGGCGTAAAAATACAGCTACGAATGTTGAATGACGGAGGGGTCCACCCTCATATCAATCACTTATCAGATGAATGGAGCTTCGTCCTGATGACGGCTCAGTCAGTCCTCTAAACCCCAACATGACGGCTGGCTTATATGTGGCCCGCGGTGTGGAACCAGAGCTTTAAGAGCCTCAAAGGGATTTACATTCAGAAACAAGAAGAGAAAGAAATGACTGCATGCTCTTACCCATCCAGCTCATCCTGGTGATCGTTTATTATGATCAGGATTGGACCAAAACGTCCCAAAATTACCACCATGGTTCAATCAAACACTCTCAGACAGAATGTGCAGTTCTACTGTGGGACTGATGAGTGTGAGGATTGTGTTGTGATTGTGTGACCGGCCTAT
This sequence comes from Neostethus bicornis, assembly GCA_902685375.1. Taxonomy (NCBI): domain Eukaryota; kingdom Metazoa; phylum Chordata; class Actinopteri; order Atheriniformes; family Phallostethidae; genus Neostethus; species Neostethus bicornis. The sequence goes on from LR738551.1 coordinate 2,382,960, forward strand.
GAGTCATCGTGCGTGGAAATGTCGAGTTTACACAGAAACTGACAAATAGAGTGAAAAACACAAACACGGAGACGAGGAGATAAAGCTGCTGTCATTTCAGATTAATATCAGGAAACTGGTCTAAAAATGTTGGTTTAACTCGTGTGGAAACCTTTCGTTTTCTCACGTAAAACAAACACACAGAAGGTCGTTTAACAGCCACAGTTTACACACGAAAACAATCAAAATAAAACAGATTAATTACTTCCTTTATTACGTAGACACAGCGACAACGACGCGAGTGCAACCAGTACAACCAGAAACCTGCTGGTAATAATAACATGTTATATATATGTACATGTTCCGTCATCTTCCGCTTGTTCCGGGGTCGGGTTGCGGGGGCAACAGCCTCAAACAGGTAGCTCAGGCTTCTCTCACCCCGGCTGCATCCTCTAGCTCACCCAGAAGGATCCCAGGTCGTTCCCTGGCCAGCTGTGAGACATAGTCTCTCCAGCAGGTCCGGGGTCTGCTGGAGAGACGGTGCCCAAAACAGTTTGCCCACGAGGCGCTCAGGGGGCATCCTGACCAGATGCCCGAATCACCCCATCTGCCTCCTCTTGACCTGGAGGAGGAGCGGCTCGTCACCGAGCTCCTCCCGGATGGCAGAGCTCCTCACCCGATCTCTGAGTGAGAGCCCAGCCACCCTGTAAATATATTTTTATGCCTGTAAAATATATCGATGAGAGACGGTGGCTCAGTGGTTACAGCGTTCGCCCACAAACCGGAAGTCAACCGGAAGTTCCCACTGAGTGCATGTCTAAGGTTCTTGGAGAAGACACCTAAGCCCTTGTTTCTCACACCATTGGTGCTGTCATAAGTGGCAGCCTGCTACGGTGAAATGCAGCACATAAATTTCCTGGTGAGGGATTAATGAAATATATTTAAAAAATAAATAAGATTATTCACAATTAATTCCTGGTCATTTTCAATCCTGAATATTTAGTTTTAATAATAAGTCTTTTCAGATCGTTTGTTCGTCTTTTGAACGGCTTATCCCTAATGCGGTAACGAGGGTGCCAGAGCCTATCCAGGTTGATTTCAGGCAAGAGGAACCCAGTTGTCAAATTTATGTTGTGACATTGTTGTCATGACGTTAGGTACAACATCCTTACACCGTCCATTTGTAGACTCCACACAACGCCCAGACAACGTTGCAACCATTATTGGCATTGAAGCGGAAGGAAATTAAATTGAATAGAATATGCTTTGTTGATCCCTGAAGGAAAAATTCTGTGCTGCAGTGTAAACACCAGGTATTTAACACCTCGATGCCCCCTCGCTCTTATCCACCAGCGTCCCAGTCCAGTCGCACTCCAACCTGGCAACCCAAAAGCTGGAGTCCAGAATGGTTCCACAAAGCCAGGCCGCAGTGAAGAACACCAAACTGGTCTCTTTGTGTTTCACTGGGTCTGAGTGAGCGCCTCCAGTTCCTCAAGTGAGCAACCAGACGTTTCCATGGTTTTTAGAATAACTGTGCTGTTTTTTCAGTAAAACAGGTGACTAGTGGATTAATTATTCGTTAACAGGTGTTCATAAAGGCCTTCAAAGTCCTTCCTATTTGTTTTCTTTGCATGAACTGAACCACAAAGAAACTTCTACTTGAACTCCTATGATTTTAAGATGGCCTCCCTGAACCTTCCTGGCTTTCTGAGTCACTGTTTTCCAGCGTGCTGATTGGCTGGTCAGGAAGCCGACTTTCTAATCTAGCAAACAATGTCTGTGAATGAGAAGGCTGTTTAGTTGTGAACACATAGATTTGTCAGAGAGAGTTTCAACTCACTCCTCTGGCAGAGCTTCTCACAGGTACCAGAGGAGGTGGGGGACATCGAGTCAGAGTGGACTCTGTTCCGCACCTCTATTGTTGAGGCGGCAAGCCGGAGCTGTGGACGCAAGGTCATTGGTGCCTGTCAAGGCGGCAACGCCCGAATCCACTGGTTGACACCAGTGGTGAGGGAGGCCGTCAAGCTGAAGAAGGAGTTTTACTGGGCCTTCTTGGCCTGTGAGATTCCTAAGGTGGCTGACGGGTATCGGCGGGCGAAGCGGAACGCAGCTTCGGTGGTAGTTGAGGCAAAGGCCCAGGCTTGGGAGGAGTTTGGCGAGACCATGAAAAACGACTTCCGAATGGCTTCAAAGAAATTCTGGTCCACCATCCGGCGGCTCAGGAGAGGCAAGCAGTGCACCATCAACACCGTTTACGGTGGGGACAGGGAGCTGCTGACCTCGACTCGGGACGTTTTGGATCGGTGGAAGGAATACTTTGAAGATCTCAATTCCACCAACATGTCTTCTGATGAGGAAGTAGAGTCTTTGGAATCCAGGAAGGGTATTCTTATCTCTGGTGCCGAGGTCGCCGAGGTGGTCAAAAAGCTCCGCGGGGCTGGGCCAAGGAGGTGGATGAGATCCGCCCGGAGCTTCTAAGGGCTCTGGATGGTCATGGACTGTCTTTCCCCTGAAGGGAAATGCTGAAAGAAGAAGAATAAAGCGCTTTGCCTCATTAATAAGTGAGAGTTTTAATGAGTTTTTCAGTATTTTAAACACTGACAAAACCTCAAAAAAGAGCTTGAAAACACAAACAGCCCGGTCTGATCTAATGAAAACTCTAACCACACTCCGTCTGGTCTTCCAGTTTTTCTCTGTTATGTGAACACAAAGGAATCATGTGTGCGTCATTTCAGCAGGAGAGAAGAAACCTGATAAAAGGAACTGTTTGTTTCACTGCGTGTGACGTTTCCCTCAGGGTCTGTTTTCCAACAACACCACATACCTCAGCAGCCTGACACAGTTTGGGCCACATTTTACCTGAACACACAGTTCCAGCCTCAGGTCCTGTTCTACATACGATCCATCAGGACTTCAGACTTGTTATTTGTTTGTTTCAGAGGAATCGTCGATGGCCGCTCTGCTCTATTTCAGGCCAGCTTTTTGTGACACATATCACAGACGTTCTGACTTGTAAGGATGTCCTATCCGTGCTGCTCCCATCCAGAGGACTCAATCATAAAACGTGCTCACAATGAAACCCATGCAAACCTAGGGATCTTTAAAGATGGCGGAGTGTGTGGACTTCAAGTTGAGGACAGTGAAATGAAGCATTCAAAGCAGAGAGGAAACAATTAGAAAGCCTGTCAGTGTAGGATTGTACATAAGGAAATTGGAGCACATCATGGAAACTTCTTCTTCTTTCGGCTTTTCCCTTTAGGGGTCTCCACATCAAGTCAGTTTCTTCCATCTAACCCTATCTGCTGCATCCTCTTTGGTCACACCAACTATCTTCATGTCTTCCTTCACTGTATCCATGAACCTCCTCTTTGGTCTTCCTCTAGTCCTCTTTCCTGGTGGTTCCAAACCCAGCATCCTTCTTCTGATGTACTCTCTCTCTCTCCTCTGCACATGTCCAAACCATCTCAGTCTGGCCTCTCTGACTTTAAAACCTCTAACATGTGCTGTTCCTCTGATCCTGTCCATCCTGCTCACTCCCAGAGAGATCCTCAGCATCTTCATCTCTGCTACAAACATCTCTGTTTCCTGTCTTTTCCTCAGTGACACTGTCTCTAGACCAATCAGCATGGCCGCTCTCACCACACTGTCTCTAGACCAATCAGCATGGCCGCTCTCACCACACTGTCTCTAGACCAATCAGCATGGCCGCTCTCACCACGGTTTTGTACACTTTTCCTTTCATTTTATATGAAACTCTTCTGTCACACATCACACCTGATACTTTCCTCCACCCGTTCCAGCCTGCCTGCACACGCTTCTTCACCTCTTTTCCACACTCTCCATTGCTCTGGACTGTTGATCTTAGAATATTTAAAATCTTCCACATTCTTTATCTCTTCTCCCTGTAACCTCACTTTTCCATTTGGATCCCTCTCATTCACACACATGTACTCTGTCTTACTCTGACTAATCTTCATTCTGATTCTTTCGAGTGCATAGTAAAACAAAAATGAATAAATTTCTGTTCTGTTCTGTTTGGATTCTACCTGCCCACCATGTAGCTGCTCTGGTTTTGGCTCTATATTGGTCTATAGATGTTACCATCCTGGCTTTGCTTGTCCACTTCATCTGACTGCCTTTCTCTGTGTGAAGCCAGATTATTTTACAAATGAAACGTGGATATAGAAACAGCATTGCCCCGACAACATGCCCTGTTGCCTAAGACCGGTTTTGAACTTAATGACTGGAGCACAAGGTCCACTCTGCTATTCTTAGCACTCTAGGAATGCTTTTTCTCCACCCTGTTATTTTGTTTGCACTCTCCTCTCTTAGGTCATGTTGGGAAACTTGTGTTTGGCTCGGTGTGGATAACAATCAGCCCCCGAGGCCTGCTGCACAGGAGTCATGACACAGAGTGTAGAACAAGACTTTATGTAACAGATTATCGCTGAAGGCATTTAAATCATTTCAGACAAATTATCATCATGTAATCCTACAAATTTGTTCATGAAAACAGATTCATTCTGTGACGTATCTGCTCGAACTATCTGCTCTTGTTTCCAAACAGTTATGAAGGTCTTAAGTAAACAGAGATAAAGATATGTGGCTGGATGTCGTCTAAGTGCTCACAGCTGCTTCCATAAAACAAGATAAACCTCGTCACAAACGGCAGGAAATAAGAGCTTAAAGATTCGTTTTCCTTCTCGGTGTAAATACGGACAGTCTTTAGAACGTCATCCAAATCATCTTTATAGCTATGTTATGTTTTCTGGTGAGCGTCAGAATGAGTTTCCCTGTTACTACTCGTTATTGAGTGTGGAAAAGAGGTGAAGAAGCGTGTGCAGGTAGGCTGGAACGGGTGGAGAAAAGTATCAGGTGTGATGTGTGATAGAAGAGTTTCAGCTAAAATGAAAGGGAAAGTGCACAAAATCGTGGTGAGAGCGGCCATGCTGATTGGTCTAGAGACAGTGTGGTGAGAGCGGCCATGCTGATTGTTCTAGAGACAGTGTGGTGAGAGCGGCCATGCTGATTGGTCTAGAGACAGTGTGGTGAGAGCGGCCATGCTGATTGGTCTAGAGACAGTGTGGTGAGAGCGGCCATGCTGATTGGTCTAGAGACAGTGTCACTAAGGAAAAAACAGGAAACAGAGATGTTTGTAGCAGAGATGAAGATGCTGAGGATCTCTCTGGGAGTGACCAGGATGGACAGGATCAGAGGAACAGCACATGTTAGAGGTTTTAAAGTCAGAGAGACCAGACTGAGATGGTTTGGACATGTGCAGAGGAGAGAGAGAGAGTACATCAGAAGCAGGATGCTGGGTTTGGAACCACCAGGAAAGAGGACTAGAGGAAGACCAAAGAGGAGGTTCATGGATACAGTAAAGGAAGACATGAAGATAGTTGGTGTGACCAAAGAGGATGCAGCAGATAGGGTTAGATGGAAGAAACTGACTTGCTGTGGCGTCCCCTGAAGGGAAATGCCGAAAGGAGAAGAAGAAGGAGTGTTTTAATTCAAAAGCAAACAATATGTGACCGTACTACCGGTTCTGGACCGGGCGGAGAGCACCAGGGAAGCAGAGGCATAGACCATAAAAACAGTTTAAGATTCATTAAAAATGGGCTAAAATGGTTGTCCTTAAAATAGAGTTCACATGTTGGGGTTGAGCCCACCGGCACCTCCTCGTCCTGGGTCTGCCCTTTATCGGCCCACTCATTCGGACCACCGAATGCGGGAACCTTCTTGAAAATACATAACCTCCCCCAAAAATCCATTTCCAGCCAATCATAAAAATTGTAACATGGAAACTGAAACTTCAGAGTTCACAAAAAATCTGAAAACAGTTGTGCCAAGCTGTTTACAACCACATACTGAAGGAGAGGTTAAAACCATCCTCGTGAGAGGTCATAGTGCTGACCACCGCACCACCGCGCAGCCTAAAACACTATTAAATTGATAAATGGACGCTCTGTTTTAACACATTCATTTCCTCAACCTCAGTCTTTATTAATGTCAGTGTTAAATGAATGAATAAATTACATGGATTTATTGTGGTATCGACCTTTAGAAGCTCAGGATGGATACCGGTTAGAGTGGCTTGGTATCAGATCCATGCTGGTATCGGTATCCGTGCATCCTTTGGTATTTCTGTAACCAGCTTTTTAAGGTGGTTTTAAGTGGGTAGCATAGTGGCCTCACAGCAGGAAGGTTGGGGTTCAAATCCCAGGTGGGGATGAGGCTTGAGATACAAGCTTTTCTGTGTGGAGTTTGCATGTTCTCCCCACGTACAGTATGTGAGGGTTTTCTCTGGTTTCCTTCCACCCTCCAAAAACATGCAGGTTAGGTTGATTGGCCGGTACAAAATTGGTCCTAAGAATGAATATGTGTGTGTGGATGGTTGTTTGTGTGCGGCCATTGGTGACCTGTTCAGGGTGCACCCTGACTCTCGCCATCCGGGATATGCTCTGACACCACCGGAACCCCATTAGGGCTCAGTGGTTCAGAAGATAAATTAAATAAAATACAAAGTAACAGAATTTATTTGTTGTAGAAACAGGATAAAAGTATTTTAGACTCAGAATTTGAGGATTTTTTTCATCAAAAGAAAACTCATTTAATCACAGATAAAATCTGAGAGTGACGTACGACATAAATGATAAGGTCATCACATCGTGTTCAGGTCGCTGCGCCGTATCAAGAAGTCATGTAAAAATAAACCAAAACATTCCGTGAACCATTTTTACCGCCTTCTACAACATGTTTGGCTTAAACACACATCCATTCATCTTCGGAACCACTTATTTCCTGATGGGATCGCCATCGCCGGAGCCTAGCCTGGCTGATTCAAAGTAAGAGGCAGGGTACACCCCCAACAGGTCGCCAGTCTGTCGCGGGTCCACACACACAGACAACCATCCACATACACACTCATTCTTAGGGGCAATTTTGTAGCGGCCGATCAATCTAACATGTATGTTTTTGAAGGAAACCTGAGAAAACCCATACATACGTACATACATGTGGAGAACATGCAAACTCCACACAGAAAAGCCAGTGTTCGAAGCCTCGACCCCACTCCGGCCTCAATCCCTGACCTTGTTGCTGTGAGGCCACTGTACAGCCCTGAACGCTCATCACAAAAGCTCATTTAATTTTTAATGTACTATATTTTTTCCTCAATGAGGAAACTACTTCGCTGCATTGCACCTCAGCAGGCAGCCATGACGGCACCAATGGTGGGAGGAATAAGGGGGGGATAGGTGTCTGCTCCAGGGACACTGAGGGGGCTCAGTGGGAGTCAAACCTGCTTCTCCTGGTCTAAGAACAGACACTCTATCACTGAACCAACACCTCCCAACTCATCCCCACCTATCGGTCTGTTTTCTAGCAGAGTTATGGAAGGATGTTCTTTATCCCTGCAGGACAAATGTGCTCGGTCAGACCTGGTCAGACCCGGTTTGCTTAGAAATGCCAAATTTGCCAGAAAAAGTTTGTGAAACCATATTTTTTGGGACGACAAGCTGCTACTTTTCACCTTCTTCTTCTTCTCCTTTCGGCATTTCCCTTCAGGGATCGCCACAGCAAGTCAGTGTCTTCCATCTAACCCTATCTCCTGCATCCTCTTCGGTCACACCAACTATCTTCATGTCTTCCTTCACTGTATCCATGAACCTCCTCTTTGGTCTTCCTCTAGTCCTCTTTCCTGGTGGTTCCAAACCCAGCATCCTTCTTCTGATGTACTCTCTCTCTCTCCTCTGCACATGTCCAAACCATCTCAGTCTGACCTCTCTGACTTTAAAACCTCTAACATGTGCTGTTCCTCTGATCCTGTCCATCCTGGTCACTCCCAGAGAGATCCTCAGCATCTTCATCTCTGCTTTCTGTCTTTTCTTCGGTGCTACTGTCTCTAGACCAATCAGCATGGCCGCTCTCACCACACTGTCTCTAGACCAATCAGCATGGCCGCTCTCACCACACTGTCTCTAGACCAATCAGCATGGCCGCTCTCACCACACTGTCTCTAGACCAATCAGCATGGCCGCTCTCACCACACTGTCTCTAGACCAATCAGCATGGCCGCTCTCACCACACTGTCTCTAGACCAATCAGCATGGCCGCTCTCACCACGGTTTTGTACACTTTCCCTTTCATTTGATCTGAAACTCTTCTGTCACACATCACACCTGATAATTTTCTCCACCCGTTCCAGCCTGCCTGCACACACTTCTTCACCTCTTTTCCACACTCTCCATTGCTCTGGACTGTTGATCCTAGATACTTAAAATCTTCTACCTTCTTTATCTCTTCTCCCTGTCACCTCACTTTTCCATTTGGATCCCTCTCATTCACACACATGTACTCTGTTTTACTCTGACTAATCTTCAAACCTCCACCTCTACAGCTTTTCATCTACTTGTATAAATCTCCACCCTCCGTATTTGGACGTGAGAGCTTTTAAACGACTCAAACATCCATGAATGGAATTAAAAACTCTTCAGGAATGTTTTTAAATGTAAGAATAACATTCGTTATTTTTACATAAAAACTCATTTTTAAATGTATTGAATTGGGAACCCAGCCTGGGCTCTCCAGCAGGTTGAAGTAGAACCAGGAAATAGGAAGCACTGTTTAACCAGCTTTCTTTTTGTTTTTTCCAGTCTGATCTGTAAACATTCTCTTTAAAAGCAGCTCTGACTCAGACCAACACATGACCCGTCATAAACTGGACTTATTGGGCAAACAGTGAAGGCGTCACATGGATCCTGCTGTTGCAGAGGTCTCTGTTCACCCCCCTCGTTCTCTCCTCATCCACGTGTTCTCGCTCATCTGGAAGGATACTTCAAACACGTGTCCCATGCCACCCGCCCGCCCCCCCTCCACCTCTATCAGTCTGTTTTCTTTTGTCTGGAGGACATGTGATACCAGGAACTCCAGTGTTTTCAGAGGAGGAAAACACAAGCAGCACACTATCAGCACATTCTGTCCAGCTGGGGAACAGACAGACTCTAGTAGAGGACACAGATTACTCAGAATGTGCGTCACGTAGAGACATGACCATCTTTAAACGCTGGTTAATCTCCACCCTCACTAACCAGGTTTTATGTAATAGAAATCATATTTAAAATAACTGGAAAATAAAAGTGGTTCATGTTTCTGCCCAAAGAATGTGGAGGAGGCATTGAACAGTTTGTCTGTGCTTCTGTAACACTGAAGGGTTCTTATAGGAACTGCACACAGTCACTCAATACCAGCTATAGATTAACTAGTTAGGTTTTAAAAACATCACATGTATGACTCCATGGTCTCCCTGGGAAGACTGGGGAATCTCATTGTGTACAGGAAAGACGGGTCCGGCGGGCATCCGAGTATCAAACTGATCAGGAGCAGTGTGGTTCTCAGTTCTGGACGTGGCACTACAGACCGGAACTAAGATCCTGGAGAGATCATGGACCAATCAGTGTGGATGTGTTTGTGGATCTGTTGAAGGAATTCCAACAGAGTCCCTTAAGGAAATCTGTAGGGGGTATTCGTTGCAAGCTGTCCAGATCAACACACCTACCCTCACCATGGTAACCAGGATCTACGTTCCTACCCTCACCATGGTAACCAGGTTCTACGTTCCTACCCTCACCATGGTAACCAGGATCTACGTTCCTACCCTCACCATGGTAACCAGGTTCTACGTTCCTACCCTCACCATGGTAACCGGGATCTACGTTCCTACCCTCACCATGGTAACCGGGATCTACGTTCCTACCCTCACCATGGTAACCGGGATCTACGTTCCTACCCTCACCATGGTAACCCGGTTCTACGTTCCTACCCTCACCATGGTAACCGGGATCTACGTTCCTACCCTCACCATGGTAACCAGGATCTACGTTCCTACCCTCACCATGGTAACCGGGATCTACGTTCCTACCCTCACCATGGTAACCAGGTTCTACGTTCCTACTCTCACCATGGTAACCATGATCTACGTTCCTACCCTCACCATGGTAACCGGGATCTACGTTCCTACCCTCACCATGGTAACCGGGATCTACGTTCCTACCCTCACCATGGTAACCAGGATCTATGTTCCTACCCTCACCATGGTAACCAGGATCTACGTTCCTACCCTCACCATGGCACCCAGGATCTACGTTCCTACCCTCATCGTGGTAACCAGGACCTGCGTTCCCACCCTCACCATGGTAACCAGGACCTACGTTCCCATCCTCACCAAGGATAACCAGTTGTGAGTGGTGACCGAAAGAAAGTAATTACGGATACAAACGGCTGAAATGAGCTTTTTCCGCAGGGTGGCTGGGCTCTCACTCAGAGAGTGAGGAGCTCTGCCACACAGAAAGAGTTCAGTGTAGAACTGTTGCCCCTCCGGGTCGAGTGAAGGTGTGATGATTCGGGCATATGGTTAGCATGCCTCTCGGACATCTTGCTGGTGATGAAGAGACTATGTCTCACAGCTGGACAGGGAGCGCTTCTAGATCCTTCCAGCTGATGTGGCCAGGGCGAGGGAATCCTAAGCTTCCCGCTGGTGCTGTTGCTCCTTCGACCCAGACGGAGGGATTTGGTTCTATGTCTTGACATCATTTTATGCTTGTTTTGTAGTTTTACAGATTTTTTTTTTTTGCCTGTTCGATAGCAAATTATAACAAACTCAGTTTGAAACGAAAAACAAAATCTAAAAAACTTTCCTTTTTATTGGACGTTCGTTCATTCCGTCCTCGTCCACTTATCTGGGGCCGGGTCACGGGGGCAACGGCCTCCGACGGGAAGCCCAGGCTTCTCTCACTCTAGCTGCATCCTATAAAGTTTGGGAATTGTCAAGGGTTTTTTTTTTTATTTTTATTACGAACTAGAACTTTTTTTTGATGTTGAAACTTTTGTCCAATCAGCAGTTTTTTTTTAAATCCTCTGAAAAAAAATTCTTTTTTTTTTCTTCAAACTGTGAACAAAACACAGCAGCATCTCATCACTGGACTTTCTTTTCTATTTGCTATAAATTGTCCACGTAAAAGACTTGTTTCAGTATTTCTTTTGGTATTTTTGTCCCAATTTTGCTTCCGTACTCATACAAGGAAATATATTTTGGTTAATTGCCAATGTTGCCTAAAAATTGTTTCCAGGTCAAAATGTTATTTTTTTAAAGGCACCAGATGAGATTAAAATTTCTACAACAGCATTTCTTCACTCTTGCAATAAAACAGGAAAATGTTTTTGTACTTTTTCATTTCAAACTGGGTAAAAAAGAAAGTAAAATAATAATAATAATAATAATGACTGACTCTATTCATCCCTCACCGGGGAAATTTGTGTGCTGCACTCCATCACTTGATCACAGCGTTGCTCCGTTATCAAAGAACCCTCCTACAGATGTGGGTACAGATGGTACTTTAGAAGTTTTTACTGTCACTAGTGCAGCATTTATAATAAACAGCTTTACTAGTTTCACATTAGTGATTTTGAGCCCTAGTCCTAACTTATTAGTAACTCTAAGGGTCTCATATTTGCTCATTTATTTTCTTTTAATCCTTTCTTTTTAGAATAAGCTCCAAGAATTCCTCGAGACCCCAAAACCCTGGAAACTTTTACAAACGGCCTGGAGACGTTTCTCTTTAATAAGGTGTTTTAATTAAGGCTTAATTAAGCAACAAGTGTTTCACCCTGATCAGGACTTTAAAGGTATTGACTCCATCATTCAGAGCCCGTTCAGTATCATCTATCAGATTTTTGGTGGAGCCTCTGATGACCACGGTACGTTTTCTGTTGCTTCTAAATATGTTTTAATTCTGAAATTGGGTTTTTTTTTTTTTTTTGGTATTTTTATTTTCTTTCCTTTCGTGTCTTTTCTGTGATTCCAGGGACGGCTTGGGCCCAGTGGGAATCAAACCACGTTTTCCTGGTTGAAAGACAATGCCTCTACCACTAGGCCAACGCCCACTGGGACCTAATTTTGAAATTGTTGAAGCGTTTTGATTCTTTTCAAAGTAAAATTCATTATTATTATTAATATTTGAAGAATCCAGATTGGCTGACGAACTTTTGAACTGACTAATTCAAGCATGAACCAATTCAAATGTCATTTGTTAGCGGCTCTGTGAGCCAAATATAAACCTAAGGTTGGCCATACTTCGCTGGCGGACCAGAGTTTGAAACCCTAAATTAAACACGACGTGCATTCATACTGGTGTTCCCTGGTTGGAGGAACCCCATGAAGACTCCTGGTTACCATGTGAGCAGCTAATGGGTTCCATTTAAAAAAATAAACCCTCCTGAGAACAGATAGAGATCCTAACCTCAGGTTTGAACCAACAACCTTACACTGATTCATGTTAAACCGGTCGTCGTGGCAACAAGATGGACAAAGATTAAGTGTTTGAAGAAGTGAAATCCTGCTATCAGCCTGCGTGACCTCGGTTTAATCATTTATCACCCTGCCTGATAGAAATCATTTCCCAGCCGGATGCTCGGATCTGAGCGTGCTCAGTGAAAGATGGCTGTAACCTTCACAGCAACGTGTTTGGCTCACGGCCCTGCTGACACGTAACATGCTCCAACACACCTGCTGTGCTCTGCTCTGCTGGCGCTGTGGTGAGACAGCCGTTAGGTTTGTTTGCCTTCCTCGTGCTTCCTCTTTTCTGCAGCGGCACACCTTCCTGCACGGAGAGCGACCAGAGACGCTCTTTGATTCACCAGCCAAACCCATGACTTTTTATTGGTGTCTGTTTACCTCCAGAACAAGCTGGCACCACGAACGATGACAAGGAGTTTACCCAGCGGGTAGATCTTATTATTAAAGCTGGTTTCAGACGTTAAAGCTGAGTCCCTGTCCATAAAAGTAAAAAAAGTAGAGCTTGTTCCTTTAAATATTTATTTCACTGCTTTTATATAAACAGAGGACTCCCTGTTGAGGTGAGGGACTAAGTGTGAGCAGAGCATGTGCTGCTTCAAACACACTTCCTGCTCATGACTTTAGCAAGCTGTGGCGCTGTGGCGGCGACAAGCAGAGGAGCGTCTTGGGCTGAGGATTGACTGATTGTCTGTGTCCAAAAACTGTTTTTTTTTTTTTTTTTTTTTTTTAGAAGCTTGATCGTGCGACAGTGAATTTGAAGTGGTGTGTGATTTTTGTATCACTAAACAAAACACAAGGAGCAACTTCACCTTCCAAACTTACCTGTCACAATGAGGAAGTGGTGGCTCTCGGTGCTGTTCGTGCTATGGCTAACCGTCAGACCTCTGCTCGCTTTGGAGCTTAGAGCGAAATCTTTGCGCTACAGCCGTGAGGATTTATTATTTATTCGTAAACTGGATTATCCTACCCCACCGGATCTACTGTCCTCTGCCGAGATCCTTCCGAACCAACACGGAGCCGGTCGCGGAACGAGCAGCTCTGCCCGACGGAGAAAGCGGGGAAGAAGAGGAGGAGCGCGGCAGAGGCTGAAGAGGCTCTCTGGAACGTCAAAAAGCCCACCACTCCCTTCCATTCTACTCGCCAACGTCCGCTCTCTCCGATACAAACTGGATGAGCTGCACACCAATGTCTCCTGTCAGTGGGCGTATAAAGATGCGGGTTTGATCTGCATGACGGAGACCTGGCTGGATGATACCATCGCTGATGCGCAACTCTCGCTGAACGGGTTTGGGTCTCCTGTACGGCTGGACCGGGACACGGTAAGCAGCCAGAAGAGGCACGGGGGCGGAGTTTGTGTGTATGTCAACCAGGCCTGGAGCAGAGTTGCCACTGTCACTGACTCCAGATGTTCTCCTGATGTGGAGCTGCTCGCATTGACATTCAGACCCAAGTACCTACCACGAGAATTCGGGCGGCTTGCGCTGGTACTGGTTTACATCCCTCCATCAGGCAATGCCGCGCGCGCGGCTGAAATTATCGCGTCCTGTGTGCATGGGCTAGAGAGCGCGTCCCCGGACTCTCCTGTGCTAGTGTTGGGGGACTTCAATGGCTGCAGGCTAAATAAGACCCTTCCTACGTACCACCAGTATGTGTCGTGTGCCACCAGGGGCGACAAAACAATTGACCTCTGCTACGGCAATTTAAAGGATGCATACAGAGCTTACAAGAAGCCTCCACTCAGCACTGCAGACCATAATGTAGTCCACCTTGTTCCATCATACCGCACTAAGTTACAGCGAGAGGGTGTAGTGAAGAAACAAGTCAGACTGTGGGACAACGATGCCCAGGAGAAACTTCAGGGCTGCTTTGACTGCACGATGTGGGATGTGCTTACAGAGGGCAGTAGTCTAGAGGAGGCTACCGATGTGGTGACATCATACATCACCTTCTGTGAGAACATGTTGGTCCCCACAAAAACTGTAAAAGTGTTCTCCAACAATAAGCCATGGATAACTAAATCACTCAAATCTGTTTTGAACGAAAAGAAAATAGCTTTTAAGTCTGGAAATAAGGTTGAAGGCAAACTCATTCAGAACAAACTTAATAAAGAAATTAAATCTGCTCAAAAGTTATATAAGGAGAAAGTGGAGAGACTCTTTCAAAATGGAAAAGCTAAAGATGCCTGGCGGGGTGTAAAAACTCTGGCTGGCCTCCCCACTTCCTCATCATCATCTGGACTTCCTGCAGAGGTGTCCATTCGCATGGCAGAAAACCTCAACAACTTTTACTGCAGGTTTGATCAGTGTGACTACACTCAGGAGAGGGAGAAGCTCTCGGCAGAGCGTTCCTCCATCATCCAGACCACTGAAAACCTGCAGCTACAGACGGAGGAAGTGGAGCTCACTCTGAGACGGACAAAGCTCGGCAAGGCCCCCGGACCGGATCAGATCCGTGGACGCTTGCTGAAGGTCTGCAGCAGTCAGCTGGCTGGTGTCCTCTGCTCACTGTTCAATCGCTCCCTGGCTGAACATTCCATCCCCTCCATCTGGAAATCCTCCATCATCTGCCCTGTTGCAAAGAAGAGCAACCCCACCACCGACAATGACTATCGACCAGTAGCTCTGACATCATTGGTCATGAAGAGCTTTGAGAGGCTCGTCATGGCCCAGCTGCAGGCTGAGGTCAGTGTGCACGCCGATCCACTACAATTTGCATACCGGCCACACAGGGGTGTGGACGATGCTGTGCTGACTCTGCTACATGGAGTAATCGCCCACCTGGAAAAGCCCAAATCCCATGTCAGCCTTGTCTTCGTGGACTTCTCAAGCGCATTTAACACCTTGCAACCACATCTCATGGGACGTAAGCTGCTCCAGATGGATGTTAACCCCTGTCTCATTCTCTGGGTCCTTTCCTTCCTCACGGTGAGGGACCAGAGGGTCAGAATAAATGGACATCTCAGCAATGTAAGAACAATATCCACTGGTTCACCCCAAGGTTCAGTAATATCTCCACTTCTCTTCACTCTGTATACAAACGACTGCAGGAGCACCACCCCAGGAATAAAATACATCAAGTATTCAGACGACACTGTTATCATGGACACCACCAACACAAATGGACTGCTGCAGGCTGAACTGGACACCTTTTCCCTGTGGTGTAAGAACAACTGTTTGGACTTAAACGTGTTAAAAACCAAAGAAATGGTTTTCTCATTCCACCATGGACTCACCACCTTCCCCACACTGACAGTTAATAACGAAGCATTAGAAAAGGTTCACTCATACAAATATCTTGGCACCATAATTGATCATAAACTCACTTTTCAACTGAACACAGAAAATATTTTTTCCAAATGTCAACAACGTCTCTTTTTCCTCCGTAAACTTCAGGTTCATCCATCCATTCTTGCAGTCTTCTACAAATGCTTCATCCAGTCCATCCTCACATTCAATATCACAGCCTGGTTTGGTTCACTCGGTGTCTCACATCGTAACACTCTCAACAAGATCATTAAAATCAGCAGTAAAATCATTGGACAACAACAAGAATCATTCACTTCCATTTACAATAACCAAGTCCTGAGGAAAGGCACTCATATCTCCACAGACAGTTCACACATACTGCACTCACACTACACCCTGTTACCATCCGGTCGTAGGTTCAGATCCCTCGCATTCAAAACCAAGAGAGCCACATCCTCCTTCATACCCACCTCAATCCGACTGCTGAATGGCTGAGGGGCCTTGTGACGGATGGGCATGTACTGGAAAATGATAAGTAAATGTTCTCATTTATTGATTTTATTGTTTTATTCTGGTTTTACTTATTTATATTTTATTGTTTTATGATGTTTTTAATGAATGTGGTTTTGTATGTGGTTTTTAATGACTGTGTTGTCCTGGCGCTCTGGCTGCAAGTGAAGTTCCTAACGGACAAATAAAGTTATTATTGATTGATTGATTGATTGATTGATTGATTGATTGGCAGGTAATAATAATAATAATAATAATGTATTTTATTTCTAATGCACTCTACACCTGAAATCAAGCCTCAGAGTGCTACAAGGTTAAAACATTAAAACTTAAAACAATTAAAACAGTACAGCACAATAAAAACAAACATACAATGCAAACAAAATTTAAAAATGATAAGCTTTTTTAAAAAGGTGGGTTTTTAGTCCTTTTTTAAAGGCATCCTCCGTCTGTGGGGCCCTGAGGTAGTCTGGGAGGGCATTCCACAGGCGGGGAGCAGCAGCCTTGAAGGCCCTGTCGCCCATTGTTTTTAGCCGTGTCCTGGGTGGGTTCAGACGATGCCGTTGGCCTGACCGGGTCCTGGTTGAGGTATTGAGTGTGAGTAGTTCTGAGAGGTAAGTGGGGGCCTCACCGTGCAGACAGTGATGGGTGTGAAGGAGGACCTTATATTCAATACGGAGGTGAATGGGAAGCCAGTGAAGGCTGTGAAGGATGGGGGTGATGTGCACCCTCATCAGGACCCTGGCAGCGCTGTTCTGAACATACTGGAACTTTTGAATGCTCCTGCCAGGTATCCCGATGAAGGTATGCGTTGCGGAGTGTTCATTCTCTGTCCATTCAAGGCAAGAGGCAGGGCACACCCCGAACAGGTCACCAGTTTGTTGCTGGCCCTCCCGGGTTAGAACTAAGTGATGCTCTCAGGTGATGCTTACCTGTTACCTGCTTATTCAGTCACGTCAACTTATTAATTTTTTTTTTGTATAAACCAAGTGCCTCTTTTACCTCAATCTAGGTGAGCTTTTCAAAATAAAATTATGCTGAAAATTCAAAAAAAAATTTAATCAATACATTAACGTAAATGTTGATCTGATGTAGAACTTTAACGCTTTACTGTCAGGGTTTTAGGGTGGTTGAAGGAGGAGGAGCGGGAGATCGACAGGCGGATCGGTGCGGCATCAGCAATAACTAGGACACTGCATCGGTCCGTCGTGGTAAAGAGAGAGCTGAGCCGAAAAGTAAAGCTCTTGATTTACAAGTCGATCTACGTTCCTACCCTCACCATGGTAACCAGGATCTACGTTCCTACCCTCACCATGGTAACCAGGATCTACGTTCCTACCCTCACCATGGTAACCAGGATCTACGTTCCTACCCTCACCATGGTAACCAGGATCTACGTTCCTACCCTCACCATGGTAACCAGGACCTACGTTCCAACCCTCACCTATGGTCACCAGCTGTGGGTGGTGACCGACAGAATGAGATCGCGGGTACAAGCGGCCGAAATGAGTTTCCTCTACAGGTTGGCTGGACTCTCACTCAGAGATCGGGTGAGGAGCTCTGCCATCCGGGAGGAGCTCAGTGTCGAGCCGCTCCTCCTCCAGGTCGAGAGGAACCAGATGGGGTGGTTTGGGCATCTGGCGGGATGCCCTCCAAGCGCCTCGCTGGTGAGGTGTTTCGGGCACGTCCCACCGGGAGGAGACCAAGGGGCAGACCCCGGACCCGCTGGAGAGACTTTGTCTCACAGCTGGCTGGGGAACGACTTGGGATCCTTCCGGGTGAGCTGGAGGATGTAGCCGGGGAGAGAGAGGCCTGGGCTGCCCGTTTGAGGCTGTTGCCCCCGCGACCCGACCCCGGAACAAGTGAAAGATGACGGAACGGAAGGAGGAGGACCCAATTTCAGGACATCAAAACAAGGTTTAGTAACACAATTTGAGTAACACTGTAAAGCAAGAAGCACAGGATTAACTTGGGATTCAAAAGTTCAAAGATAACTTATGGTCAGGCAGACAGGGAGACCTGACTGGGAAGGATGACAATAACCCGACGAGCAAGTCTGCCGTGATTGCCCTTAAATAGGCAGCTGGCTGACGATGCACAGCTGATTGATACCAGGCTAATCACCCAGGTGTTCAGGATAAGGTTGGAATCCAGATGAGGGAGGAAGGTCCAAGGTTCCCTCTGCAGCAGGCGAGGGGATCCTGACAGTATACCCCCAACGACCACCTCCAGGTGGTCAAGTATCCACGGGCAGGCATGAGACTTGACTTGGGGCAGAGGGCTATGCAGCAATCCTCCTGGGCAGGGGGCTATGCATCAGGAACACTTGAGACAAACTCCACAAACACTTGGACAAACGTGAGTCCGCTGGGTCCATTCATGGTCGGATCTTACTGTCCCTTCCAGCCAGGTCTCCCTGGTTACCTGACCATGATTGAACTCTGTTACTGTATTATTATTATTTAAATCCTGAGTTAATCCGGTGCTTCTTGTTTTACAGACTTTCCTGAATTGTGTTAATAAACCTTTAGTAAAAAAGTTTAAAAAAAGTCTTCTGGACAGTTTAATTCTTGAACGAGACGTTTCGACTTCCATCCGGAAATCATTTCACTTCTCACTCCAACGTGAGAAGAGGGAAACAGAAACTGAGAAGAGGAAAAATGGAGTCTCTATTCCCTACGTGTCAGGACTGTCCGAGAAGCTACAGAGAATCTTTAGACAACATGACATCCCGGTTTTCTTTAAACCGGTCAACACATTACGGCAGAAACTAGTACATCCTAAAGACAAGATGCCTACAGAAAAACAGAGCAATGTAGTTTATTCGATCCGGTGCAGTGAAGGGAGCTGCAAAGAACACTACATTGGGGAAACGAAGCAGCCACTCCACAAAAGACTTTACCAACACAGAAGAGAAGCCTCTAGTGGTCCACAGTCTGCTGTACATCTGCATCTTAAATCCACCAAACACACTTTTGAGGACAGTGACGTGAAGATTCTAAGTCGAGAGAAAGGATGGTTTGAAAGAGGGGTGAAGGAAGCCATCTTTGTGATGAAAGGGAATCCCTCACTGAATCGGAGTGGAGGCATTAGATACATTCTGCCCTGGATTTACAGCAGCCTTTTGAAGCCATGGACTAAAGATGACACCTCGTGATCCAGTTTCACGCCTCTCGTTAGCAGGAATTTCTATTCACTAGGCTTTTAGCATTTTATAATAGGGTCGTTTACTGGTCTGTGGCTACAATAGGAGCCATTCACGGCCATCATAGGTAACACAGGCTCATTGGTCGAGCCCTGCCTTACTATTTTTTTTACCTTTTACTCAGGTTAGTATAAATAGATCCAGTTTTCAGTCCATTTCATTCAGATTGAAAATGATTTCTGGATGGAAGTCAAAACGTCTCGTTCAAGAATTAAACTGTCCAGAAGACTTTTTTGAAACTTTTTCTGCTATGGATCACTCCTGGATGAATGAGGGACTACACAGACTTGGTAATAAACCTTGTTTTGATGTCCTGCATTTGGGTCCTCCTCCTTCCACATCCACCAAACCCTGACATTAACTGTGACAGTGCTTTGTCAGTCAGTCCTTATTTCCTGGTTACTCTTAAAATAACTTAAGTAACAAAATCAGAAAATAAAAAACTTCAATCAGCTCCGGTTGGATTTTCTGTTTTTTTTATTCAGTGTGTTGACGATTGTGTGTGAGGAGTAAAAAAACACCCCTCCCAGGTTAACGGGTTGGTGATCAGGTTTCAGGAAGCCGATCTCCCACGGTTACAAACAGGGAAATACCATGTTTATTCACACCTGGAGGGAGTTCTTTGTCTTCACGTGACTCGCCCTGCATGTGATCTGATTGTGGGAGGAAATACGAAGCCTCCGTGGACTCTTACACAAACAAACACGATGCAAAGTCCACAGAGTTCCTCCGTTGTGGTTGTTTACCTCTGATAGACGGGAGTGTTGGATCTATTTATGTACCAGATAAACAGTCTCACTAAAAAACACAAGTAAATACACAAGAATAAATTATGTTTTAACCAATAAAAACCAACCAATTAAAAGTCCAAATTATCGGTAAAACTCACTATTCTTTTTGGGGTTTTTTTGTGAACTCTATAATTAAAATTTTGCGAGACTTTATGCATGATGTCAATAAAAAACCAAAATGGCCGACTCTTTGTTTTGTTTACAGATTTGCTCCAAAAGGATTTTTTGCTCAAATGCTTTTTTTACAAATGTCCCAAGTTCTGTAAACTTCCCTTCCCGACCTCTTTGGGGCGACCACAATAGGTGGCACTACAGACTCCATGGGTGTGGTGCCCACGTATCAGACTTTGATCCTGCGCTTGGAGTTTATTCCTTGTTTATTGATTGAGGTTCACGGTATGAGTTTAAGGTTTCAAGGAAGATTTTTATGAATCCAGTTGGGCTCATGCTTGTAACCAATTTTGGACGAGATTGTCCAAAATTTTAAACATCACAAAGACCTAAATATATCACATTTGTAAAACAATAGTTCCGTCATCTTCCGCTTATCCAGCGGCCAGGTTGCGAGGGCAACAGTCTCAGACGGGAAGCCCAGGTTTCTCTCACCCCGGCTGCATCCTCCAGCTCACCCTGAAGGATCCTGAGTGGTTCCCAGCCAGCTGTGAGACATAGTCCCTCCAGCGACTCCGGGGTCTGACTCTTGGTCTCCTCCCGGTAAGACATGCCCGAAAAACCCCACCAGAGAGGTGTTCAGGAGGCATCCTGACCAGATACCTGAACCACCCCATCTGGCTTCTCTCGAGCTGGAGGAGCAGCAGCTCAACTCTGAGCTCCTCCCAGACCAGTCATCCTGCAGAGGAAGCTCATTTCGGCTGCTTGGATTCTCAATCTCATTCTTTCAGTCACTTCCCACAGCTGGTGACCATAGGTGAGGGTAGAAATGGTGAGGGTGGGAACGTAGATCCTGGTTACCATGGTGAGGATAGGAACGTAGATCTTGGTTACCATGGTGAGGGTAGGAACGTAGATCCTGGTTACCATGGTGAGGGTAGGAACATAGATCCTGGTTGCCATGGTGAGGGTAGGAACGTAGATCCTGGTTGCCATGGTGAGGGTAGGAACGTAGATCCTGGTTACCATGGTGAGGGTAGGAACGTAGATCCTGGTTGCCATGGTGAGGGTAGGAATGTAGATCCTGGTTACCATGGTGAGTGTAGGAACGTAGATCCTGGTTACCATGGTGAGAGTAGGAACGTAGATCCTGGTTACCATGGTGAGGGTAGGAACGTAGATCCTGGTTGCCATGGTGAGGGTAGGAACGTAGATCCTGGTTGCCATGGTGAGGGTAGGAACGTAGATCCTGGTTACCATGGTGAGGGTAGGAACGTAGATCCTGGTTACCATAGTGAGGGTAGGAACGTAGATCCTGGTTGCCATGGTGAGGGTACAAACGTAGATCCTGGTTACCATGGTGAGGGTAGGAACGTAGATCCTGGTTACCATGGTGAGTGTAGGAACGTAGATCCTGGTTACCATGGTGAGTGTAGGAACGTATATCCTGGTTACCATGGTGAGGGTAGGAACGTAGATCCTGGTTACCATGGTGAGAGTAGGAACGTAGATCCTGGTTGCCATGGTGAGGGTAGGAACGTAGATCCTGGTTGCCATGGTGAGGGTAGGAACGTAGATCCAGGTTACCATGGTGAGGGTAGGAACGTAGATCCTGGTTACCATGGTGAGGGTAGGAACGTAGATCCTGGTTGCCATGGTGAGGGTAGGAACGTAGATCCTGGTTACCATGGTGAGGGTAGGAACGTAGATCCTGGTTACCATGGTGAGTGTAGGAACGTAGATCCTGGTTACCATGGTGAGGGTAGGAACGTAGATCCTGGTTACCATGGTGAGTGTAGGAACGTAGATCCTGGTTACCATGGTGAGGGTAGGAACGTAGATCCTGGTTACCATGGTGAGGGTAGGAACGTAGATCCTGGTTACCATGGTGAGGGTAGGAATGTAAATCCTGGTTACCACAGTGAGCGTAACGTAGATCCTGGTCCTAATTCAAATCGCGAGCTTTGCTTTTCGGCTCAGCTCATTCTTTATGACGACGGAATGACGCAACGTCCTCTTTGAGCGGCCACCTTATCGAGGTGGGTGCCCCAATGATCTTGGGAACTATGTTGTCTGGGGCCTAATGCCCCTGGTGGGGTCACCCAAGGCAAATATCTTCAAGGTGAGGGGCCAGACAAAGCGCGGCTCAAAAAACCCCTCATGAAGAGATCAAGCATGGCCAAGTTTCCTTGGCCTGTGAGAGTGCAGAGCTTTGTCCTTTTTCTTGGCAAACACTGGGTGCAGATTACCAGCCTCATGAGGTCTCAGTCCGGTTAAAGGCCACATAGAGGGAGGACCAACCAGTCACGTTCACACTCACACTAATCTTAATATTAATTTTATTATTGTCTCATGGAAGCACAGACACACAGGCAGTCTGAATACTAGATATGTCCACACTCTGAAGGAAAGGCATAAAATTAATGGATGTTAATACCTTTAACTCGTAAAGGAACTCATTTATGAGCTTTTAAAACATTAAACATGGGACGAATGTTTCCAAAGACTCTAACACACACATTCTTCTCTCAGCAGAGTGTGAACATCTCGTCCTGCGGGGCATATTTTCCTCCTTTCATCACGCTCTTGCTGCTCTTGTTGTTTCCGAGCTGCTAATGATGAGGAACAGTTGTTATTAATATAAACGTATCCTTCGGGGGCTCACATGGTACAAACAGCCGGTTACCGCGGTTACATCACCGCAGTGCATGTAGTCACCGCAGCCTCACTTGCATGCAGCAGAATAAAAAGAGAATTTTTATAATGTTTTATGAGGGAATTGTTTCATTTTATAAGTAAAAATAATCTTTCAGGTTACTTTTCACTTTGTAATGTAAAAAAAACCCCCAGAGGTTTCAACGTTTAGGTTTATCTCTCTGCTTCTGGAATGCAAAATAGTCATGGAGTTCCTCAGGGTTCCCTATAGAGACCAGAGTAAGTCGTGGAGTTCCTCAGGCTTCCGTACTAGGACCAGAATAAGTCGTGGAGTTCCTCAGGCTTCCGTACTAGGACCAGAGTAATTCGTGGAGTTCCTCAGGCTTCCGTACTAGGACCAGAGTAAGTCGTGGAGTTCCTCAGGCTTCCGTATTAGGACCAGAGTAAGTCGTGGAGTTCCTCAGGCTTCCGTACTAGGACCAGAGTAAGTCGTGGAGTTCCTCAGGCTTCCGTACTAGGACCAGAGTAAGTCTTGGAGTTCCTCAGGCTTCCGTACTAGGACCAGAGTAATTCGTGGAGTTCCTCAGGCTTCCGTACTAGGACCAGAGTAAGTCGTGGAGTTCCTCAGGCTTCCGTACTAGGACCAGAGTAAGTCGTGGAGTTCCTCAGGCTTCCGTACTAGGACCAGAGTAAGTCGTGGAGTTCCTCAGGCTTCCGTACTAGGACCAGAGTAAGTCGTGGAGTTCCTCAGGCTTCCGTACTAGGACCAGAGTAATTCGTGGAGTTCCTCAGGCTTCCGTACTAGGACCAGAGTAAGTCGTGGAGTTCCTCAGGCTTCCGTACTAGGACCAGAGTAAGTCGTGGAGTTCCTCAGGCTTCCGTACTAGGACCAGAGTAAGTCTTGGAGTTCCTCAGGCTTCCGTACTAGGACCAGAGTAATTCGTGGAGTTCCTCAGGCTTCCGTACTAGGACCAGAATAAGTCGTGGAGTTCCTCAGGCTTCCGTACTAGGACCAGAGTAAGTCGTGGAGTTCCTCAGGCTTCCGTACTAGGACCAGAGTAATTCGTGGAGTTCCTCAGGCTTCCGTACTAGGACCAGAGTAAGTCGTGGAGTTCCTCAGGCTTCCGTACTAGGACCAGAGTAATTCGTGGAGTTCCTCAGGTTTCCGTACTAGGACCAGAGTAAGTCTTGGAGTTCCTCAGGCTTCCGTACTAGGACCAGAGTTAGTCTTGGAGTTCCTCGGGCTTCCGTACTAGGACAAGAGTAATTCGTGGAGTTCCTCAGGTTTCCGTACTAGGACCAGAGTAAGTCTTGGAGTTCCTCAGGCTTCCGTACTAGGACAAGAGTAATTCGTGGAGTTCCTCAGGCTTCTGCACTGTGGCCAAAATAAGTTGTGGAGTTCCTTATGGGTCCGTACGGGGGCCAGAGGAAGTTAAAGTGTCGTGATCGTCTCGCCTGTCGCCAGAGGGAGCTCTGGACCCTCCTCATCACCCTGAATGGGGACACCTGAGGGTGATTAGTCAGGTGCCAAACACCTGTAGACCCTGCTGCCTATTTAAGGGCAATCACCCTGGACTACCAGGTCGGGCCATCGTCATCCTTCCCAGCCAGGTCCTCCTGGCTTCCTGACCATAAGTTTGATCTCAGTTCTATTATTTGAACGTTTGGATCCTGAGTTAATCCTGTGCCCTTTGCCTTAAAGACTCACCTGACTTCTGTTAATAAATCCTGTTTTTCTCCTGCATTTGGGTCCTCCTCCTTCTACATCACAACACATAGAGTTCCCCATGGTTACATATTAGGACCAGAGTAAGTCATAGTGTCGTGATCTGCCTCTCGTTACGTGCAATTAGCTCTGCGTCAATGCCGGGCCACCCATCCTGCATGTTGTACATCAAATGCAGAAGTTGGAAAATCAAACTGTTTATACTCAAACGCGTGGTCTCGGTACAGCGTCATAATGATGTAGTGACATTCTTCAAACCTCTTCATTGTTGTTTGAATCTGACCATTTCAAGACGATGGTGAAGCATACGGGTATGCTTGGTAAATTTATTGATTCTTGGGTGCAGCGCATAATTCAAGAATCCGGTATTTTGTTTTGGGGTTTTTTTGTGTTGTTTTTTTATTGAGTTGAAGAGTGAATGGACCCAGGCAACCAAAGACAGCAACTCTGCCCCTAGGCTAACGCCCCATGGGACCAAGAAAAATCCGGTGTTTTAACGAGATCTGCAAAAATGCGAAGAGCGTTTGAATTACGCTCTGCGCATGCCCAGAATCCGTCATTCTCCCGGCCCCCCTTCCAGACGATCTAAACATCGAGATCTGCGACCTGATGTAATTCCAATAATTCTAACGTAATTAGCGTTTTTTTTCACAACTGCTCTGCATTGTTTTTTACGAAAAATCTATCATATTAAAACGTACAAGTAGGTTCTGCGACCGGTTGTTCACTTCAGGTTGTTTAGATCTGCTCGTCAGGTCGCAGATCTCGTCCGGACACTGGTTTGAGTCATCGTAAGTCATGGACTACTAAGATTTCCAGACATGCTTTCTACACAAGTTCCAGAACTACTGTCCCAACCTTCATCGTCAGATAAGCATCGTTCTGGTTCCGCCTCTCTGACATTAATCCAGACCTGAAAATCTCTGTTTTTATTTTGAGTTACGTCGCGGTTTAAAAACACTAAACATGTAAATAAACACACTATCCTTACATTCTCAGACGGAGGGAGACCTTCCCGCTGCTTCAGTAAACCGTCGCCATGGCGATCTGTCGGTAAAGGTCAGGAATCGCTTGGTTGGACGTTTGCAGAAAGCCTTTTGATGCTGCAGCATTTTCAAACATTAAAACCTTTTTAATCTAAAAAAACAGCTTCTGACAAACGTTTAAGAAACTTTAAAATATTTTAAAATCATCAAGTTAAATCGTAAATATTTCAAAATAATATTGTAACAATTGTAAACAAATGTAACCTTTAGCGCTTGTTTAAAATCTAGCGTCATTCTATTGGTCTAATCTAGAGGTTACCAAAGCATGCCATCCATCTGATCCTGTTCTGGACCCCTGGCCAGACATTGGAACTCAATGTGGCACGTGAACCAAAACGTTTGCCCACCGCTGCGCTAGCAGAACTAACTTTAGCCAACGACTCGTGGCAACTCTAGAAAATAACTGGCATCTACCTACTTATTTAAAAAGGCAGTGCTTTTTCTAGCCATGGATGGTGCCAAGAGAAGGGAACTGTAAAATTAAGGCAGGTTGTCTGTATATAAAAGCAATTGTCTGCTTGAAACTTCCTAAACCTGCTCAGGTTTGGACCACCATTCTATTGGTTGACACCCGAACACGCTAGCATAATGCACCACAGACACTAGCCTGCCTGTTGCAAGCTTGCAGTGAGCTTGAATGCTGGATGCTCATGGAGTGTCATCATGGAGTACCATGTGAGGGTTTTGCAGGTTAAAACAAACCTAATTAAAGCTTCATTCCCCTTCTATTTAAAGCTGTTTACCTCCACATTTGTCCCCCCCAAAAACCAACACTCTTACCTTCAATTGTCATGTTACCAACACAAGGCAATTTCAGTATATTTGAGCCCTGTCAGCAGCTAGATGAAGCCAATGCTGTGGTGTAAACTTCACGCCCCCTGGGTGGACTCAAACCACCAACCTTTCGGTTAACAGCTGAACGCGCTAGCCTATTGCGCCACAGAGACTTGCACCAAGTCTCCACCTCACGCCAACTATCTTCATGTCTTCCTTCACTGTATCCATGAACCTCCTCTTTGGTCTTCCTCTAGTCCTCTTTCCTGGTGGTTCCAAACCCAGCATCCTTCTTCTGATGTACTCTCTCTCTCTCCTCTGCACATGTCCAAACCATCTCAGTCTGACCTCTCTGACTTTAAAACCTTTAACATGTGCTGTTCCTCTGATCCTGTCCATCCTGGTCACTCCCAGAGAGATCCTCAGCATCTTCATCTCTGCTACCTCCATCTCTGTTTCCTGTCTTTTCTTCAGTACCACTGTCTCTAGACCAATCAGCATGGCCGCTCTCACCACACTGTCTCTAGACCAATCAGCATGGCCGCTCTCACCACACTGCCTCTAGACCAATCAGCATGGCCGCTCTCACCACACTGTCTCTAGACCAATCAGCATGGCCGCTCTCACCACACTGCCTCTAGACCAATCAGCATGGCGCTCTCACCACACTGCCTCTAGAACAATCAGCATGGCGCTCTCACCACACTGTCTCTAAACCAATCAGCATGGCGCTCTCACCACACTGCCTCTAGACCAATCAGCATGGCCGCTCTCACCACACTGTCTCTAGACCAATCAGCATGGCCGCTCTCACCACACTGTCTCTAGACCAATCAGCATGGCCACTCTCACCACACTGTCTCTAAACCAATCAGCATGGCGCTCTCACCACACTGTCTCTAGACCAATCAGCATGGCCGCTCTCACCACACTGTCTGTAGACCAATCAGCATGGCCGCTCTCACCACACTGTCTCTAGACCAATCAGCATGGCCGCTCTCACCACACTGTCTGTAGACCAATCAGCATGGCCGCTCTCACCACACTGTCTCTAAACCAATCAGCATGGCTGCTCTCACCACACTGCCTCTAGACCAATCAGCATGGCGCTCTCACCACACTGTCTCTAAACCAATCAGCATGGCGCTCTCACCACACTGCCTCTAGACCAATCAGCATGGCCGCTCTCACCACACTGTCTCTAGACCAATCAGCATGGCCGCTCTCACCACACTGTCTCTAGACCAATCAGCATGGCCGCTCTCACCACACTGTCTCTAGACCAATCAGCATGGCCGCTCTCACCACACTGTCTCTAGACCAATCAGCATGGCCGCTCTCACCACGGTTTTGTACACTTTTCCTTTCATTTTATCTGAAACTCTTCCATCACACATCAAACCTGATACTTTTCTCCACCCGTTCCACCTTCAGATCCACGCTGTTCTAAGTTAATCAGATCCTGATGCCCAATTCGGGAGAAATTGCATTAACAAGAATTTGTGGCCTCAATCTTTGTGACCTTTATCTTTTTCTGAAAACCCAATCAGTTCATCTATAGTTGGTCCTGAATGACTGTGAGCAGTTACCCTAAAATCCACGTTTGGGAAACCAAACCACCCCCAAAAGCCAAAGTCATAAAGGTTGCGGTCACAAATTCCTCTGAATGCGTTATAACAATTAGATCTAATCTAGCGTTTAACTGCCCACAGTTAGTCAGTACCAACTACTACAGATGAACTGATTAGGTTTTCTGGCTCACCTGCCAAAGTTCAAGGTTGTAGTTTAAAGGACAAGTGGAGGCATACTGTTCCATGTCTTATTTTTATTACCCTTAAAGACCCATAATGCATCAGTGAGGAGGGACCTCATCCGAATCAGGATGGTGAATTTTTCTCCTCAGCAATGAGCTGATAATCAGCCGGCAGCTCGCCTGCTCGCTGTGTGACCCACTTTTTTCTGTATCCTGCAAACATTTACATGCAGACCAGCTCTGAGCTAATCACACACACAGCAGGAGGAAACCATTTTTTACTTAGAAACTTAAGAGTGAAGACATGCCGTAACTTTAATAACTGCTGATTAACAGAGGCAGGAAGAAATGCATACGTAGTTTACTGGCTGGTCGTATCACGCAAAGGATGAACTCAATGTGACGGATGAACTCATTTCACAGTGAAACGCAGGTTCGAGCGCTATTATTCTGGAGACCCGCAGATTATCCTCAGAGATCCTCAGCATCTTCAAATGATTAGATGAAAATACTCATGAACAATGGTGAGGTGTGGCCATTGTGCAGCTGTCTCCTACCGTCTTCGTCTCCTCTCTTTCACTTGACGTCTCTACAAGTGAAAGAGAGTGGAGGACGGTCACCATGGTAATCTGGGATTGACGCATAGATCTGTCGGTGAATTAAAAAGAAATATTTTAATCTTAAAGTGGTGACAAAGACAGGAAGTAGCCGCATACCGAAAATCCATGTCAGCCACTAGAGGTGGTCCAAGTAGTTCCCAGCCTGAAGTTTCAATTATAATATAATTATTATCATAGGGCGGCACGGGGGTGCAGTGGTTAGCGCAAGAAGGTTGGGGATTCAAGTCCTGGGTGGGGATGACGCTTTGAACACTGAACTCTCTGTGTGTATTTTGCATGTTCTCCCCTTGTATGCGTAGAATTTACTCCGGTTTCTTTCGACCCTCCAAAAACATGCCTCTTAGGTTTATAGGCCGCTGTAAAATTGCCCCTAGGAATGAGTGTGTGTGTATGGTTGTCTGTGTGTGTGGCCCCGCGACAGTCTGGTGACCTATTCGGGGTGTGCCCTGCCTCTCGCTTTGAATCAGCTGGGATAGACTCAATCTATAGTCCTACACTGAAAAGCTTTTATGTGTGTTTTCTAATGATGTCATGTCTGCTTCAAATGCTTGATTTCACTGTCCTCAGTTTCCTTCAGGTTCTGGCCGCAAGTCTCCCTTGATTTGCGTAGAAGTTGGCATCCAGACGCTTGATAAATGAGGCCCATTATATGCGGTGAACGGACATTTCAGCCACGGATATTTCAGCCACGGACATTTGAGCCAAAAAACTGCAACCTAGGATATTTGAGCCACGGTGACTCGGAGATTTCAGCCACGGACATTTGAAGAACTGCAACCTGGGCGCAACTGTTTGTTTATTTAAAAAGAGATAAAAAGATAAAAAAAATTTAAATGACTAAAAGCACGATAAAAATTTTGCACGATAAAAATTTTTATGACTAAAAGCAATTTTTCTGTAGTGCAACTGTTTATTTACGATAAAATTTTTACATAAAATATCAGAATTTTTACATAAAATATCAATTTTTTTTTAAAATATCAAAATTTTTTATTTGAGCCATGGGATAAAAATGACTAAAACCAATTATTTTCTGTAGTGCAACTGTTTATTTACGATAAAATTTTTACATATTTTACATAATACACAATAACAATTTTACACAATATTTTACAAGTTTAGTTGTCCTCCACGAAGGTTGTGACTGATGCCACGAAGGAAGGCAGGGATGGTCTTCTTGCCTGTGTTTAAGTCAAGCACCCGGTTGTGGAGACGAACCTGAAGCTCCTGGTACACCATCTTCCCACGCTTGGAAGGATGGATCCCACGCTCCTCCTGGAGCAGAATACCATCGACGATGGCAGCCTCAGCCTGCAAGCACTCAATCAGCTTCCAGACAGTGGGGTTGGAGTGGCCCACCAGACTGAAGAACTTATTATTCCAAGCCCTCACAGACGTTACTGGTTCTGGGCTGGTTGTTGAGGGTGGCTAGATGGATGTTCCATTTCTCTGGTTGGAACATGGGTGGCATGCGGCGTAAGCGGACTGGCCTGATGACTCCAGGTCTGGTGTTGGAGGGGATGTCGCGATGATGGCGGAGCTGGCCTGAAACGTAGGTTGAGTCAAAGTACTCAACGAGTGCTTCTGTATCATTGGGCATGGTGGAGCGTAGATGTGCCATGCCTGACTTGACATCCTCTGGGGGCAAGAAGGCGAGGGCATCCAGCTGCCCGCAGAACAGGCGGAACTCATCATCTGACTCATACAGGTTCTTCAGCCCTAGGCCCTGGATCTGCCTCCAGATAGACTGGCTCAGGTGGTAGAAGCAGAAACAAACCTGGACCTCCTCCCCGAAGACCACCCGCAGGGCCAGCTCCACAGGACGCTCGAAGTCGCTGATGACTGTGTTTGGGTCACAGCCAACCTCTTCAAGAACCTGGAAGAGCGTCTCGTAGGTGGTCTGTGTCTTGCGTTGCAGTAAGGCGTAGACCAAAGGAAGACAGAGGACTTCGGACCGACCCTGGATCACGTAGAGCTGGGTGAAGAGCCTTGGAGAAACCGAAAAGGTGCCATCCATGCACCAGTCATCACAGGCTGCTAGCTCCTGCAGATGACGTGGGGTGGTAACTGTCCTACTGGGTGAAAGGTCATGTCAGCCACAGACATTTGGGCCAAGAAACTGCAACTAGGCTATTTACAAAATATCACTATGTTTTACATAAAATATCACAATTTTCTACATAAAATAGGTTTTTGGCCCAAATATCCGTGGCTGAAATGTCCTAGAACCATTATATGCAGCACCACATTGGGAACCATGTTCTGCTCTTCTATACACACACTGTATTTGAGGTCTCTCTGATCCTCCTCTAATGACCCCCACACGGTGGGATCAGGAAGCTTTATATTTCTTTCTCTCTTTGTAAAATTGAGCTGTTTCAGAGCCGTATTTACACCTTTCATCTCAGACAAACAGCAGCAGTTTAACATGAAATGAACTAGTTTCCCTTCATCTTTAAGTCAGCAGGAGATTAATCAGAGTCAGTGTGTGCTGTGAGCGAGGGAGCATGAAGTGGGGGAGGGGTCGGACTTTTGTTTTACAAATTGGACCTGGCTGAGGAATGTGAGCTATGAAGGACGAGGGAACAAAAGGAGGGAAAGTTTGATTGAAAATCACCACAAAGTCGTTACGTGTTGTACAAACACCAAACTAACCAGAACAATGTGTCCTGATCTTTAGAGCCTCCTTCTCAGGGAGGAAAAAAATCTTTAAAAGCCAGATGGGAGAAAACAAGAATCAACATAAAAGCACAAAAAATTGTCTTTGGTTTTCTTATTTTACTAAATATATTAATAATTAATGTTTTAAATGAAGTATGTTAGAGTGGTCCAGGACATGTATGAGGGCTGCAAGACAGTGGTGAGGTGTGCTGTAGGTGAGACAGAGGAGTTCAGAGTGGGGGTCTGCTCTGTTGCTATGGTGATGGACAGGCTGACAGACGAGGTCAGACAGGAATCTCCATGGACAATGATGTTTGCAGATGACATTGTGATCTGTAGTGAGAGGAGGGAAGAGGTGGAGGAAAAGCTGGAGAGGTGGAGGTTTGCACTAGAAAGAAGAGGAATGAAGATTAGTCAGAGTAAGACAGAGTACATGTGTGTGAATGAGAGGGATCCAAATGGAAAAGTGAGGTTACAGGGAGAAGAGATAAAGAAGGTGGAAGATTTTAAGTATCTAGGATCAACAGTCCAGAGCAATGGAGAGTGTGGAAAAGAGGTGAAGAAGTGTGTGCAGGCAGGCTGTAACGGGTGGAGGAAAGTATCAGATGTGATGTGTGACAGAAGAGTTTCAGCTAGAATGAAAGGGAAAGTGTACAAAATCAGCCATGCTGATTGGTCTAGAGACAGGAAGCAGAGATGTTTGTAGCAGAGATGAAGATGCTGAGGATCTCTCTGGGAGAGACCAGGATGGACAGGATCAGAGGAACAGCACATGTTAGAGGTTTTAAAGTCAGAGAGGTCAGACTGAGATGGTTTGGACATGTGCAGAGGAGAAAGAAGGATGCTGGATTTGGAACCACCAGGAAAGAGGACTAGAGGAAGACCAAAGAGGAGGTTCATGGATACAGTGAAGGAAGACATGAAGATAGTTTGGGTCACCAAAGAGGATGCAGGAGATAGGGTTAGATGGAAGAAACTGACTTGATGTGGCGACCCCTGAAGGGAAATAATGGACGGAGAAGAAGTATTTTGAGAAACAAATTTGTGACCATGAGGTTTTTGATCTTGATCCTCATCTATACTTGGTACTGAGTAAAATCGCTTCAGTGGTTCAGTGGGATTTATGACTTTGATCTTTTGGTTGCAGTTCATTCATAGTTGGTATTAAAATCTCAAAAGTGTAACAGAAGCACAAACAGATGAACAGATTCGAGTGCTTGTGGAACAAACGCTTTTCCCTAACGGGCTGGCATAGGGTGTTATGCAGCACCGTGGTGGCGCAGCCTATGCCGCCTGATTTCCATTGAGAGACAGGAGACCCTGAACAGGTCGCCAGGCTGTTGCTGTGCCACACACAGACAACCATCCACAAACACTCATTCCTAGGGCCAATTTTGTAGCGGCCAATCAACTGAGTTTTTGGAGTTTTGGAGAAAGGGAAGAAAACTGCATCACCCAAAGAAAATCATACACAGGGAGAATGTGCAAACTCCACACAGAAAGTGTTAACCCCTGCACCATCGTGCACCATCGTGCACCCCTTGAAATCGTGAGCTGATGCTTGAAATCCTTGGCCTAGTGTGGAGACTCTAGATGGTGCCAGGCCGGCTAACGATACTCCCTCAAAGAGCAGTTCAGCTTTCGTCAGACTTAAAGAAGGTTGATGTGGAAGCTCAGGAGGGGACGGATGGCGGACGGAGAAGAGGGGGGTTATGGTGAGTCACTGCTTCGAGTCAATCAAAGCCTAGCATCCGACAGGGCCTGTCTGTTTAATGAAAAACAAGCTTTTGATTTCTGCCAGAAATAACCTGTGTGACGGCGTAGCCCGGGCGTGGGATTGGCACATGCCAGCAGGCTGGCTTAGCTGCTGCTGTGGAAAAACACATCCCAGCTCATCTCGTTATCACAGAGGCGTGACAGATCCGTCACCGTTAGAAACACATCTGGAACTGCTTTCAGATTTTACTGACCCCGCCCACTAACCTGTACCAGGTTACAGGTGCCATTTCATATAACATGCACACACACATACACACAGTCACATCCTTTCTGTGTCTTCTACCTCACCATGGTAACCAGGATCTACGTTCCTACCCTCACCATGGTAACCAGGATCTACGTTCCTACCCTCACCATGGTAACAAGGATCTACGTTCCTACCCTCACCATGGTAACCAGGATCTACGTTCCTACCCTCACCATGGTAACCAGAATCTATGTTCCTACCCTCACCATGATCGCAGATACAAGCGGCCGAAATGAGCTTTCAAGAGCCTCCTGCCCGAGGGAAGTGGTTCAAAAAGTCCATGTCCAGGGTGGGAAGCGTCAGCTGCTATCCAACCCCTGAGTCCAGGAGATGTACAGATTGTGGAGAGATGGAAGGCTGCAGCCGATCAGCAGCAGGAGTTCAAATGGACGCTGTTTTATTCAAGATAACGACATAAGACTTGAGTTCCTTACATGCGTCAGTATGATGCTTATTGGACTATCATGTCTGTCTTCAGGATTTGAGGATTTGAGTGATATGGTCATATTTGCGCCTCCTTATCAGGATCCGGGCAGTGCAGTTCTTCACAACACTGAAACATGAAAACTGTATTTTTTAAATGGAAATTCTAAATTAAGTTTTTTTTTCTGTCTGATTAAAATGAGCTGAACTAAAACCCAGCGAACCAATCAGGAGGTCAGAACATTCTGTTTTCTGATTAGAGGAAAAAAGATTAAAAAATTCCACGACAGCAGATTTTTCTAACACTGTTTTATTGTCAAGGATACAAACTGTTCTGTTCGTGGTTTCTCTGAAAACACTGGAGGTGTTTTAATGAAACTAATCACTGTCAATGTTCCTCTAATTTTTAAAGTGTCTGATCAAACACAAGCCTCCTGAGCAGAAAGGGGCGGAGCTAAAACTTGTACTCTTTTGTGACGTCATCAGCAGTGACGAGCCAAACTCCGTAGCAACGGTTTGAAGCAATTTGTTTCAGAAAGAAAGAAGAAAGAGACATGTTCCAGAGCTCTGTCTCATTTTACCATCTTCAGTTTACATTGATTCTTTTTTTTCTTTGCGCTGCAGAGGTATTTTTGTGCGCTATTTATCTGCGAGTAGTGGGCAATTGCGCATGCGCGCAGTTAAGAGGGAACATTAGTTAGTTACTCTGTGTTAAATATAGATTAATTCACCTCCAACGTACCAGTTCTATTCAGCACTAAGACCAAGAACATGATGTACTTTTTAATCATATTTTTTTAATTAATTCTCAAACATCAACATCAGAGGCGAAGGTCAGGGTACACCCCGAATAGGTCACCAGTCTGTCGCAGGGCCACACACTCATTCCTGGGGGTAAACATTTAGTGGCAAATCAACCTAGCATGCATTTTTTTGGAGGGTGGGAGGAAACCGGAGTACCTGGAAAAAGGGTTGGGGGAGATGGTGGCTCAGTGGTTGGAGCGTTCGCCCGCGGACAAGAAGTTAACCGGAAGTTTGCGGCTTCGCATCCCACTGAGTCCACGTCTAGGGTCCTGGGAGAAGACACCTAACCCCTGTTTCTCTCTAGTGTACTGTTCTAATGAACTGTTTTATGTCCAGCCTGATGTGAACCATGTCTGGACCGAACAGTCTCAAAATGAGTTCAAACATGGTGATTGACCGGACCCGCTGAAGAGACTATGTCTCACAGCTGGCCGGGGAACGACTTGGGATCCTTCAGGGTGAGCTGGAGGATGCAGCCGGGGTGAGAGAAGCCTGGGCTTCCCGTCTGAGGCTGTTGCCCCCGCGACCCGGCCCCAAATGAGCGTAAGATGACGGAACAGAACGAAACATGGTGATTAAAAATCTGCTCAAATCTTCATTAATCTGTTCCATGATGTGCTCCAGTTTTCTTGTCTTTAGTCCTTGAGCGACAGGCATTTATGTGTGTTACTCAGTACCAACTATAGATTAACTAGTTGGGTTTGAAGGTCATGTAAGAAAATCCCATGGACCCCGATCATCCAGGCAGGCGGACGCCTCGGTGTGGATTTATTCCTGTTAAATCTTTCCTTGTCTTTTTTATGAACATCAGTAACACTTATTTTTAACCTGCGGAGCCCGAACTTCCCTCTACGTATAAATGATAGTAATGTACTGATGTACCGTTTAATCCCATGTTTATCTTCTTCTGACATTTTCAGAGTGTATTTGCACTTGTTCTGATGTCCTAAAGCTATAAATAGCTCTTGCTTCCTGTCCACGCTGACACTTTGTTTACCCATCAGCGTTTCCACGGCAACCACAACAGCTCCATGTTCACAGTGTGTCTGATAAGGTGCATTAGGGACCATCCAGAAGAGCTCTACAATCACTGGTAAGAACATTAGCCGAGAGGCTTCCTGAAACACCAGTTCCGAGCTGATCGGCATGACCGGCTGCGTCTGGCTCGTGTCCTCTGCTGCTGCCGTGCAGCCTGATTATGTAAGCTGTTATCCAATCGAATCCTGTCTGGATTGTTCAGTCCTCTGTGTGCCTGTTTGGACAGAGTAACACTTAGGCAGCACAAAGAAACCTGGATATCTGAAAGAGCTTTATGTAACTAAAATCCACAGCGTGGCACAATAACACCTGTACACAATGAGAATCACAGACGGTGCAGGTTTTAAAACTCCTGTCCTCACACTGTGAGAGGGACAGGAAGGATATCTCACTGCAACAAGGTCAGGGATTCAAGTCCCGGAGTCGGGCAAGGCTTGAATCACTGGCCTCTCTGTGGGAAGTTTGCACGTTCTCCCCTTGCATGTGTGGGTTTTCTTCCTCTTCAAAAACATGCAATGAGTGTGTGTGTGTGTGTGTGTCCCCACAACAGACTGGCAACCTGTTCAGGGTGTATCTTGCCTCCCACCTGAAATCAGAAACAGAAATACTTTAATCATTTGTGTGTAACAGCAACAACCAGTAGTTATCTGCTGAGTTTCAGTGAGTCGTTGTAGAGCCCGATCACGTACGGGAAAAAAGACCTCCGGTAACGATATGTTCTCGAGCGGAGCTGTCTGAGCCTCTTGGAGAAGGAGCTCCGCTATTCGTCCAGGAATGGGTAGAGAGGATGGTCAGGGTTATCCGTGATGGTAGAGAGGATGGTCAGGGTTATTCATGATGGTAGAGAGGATGGTCAGGGTTATCCATGTTGGTAGAGAGGATGGTCAGGGTTATTCATGATGGTAGAGAGGATGGTCAGGGTTATCCATGTTGGTAGAGAGGATGGTCAGGGTTATTCATGATGGTAGAGAGGATGGTCAGGGTTATTCATGATGGTAGAGAGGATGGTCAGGGTTATCCATGATGGTAGAGAGGATGGTCAGGGTTATTCATGATGGTAGAGAGGATGGTCAGGGTTATCTATGATGGTAGAGAGGATGGTCAGGGTTATCCATGATGGTAGAGAGGATGGTCAGGGTTATCCATGATGGTAGAGAGGATGGTCAGGGTTATTCATGATGGTAGAGAGGATGGTCAGGGTTATCCATGTTGGTAGAGAGGATGGTCAGGGTTATCTATGATGGTAGAGAGGATGGTCAGGGTTATTCATGATGGTAGAGAGGATGGTCAGGGTTATCCATGTTGGTAGAGAGGATGGTCAGGGTTATCCATGATGGTAGAGAGGATGGTCAGGGTTATCCATGATGGTAGAGAGGATGGTCAGGGTTATTCATGATGGTAGAGAGGATGGTCAGGGTTATCCATGTTGGTAGAGAGGATGGTCAGGGTTATCTATGATGGTAGAGAGGATGGTCAGGGTTATTCATGATGGTAGAGAGGATGGTCAGGGTTATCCATGTTGGTAGAGAGGATGGTCAGGGTTATCCATGATGGTAGAGAGGATGGTCAGGGTTATCCATGATGGTAGAGAGGATGGTCAGGGTTATCTATGATGGTAGAGAGGATGGTCAGGGTTATCCATGATGGTAGAGAGGATGGTCAGTATTATCCACGATGGTAGAGAGGATGGTCAGGGTTATCCATGATGGTAAAGAGGATGGTCAGGGTTATCCATGATGGTAGAGAGGATGGTCAGGGTTATCCATGATGGTAGAGAGGATGGTCAGGGTTATCCATGAAGGTAGAGAGGATGGGCAGGGTTATCCATGATGGTAGAGAGGATGGTCAGGGTTATCCATGACGGTAGAGAGGATGGTGAGGGTTATCCATGATGGTAGAGAGGATGGTCATGGTTATCCATGATGGTAGAGAGGATGGTCAGGGTTATCCGTGATGGTAGAGAGGATGGTCAGGGTTATCCGTGATGGTAGAGAGGATGGTCATGTTTGTCCATGATGGATAAAAGTTTATTCAGTGACCTCCTCTCCACCACTGCCTCAAGTGAGTCCTGTTTGCAGCCAATGACAGAGCCAGCCAGTCTGATCAGTTTATTCAGTCTGTTGGTGTCACTGGCTGCGATGCTGTTCCCCCAGCAGATGACGGAGAAGAACAAGGAGCTGGCCACCACAGACTGGTAGAAGCTCTCCAGGATCTTGCCGCACACATTGAAGGACCTCAGCTTCCTTAGGAAGTAAAGTCGGCTGCAGGTCTTCTTGTACACAGCAGTACTGTTGCTCCTCCAGTTCAGTCTACTGTCGATGGTCACTCCCAGGTATTTTTACTCCTCCACCACCTCCACATTTCTACCCAGAATGCAGAGCGACTGCAAAGCAGTCCTCCTCCTCTTCCGGAAGTCAATCACCATCTCCCTGGTCTTGTCTACATTGAGCAGCAGGTGATTCTCTCCCGCCCACTCCACAAATCCATCCACCACCCTCCTGTACTCCTCCTCCTGTCCACCACTTATACACCCTACAACTGCAGAGTCATCAGAGAATTTCTGTAGGTGGCTTGATTCCGAGTTGTGCTGGAAGTCTGAGGTGTACTGGATACACCTGGGTACACAAATAAATAATAGATGACCAGGTGGATACCCAACATGCTAATGTTAACCATATGATTGATTTCTATGAAAACAGATCTGTTTTCTACGTATATCACAACAATCAACTGTTTAAAGGTTGATTATTTTTTTTTAGAACTAAAAAGTACCTTCAGAGACTCATCTGGACATGTGAGGAAACGAACAATGGAACCTTTACTGACCTCCAGAATCAACACGTTTTAAAACGAGTTAGTCATATTTCTTCAAACCCATACCTCTCTTTTTGGGCAGAATTTAAGCAGCAGAAACTCCGTCCCTAAAAGACGAACAAACAGACACAAAAAGTCTTTTATCCCTGTTGCCATGGCATTTTAAACGAGTCTGCCCTGAAGATGTGCCCTGCTGCTGAACAAGCAAATCATCCCTTGGGGATAATAAAGTTGTCTTGATCGTGATCCTCAGCTTGATCCCAGAAAAATACTTTCACGTTTTCTTTAGACGTCATTTTTTACACCTCTGTTAAACATGCGGATGTAATTGGGTCGTAAATCATAACCTTTTATCAACATTTTACAGAAAAAGAAAAGCCATTTTTTTGTGTGTGTCTTTCAAAGACCCGGCTATCCCTTACAAGGTCGCATGGGGTGCAGGAGCCCATCCAGGCTGATTGGAGGGGCAGGGTAACACCTCGCCAACTGTCACAGGGCCACACACACACTCATTCCTAGGGGCAATCATGTAGTGGCCAATCAACATGCATATTTCTGGAGAGTGAGAGTAAACTGGGGTACCTGGAGAAAACAAATGCAAACTCCACAGAAAGTCCAGTGTTCCAAGCATCTTCCCCACCCAGGACTTGAACCCATAACCTTCTAGCTGTGAGGCCAGTGTTCTACTCATTGCGCCACCGTGCCGCCATTAGGAAGGACTGTTTTCTTTTCTCTTTTTAATTCCTATGACATGCAGAAGCGTCGTGATGCATTTGAAGTGCAGCACAAGGATGCATTATGACAAAACAAGTGCTTTTGAGCCGCAGCATGTTGCACCTCTGATTATTTTCCATTTCTAATGGCAGTGATCTCCTGAAGAGAACCAGTTATCATTCGTCCACACTGCTCCTGTTTGTTTGAATCATGCCACCTCCAGATCTGTCTTATTCTGTCCTAACGTCAGCAGTTTTTTTTAAACTCTAAAACTCTTGAATCACCTCTGAACCTTTCCCTCCAGTGCAGCCTGCCTGCACACTCTTCTTCACCTGTTTTCCACATCTCTGTTGTTTCAAAGTACTTAAAATCCTCCGTCTTCTTTCTCTTTTTTTCTTTCAACCTCCTTCATTCATTCCATTTGGGACCTTGATGCAGATCCATGTTTGTGACACCTATACCACACTTCACCACCATAAACAATCTACCATCACAACTGAGTATACTGTATACTTTATCATCCCTCACCGGGAAAATTTGTGTGCTGCATTACACCACAGCAGGCTGCCATGACGGCGCTAGAGATGGGAGAACAAAGGGTTAAATGTCTTCTCCAAGGATCCTAGATGTGAACTCAGTGGGTTTCGAACCCACAAACTTCTCGTTAACTGCCGGTCCGAGGGCGAGCGCTCTTCCACTGAGCCACTGCCTAATCCCGCAAAATCAATCAACCTCCACAAAACTGCGATAATCTGCAATTTTGTCCAATGGTGAGAACTTTTTAACAAAAACCAGGTCTTAACTTCATGTTTGAGATGAGTTTAGTGTTTTTTTTCATGTATAATGTGTGTGTGAACAAGCTGTGGGGGCTCGTAGTGTCAGCAGTTATCCACCTACAACAACATCCAGTTTTCAAAACAAGAGAGAAGGACGTGGAACCAAATCAAAACAAAGAAATCTGTGGGAATGTTTAACTGAACTGTCATGACGTGGATGTAGGTGGAAGGAGGAGAACCCAATCGCAGGACAAGAAACATGGTTTATTTAATGCAGGAGTCCAGTAATGCTGTAAAAAACCCACATGAATCAGTGGAATGTCTTTGAGTTTTTGTTCTAAATGTATTTCACGGTTAGGCAGCCAAGACGACCTGGCTGGAATGGAAGGTATGACCCGACACCTGAAGAGAAGACAGGCTGCCTATTTAAAGACAGCGACACAAAGACCTTCAGGTGTCTAAAATCAGGCAGATGAGGGAAGGACGCGGGTTCCCTCTGGTGGTGGGCGAGGGAACCATGACATGAACCACGTTCAGAGATGAGTTTAACACTTTAAAAAAATAAAAGTGGATCAAGATATTCTGATTTATGGGATTTGATCTTGTCTTTACCACGAAAGAGAGGATCGAATCCCTCTCGATTTACAAGTCGATCTACATTCCCACGTCCTCACCATGGTAACCAGGACCTATGTTCCTACCCTCACCATGGTAACCAGGACCTATGTTCCTACCCTCACCATGGTAACCCGGACCTATGTTCCTACCCTCACCATGGTAACCAGAATCTACGTTCCTACCCTCACCATGGTAACCAGGATCTACGTTCCTAACCTCACCATGGTAACCAGGATCTATGTTCCTACCCTCACCATGGTAACCAGGACCTACGTTCCTACCCTCACCATGGTAACCAGGATCTACGTTCCTACCCTCACCATGGTAACCAGAATTTACGTTCCTACCCTCACCATGGTAACCAGGATCTACGTTCCTAACCTCACCATGGTAACCAGGATCTATGTTCCTACCCTCACCATGTTAACCAGGATCTACGTTCCTACCCTCACCATGGTAACCAGGATCTACTTTCCTACCCTCACCATGGTAACCAGGACCAATGTTCCTACCCTCACTATGGTAACCAGGACCTACGTTCCTACCCTCACCATGGTAACCAGGATCTACGTTCCTACCCTCACCATGGTAACCAGAATCTACGTTCCTACCCTCACCATGGTAACCAGGATCTACGTTCCTAACCTCACCATGGTAACCAGGATCTATGTTCCTACCCTCACCATGGTAACCAGGATCTACGTTCCTACCCTCACCATGGTAACCAGGATCTACTTTCCTACCCTCACCATGGTAACCAGGACCAATGTTC
The DNA here is from genome assembly GCA_902685375.1 of Neostethus bicornis. Classification (NCBI taxonomy): domain Eukaryota; kingdom Metazoa; phylum Chordata; class Actinopteri; order Atheriniformes; family Phallostethidae; genus Neostethus; species Neostethus bicornis. Next base: position 2,424,373 of record LR738551.1, read on the forward strand.
CTACCCTCACTATGGTAACCAGGATCTACGTTCCTAACCTCACCATGGTAACCAGGATCTACGTTCCTACCCTCACCATGGTTACCAGGATCTACGTTCCTACCCTCACCATGGTAACCAGGATCTACGTTCCTACCCTCACCTATGGTCACCAGCTGTGGGTGGTGACCGAAAGAATGAGATTGCGGATACAAGCAGCCAAAAGTAGCTTCCTCCATAGGGTGGCTGGGCTCTCAGTCAGAGATCGGGTGAGGAGCTCTGCCATCCGGGAGGATGTCGGTGTTGAGCTGTTCCTCCTCCAGGTCGAGAGGAGCTAGATGGGGTGGCCCCCTGAGCACCTCGTGGGTGAGGTGTTTCGGGCAGGTCCCACCGGGAGGAGACCAGGACGCAGACCCCAGACCCGCTGTTGAGACTATGTCTCACAGCTGGCTGGGGAACGACTCGGAATCCTTCCGGATGAGCTGGAGGATGCAGCCGGGGTGAGAGAAGCCTGGGCTGCCCGCTTGAGGCTGTTGCCCCTGCGACCCGACCCCAGACAAGCGGAAGATGACGGAACAGAACAGTTGTTTCTTTTTTTTAATGTAATCTTAAAGACATCCTAACGTTCAGAAATGCTCTCCTCTCCTCTCAGTCCAGCTTTGACTTCTCTTTACCATAACTTTATTGTTTGGTTCATTAGTTTTATTCCTCTGTAGTTACCACAGTAACGCACATCTCCATGGAAACCAGCAAACTTCTCCTCCATTGACCAGGCATCTTCTCCCTGTCTATGATCCCGTCAAAGGAGCCAATCAGACTCTAATCCCACCTCAGCTTAAACCTCCATACCTCTCCAGGTAACATCAGGACCAAGATCTTCTCCACTTTTCATCCTCCTCAATGCCCTCTGAACTTCTTCCTACTTCCTGTGTGACAACAGGAGCGTCCTCCATTCTTTATTTTCTTTATTGATCAATTCTTCAAAGTTCTTTTTCCATCTTTCCATAACATTACCGGTTAAAACGCATCCGATCCAAACCCTAACTACTGCTCATCCTCAGCCACATTAGTATTTTATTTGGTCCTATTTGTCCATGATAATCATCGACCATCGTCACCACCACTGGACCTCTGGGATGATCAGTGTGAAACCAGTTAATCTCACATTTCGTGGGATTGATTTATCCAGAGAATCTCCACCAACGTGTTTTATCATGAGGTTTGAAAAGGAGAAGCTGATTCAGTAATCAGAGTCAAACCAGACCAGATTAATGAGGCTGGAGATGGTTTGTGGCTCTTGAAGCAAACAAATTACCAGAAACGTCTTTTATCGTGGTGTGAAAACGGCTTGGACGGCTGCCGCTTTCCTTCTCAGCGTTTCCTCTACCCTGTGTGAAATGGGTATAAAATAGGAATGAGCAGCTGGTGGCATAAGGTATCAGTCAAACGGAGCAAAGCTGGTGAAACGAGGACGGTGGATCTCCGCTGTCTTTCTCTCTGCTTCCCGTCACTTCAGTCAGCTGTGATTTCCATATCAATATTTGAGTGACACTGAATAATTTAGAGGCGTGCAGTGACACAACGGGAAGCGAGGCTGAATGGCGCCCTGCCACCGCTCCCATTGTTCATTTGTGTGTTTTATGCTGCTTGTTTGGAAACGAAGTGACAGAAAAGGAAAAATAAACATGGAAATAGGTTTTTTTGTCAGGGGAATTTTTTTCTTCTTTGACCAATAACTTTGTGCATCTGGTCAAAAACATCAATTTTATGCTGAAAAACTTAATGGTTTTAAAAAGATAGAAAAAAACCCAACAGGTTTAGGTTGTTGGTGAGATGTTCGTCCCATTCGTTCCGTCGTTTTCCGCTTATCCAGGGATGGGTCGTCGGGGCAACAGCCTCAGACGGGAAGCCCAGGCTTCTCTCACCCCAGCTGCATCCTTCATCTCACCTGGAAGAATCCCAAGTCGTTCCCCAGCCAGCTGTGAGACAACACCTGACCAGCAAGGCGCTCGGGAACCACCCAATCTGACTCCTCTCGTCCTGAAGGAGGAGCTCCTCGACACCGAGCTCCTCCCGGATGGCAGAGATCCAAATCCGATCTTTGAGTGAGAGCCCAGCCACCCTGCGGAGGAAGCTCATTTTGGCCGCTTGTAACTGCGATCTCATTCTTTTGGTCACCACCCACAGCTGGTTACCATGGTGAGGGTAGGAACGTAGATCCTGGTTACCATGGTGAGGGTAGGAACGTAGATCCCGGTTACCATGGTAAGGGTAGAATCATAGATCCTGGTTACTATGGTGAGCGTAGGAACATAGATCCTGGTTACCATGGTGAGGGTAGGAACGTAGATCCCGGTTACCATGGTGAGGGTAGGAACGTAGATCCCGGTTACCACGGTGAGGGTAGGAACGTTGATCCTGGTTACCATGGTGAGGGTAGAAACGTAGATCCTGGTTACCGTGGTGAGGGTAGGAACGTAGATCCAGGTTACCATGGTGAGGGTAGGAATGTTGATCCTGGTTACCATGGTGAGGGTAGGAATGTAAATCCTGGTTACCATGGTGAGGGTAGGAACATAGATCCTGGTTACCATGGTGAGGGTAGGAACGTAGATCCTGGTTACCATGGTGAGGGTAGGAACATAGATCCTGGTTACCATGGTGAGGGTAGGAACATTGATCCCGGTTACCATGGTGAGGGTAGGAATGTGAATCCTGGTTACCATGGTGAGGGTAGGAACATAGATCCTGGTTACCATGGTGAGAGTAGGAAAGTAGATCCTGGTTACCATGGTGAGGGTAGGAACGTTGATCCTGGTTACCATGGTGAGGGTAGGAATGTAAATCCTGGTTACCATGGTGAGGGTAGGAACGTTGATCCTGGTTACCATGGTGAGGGTAGGAATGTAAATCCTGGTTACCATGGTGAGGGTAGGAACGTAGATACTGGTTACCATGGTGAGGGTAGGAACGTAGATCATGGTCACCATGGTGAGGGTAGGAATGTAAATCCTGGTTACCATGGTGAGGGTAGGAATGTAGATCCTGGTTACCATGGTGAGGGTAGGAAAGTAGATCCTGGTTGCCATGGTGAGGGTAGGAACGTAGATCCTGGTTACCATGGTGAGGGTAGGAATGTAAATCCTGGTTACCATGGTGAGGGTAGGAATGTAGATCCTGGTTACCATGGTGAGGGTAGGAAAGTAGATCCTGGTTGCCGTGGTGAGGGTAGGAACGTAGATCCTGGTTACCATGGTGAGAGGAGGAACATAGATCCTGGTTACCATGGTGATGGTAGGAACATAGATCCTGGTTACCATGGTGATGGTAGGAACATAGATCCTGGTTACCATGGTGAGAGTAGGAACGTAGATCCTGGTTACCATGGTGAGGGTAGGAATGTAGATCCTGGTTACCATGGTGAGGGTAGGAACGTAGATCCTGGTTACCATGGTGAGAGTAGGAACGTAGATCCTGGTTACCATGGTGAGAGTAGGAACATAGATCCTGGTTACCATGGTGAGAGTAGGAACGTAGATCCTGGTTACCATGGTGAGGGTAGGAATATAGATCCTGGTTACCATGGTGAGAGTAGGAACATAGATCCTGGTTACCATACAGTAGTGATTCAAACCTTGCTCTCACTCCTGGACTCGAACCTCCAACCTTCTTCCTGTGAGGCCACAGTGCTTCACCGTGAGCCCTGAACATGTTTAAATAAAAACATTTTAATTACTTTTTTATATTTAACGTCACAATTTATAGATTTGAAAAAAAAAAGAAAAAATTCTAAAATATCTGAATGGTAAATTGGTTTTGCCAAATATCTTGAGGTTATTTGGTTAACCAACCAGATGGCGTGGTTCGGGCATCTGAGGTGATTCGGGCATGTCCAACTGGAGGAGACCATGGGGCAAAATCCAGACCTGCTGGAGGGACTATGTTTCACAGCTGGCTGGGGAACACCTAAGGATCCTCTCAGGTGAACTGGAGGATGCAGCCGGGGTGAGGGAAACCTGGGCTTCCCATCTTAGGCTGTTACCCCCACGACCCGGCCCTGGATAAGCAGAAGGCAACGGAACGGAAAGTCAGATTTACACCTTTGCTCACAGGTAACAGAAAGCGCTACATAAGTACAGCCCATTTACCACTGCTGATAAAAAGTAACTGTGAGCAGTTTTGTTAAAGTTCCTTCAGTGGTTTGGAAAGTGTTACAGAAACACACGGCTCGCATGGACAGCCCGATGGGCAATACAAGTTTATGACACACTATCTACGACCCATATACTGTCATCACCAAGAAATTCAGTAAAACCGTGCCGTCCTGCTTCGTCTTGATTGTGTCGTTGATCAACCAGCTGGCGAATCACCAGGTTTGATTCCCAACAGCTTGTGAACTCACAAACACGACGATCCTTCTGGCTAGAGGAGAACAGGAGCAATCAATATCTGGTTAAACATCCACCAGTGTCTGCATCGGCCACTAAGCAGACTTTGGGGACTTCCTTCTGGCTCCACAAACATGACAGAGATGGATTTAAGAGGCTCGGATTTCTCCTTTCATTCTTCTTCCCATTCATCTGCCATGTCACCTCCAGTCTCCCCGGACACGAGGCAAACCGCCGCTTCATTGTTTCAACATCTATTTCCTCCTATAGCCTCTGGACACACACACACACACACACACACACACACACAGAAGAAGAATAAATGACTTGCGGCTGTGTTTTCAATCTAATCCTGTGTTTGTCTTACAGGATCTCCACTCTTAAAGGGCTTGACTTGGAATTCAATTAGCGGCTCCCCGCCATGGAGTTCATTGGCTTTCACCGCGTGTTCTCTCCTTCATCCCATTTTTCTCTGCAGCTCCAGCTGCGCAGCACTCTGCTTTCTGGAGGTCACGGTGACGGAGGCCTTCTCTCTGATCCCATTTAAAGCTTCGACCGGAATCTGCATGCATTAAAATGTAAACATTCCCGTTCTTTCTGGTTAAAAAAATCTTTTTTTAAGGTATGACATCATCATACCATCAGTTTTTAAAATGCTTCCATTTCAGCAGAAGTAACTTTGCTCATAAAATTGTCCTTCCCACTCACAGTCCTTGAGTTTGTGGACAGTGCTAGACTGGGATGGAGAGATGGGGGACAAAGTGAGACGCTGATGAATGGAAGGGTGAACCGGGTGAAGGGCTGTTGTTTTACTCATTATGAATTAAATACCCCTGCATGGCCAAACATGGGGCTTCAGGGAAAGGCTACATAAATCACTGAACGTCCTTCACCCACTGGAAGGTCTTTTAAACACGGCTTGTTTTTACCTGTTTTATGTCTTTTTCATGTTCACGGTCAAACTGGAACTCCTCTGGTTTCATGAATGCAAACAAATTTCCTTTTTCAGACACGTGCTGGTGAAATAAGTCGTTCTCCAGTAGCGTCTATTAAAAACAAACTTAAGGCAAGGCAAGGCAAGGCAAGGCAAGGCAAGGCAAGGCAAGTTTATTTGTAGCACAATTCATACAAAATGTAATTCAAAGTGCTTCACAAGAAAGAAAAGAAAAAGAATGCATTAAAATCACAAAACATAGAATCAAAAAGTTTAAAAAATTAAATAAATAAAATCATTAAAACAGATTAAAAATTGAGCAATTAATAAAAAGCACAGTTAAACAGAAGTGTTTTCAGCCTAGATTTAAACATTGTCACAGTAGAGGCCTGTCTCACGGCCTCAGGAAGTTTGTTCCAGACTTTTGCAGCATAAAATTGAAATGCAGCTTCTCCATGTTTAGTCCTGACTCTAGACACCAGCAGGAGGCCGGTCCCAGAGGTCCTCAGAGTTCTAGATGGTTCATGTTTAGTCCTGACTCTAGGCACCAGCAGGAGGCCGGTCCCGGAGGTCATCAGAGTTCTAGATGGTTCATGTTTAGTCCTGACTCTAGGCACCAGCAGGAGGCCGGTCCCGGAGGTCATCAGAGTTCTAGATGGTTCATGTTTAGTCCTGACTCTAGACACCAGCAGGAGGCCGGTCCCAGAGGTCCTCAGAGTTCTAGATGGTTCATAAGGTACTAACATATCACAGATGTACTTTGGTGCTAGACCATGGAGAGACTTAAACACAAGCAGAGCAGCTTTAAAGTCTATTCTCTGAGCCACAGGAAGCCAGTGCAGAGACTTTAGCACAGGACTAATGTGATCGTATTTTCTAGTTCTTGTTAGGACTCGAGCCGCAGCATTTTGAATAAACTGCAGCTGTTTTAAAGCCTTTTTGTTCAGACCAGTGAGTAGACCGTTGCAATAATCTAACCTGCTGGAAACAAATGCATGGATAAGAACCTCTAAGTCTGTTTTAGAAAGCAAACCTCTGATTTTGGCTGTTTTTCAGGTGGTAAAAGGCTGCTGATGTAATTGATTTGATGTGACTGTTGAAGTTAAAGTCTGAGTTCATTATTACTCCCAGATTTCTAACTTGATTTGTCGGTTCCAGAGAGAGAGATTGAAGGTAACTGATGACACTTTCTCTTTGTTTCTGTGGACCAAAGACAATGATTTCAGTTTTGTCTGAGTTTAGAGAGAGAAAGTTGTTTTGCATCCAGACTCTGATTTGCTGAACACAGCGACAGAGTGAATCCACAGGTCCAAGTTCACCTGCTGTCAGTGACACATAAATCTGAGTATCATCTGCGTAATTGTGATAGGACACGTTATTACTGGCTATCAATTGCCCTAACGGCAGCATGTAGAGGTTAAACAGCAGGGGTCCAAGAATTGACCCCTGGGGAACCCCACAGGTCAAAGGCAGAGAATCAGAACTTAAAAATAGTTCTGATTCTCTGAAAACATACAGTATGTGTGGAAGTCGGAGTCCGACATGTTGGGGTACTCAGTAGAACAGGCATGGGTAAACTAAGGCCCGCGGGCCACATGCGGCCCATTAAACGTTTTAATCCGGCCCGCCGAGCTTGAAAAAATTAAATAAATAAACCTTGTTAGTATCATTTCCCTGAAATTCTGATGTTCCATCACCAGATGGCGCACTCTATGATATGGAAAGCCATCGGGGCCAATACACACACGTAAACAAGCGTGTTAGATGTTAAAATAAACAAAATGTTACATTAAACGCTTCGATTTCAAATCTAACGCCGCTAGATATGAAATTTAATGCTCTTGATGTAACATTTAGCACTTGTTTAAAATCTAGCATCATTCTATTGGTCTAATCTAGAGGTTACCAAAGCATGCCATCCATCTGATCCTGTTCCGGCCCCCTGGTCAAATGTTAGATCTCAATGTGGCCAGCGAATCAAAAACTTTGCCCATCCCTGCAGTAGAATGTCCCTCAGAAACACGCTGAGTTACTATGGGGCAGGTGTATTTGTGACTGTGTACCTTTTTGAAAAAGAGGGTAATTTAATGAGTCACTTTTTCTGCCATTACGATGGCGGCTAAGCAGTTTAGAAAAGTTTCTCCTGCTTCGCTACAACCAGTTTTACTGGAGAGAAAAGAATGACTACATCGCCGGTCAGGCAAGACGACTTCTCACAGCAGGAAAAACAACATCTTCGATCAGGAAGGACTACACCTCCAACGTGAAGGACTACCACTCCAAGCAGGATGGACGATATCTCCCTCTAAGACTGTCAGATTACACACACACACACACACACACACACACACACACACACACACAGATTTTCCTCCATTGTCCTTTGAAACAAGTCGATTGAAGCACCATGAAAAAGGGGGCGGGGGTAGATGTTCCTGAATGAAGCTCTGTCTAATCTCACACAGGCTTTCCTTTCTTCTTCCGTCCTTCTCCAGCCTTCTCACCAGGTCAGCAGCCAGTAACAGCAGCTGGTCGGTGGAACCCCTCCACCTCTCCCCCCGCCACACCCACTGAACCCACTACCTGTAATCAGAGAACAAGCTAAACATCTGCTGATCTCACCAGAAACCTCTTTCCTTCTATAATTATCCATAAACTCATCCAATCAGAGTCCTAATTGGTTTATATTCTTAAATCCTGGACGAGTGAAGCTAAAAATGAGAGAAAAACAGAAACAAAGCAGCTGATTAAAAACTCATTAAGCTTGTATGACATCATCATCATCAGGTCTTTATTAGGTTATAGAAGCACTTTGCTTCATTATCATGATGTGTGAAGGAAACATGTGAGTTTAGGCTGAACTAATAAGACTTGTGGACAGATGAGCCAAGAGGTGTGCTGGACCACCAACCCTTTAACTCTGAATAAGTTACTCTAGGGATGTAATGCCTTAGAAATTATTAGTTACAGATATAACGGATAAATTCACACTAAAATATTGAACAATCAGAATTTACATTATTGAGCCCATAAATGGGAAACTTGTGTGTTTCAGCAACCAGTTATCGGTTATTCACAATCAGCATGTTTGCATTCAGGAGGTCCAGAGTTTTATTCTCCCTAGTGGGGCAGTCCACGTATTTGGTGAAGTCTCCAAGTGATCTGTTCATGTTGAAGTGTTTGAAGTAACCAGTTATGATACAGAAGGAGTTAGGTTGTTGTGTCTGAAGGTGGGAAACATGGTTGCAATGTAGACACCGATAGTTTCAGGAGGTACATAAACAGTCATCACCACAACTGATGTAAACTCCTTCGGCAGATAGTGAGGCCTGAGTCCGACCGCCAGCAGCTCCATATGCGGGTTACGGAGATGCTCCTTGATGCAGACATGGCCATGATTGGACCACCGGTCACTCACATGAAGCCCAATCCCACCTCCTCTCTTCTTACCGCTGATGATTGCATCTCTGTCCAACTGCACAGTCACAAAACCAGAAACCTCGACACTACTGTCCGTGATGTGGGAATACAGCCACTCTGTATGGCAGTAAACTGCATTCCCATTTCTCCGCTTGGGTGTTGATTAGCGTCGTTAGCTCCTCGGTCTTGTTAGCCAGTGAGCGCACATTTCCCATGATAACTGCAGGCACAGCAGGCTCAAATCTCCTCCTATTCATCTTAATGTTGGTGCCGGCTCTGCGATACCGACGTCTTCTCCGGATCTCCCTCGGAATTTCATGCCAGACCATGTGGAGCAGGCTCGGTTCGCTCAGAGCTAAAAGCTGGTCGCGCAAGTAAACAATAGCCATACTTCCAGCACAAAAAAAGACTTTTTTAAAAAAAAAAAACATAAACCGTTCCAGTCAGGATTATTTTTAAATAAAAACAAAATAGAGAAGCGAGTAAGCAAAAAAGACCACATCCCTCTGCCTGCTTTATATTATAAAAATGCATTAATATGGTGAGCCTGAAGCAGTCATAAGGGTAACTTTTTTTTATCTCTCACGTTATCTAAATTTATTATAACAGCATTTTATTGACAGTATTTTTTTAACAGTATTTCTAAACCAGGTAAGAAGGAGAAGTGTAGATTTTATTCAATTCAAAGGATGCTGGGTTTGGAACCACCAGGAAAGAGGACTAGAGGAAGACCAAAGAGGAGGTTCATGGATACAGTGAAGGAAGACATGAAGATAGTTGGTGTGACCAAAGAGGATGCAGCAGATAGGGTTAGATGGAAGAAACTGACTTGCTGTGGCGACCCCTGAAGGAAAATGATGAAAAGAGAAGAAGAAAGAACTGTAGTTTACTTGTTGTTGGTTTTAGAAAAATATAAAAACTTTGAGGTGATTCCTCACAACGTGGAGATTTGTTTTCACAAACATGATGTCACCGCAAAATATTGACTTTAAAAAAAAAAAAAAGATTATTTCTAATGTTAAACACTTTCAAAACAATAAAAAGATGCAGAAACTTAAAAGCTTTTAAAATGTTGCCCCTATTTTACACTTTTACACTTTAAAAAAAAACTATTTTTACAATAAAACTCTAAAAAGTTCTGTAAAAAAATACAGTAGAATTTATTTTCAAAAAATTATTAAAATCTTCAGGTGGCGCAGCTGTTGGCACAGTAGCCTCAAACCACGAAGGTGGGGATTGAGTCCTGGAGTGGGGGCGAGGCTTGAAACATTGGCCTCTCTGTGTGGAGTTTGTATGTTCTCCCTATGTATGTGTGGGTTTTCTCCAGGTTCCTCCTACCCTCCAAAAACATGCATGTTAGGTTAATTGGCTGCGATGGAATTGCCCCTAGTAATGATGGCTGAAAATGTGTGTGTGTGTGTGTGTGTGTGTGTGTGTGTGTGTGTGTGTGTGTGTGTGTGTGTGTGTGTGTGTGTGCGAGACCCTGCAACAGATGGGTGACATGTTTGGGGCGTACCCCGCTACTCTCCTGAAAGCAGCCAGGTAATACTTTAAGCACCCCCCGCATCCATTTGGGGATAAGCGGTTCAGAAGATGGAACAAAATAAAATTCTTCCAAACAATCTGTAAATGAGATGTTTTCTCTCTCGTGATTGGTTGAAGCGTTTGTTTAAATCTCTTATTATTGGTTAAAATTTCTGCAATATTTTTGAAATTTTGTTTTGTTTGACTTGTTTTCAAACTTTTTGATTTTTTTTTTTTTTTTCATTTATCAAGAAGTGTTTTTGGCCAAATAAGAATGAAAAAAAAGTTTAGCTGGTTATAAAATTTAATAAAAGTAAACATTTTCTTTTTGAAAACGCCATGTTTGAGGATCATAAAAGGTGAGATAAATATTTTTTCTTTTACATTCACTTCCTTGGCATCCGCAGAGCATCTGCTGCTGTTTACTTTCCTCCTGAATGCTCGTAGCTGTGGTGACTTAAAGCTGTGAGGGAGAGCGTAGGTAACCTGAGCAGAGGTGAGTCCGTACATTGTTTAGTTCACAGGAGGAGAACCTGTGAGATGAAGCAAAGCATCTGATTGGGTTTAAAAGACTTAAAATAAATAAAAACAAAGTAAAAAGTTTATTCTGAAAATCAAGTCATTCATAAATATTTCTGCTGATTTTTCCAAATTCCACAAATAGCCTGATAAATCTCTCGGAAATCTTCCTGCGGGTGATTCTTAAGGAACTCTAAACAGCATCAAACATGTCTGTTCAAGTCCATAGAGTAACACAACACCAGGAGCAGCACGTGTAGCCTGGCCATGAATCATTAACCATCTGCTGGTGGCGGGGAGGACAGGGGCAGAGAAGGCAGGGACGAGGAGGGGGGGGAACGAAGTCTGCTGATTCAAAATGAGAAAGATGTTCATATGGAAGAAAAAAGTTGGAAAATATTTGTTCATTTTGTTTTCCTAACAGTGAATTTCGGGTGGTTTGCACTGCCGGCTCCTTAACAGTATTTTGCTCGTTTAAACCTCAACCTGCTTCTTTCAGAGTGTCTGAGCTTTGGGGTGTCATTGGGAAGCTTAATTATAAACACATCCACTTGTCCCTAAGTAGGCTTACTTCACCTAAGCCTACTTAGGGAAGTAAGCCGACTTACTTCCCTAAGTCGGCTTACTTCCAATATCAGTAAGCCAACTGATTACTGATGTAATTTGAAAATTTACACCTAAGTAGGCACCTAAGTAAGCCTACTTAGGTGAAGTAAGCCTAAGTAGGCTTGCTTCTTGAGTAAGCCTAAGTATTTTTTTTTGTATTTTATTTTATTTTTTGTATTTTATTATCTACTTAGGCTTACTTCACCTAAGTAGGCTAACTATTGGGAAGTAAGCCTAAGTAGGTGAAGTAAGCCTTAGTAGGCTTAGTACGCCTACTTAGGTTTACTTAAGTAAACCCTCCCCCTCCACTGCTTTCTTGGTGACAAAACAGGATGTGCTCAAGCTCTTCCGCAAGCAAAACCCTCGGAAAGCTTCGGGCCCAGATGGTGTCTCCCCGGCCACCCTGAAACACTGTGCTGAGGAACTGTCTCCAGTTTTCACAGACATTTTCAACACCTCGCTGAAGACATGCCGCGTTCCAGCCTGCTTCAAGCTGTCCACCATCGTTCCTGTTCCCAAGAAGCCCCGTATCACTGGACTTAATGACTACAGGCCTGTGGCACTTACGTCTGTAGTCATGAAGTCATTCGAACGCCTGGTCCTCCCTCATCTCAAGCACTTCACCTCTCCCTCTCTGGACCCTCTGCAGTTTGCCTACAGAGCCAACAGGTCTGTAGACGACGCCATCAACCTGGCCCTCCACTTCACCCTGCAGCACCTGGACTCCCCGGGAACCTATGCCAGGATCCTGTTTGTGGACTTCAGCTCTGCATTCAACACCATCCTACCTACCCTGCTTCAGGACAAGCTCTCCCAGCTCAACGTGCCTGACTCCACCTGCAGGTGGATTACTGACTTCCTAACAGACCGGAGGCAGTGCGTGCGGCTGGGGAAGAATGTCTCCACCTCTCGGACTATCAACACAGGATCTCCACAGGGCTGTGTCCTCTCTCCCCTGCTCTTCTCCCTGTACACCAACTGCTGCACCTCCAGCCATGACTCTGTCAAACTGATCAAGTTTGCGGACGACACCACTCTCATTGGGCTCATCTCTGATGGTGATGAGTCGGCCTACAGGATGGAGGTAGACCGGCTGGTGTCCTGGTGCAGCAACAACAACCTGGAGCTCAACGCTCAGAAGACAGTGGAGATGATCGTGGACTTTAGGAAAGCTATAGCACCCATTACCCCCCTTGCACTGACAGACTCCCCCATCACCACTGTAGACTCTTTCCGCTTCCTCGGCACTACCATCACACAGGACCTAAAGTGGGAGCCGTCCATCAGCTCCCTGATCAAAAAGGCCCAGCAGAGGATGTACTTTCTGCGGCAGTTGAAGAAAGCCAAGCTGCCCGCCCAGATGTTGATGCAGTTTTACAGAGCCATCATCGAGTCTGTCCTCACCTCCTCCATCACCGTGTGGTACGCTGGAGCCACAGCCAGGGACAAACACAGACTGCAGCGCATTGTGCGCTCCGCAGAGAAGGTGATCGGCTGCAGCCTTCCATCTCTCGAAGACCTGTACGTCTCCAGGACTCGGGGGCGTGCAGGTCGGATAGCAGCTGACCCTTCCCACCCTGGACATGGACTTTTTGAGCGACTCCCCTCGGGCAGGAGGCTCCGGTCCATTCGGACCAGAACGTCCCGCCACAAAAACAGCTTCTTCCCTTCTGCCGTTAGTCTAATTAATACTTTATAACCTGAACCCCACATCTCTTAGTCACCTCCCTCTTGTCACTTTACTATCTTTATTATTTTTTATTACATATTTTCTATGACATTGCACTACTTTTCTTTTTCTTTCTGAGCACTCTGTTTTGTTAAAATTATTTTTATTTATTTTATTATTTTTATCTTATATTATTGCACACCTGTATCAAAGCAAGTTCCTAGTCTCTGATATTCTCATTGACATGGCAATAAAAGCATTCTGATTCTGATTCTGATTCTGATTCTGATTACTTACTTAAGGTTTACTTAGGTTGCTTACTTCACCATCATTTCAATTAACATCCAAACGCGCTGTCCTAATCAGAGGTGTCAAGTAACGAAGTAAGACTACTTCGTTACCTTACTCAAGTAGAAAATCTCGTTATCTTTACTTTAACGAAGTAATTATTTTTTTGTCTACTTTTTACTTTTACTCACTACTTTTTTATGCAATTATCTGTACTTTTACGTTGTTAATTTTATGAAAAGTAGTCGCTACTTTCGCCATTTTGTCACCGTTAAAAAGCCGCGACTGTTTGTCGGCGTTTTTTTTTTTTTATGAACCCTGAATGCATCAAACAAAGGAACAGAGGAATGATTGGGTGAAAGGTCCAGTCAATCATTACTTTGGGGCGAGCAGCACCGCCCACAAACTTTTAAAGAGCAGGGACGTCAATTTCCGTGTTTGAGACTCGGGCTCGGAAATCAAAGTGTTTCTGATGCTGCAACACTGAACTTTGATTGAATTATCAGTTTTTAAAAAAAACAACAGCAAAGAAATGTTTTATTATTATTTTCAGTCTGCGGTTATTGTAAACGTCTTTGCTGAAAATGTTGTAGATGGTATTTTTATAAAAATAACTTTGATCTGTGACGCACTATTTTATCTTTAGAAAAAAAGCTAATTGAACTGATTAATCCATAAATAGTAGTGGATGAAGTATTTGTGCTTAAAAGCCTCCAAAATGTTATTGATTAGTTTATAAAGACTGACTGAGGAGATTAAAACTACACATCGCTTAGATTTTGTATCATGTAGATAATAATAATAATAATAATAATGTATTTTATTTATAATGCACTCTATACCTGAAATCAAGCCTCAGAGTGCTACATGGATTAAAACATTAAAACTTAAAACAATTAAAACAGTACAGTACAATAAAAACAAACATACAATGCAAACAAATTTAAAAATGATAAGCTTTTTTAAAAAGGTGGGTTTTTAGTCCTTTTTTAAAGGCATCCTCCGTCTGTGGGGCCCTGAGGTAGTCTGGGAGGGCATTCCACAGGCGGGGAGCAGCAGCCTTGAAGGCCCTGTCGCCCATTGTTTTTAGCCGTGTCCTGGGTGGGTTCAGACGATGCTGTTGGCCTGACCGGGTCCTGGTTGAGGTATTGAGTGTGAGTAGTTCTGAGAGGTAAGTGGGGGCCTCACCGTGCAGACAGTGATGGGTGTGAAGGAGGACCTTATATTCAATACGGAGGTGAACGGGAAGCCAGTGAAGGCTGTGAAGGATGGGGGTGATGTGCTCGTATTTCCGCACCCTCATCAGGACCCTGGCAGCGCTGTTCTGAACATACTGGAGCTTTTGAGTGCTCCTGCCAGGGATCCCAATGAGAAGCGCATTACAGTAATCCAGCCTGGAGGAGACAAAGGCATGGACGAGCTTCTCAGCAGCCGGGAGGGAGAGAGATGGACGAAGTTTTGAGATGTTACGGAGGTGAAAGAAGGAAGTTTTGCAAATGTGGGTGACATGATTGTCAAAGGTGAGGTGGGGGTCAAACTTAACCCCAAGGTTGGTAACAGAGGGAGAGAGGGGAATGTTGTGGCCAAAGAGGGAAATTGAGTTTATGGGGGAGGAGCGAAGTTGTTGAGGGGTACCAATTTAAAATGGCTTCGGTTTTAGACCCGTTTAACTGAAGAAAATTTTGGCTCATCCATGCCTTTATGTCCTCCAGGCAGGAGCTGAGGTGTTTGAGAGTGGCAGAGGGGGACCCAGAGGGAGTGACTTTGAGGTAGAGCTGTGTGTCGTCCGCATAGCATTGGAAATGAATGCCATGTGTGCTGATGACACTACCAAGGGGGAGCATGTAAATTGTGAAGAGGGTAGGACCGAGCACGGAGCCCTGGGGGACCCCACAGCTGACTGTGTGGGTTCTGGATTTAGCTTCCCCCAGGACCACGCACTCGGTCCGATCAGTGAGGTAGGATTGAAACCATTGAAGGACAGTGCCTGAGAGTCCAATGTGGTGCTGAAGATGGTGGAGAAGGATGATGTGATCAATGGTGTCAAATGCAGCAGAGAGGTCGAGGAGAATAAGGAGCGATGTGGAACCGGAATCAGAGACCATCAGCAGGTCACTGGTGACTCTGATCAAAGCTGTCTCTGTGCTGTGGAATGGGCGAAAACCAGATTGAAATTTCTCATAGAGGTTATTTGATTTTAGATGATTATGAAGCTGAGAGGAGACAATTTTTTCAAGAATTTTGGATATGAAAGGAAGATTTGAGATTGGGCGGTAATTTGATAAGACTTGAGGGTCAAGGGTGGGTTTTTTGAGAAATGGTTTGACGAGAGCTGTTTTGAGGGATGGCGGGATGATGCCGGTCTCAAGAGAGAGATTGATAATTTTGGTAATGAGGGGAGTGATCAGTTTGTTATGGTTTTTAAGCAGAGGGGACGGGAGGGGGTCCAAAGATGATGTGGATGATTTAGAGTTACGGATAGTCTTCTCGACCTCCTGCTGCGCTGTGGGGGAAAAGTGAGAAAAATGCTTTTGGAAAGACGGGGATGGAGTTTCATTTGTGAAACTGTGTGTCAGGGTAGAACGAATATTATCGATTTTGGAGGTGAAATAATCAAGGAATCGGTTGCAGTTTGTTACTGTGGGAGTTTGATGTGTGGAAATCTGTGGTCTGAGAAGATGATTGATGGTTGAGAATAATTTTTTTGAGTTTCCTGAATTGTTATTGATGATTGAGGAGTAGTGTTCTGACCTGGCCGATGTGAGAGCTTTGGCGTAGGAGCGTTGGTGTTCCCGGTAGGCCAACTCATGCACCGTCAGGCCGGATGTTTGGTACGCACGCTCCAGGACACGGCCAGATCTTTTCATGGCTCTGAGCCTGTCTGTGAACCAGGGAGCTGAACGAGTGAATGTGACAGTCCGGGTTTTAAGAGGGGCATGGAGATCCAGGATGGAGGTGAGACTGGAGTTGTAGTAGTCCATGAGATTGCTGAATGATGTAGGCTCGTCGCTGCTGATGATGTCACAAAAGAGTAAAAGTTTTTGCTCCGCCCCCTTCTGCTCAGGAAGCTTGTGCGTTTGCTCAGACACTTAAAAAATTAGAGGGAACATTGGTCAAAACTTCCCGATAGTGTCTAGAAAAATACAACTAAACTAAACGTAGCTGCATCCCTGTAACTTTAAATCAGATGCTGTTTATCAACACATCATCTGGTCCAGAGTCTAGCAAAACAAACTAACTTTAGCCACCAGCTCGTGGCAACTCTAGAAAAAAGATATTTACCTACTTAATTACAAAGACACTGCTTTCTCTCGGCATGATACCTTGGTGCCAAGAGAGGGCAAATTTAAAATTAAAGCAGGTTTACAGTAAATAAAGACGTGTCTTCTTTAACCTCCACGTCCCTGGGTGGGCTTAAACCACAATCCTGTTGGTTAGCAGCCAAACGTGCTAGGCTATTGCTCGAGGAGGGCCGTCATACTTTCTTATGTGGGTTTTGCAAGTTACAACTAACTAAATATAGCCTCAGTTTTTTTTTAATATTAAAATGATGTTTAAGTCCTATGTCCCAAAGACTGGCAAAGGGGTCACCTTAATTTGTTACGTTTGGTGTCAACAGAAGGTATTTATAAGCATAAACACTGTTGACATCAAGATGAAATCAATACTAGCCTTTCACATTCACATCCCTGGGTGGGCTCGAACCACCATTCCTTTCGGTTAATAGCCGAACGCGCTAACCTATTGCGCCACAGAGACTTGACTGTGTTCTACATGCTCACAAACAATCAATCCTGATTCCCTTCTCAGTTAGATTGAGTGCGTTGCAAAAGTTCCTTTTTGACTTTTTTCAATCTGAATTTTGACTTTTTGTCAATTATAAATATAGAAAGATCATTCCAGATGGGCAAAAGGCTTCACCAAGTCAGAGTTTTTCTGAATCCATTTGTGTTTCTTCGCTTCTGAAGGGGAATTAGCTCAAATGGTAGAGCGCTCGCTTAGCGTGTGAGAGGTAATGGGATCGATGCCCATATTCTCCAAAAGAGTTGTAATTATGACAAAACTTGATTTAATGATTGTATTTTCCAAAAAAAATCACACTGTTAATAAAACATGTTTTTGTTTGTATTTTTTACTTTTTATACATTTAAAAAGACTCCAGGAACTTGTGATGTGTCCTGGCTAAAGCTCTATTGGGCCAGTCACTGGATGGCATTTTTTTTGATTCTTCATTTTGTATATTCCTCAATTACAAATGCAGACAGATTCATGTAAAGAGAACAAGGTTTTTGGCAAATGATTGTATTTAGTTTCATTAATTTTACTTGCATTTCTCAGCTTCTCAAGAGGAACTAGGCTCAGATTGTTTATCAAGACATTATTTGGCCAGGATTCTAGCAAAACAAACCAACTGTAGCCAACGACTCCAGACAATAACGTATCCAGCTATCATAAAAAAGATTGAAAGTTGTCTTCTGGACAGTGTATTTTCTGATCGAGACGTTTCAACTTCCACCCGGAAATCATTTCCAATCTGATGAAACAGTCTGAGAACTGGTTCTATATATATTGAGTTCTGTAAGGAGTGGCTAACCCAAACCTCATTCAACCGTGATTGGACAGGTCAGTACCTTGTTAAGTTATAAGTGGGTGGAGTTAAACTCTAAAGTCTAATTGACTCCTATTGACCTCACGAAACTTAACAACCAGTAAGATGCTCCCTTATTGCTCATGTGATAATATCCCTTTGAACTGAAAGAGAGGATAGATACTCAGTTAAGAAGCTTCCTCTTTGGACCAGGGAGGGAGAATGCTGTTGTAAACACCAGGTAGGTTTTATCTTGAGGCTCCATTCCTGTTCAGAGAGGTTTTCTTTCTTCACAAAGATGGCTTCTGAGTATATCTGGCTACTTACGTACAAAGGTACTGCTTTTTCTAGGATGTTACCATGGTGCCATGAGAAGGCAAATCTAAATTTTAAATTTTCTGTACAGTAAATAAAGGTAAGTGTCTTTAACCTCCACGTCCCTGGGTGGGCTCGAACCACCATCCTTTCGGTTAACAGCCAAAAGCGCTAGCCTATTGCGCCACAGAGACTTGACTGCCCTTCTACATGCTCGCAAACACCCAATCCTGATTCCCTTCTCAGTTAGGGTAAGTGCTTAAAGTTAATGAGTACCATCAGACCTTCTTGTGTGGGTTTTTCAAATTACAACAAACCTATATAGCTTCAGTCCCCTTCTTTTTAAATTAAATACTGTTTACCTTTAACTTTGTCCCAAACAAGGAATTCCAATTGTTTCTACTCTTGAAGGAGATGTTATAGATGTTGTTCATGACTGTAAGTACCTTGGTGTCTGGATTGAGGACTCACTTTTAAACCACACATGGAGAAACTAGTGAAGAAATTAAAACTTACATTCTTTTTATGAGTAAGTATTTTCCGTGCCTTCAGATGGTGGACATTGTTTATGATGCAGCCCTCAGGTTCATAACCAACTGTAAATGTATGACACATTATTTTGACTTGTACTTATGAGTGGGATGGACTTCAATGGCCACTACGCAGCAGGGACGCTTCCCCAGCTAACAATTTAATGTTCCCAGAACGTTCTGAAAAGGCTGTTTAAAGGTTTGCAGAACGTTCCTTTAAGGGTTATTTTTGGTTCTCTAAAGGTAAATCAGAAAGTTTCATCATGGGAGTAGGATGTTATTTTTTTGGACTTTTCAGAATGGTTACCTTAAGGTGCTCAGAACATTCCTCTAAACTTAATCTTAACCTTCAGGGAACCATTACACAATGTTCTTAGAAAGTTCTAAGTAACCTAGAAAACTAACCTTCAGGCAACCCTCACAAAACCTTCATAGAACCTTCTCACAACCTCCACAGAACCTTCAGCTAACCTCAGACAAAACTAACCTTCACAAAACCTTCACAGAACCCTCAGACAACCTTATGCTCCACCTAAACCTACATGAAGTTTTTTTTAAAAAAACAAGAAAAGCCGTTTTATGAAAGTTCTTCATTTTATTTTACAGAAGAAACAGGATGTGGGTCCATTCTGAAAGAAAAACAAGTACCATATTTTCACGACCATAAGGCACATATAAAAGTCTTGGATTTTCATTTAAACACGCGGTGCACCCTTTCATGAAGTGCAGCCTATGTGTGTTGTGAAAAAACAAGTGAACCAGATGAACACTACGCTTGCTGTGATTCCGGGAGGTCTGACAAAGGAACTCCAACCGCTGGACATCGGCGAGAACCGGCCGTTCAAAGTAAGGCTGCGAGCGGTGTGGGAGCGATGGATGACCTGAGGAGACCACAGCTTAACAAAGGGTGGAAGGCAGCATCGGGCGAGTTACGCCACAGTTTGCCAGTGGATTGTAGATGCTTGGGCTAACGTGTCTGCTGGCACTGTTGTTCGAGCTCTTGCAAAAGCAGGCATCATTTCCAAAGAGCTGCACGGTACAGAAAGTGACTCTGACAGTGAGGAAAGTGAACCTGCGAGGTTGGATTTAGAGCAGCTGTTAGATTCTGAAACAGAGGATGAGGACTTGGATGGATTTGATAAATGACTTTATGACGACTGTAACTAATATTTAGTCTGCTTGTGTGTGTGTTGTTGTAAGGCGGACGTACGCGGTGCACCCTTTCATGAAGTGCAGCCTATGTGTGTTGTGAAAAAACAAGTGAACCATATGAACACTACGCTTGCTGTGATTCCGGGAGGTCTGACAAAGGAACTCCAACCGCTGGACATCGGCGAGAACCGGCCGTTCAAAGTAAGGCTGCGAGCGGCGTGGGAGGGAGGGATGACCAGAGGACACCGCAGCTTCATGAAGGGTGGAAGGCAGCGCCGGGCGAGTTACGCCACAGTTTGCCAGTGGATTGTAGATGCTTGGGCTAACGTGTCTGCTGGCACTGTTGTTCGAGATTTCACAAAACAGGCATCATTTCCAAAGAGCCGCACGGTACAGAAAGTGACTCTGACAGTGAGGAAAGTGAACCTGCAAGGTTGGATTTAGAGCAGCTGTTAGATTCTGAAACAGAGGATGAGGACTTGGATGGATTTGATAAATGACTTTATGACGACTGTAACTAATATTTAGTCTGCTTGTGTGTGTGTTGTTGTAAGGCGGACGTACGAAGTAGAGGATATGTAAATAAAACCCGCGTCCGATCATCAGGTGCACCTTATGTGTGGGTTAAATACAGAGCAGATGAAACTGGGACTGCTTCTTTTAATATGGTGCACCTTTTGGTCGTGAAAATACGGTAGATAAGCCGGCTTACAATCTAAAGGTGAAGGCAACAAGTGTGCTGAAAAAAAAAAAGAAAGATTCAAATGACTAAATGTTCAGTTTGTACAAAGAAGAATGAGAAATTACAGCCACTCACTCCCAGAGAATTGGGTATGTTGTGAATCAAAGTTCTGTCATCTAAAAAAAAGGAAGAAAACCAACCATCAAACAAAAGTAACTTTATGGCTTTTAATGAACCAAAAATTATAAAGATGCCTCCCAAGCGCCTCACCGGTGGGGTGTTTCGGGCACGTTCCCCCGGGAAGAGACCAAGAGGCAGACCCCGGACCTGCTGGAGAGACTATGTCTTACAGCTGGCCGGGGAACGACTCAAGATCCTTCCGGGTGAGCTGGAGGATGTAACCGGGGGAGAGAAGCCTGGGCTTCCCATCTGAAGCTATTGCTCCCGCGACCATGCCCCGGATAAGCGGAAGACGACGGAACAAAACCCTAACGTGAGAAAGAGTGGCATACAGATATGACAGAAAGATTTGTTTTAAGACTCACTGTTGGAGTTCTCTCTAACCAGGATGTTGGCAATACTTCCACACTCTCATCGGTGAACTCAACAACACTGTTTCTACATCTGTCAAAAAAGCAAGGCCACTTGTAAAGCATTACAATTCGTCCAATACAGATATGAAAATACTCAATTATGGCTTGATCTCTTTCAGGGACCAACTTAATGATGGAGTCCGTCCTCCTAACTTTGAAATAGCCAATTATTCTGGAATCCCAGGGTCCACTGGTTCAGTCTTCTCAAATACCCTGCACAAAATCCTCTTTTTCCTCTCCAAGGTGGCCTCACAGCACTTGGGTGTAGATCCTGCTACATCTCGGACGTTAAGCAAGCGCTCTGCCATTTGAAATAATTTAACTTTGTGAGTAGAAAAACAGAAATGGATTTAGTAAAACTCTGAAATGACAAAGCCGTTCATCTGTTCCGTTCCATTCCGTCGTCTTCCGCTCATCCGGGGCTGGGTCGTGGGGGCAAAAGCCTCAGACAGGAAGCCCAGGCATCTCTCACCCCGGCTGCATCCTCTAGCTCACCTGGAAGGATCCCCAGTGGTTCCCCGGCCAGCTGTGAGACATAGTCTCTCCAGCGGGTCCGGGGTCTGCCTCTTGGTCTCCTCCCGGTGAGACGTGCCCGAAACACCTCACCAGCAAGGCGCTCAGGAGGCATCCTGACCAGATGCCCGAACCACCTCATCTGGTTCCGCTTGACCTGGTGGAGGAGGGGCTCGACACTGAGCTCCTCCCGGATGGCAGAATTCCTCACCCGATCTCTGAGTGAGAGCCCAGCCACCATGCGGAGGAAGCTCATTTTGGCCGCTTGGATCCAAGATCTCATTCTTTCATTTGTCTATCTGCAGTAATATTTATGTAATCTTTCTTTCTTGTATTTTTCATTGACAAATAGTCAAGTTTAAGATTGAAAAAGGGACGTAACGGAATCTACGCCTGTATTCTCCAAAAGATTCTCTGGAATTTCCCTTCTTTATTCTCTAGAATAAAACTTGTATCTAGCAACTCATTTAAAAAGGCACTGTTTTTCTAAGTCTTAATCTTAGCGTTCCAAAGTAGGCCCGAACCACCACCCTGTTTTTCAAAAGCAGATTGTGCCATAGAGATTCACCTGTTTTTATACATGCTCACAGATACCCGATCATGATTCCCTTCTCAGTCAACTTGAGTGCATCGTGGAGTGCCATCAAACCTTCTTATGTAGGTTTTGCTGTTTACACCAAACCCAGCTTCAGTCTCCTTTCCCCTTCAACTGTCATATTGCCATGTAGTCAACAGAAGGCAGTTATAAATTTGAACCCTGTTGACAGGGAGATGAAACCAATGCTTTTCTTTAACTTTCCCGTCCCTGGGTGGGCTCGAATCACCATCCTTTGGGTTAACAGCCGAACGCGCTAGCCTATTGCGCCACAGATACTTGCCTGTCTCTTCCATGCTTGCAAACAGCCAATCCTGATTCCCTTCTCAGGTAGCTTGGGTACTTGATGGAGTGCCGGTCAAACCCAAACATTTACATTCAAATAATAGAAAACCATAAAATCAAAAATTAAAATCCTTAATAAAAAAGAATGTCTTCAGACCTTTTTTTTATTTCCACACTGTGTTGGGAACTCGAGGAGTTCTGGGAGCTCATTCCAAAGTCGTGAGCAAATGGCCCGGAAGTTTTGTTGTATTTTTTGAAGTCTTTGGAAGTTTTGACAGCGCTTTGCAAATGTCGAGCACTCAAAGTAGCTGGTGATTCAATCTGTATTAGTCGTTTGCAAGCATGTGATGGTCAGCCTCATCTCTGTGGCACACAGGGTTGGTGTGTTCGGCTGTTAACCAAAAGGAAGGTGGGTTGATTCTGCCCTGGGACGTAAGGGTTGAATTGGCTTCTTTTAACTCTCAACAGGGCTGTAAAGTGTCCTTAGTGCACGGGTCATCAACCTGTGGCTCCTTAGCGCTGCCCTAGTGCCTCCCTATGAGAAGGGTGGAATCCCAGGCTGTTGGAAACAAACCAGAGGCTGTGAAAAAAGCCATCGACCTCGATGAATGCCAAATAGAAAAGGAATGAGATGCTAAATTTAAACTCCCAAACTGGTAAAATAAGAATAGAACGATTCCCTACCTGGTGCTTTACCTCAGGACAGTGGATCAATGGCCTTGTTGAGCCTCTTGTCGGTGGGTGGTAAGTCCCCTTCTTCCGTGGTGGGCAGTCAGTTGATGTTCTTCATGGCTGTTTTTTTATGACTGTGTTTTTTTTCTGGAGTATATCTCCACGTAATGTTCATCCCATCTCTACATCTTCTCTTCAGGCTCCTTGACAATGTCACTGGAGGTGGACTTGAGAGGTGCAAGCTTGACAGCTTTCTTCATCCCCTCGTACATGGCACGGATATTTCCACAGTCCTCTAGATGTCACAGCAGAGTTTTAGCTAGTAGTCATTGGACACATCTGCGGGTGACTCTCTTGGCATTGTTGCGAGCTTGTTTGTAGGAATCATTGTTTTCAAGTCGGGCTTCCTCTTGTATTCTATATTTAGCATCCTTGGCGGCTATGACAGGCTCCATCTCATCCATACCGGTCTCAAACCAGTCCTCATTCTTTCTGGTTCTTTTCCCAAAGGTGTCTGAGGCAGCCTGATAGATGGCATCACGGATGAAATCCCAGCGTGCTGTGACGCTGTCGGTCGGGGAGTCTTCTTTGTTGACAGCCTCAGTAAAGTGTTCACGTACTTCAGGCTCTGCAGTTCTAGCCGTGTCAATATGAGGGCTGCCCTCTTGCTTTGAGCGCTGGATCCTTCTGGGTTGCGGACACACTATGATACCAATCAAGAAGTGGTTGGTGTCGCAGGCAGCACTAAGAAAGCAAGGATCTTCTGGTGATGACGAAGTCAAGCTGGTGCCATTGCTTTGACCAGGGATGTCTCCATGACACCCCGTGGTGGGACTTGGTAGAGTAAAAGGCGTTGATGAACGTGAGATCATAAAAGGGACAGAGTTCAAGTAGTCACTGTCCTTTCCCAGTAAGCTTGCCAATGCCAAAGGGCCCAATGCAGCATTGCCAGAATAAGTTGTGCGCATCTACGTGGCTTTGAAGTCTCCAAGAAGGAGTATGATTACGTTCCCTGTCATCTCTCTGATCTTTGCCTCAACCCAAAAAGTAATGCTAATGTATCAGCTGATGGACTTCAAGTTAGTTTCTTAAAGAAACAGGAGCTTTCATAAAAACGTACAAAGGAAAATCAATATTAGAAGAATCTTCTTCTCCTTCCTCCATCTCCCTTCAGGGGCCACCACAGCAAGTCAGTTTCTTCCATCTAACCCTATCTGCTACATCCTCTTCAGTCACACAAACTATCTTCATGTCTTCCTTCACTGTATCCATGAACGTCCTCTTTGTTCTTCTGAACCCTTTTTGGCGGTTAGGAAATGCTGATCGGCCATCTTTAAACGGCAGAAAAAAGGAAAAATTCATTTTTAGAACTTAAAAAAGCTTCCGGTTGCTCGGTTTGGAGGAGCAGGAGAGAATCTGGAGTTTTTTTGGGAATTTGAGATTGTTTTGTGTAGAATATTTGACTTTCTTCCTCGGAATACGTGACTTTAGTCTTCCTGCTGTTGCTGGTTGCCGGTACCGGCGTCATGGCCGGTTCAGCTGGTGCTGAGGACATTTGTGAGCGACTGACGCGGCGTCACGCTATTAAGTTGGTGCCTACGGTGGCGTGTTCGATAGAAGACGCTGCGCTTGCTGTGGGCAAGGAGGTTGGTTGCGACCACATCAGGTCCGCGTCCCGGATGAATGGCTCGATTGTGCTCTTCCTGGCCAGCACGGAGAAAGTGGCGGAAGCGGTGGGAAAGGGCGGGTTATCCACGGCGTTCTGACACCTGTGCTGCCTCTGGTGAGTCCAGCCAGACGGGTCGTGGTGTCTAACGTGCTGCCGTTCTTGCGCAGTGATACTCTTGCTGCAGAACTGTCCCGCTTCGGCCGCATCGTGTCTCCGTTTAGGAGGATGCCTCTAGGAAGTATAACTCTGTCTCTCAAGCACGTCTTCTGTCACCGCAGGCACGCCCTCATTGTGCTTGCAGACAACCGGTCTGACCTCAACGTCTCTTTCAACTTTCGTTTTGATGGTACCTATACTGTTCACGCTACCACCGATGAGATGAAATGTTTTGCTTGTGGCAAAGAAGGCCACTTGATCCGCTCCTGTCCTGAACGTAAGGGCCCGGGCCCGCCGTGCGCCGCTGCCCCGCATGGGGTTGAGGGATGACGCTGGTGCGGAGGCGGCTACGACGTTGTCCACCGAACCTGATGCTCCTACCTCTGCTGTTCCTGTCCCTCCCACGCTTTCATCTGACCAACAGGCACCCGAGGATCCTGGGTCTGAACCTGCACCTGACGCCGTGCCACTTGTTGTGGAGCGTGCTGAGAAGGATCCGTCTGCGTCTGGCGTGGACGCTGAGTGTGTAGACACGGGCTCTGCCTCTCAGGCCCAGATAGAAGAGCTTTCCACTGTTGAGAACTGCTTGAGTGATTCCGACCTCTCCTCCTGTGTGGATGTGGAGTTCCCTGTCTCGTTTCAGAAAAGAAAAATAGACGTTTCTCGGCATGGTGACTCCAGCAGGGCCAAATTGGCTAACAGTTCTGGGGTGAGTGAGCAGCTTTACTCCGTAGCTGACATCAAACTATTCTTGAAGACTACGAAAGGTTCGCGAAATGTAAATGTGGTGGATTATTTTCCGAATCTGAAACTGTTTGAGGACTCAGCCCGACCGCTCACTCGTGCCTCTTCTGGAGAGTGTTCGCTGACTGACCAGGAGGTTTACCGATTAAAGACGTTTCTGTCCAAAGTTACGGCCCAAGTGGCTAGTCAAGACTAGTGTGTATATTATGGGAGTTGTTCTATGTTTGATGTATTTTGTGTGTTTCTTTTTCTTCATCATGTGTACTTTTAACATTGGTACTCTGAATGTGAACAGAGCTAGGAGTAGATCCAAGCG
Source organism: Neostethus bicornis (assembly GCA_902685375.1). Classification (NCBI taxonomy): domain Eukaryota; kingdom Metazoa; phylum Chordata; class Actinopteri; order Atheriniformes; family Phallostethidae; genus Neostethus; species Neostethus bicornis. Next base: position 2,450,510 of record LR738551.1, read on the forward strand.
TGCGGCACTGTTTCATGTATTTCAAATGAAAAAACTGGATTTAGTTTTCCTCCAGGAAACACACAGCACTCCTGATTTAGAGGCTGAGTGGGACAGGGAGTGGGCTGCTCAGGTGTATTTTAGCCATGGCTCGTCCAACAGCGCTGGGGTGGCACTCTTGTTCTCCAGATCTTTTCTGCCAGTCTCTATGGAGGTAGAGGAAGTAGTAATGAGGGGCGGTTTTGAGAGTTAGGGCTCGTTTTGAGAACGTTTTCCTAGTTCTTGTCTGTGTGTATCTGCCTTGTGCCAGCACGCGGAGACTGGAGGCTTTAGACTCTCTAGACCGGGGTGTACGGGAGTGCAGTGACAGTGAGGAATACCTGTTTGTGGTTGGGGATTTTAACAGTACTTTAGAGCCACATCTGGACAGGAACCATGCTGAGTGTTCACGTACTTCAGGCTCTGCAATTCTAGTCGTGTCAATATGAGGGCTGCCCTCTTGCTTTGAGCGCTGGATTCTTCTGGGTTGCGGACACACTATGATACCAATCAAGAAGTGGTTGGTGTCGCAGGCAGCACTAAGAAAGCAAGGATCTTCTGGTGATGACGAAGTCAAGCTGGTGCCATTGCTTTGACCAGGGATGTCTCCATGACACCCCGTGGTGGGACTTGGTGGAGTAGAAGGTGTTGTTGATTGCGAGATCCTGAAAGGGACAGAGCTCAAGTAGTCACTGTCCATTCCCGTTAAGCTTGCCAATGCCAATGGGCCCAATGCAGCGTTGCCAGAATAAGTTGTGCGCATCTACGTGGCTTTGAAGTCTCCAAGGAGTATGTTTTTGTTCCCTGTCATCTCTCTGATCTTTACCTCAATCCTAAAAAGTAATGCTAAAGTAATGCTAGTGTATCAGCTGATGGACTTCAAGTTAGTTTCTTAAAGAAACAGGAGCTTTCATAAAAACATATAAAGGAAAATCAATATTAGAAGAATCTTCTTCTCCTTACTCCATCTCCCTTCAGGGGCTACCACGGCAAGTCAGCTTCTTCCATCTAACCCTATCTGCTGCATCCTCTTCGGTCACACCAACTATCTTCATGTCTTCCTTCACTGTATCCATGAACCTCCTCTTTGGTCTTCCTCTAGGCCTCTTTCCTGGTGGTTCCAAACCCAGCATCCTTCTTCTGATGTACTCTCTCTCTCTCCTCCATTCATGTTCAAACCATCCAGAAAAATGTTCTGAAATATTTAAAAAATGCCAAAACTAATATTTGAAAAAGTCTGCAACGTTTTTAAAAAATGCCGATCATCTAATTTGCCAAAGCCAAGTCCATAGTTAAGAAAAATTACAATACTAGACAAAAATAAGTACAAAAGCTTCTTCAACTGTTACAAAAAATGTTCTGAACAGTTAAAAACAGTTAAAAACTGTTGAAGATCAAGTACATTTGGCTGTTAAAGGAGGAGCTCCTGAAAGTGCTGCCTGTTGGGTTGGTGCATTTTTAAAAATAAACAAAGGAAAAACAAACAGCCGAACGTCATAGCCTTTCAGCGTTGCCAGGTGTACGATAATTATCGTATTTGTACGATATTTTTGCCATCTGTATGATGTACGATCAATAATTGTAAAAAATGCTCAAAATACGATAACTGTGTTTGTCGGAGGTCTTTTTTTTCTTTTTTTTAAATGTACTCTGAATGCATCGCGCTAAGGAACAGATGAATGATTGGCTGAAAGGTCCAGTCAATCATTCTGGCTAGTGATTCCTTACATTGGGGCGAGTAACACCGCAGTATTTAACAGTATTTAAAAAAACAAACAAAAAAAATGATTTTTGATGCACTATTTTTTGGAAAAAAGCTAGTTTGAATTGATTAAGTCGGACACACTTAATCGTAGTGATGAGGGGTGAAGTAGTATGGCTTCGAAGCATCCAAAATGATGTTCATCAGTTCATAAAGACTGACCAAAGCGACGACACATCACTTATATTTAGTATACTATAGGTCTTGGGGTTAACTTTAAAAAAAATCTGAAATATACAGTGTATATAATAAGAATAACTATTACTAATAATGCAATAACTAGGACGCTGCATCGGTCCGTCGTTGTAAAGAGAGAGCTGAGCGGAAAAGCAAAGCTCTCGATTTACAAGTCGATCTACTTTCCTACCCTCACCATGGTAACCAGGATCTATGTTCCTACCCTCACCATGGTAACCAGGATCTACATTCCTACCCTCATCGTGGTAACCAGGATCTATGTTTCTACCCTCACCATGGTAACCAGGATCTACATTCCTACCCTCATCGTGGTAACCAGGATCTATGTTCCTACCCTCACCATGGTAACCAGGATCTACATTCCTACCCTCATCGTGGTAACCAGGATCTATGTTTCTACCCTCACCATGGTAACCAGGATCTACGTTCCTACCCTCACCGTGGTAACCAGGATCTACGTTACAACCCTCACTCATGGTAACCAGGATCTACGTTCCTACCCTCACCATGGTAACCAGGATCTACGTTCCTACCCTCACCATGGTAACCAGGATCTACGTTCCTACCCTCATCATGGTAACCAGGATCTACGTTCCTACCCTCACCATGGTAACCAGTATCTACGTTCCTACCCTCACCATGATAACCAGGAGCTACGTTCCTACCGTCACCATGGTAACCAGGATCTACGTTCCTACCCTCACCATGGTAACCAGGATCTACATTCCTACTCTCACCATGGTAACCAGGATCTAAGTTCCTACGCTCACCATGGTAACCACGATCTACGTTCCTACCCTCACCATCGTAACCAGGATCTACGTTTCTGGCATAGGTTAGGTTGTTTGGCCACTAATTCCTGACTCATTTTGTCACACACTCATTCCCTTAGGAATTCCTTTAGGAAAGAGTGTGTTGACAGACTCGCGATCTGTTCGTGGTGTACCCTGCCTCTTGCCTTGAATCGGCCAGGATAGGCCCCGCCCCCCGCACCCTCAGCAACCCCATGAACCTGTTAGGGATGGGTGATTCAGACGGCAAACGAAAGTGTTGATATTGATTTCAGTCAATCATCTTAATCGTCTTCCCCTTTCAGGGTCATGGAGAGTGCCGGAGCCCATCACGGCTGATTCAAGGCGACGAGCAGGGTACACCCCAAACAGGTCGCCAGTCTGTCCCGGGGCCACACATATACACACTCATTCCTGGGGCAATCTGTCACCGGCCAATCAACGTAACATGCATGTTTTTGGAGAGTGGGAGGAAACCAGAGTACCTGGAGGAAACCCACGCAGACACGGGGAGAACATGCAAACTCCACAGCCTCGTCCCCACCCAGGACTTGAACCCATGACCTTCTTGCTGTGAGGCCAATGTTCCTCCCTTAGTAATTTCAAATTATGAAAAAAAAAGATGATTGTTTTCTTTGCTTTTTCTCTAAAAAGATCCTTTTTGACTCGTGAAAAGCGTTTCAACGCGTTCAACGTGTAACACAGCTTACATTTTGACTTACATGCCCACCGTTTGTGTCCACTGCAGTTCATACCTCCTCATTTTTGTTTCAGAATAAGAATCAGAAGAACTTTATTGATCTCACAAGAGGGAAATTGTGTGTTTTCTTTTAAACATCTTGAATACGCAGCAGCTTCCAGAAGCAGACGTGCAGGTCTGTGCTTCTGGGATCTTATGTAACATCACTGGTTGGGATGAAGCCTGGGGCCACTGTACTCCGTGTCCTGGCCGGATGTGTGGGTTTGGAGAAAGATAATGTTTTATTACATAAACCTAATAAAATTAAATCAGAATCAAGCTGAACCAGAATGAACCAACGCCAAGGCGTTGTCTTATGTCACAAACTGTGTTAATGATGAATGTTTGAGGTCACCATGACAACGAGGGTGACGCAGTTATATGTGTAAGATTTTCATATTTTGTCACCTTGCAATGTTGTTTTTGGCGCCATCTAAGTTTTTGTTTTAGTCTTTGGAACTGAAAACGATGCAGGTTCCGTTCCGTCATCTTCCGCTTGTTCCGGGGTCAGGTCGTGGGGGCAACAGCCTCAAACGGGCAGCCCAGGCCTCTCTCTCCCCGGCTGCATCCTCTAGCTCACCTGGAAGGATCCCAAGCCGTTCCCCGGCCAGCTGTGAGACATAGTCTCTCCAGCAGGTCTGGGGTCTGCCCCTTGGTCTCCTCCCGGTGGGATGTGCCCAAAACACCTCGCCCACGAGGCGCTCGGGGGGCATCCTGACCAGATGCCCGAACCATCCCATCTGGCTCCTCTCGACCTGGAGGAGCGGCTCGACACCGAGCTCCTCCCGGATGGCAGAGCTCCTCACCCGATCTCTGAGTGAGAGCCCAGCCACTTTGCGGAGGAAGCTCATTTCAGCCGCTTGTACCCACGATCTCATTCTTTCGGTCACCAACCACAGCTGGTGACCATAGGCAACGGAGGGAAGTTAGATCCTGGTTACCATGGTGAGGGTAGGAACGTAGATCCTGGTTACCATGGTGAGGGTAGGAACGTAGATCCTGGTTATCATGGTGAGGGTAGGAACGTAGATCCTGGTTACCACGGTGAGGGTAGGAACATAGATCCTGGTTACCATGGTGGGGGTAGGAACGTAGATCCTGGTTACCATGGTGAGGGTAGGAACGTAGATCCTGGTTACCATGGTGGGGGTAGGAACGTAGATCCTGGTTACCATGGTGAGGGTAGGAACGTAGATCCTGGTTACCATGGTGAGGGTAGGAACATAGATCCTGGTTACCATGGTGGGGGTAGGAACGTAGATCCTGGTTACCATGGTGAGGGTAGGAACGTAGATCCTGGTTACCATGGTGAGGGTAGGAACATAGATCCTGGTTACCATGGTGAGGGTAGGAACATAGATCCTGGTTACCATGGTGGGGGTAGGAACGTAGATCCTGGTTACCATGGTGAGGGTAGGAACGTAGATCCTGGTTACCATGGTGAGGGTAGGGACGTAGATCCTGGTTACCATGGTGAGGGTAGGAACGTAGATCCTGGTTACCATGGTGAGGGTAGAAACATAGATCCTGGTTACCATGGTGAGGGTAGGAACGTAGATCCTGGTTACCATGGTGAGGGTTGGAACGTAGATCGACTTGTAAATCGAGAGCTTTGCTTTTCGGCTCAGCTCTCTCTTTACCACGACGGACCGATGCAGCGTCCTAGTTATTACATATGCCGCACCGATCCGCCTGTCGATCTCCATCTCCATCTTTCCCCCACTCGTGAACAAGACCCCGAGATACTTAAACTCCTCCACTTGGGGCAGGACCCGGTCCCTGACCCGTAGTGGGCATTCCATGATGCAGGTTAATTGTTTAAAAAAAAAAAAAAAGACCACCTGCCGAGCTTTAACTTGTAAAATAAATAGATCCTCACTTCTTCAGTGAGTGAGGATTGTTGTAACTTATTCATATTTAAAAATGACACCCTGTAAACAAAGTAAACATTGTACTGTGTCTTTAAATCAGTCGTTAGCATTTTCGTCTCATCAACAGAAACTTGCGAACATCTCGTCACATTTTAGTCACTAAAAATTCGCATTTATTTTGTTATTGTTACGTCATTGTCATAAAAAAAGCTTCGTCAAGGAAATCATTTCGTTGTCGTCATCGTTGACGAAAACAACACTGTCACCTTTAACTTTTGTTCCATGATCCTGTAAACATGATGAGCTCAGAAAACAAATAATTATCAGTTTGAAAGGACTCATTTCAATCTCAATCATGTTAGACCCTAGGACAGACTTTGACATGATTGACCACGGCATTTTACTTCAAAGATTAGAATATGACTTTGGGATCAGAGGAGCAGCTCTTCATCGGTTTAAATCCTGTTTATCTGATAGATATCAATATGTATACAGTGGTGGTCAAAAGTTTACATACACTTGTAAAGAACATAATGTCATGGCTGTCTTGAGTTTCCAGTTATTTCAACAACTCTGATTTTTCTCTGATATAGTGATTGGAACAGATCCTTCTTTGTCACAAAAAACATTCATGAAGTTTGATTCTTTTATGACTTTATTATGGGTAAACTGAAAATGTGACAAAATCAGCTGGGTCAAAAATATACATACAGCAATGCTAATATTTGGTTACGTGTCCTTTGGCCATTTTTACTTCAATTAGGCGCTTTTGGTAGCCATCCACAAGCTTCTGGCAAGTTTCTGGTTGAATGTTTGACCACTCCTCTTGACAGAATTGGTGCAGTTCAGTTAAATTTGTTGGCTTTCTGACATGGACTTGTTTCTTCAGCATTATCCACATGTTCTCAATGGGATTTAAGTCAGGACTTTGGGAAGGCCATTCTAAAACCTTAATTCTAGCCTAATTTAGCCATTCCATTACCACTTTTGATGTGTGTTTGGGGTCCTTGTCCTGTTGGAACACCCAACTGCGCCCAAGACCCAACCTTCGGGCTGATGACTTCAGGTTTTCTTGAAGAATTTGAAGGTAATCCTCCTTCTTCATTGTCCCATTGACTCTCTGTAAAGCACCAGTTCCATTGGCAGCAAAACAGGCCCACCGTGCTTGATGGTAGGCATGGTGTTGTTGGGGTTAAAGGCCTCACCTTTTCTCCTCCAAACATATTGCTGGGCATTGTGGCCAAACAGCTCAATTTTTGTTTCATCTGACCACAGAACTTTCCTCCAGAAGGTCTTATCTTTGTCCATGTGATCAGCAGCAAACTTTAGTCGAGCCTTAAGGTGCCGCTTTTGGAGCAAGGGCTTCCTTCTTGCACGGCAACCTCTCAGTCCATGGCGATGCAAAACACGCTTGACTGTGGACACTGACACCTGTGTTCCAGCAGCTTCTAATTCTTGGCAGATCTGCTTTTTGGTGCTCCTGGGTTGACTCTTCACCCTCCTGACCAGTTTTCTCTCAGCAGCAGGTGACAGCTTGCGTTTTCTTCCTGATCGTGGCAGTGACAAAACAGTGCCATGCACTTTATACTTACAAACAATTGTTTGCACTGTTGCTCTTGGAACCTGCAGCTGCTTTGAAATGGCTCCAAGTGACTTTCCTGACTTGTTCAAGTCAATGATTCTCTTTTTCAAATTTGTGCTGAGCTCCTTTGACTTTCCCATTGTAGCGTTTGTGGGTGTTTTTATCCAATGAGCCCTTTTTAAATGGCCTCAGAGAAGTCACCAGCTGTAGTCACTCATAATCACTCACAAGAAGTTAAGAGGTCATGCTATGAAGCTCATGTCATTGACACAACTTTCTAAGTCTCCAAAATTGCTCATTCATGTTGCTGTATGTATATTTTTGACCCAGCTGATTTCGTCACATTTTCAGTTTACCCATAATAAAGTCATAAAAGAATTAAACTTCATGAATGTTTTTTGTGACAAAGAAGGATCTGTTCCAATCACTATATCAGAGAAAAATCAGAGTTGTTGAAATAACTGGAAACTCAAGACAGCCATGACATTATGTTCTTTACAAGTGTATGTAAACTTTTGACCACCACTGTATATGTAAATGATCAGTCCTCTATTTCTACTACACTTAGTTTTGGTGTTCCTCAGAGTTCAGTTCTTGGACCTATCCTGTTCATGCTCTACATGCTGCCCCTGGGAAAAATAACCAGAAAACACAGTAATAAAATTTCACTGTTATGCAGATGATATGCAACTGTATTTACCAGTTAAACCTGACCAGAGTGACCGTATAGAAAAACTCAATGCCTCCATCGGAGACATAGTGTGGTAGTTCCCTCTTCTGCAACCAGACCCTGGACCTTCCTCCTTCTCCTAATTTCCAGCCTGATTCCAAACACCTGTGGTCATTACCTGATTCCATACACCCATGGATCAGTTTACTTGCTGCCTATTTAAAGGCAGCCTTCCCAGGCCTCTTTGTCAGGAGCATGTATTGTTGAGGTGTGGCGCGTATGAGCAGGAGAGGTAATGTTGGGATATTGAGGGATTCTGGGTTAAAAGTGGTGTATCTGAAGAGTGTGTTGGGATTTGGTGGTCATGGAGGGGGTCGAAAGGCGTCCATGACCACACAACAACAACAACAACAACCTCTTTGCCAGGTCTTCACTCCTGCCAGCCACGTCTTCCTCCTTGCCCAACAAAGAGATATCCTTTGCAACTCTGAGAGTCTTGCAACTCTGAGGAAAGTGTACAAAACCGTGGGGAGAGCGGCCATGCTGATTGGTTTAGAGACAGTGTGGTGAGAGCGGCCATGCTGATTGGTCTAGAGACAGTGTGGTGAGAGCGGCCATGCTGATTGGTCTAGAGACAGTGTCACTGAGGAAAAGACAGGAAACCTGATTGGATGTGTAATCTCTGATGGAGGTAGCAGAGATGAAGATGCTGAGGATCTCTCTGGGAGTGACCAGTATGGACAGGATCAGAGGAACAGCACATGTTAGAGGTTTTAAAGTCAGAGAGGTCAGACTGAGATGGTTTGGACATGTGCAGAGGAGAGAGAGAGAGTACATCAGAAGAAGGATGCTGGGTTTGGAACCACCAGGAAAGAGGACTAGAGGAAGACCAAAGAGGAGGTTCATGGATACAGTGAAGGAAGACATGAAGATAGTTGGTGTGACTGAAGAGGATGCAGCAGATAGGGTTAGATGGAAGAAACTGACTTGCTGTAGCGCCCCCTGAAGGAAACAGTGATGCAAACCCTTCATTTTGAGGCTCGAGATGAGGATTAAACCTTTAAAGAGCTTAAAAGTTTCACTGTAGGTTTTTAGAAGAGGTTTGTCTTCAGATTCAGGCCACACGCCAATCAGCAGCGATGAGTCATGCTGTTCCACGGTGCCCACGCATCGTTCTTGTGCCACACACTATTTTCCCTTCTTTAGCTGCTGCTATTGTCTCTGCAGAAACACTACATTACCTACTCACACACACACCTTTCAATTTATTCTGCGAGGCAGAGAGCTGGAACACGGTATTCCTCACTGTCACCAATCTGTGCCCCCGTTTTAAACACATCTCCTGACTAATTCACCCGCTTACGTAACACACAATTACACAACTGAATCAGAACGCCTGAAAGATGGAGCATCACACTCTGATAGATTTCTGTAGGTAACTCTGGGAAAGAAATGGAACACAGTGAGAATCCATCATGGATTAATGATTAGAAATGAAACACAGGAGGAGGAAAAGAGCCAGTGTGAAATTGTCAATTAGGATTATCCTCCTGTGGAGACTCGAGGGAGTTTAAACAGGCTCCATCTAAAGACAGATCAATTCCATTTATTTCTACATCCCGGTTTTACCACAGAATCATCTTAAAGAGTTTCACTTAATCAAACAGAAACACACAATCAGCACAAAACTCAACAAATCCTAGACATTCCTGACTTTAAAACCCTTCTCCAGAAGAAGAAAAACGCAACATTTAGAACAGGCATGGGGAAACTACGGCCCGCGGGCCACATGCGGCCCGTTAAACGTTTTAATTTGGCCCGCCGGACCTGAAAAAATTAAATAAATAAACCTTGTTATGGTTTTTTTTCCTGCAATTCTAATGTTTCGTCACCAGATGACACCAAAGATACAACAACAATGCTCCCATTAAAATGTGAGAGTTTACTTGATACAGCATGTTGTCAAAATTAACAGTGTGCAGTTATGGAAAACCATCGGGGCCAATACACGCACGTAAACAAGTGTGTTTGATGTTAAAACAAAATGTTACATCAAGTGCTTAGATTTCAAACCTAGCGCCGCTAGATTTGAAATTTAACCCTCTTGATGTAACATTTAGTGCTTGTTTAAAATCTAGCGTCATTCTATTGGTCTAATCTAGAGGTTACCAAAGCATGCCATCCATCTGATCCTGTCCCGCCCCCCTGGTCAAATATTAGAACTCAATGTGACCCGCAAATCAAAGAGTTTGCCCACCCCTGATTTAGAAATGACTTGCCAGTTTTTCGTTTAGATGATACTAACTCCAGTGGTGCACCTGCAATGCCTTCAAAGTCATTCTCTGTTGGCTTAAAAATATCTGAATGGTGATATTCTTTTAATTATATTTCAGTCCTTAAAATGTTTACAATATTTCAAAATGGTCGGTCCGGTATCTATTGTGAGTTTTCTGACGTGAGTTTTCACATAAAATTTGATCAATCTCAGCTAGCATTTGTTGCCAGCAAGACTAAAATCCAGGGAGTTTCTTTATCGGCTTCAGATCCATTCGACTGTTTTTTTTTTATACAAAATGCACAAAATTATGTTTTTCTACAAAAAAAAATTCAATACCAAGTTTCTTGGGACACGTCACGTGATGCCAGGCATTGGGATGGTTGGTCCAAACTTTTATGTTTTTTTTTTTTTAAGGTTTCTTTTCAGTTTTTTTTTTTTTTTTTTTTTACTTTTTTTTTTTTTTTTTACTTTTTTAAAGCTTTTTTTTCTCTGGTTTTCATTTTTTTAACTTCTAAAATAGTTTGATTATTTTTTTTTCCTTTCTAGAAAAAAAAAGCATTGTGGCTTTTCAGCTTTTTTCTACTAGGTTTTTAACATTTAAATTTTTTTTTTTTTGGTTAGATTTTTTATAGCTTTTTTTTCAGCTTTTTATTTTTTAAATTTTAGACATTCAGATTTTTTTGGCTTTTAACTTTTTTTTTTTTAGATTTTTAGCTTTTTTTAAAGCAAACTTTAGCATTTTTCAGTTTTTATACTTCATAGTCAAAAAGCCTTCAAAGTGTCCCCTGGATGTTTTTTTGTTTTTGACAAACTGTATATTTTTGTTGATCGTCAACTACTGTGTAACGTCCAGAAGACACTTTGGCACATTTCCTGGACGAACGAGGAATCACACTGACTTTAAGCTCCATAGATAAAAGAAAATAAAGCAGTTTTAATTTTCTTTTTGTGGGTTTTTACACCAGTGAAAATATTTACAATGGGATGAACGTGACTCGTCGATCCCTTTTGAATTGGATTGAATATACGTTATTCCCAACAGGAAATATCCACCGGTGTCCCAGTCCGGTCGCACTGTGTCCAACCTGGCAACCCAAAAGCCGGAGTCCGGAATGAGGCACAAAGCCAGGCCACAGTGAAGAACACCAACCTGGCATCTCTGTATTTCACTGGGTCAGTGTGAGTGCCTCCAGTTCCTCAATCATGTAGCGAGCGAGACGTAGTCCTTAGACACACTGGAGAAAGGAATCAGGTTCTTAATCTGCTCCCATTGGCTGCCAGAAAAATGGACCAATCTCTGTGCTCCCCTAACAGTGTCTTTATTTTTCTCATCAGAGTTCCTAATGTTGCACATGTTAACGTGTACGTGACAGAACATCAATGAATCTTGTTTTTTGTTTGACTTTTTTTTTTCTTGAGCACGTGCAGGAACTTTGTTCCCATCGATCAGCAGAGATTGTTTTTATTTCTGTTTATTGTTTTAATCACAGGGAGACTCTTATCTTTATCTTGTTTTGAGCTGACCACAACAAAAGTTAAACAGAGATTAAAACTGACCTGTTGTTACAACCTTGGCCAAACAAGAAATTCCGTTCCATTGTCTTTCGCTTATCCAGGGTCAGGTCGCGGGGGCAACAGCCTCAGATGGGAAGCCCAGGCTTCTCTCAACCCGGCTGCATCCTCCAGCTCAGCCGGAAGGATCCCGTTTCGTTCCCTGTCCAGCTGTGAGACATAGTCTCTGCACCAGGTCCGGGGTCTGCCTCTTGGTCTCCTCCTGATGGGACGTGCCTGAAACACCTCACTAGCGAGGCGCTCAGACCACCCCATCTGTCTTCTGTCGACCTGGAGGAGAAGCAGCTCGACACTGAGCTCCTCCTGGATGGCAGAGCTCCTCACCCGATCTCTGAGTGAGAGCCCAGCCACCCTGCGGCGGATGCTCATTTTGGCCACTTGTATCGGCGATCTCATTCTAACGGTCACCACCCACAGCTCCACCCGACTCAGCACCACCTAACAGCTTTTCAGAGGTTGTTTGAAGCTCTCTCTTGGACTGCTTGAAGCGCAACTAGACACACAAATTTCCCAGTAGGGGATTGATAAAGTATACTGAATCTTTCGGTTCCATTGTCTTCTGCTTATCCAGGGTCAGGTTGCCTTGGCAACAGCCTCAGACGGGAGACAGCCTCAGGCTTCTCTCACCCCGGCTGCATCCTTCAGCTCGACCGGGAGGATCCTGATTTGTTCCCTGTCCAGCTGTGAGATATAGTCTCTCCAGTAGGTTTTGGTTTCTGCCTCTAGGTCTCCTCCCAGTGGGATGTGCCCAAAACACCTCACCAGCAAGGCGTTTAGGAGGGATCCTAACTAGATGCCTGAACTACTCCATCTGGATTCTCTCGACCCAGAGACGAAACAGCTCTACTCCGAGCTCCCCCTGTAGGCCTGAGCTCCTCTCTCTTATCCTCACTTTGGATACTGGTAGCGGGGTTACCCTGATACCTCTAAACTGACTGGAATTGTTATTTTCAACTTTCACAACATAATATTTAAGAATGCAGAAGTATTGAAAACAGAAGCTACAAAAATGAAAACACTTCTATCTTTATTGACCGGTGACCGAAAGAACAAGATCATGGATACAAGTAGCTGAATTGAGCGTCCTCTGCAGGGTGGCTGGACTTTCTCTCAGAGATAGAGGGAGGAGCTCTGCCATCTGGGAGGAGCTTGGAGGACAGCCTTTGCGCCAGGTCGAGAGAAGCAAGATGGAATTGTTTGGGCATTTGGTTAGAATGCATCCTAAACGCCTTGCTGGTGAGAAATATCATAGTACGTTCCACTGGGAGGAGACCAAGAGGCAGACCCTGGACCCATTAAAGAGACTGTCTCACAGCTGGACAGGGAACACCTCAGGATCCTCCCGGGTGAGCTGGAGGATGCTGCCGGGGTGATAGAAGCCTGGGCTTCCTGTCTGAGACGGCTGCCCCTGCGACCCTGTCGCCGGGTGGCGCCCATTACGAGGGGAGGTACTGTCAGAAGAGTAGTCTGTTCCCCCTCTGTGTCCTGTTTCCCCCTCCCTCTTGTCTGTGTGTGTGCACTAGTCACACCTGAAACTCATTTACTCACTTTTTCACACACTCTTCGCCAGATTGTTTGTTTACCATGCTTGACCTGTTATCCAGTTTTTGGCTCCAGCTCCTACATCAGATCCTTCTTTATTTGGACTCTTTATCGATCTAATAAATCTGCTTGTGATTTCTCATCTGAACCTCTCTGTTGTGTCAAGGGTATATTTTTGGCCTCAGCTCCACATCATGACAGACCCGGGGTCCTGATGAAATCTCCGACCTGAGGAGATCTGCGACTTGCACCTCTGCGCATGCCCAGAACGCGTCATCCATCTCTCCCTCCTTTCCACATGATCTAAACATCAAGATCTGCGACCTGGAGTAATTCTACTAATATTTCTTTTGGAATTAGCATTTTTCGCACCTGCTCTGCATTTTTTTTGACTGAAAATATACTAAATAAAACGTGCAAGTAAGTGTTTTTTATTGGTTAAGGTGTATTTATTTCAGGTGCTGCGACCGGTTGCTCACTCCGTTTGTCGTCAGGTCGCAGATCTCGTCAGAACACCGGCCCCAGATAAGTGGAAGACAACAGAACGGAAAGGCAATATTTTACTGTTGGTTTTCGGCCGATTTTTGTTTGTTTGGTACAGTCTATGAGGTATGATGTCATCATATTTACGGACTTTTTCAGGAATTTGGCGGCGCCGTTCTGAATGTATCGTTTTTGAATCTCTATAATTAGCCAATCTTAATCACTGAGCTGATTCCAGCGCAGTAAAAACAAAAAAGTAAAGAACAAAGAAAAGATGCAGAAAATGTTTTCAGATGTTTTTCAAAGTTCTTTTTCATCCTGTTTTAAATATGCTTCTAAATGTTTGTGGATGTTTTTCATTTGGTGATTGGAAGCTGCAGAAAAGCTGGTGAGGAGTCTTTAATTGCAGCGGCATCGTTAGCAGTTCGCTGAGGAACCCACGAGCAGCGTGTCACGCTTCGCCGTGTGGACACCACGCAGATCAAAGCTGCTTCTTTGGGGACAAAGAATTTTTTCCAATTAGGGTGTGAGGAATGAAAGCGTGTGTGAGACCTCCTGCTACTTTCACTCTGATGAAAACATCAGTGGGTTTGATGCCAGTTTGGCAGCTGGTAAACATCTGCATAGATCAGAAAACCTTTGGGAGACATTGGATTTCTGTTCCATGTTTGGATGTTTTTAAGGATGTGAAATATTCTGTTACTCTGTAACTATCATCTTATTCCAGTTTGGAAATAAAACGTCTCACCGAAGCAGAAAAAACAGGAATGTATTTATTCTTAATTTACTGATCAAAACAAGAAATGTTTGGTTTTAAAAAAAAAATGCATAAGTTTCAATATAAAAGACTAAATTTGGTCAATGTGGGGAGGCAGTGGCTCATTGGTAGAGTGAACTGCCACGACAACACCTGAGTGAAGTTAGAGCTGAAAGAACGATGCAACGACTTTATTTACACATCAGTCTTTTTCTCCTTTCTGTATTTCCCTCCAGGGGGCGCTACAGCCAGTCAGTTTCTTCCATCTAACCCAGGCATGGGCAAACTGCGGCCCGCGGGCCACATGCAGCCCGTTAAACGTTGTAATCCGGCCCATCGAACTAGAAAAATTCAAATAAATAAACCATGTTAGTTTTATTTTTCCTGCAATTCAAAATACAACAACAACACTGCTCCCATTTAAATGCGTGTGTTTCCATGATGCACACACCTTCAAAATAAACAGTGTGCACAGATATGGAAAGCCATCGGGGCCAATATGTTGCGGTAGGGGAAGGGATGGTGGAAAGAGGAGGACCCAAATGCAGGACTTAAACATGGTTTATTTCTTAAATCAGGAAAGTCTGTAAAGAAAAACATAATTAACTTAAGGTTTTCAAAAGTCCAAGTAAATTCAAAATAATAAACATGGTCAGGCAATCAGGGTGACCTGGCTGGGAAAGGTGATAGTAAGACCTGACCAAGAAGGCTGGTGAGGCTGCCCTTAATAGGCAGCCGGGAGATTGGATCCAGGTGAGCCCACAGGTGCTGAATGTCTGATTAGCCAGAATTGGGGGAAAGGTGGGGTGGTCCCTGGCTCCCTCTGGTGGTGGCTCGAGGGAACCACGACACAATACAGACACGTAAACAAGTGTGTTACATGTTAAAACAAACAAAATGTTACATCAAGCGCTGAGATTTCAAACCTAGCGTCGCTAGATTTGAAATTTAACGTTCTTGATGTAACATTTACTGCTTGTTTAAAATCTAGCGTCATTCTATCGGTCTAATCTAGAGGTTACCAAAGCATGCCATCCATCTGAGCCTGTTCACAGGGGTGAATCCAGGATTTTCTAAAGAGGGAGGGGCACAAAACGATCACCTATGGTGCTTGCCAGTATAGACAGGTGTGGGGGCATCCTCCCTCCTGAATCTTTTTGAAAAATAAGTAATTTTTCTGCATTTTGGTTCATATTTTAACCAAAATTTACAATAATTAAAGTAGTAAGAACCTTTTTGTGTGGACCTGAAGGGGTCCACGAGCCTCCCCCTGGTTCCAGCCCGCTTGTCAAACGTTAAAACTCAATGTGGCCCACGCGTCAAAAGGTTTGCCCACCCCTGATCTAACCCTATCTGCTGCATCCTCTTCAGTCACACCAACTATCTTCATGTCTTCCTTTACTGTATCCATGAACCTCCTCTTTGGTCTTCCTCTAGTCCTCTTTCCTGGTGGTTCTAAACCCAGCATCCTTCTTCTGATGTACTCTCTCTCTCTCCTCTGCCCATGTCCAAACCATCTCAGTCTGGTCTCTCTGACTTTAAAACCTCTAACATGTGCTGTTCCTCTGATCCTGTCCATCCTGGTCACTCCCATTTAAACCTCTCAGTACCACCACTTTATATTCCTAGTAACATAACGTAGCTGTAACTTTAGAATAAAGTAACTAAATAGATTACTCTGGTTCTCAAAAAGTAACACCACTTGCAGTTCTGTTTTACAACACCGGGTGGTTTAGTAAGTATCACGTTCACAAGTCTTTGAGATCTCCACCGTTATGGCTTTGAACTATGATCCCAGTACCTTCATCTATAGTTGGTATTGAACATCTGTCTCTGGTTTGGGGGATATTGTGTTTAAAAAAAGTGTTACGAGGTCCCAGGAGACGTTGGCTTAGTGGTAGAGTTTCCGTCTTTCAACCGGGAGAATCTGGTTCGAATTCCACCTGGCCCAAGCTGTCCGTGGGATCACAGGAAGGCCAACTAAACAAAAAAATAGAAGCATGAATGTACGAACAGACGGTCTGAGTGTCTCCTCTGCATTCTGTGCTGTAAGATAATGAACCATGTCGATCTATTCTGTGAGGTGGACTGTGACTCAGGTTCCATATCCAGGTCTTCCTCTGAGTACAGGACCAACACACCAGCGTCTAACCCTGGAAATGCTCCCCTGTTGGCCCTGCCCTACGCGTCTCCTGTTCTCTGATTAATTGCATCACTCATCTGTTTCGGCGGAACAAGTGGATTTGTTGTTGAGGTTATAAATCAAACGTCCTCCTGCTGTCACGTCCGCTTCTTCATTCTCTGGGACCTTGTTCATGTAAATATGAATGGAAATTAGTGAGAGGTGCACGTTGTCCTTGGTCTGAGAGAGAAAAGGACACAGTGAAATGATAACAGTCCTCTTGCCCTTCGTTCCTGTCCGTACAGAGAAAACTGGCCTCTAACCATAGATCACAGCTGCTGGTTTTAATGATCCGAAGATGATCAGCTTCTACAGAATGAATTCAGATTCAAAGTTAAGAAAACCAGTTCATTAGAGAGGATTTTAGCAGCTGGAGATGCGTCACAACCAGTTTTAATAATCAACGTTTAGATCTACATGATACAGTCACATATCCAAGGTTTTTAAATTTCTGACCTCAACCTTTAGGTGCATGAGCCTGAAAACCTTTCCGTTCCATTCTGTCATCTTCTGCTAATCCGGGGCCGGGTTGCCGGGGGCAACAACCACCGAGGAAGGGAAACCCAGGCTTCTCTCACGCCGGCTGAATTCTGGAGGTTCCCAAATCGTTGCCCAGCCATTGAGAGACAGTCTCTCCAGCAGGTCTGGGGTCTGCCTCTTGGTCTCCTCCCGGTGGGACGTGCCCGAAACACCTCACCAGCGAGGCGCTCAGGGGGCATCTTGACCAGATGCCTGAACCACCCCATCTGGCTTCTCTCGACCTGGAGGAGGAGCAGCTTGACACCGAGCTTCTCCCAGATGGCAGAGCTCCTCATCCGATCTCTGAGTAAGAGCCCATCCACCCTGCAGGGGAAGCTCATTTCAGGGCACTTGTATCCGCAATCTCAGTCTTTCGGTCACCACCCACAGCTGGTTACCATAGGTGAGGTAATGAGAAAGTTTAACCTCATTTGGACCTGTGTGAACTTGTACAAAGTTTAGGATTAATCAAGAAAAAAGTCAAATAAAAACCCTGGAAGAATCTTTCTGTGGGATCAGTGAGGTTTTATTATGTTTCTCTGAATGGAAAAGATTTGGAGGCAGACCCCGGACCCGCTGGAGAGACTATGTCTCACAGCTGAACAGGGAACGACTCGGGATCCTTCTGGGTGAGCTGGAGGTTGCAGCCAGGGTGAGAGAAGCCTGGGTTTCCTGTCTGAGGTTGTTGCCCCTGCGACCCGGTCCCGGGTAGCGAAAGACGATGGAACGGCAAGGGGAAAATCTTTCATGCATTCATCTTCTGAACCGTCCATTTCGAACGGGCTCGGGGTTAAGGCGAGAGACAGGGTACACGCGAACAGGTCGCCAGTCTGTTGTGGGGCCGCACACACAACAACCATTCACACACACACTCCTTCCTTGGGGTAAGCCAATCAACCTAACATCAACCTAACATGTATGTTTTTGGAGGAAACCAGAGAAAACACACTCATACACATGGAGAGCATGCAAACTTAAAAAAAAATGACTGCCTTTTTTTGCCTCATTAAAGTCAATCATTCTTTTATTTTTTGGGGGAGTCAAAGATTTGTTACTGCAACGTTTTGATAAATAAGAATTAATCGATTCATAAATAGTTGGTACTGAGGAACAGTGAGCAGTTTTATTATTTTGTTCAAGTTTTACAGAAGCAAGATTTTTCTCTGATTAAATTGTTCGTCCAAACTGGGAATTATATATGGATCCGGCATCATGAGCAGCCAGATAATGAGCTGCTGTGCAGAGAAGGAGAGAGCGAGTCCCAGGTAAGACGAGTTAATGATGTGTTTATGTGAACAGATCTCCTACCCAACCTGGAACAGTTAGAGCCAGCAGTCTACCTAACTGGGAGATTTGGGGCCTTCAATGGGAGATTATTTTATAACTTGGTAATAAATCATATTTTAAAGGTCTGTCATTTTATTACAAATTTGAAATATAAGGTTTAAAGTAAGCAGTTTTAAAAAAATTAATAGATTATACTCAAAAGATATGTAACAGAATTCAGAACAGTGATGGACAAAAGCTCACCTAGTAGGATGCCGAGTCATTCCCTGGCCACCTGTGGGACAGTTTCTTCAACAAGTCCAGGTACAGATGCCTCTGCATCTCCGCAAGGTGGGATTAATCACCTCATCTATGAGGCGTTCAGGGGACATCCTAACCAGATGACCGAACTACTCCATCTGACTTCTGAACCCGGAGGAGCAACGGCTCTGCTCTGAGCTCCTACCTCGTGAGGGTAGGAACGTAGATTCTGGTTACCATGGTGAGGATACGAAACGTAGATCCTGGTTACCATGGTGAGGGTAGGAATGTAGATCCTGGTTACCATGGTGAGGGTAGAAAAGTAGATCCTGGTTACCATGGTGAGGGTAGGAACCTAGATCCTGGTTACCATGGTGAGGATACGAAACGTAGATCCTGGTTACCATGGTGAGGGTAGGAATGTAGATCCTGGTTACCATGGTGAGGGTAGGAACGTAGATTCTGGTTACCATGGTGAGGATACGAAACGTAGATCCTGGTTACCATGGTGAGGGTAGGAATGTAGATCCTGGTTACCATGGTGAGGGTAGAAAAGTAGATCCTGGTTACCATGGTGAGGGTAGGAACGTAGATCCTGGTTACCATGGTGAGGGTAGGAACTTAGATCCTGGTTACCATGGTGAGGGTAGGAATGTAGATCCTGGTTACCATGGTGAGGGTAGAAAAGTAGATCCTGGTTACCATGGTGAGGGTAGGAACTTAGATCCTGGTTACCATGGTGAGGGTAGGAACATAGATCCTGGTTACCATGGTGAGGGTAGGAACATAGATCCTGGTTACCATGGTGAGGGTAGAAAAGTAGATCCTGGTTACCATGGTGAGGGTAGGAACTTAGATCCTGGTTACCATGGTGAGGGTAGGAATGTAGATCCTGGTTACCATGGTGAGGGTAGAAAAGTAGATCCTGGTTACCATGGTGAGGATGGGAACTTAGATCCTGATTACCATGGTGAGGGTAGGAACATAGATCCTGGTTACCATGGTGAGGGTAGGAACATAGATCCTGGTTACCATGGTGAGGGTAGGAACGTAGATCCTGGTTACCATGGTGAGGGTAGGAACGTAGATCCTGGTTACCATGGTGAGGGTAGGAACGTAGATCCTGGTTACCATGGTGAGGGTAGGAACGTAGATCCTGGTTACCATGGTGAGGGTAGGAACGTAGATCCTGGTTACCATGGTGAGGGTAGGAACGTAGATTCTGGTTACCATGGTGAGGGTAGAAACGTAGATCCTGGTTACCATGGTGAGGGTAGAAACGTAGATCCTGGTTACCATGGTGAGGGTAGGAACGTAGATCCTGGTTACCATGGTGAGGGTAGGAACGTAGATCCTGGTTACCATGGTGAGGGTAGGAACTTAGATCCTGGTTACCATGGTGAGGGTAGGAATGTAGATCCTGGTTACCATGGTGAGGGTAGAAAAGTAGATCCTGGTTACCATGGTGAGGGTAGGAACTTAGATCCTGGTTACCATGGTGAGGGTAGGAACATAGATCCTGGTTACCATGGTGAGGGTAGGAACATAGATCCTGGTTACCATGGTGAGGGTAGGAACGTAGATCCTGGTTACCATGGTGAGGGTAGGAACGTAGATCCTGGTTACCATGGTGAGGGTAGGAACGTAGATCCTGGTTACCATGGTGAGGGTAGGAACGTAGATCCTGGTTACCATGGTGAGGGTAGGAACGTAGATCCTGGTTACCATGGTGAGGGTAGGAACGTAGATCCTGGTTACCATGGTGAGGGTAGGAACGTAGATCCTGGTTACCATGGTGAGGGTAGGAACGTAGATCTTGGTTACCATGGTGAGGGTAAGGACTCAGTGTAAGTTCTTGATTTGTTTTTAAACGACTCTCATGTCAAACCATCCTCTGAATTCTAAACCTACTGTACGTCGGTCTGATTTGTGTCGGCATTGTGAGTCTATCCGTGTCTTGTCAGAGTGACCTTTGTTTCACTTTGATAAATAACAAAAGTAAATGAATGAACAAAAACCTTAACCTTTTAAAAACCAGAACATTTCCTGATTTGTGACCACGGAGAACAGATGGTGCCACACTCTGCCAAAAAGAGAATTTTATTCACCTCCTCTGAAACCGCTCTGATTTGTCCTGCTTGACTTTATCAGAGACGTCCTTTGAGGAGAAAACGTCCACATATTTTTCTGTAATATGACAGGTTTAGAGCTCCAGCTGGACGGGTCTCCTTGGACCCAAATTTAACAGAAACATTTAACAGCACTTTGTGCTTCTTTTTTTTTAGCACATTTTATCAAGACATTAGAGAAGACATGGCTTCTTCCTCTTCTCCTTTCCCTTCAGGGGGTGGCAGATCAAATCAGTTTCTTCCATCTAACCCTATCTGCTGCATCTTCTTCAGTCACACCAACTATCTTCATGTCTTCCTTCACTGTATCCATGAACCTCCTCTTTGGTCTTCCTGTAGTCCTCTTTCCTGGTGGTTCCAAAACCAGCATCCTTCTTCTGATGTACTCTCTCTCTCCTCTGCACATGTCCAAACCATCTCAGTCTGGCCTCTCTGACTTTAAAACCTCTAACATGTGCTGTTCCTCTGATCCTGTCCATCCTGGTCACTCCCAGAGAGATCCTCAGCATCTTCATCTCTGCTACCTCCATCTCTGTTTCCTGTCTTTTCTTCAGTGCTACTGTCTCTAGACCAATCAGCATGGCCGCTCTCACCACACTGTCTCTAGACCAATCAGCATGGCCGCTCTCACCCCACTGTCTCTAGACCAATCGGCATGGCCGCTCTCACCACACTGTCTCTAGACCAATCAGCATGGCCGCTCTCACCACACTGTCTCTAGACCAATCAGCATGGCCGCTCTCACCACACTGTCTCTAGACCAATCAGCATGGCCGCTCTCACCACACTGTCTCTAGACCAATCGGCATGGCCGCTCTCACCCCGGTTTTCTACACTTCCCCTTTTAGAGATGACACGACTGAGAGGTGGTTTTATAAACCTGGAACCAGATTCTCATCATTCCAGTGGGTGACAATATCCACAAACCACCAGGAAAGAGGACTAGAGGAAGACCAAAGAGGAGGTTCATGGATACAGTGAAGGAAGACATGAAGATAGTTAGTGTGACTGAAGAGAATGCAGGAGATAAATATATAAATGAATTACTCTTTTCATCCCTCACCGGGGAACTTTTTGTGCTGCACTCCTTACACCGCAGCAGGCTGCCTTTCGACGGCACCAATGGTGGGAGAAGCGGGGGTTAGGTGTCTTCTCCAAGGACCCTAGACATGCTCTCTGTGGTCTGCAAACCCGCGACCTTCCGGTCCGCGCGCGAACAGGCTAACCACTGTGCTCCCTTTGGAGGGAAATGCTAAAAGGAGAAGAAGAGTTCCACAAAATCCTTTTCTTTTTACTGTCATTTTGAGTTTTAAAGAAACATATTTTTCTACATGCAGCTTGTTATTTCTTTCTGAAGGAAGTTGATATTTTATTCTTTATCTTTTTCACATTTTAAGAAGTTTAACATGTAACTTTTTATTCAATAGAGATAGGTTTTGGAATGTCTGTTTTACTTTTTCATTGTTTTCGAGTGTTTTATTTTTCTAATGCAGTGATTTGAATAAATGTTGTGTTCTATGAGATTGTTTGAATAGAAACCGGTCAGAGCATTGTATAGAAGACTGGATAAGCCAGTGTGAACCAGAGGGTGGTGCATCCTGAGGGTGATGCCTGTGGAGCATGTGGGAGTGGAACTGTCTTTTTTTCGGGTGATAAGGAGAAACCTCCATGCAAGACAAGAAGATGGGAGGAGAAGAACGAAGGACCAATGACAAGACAGAAATAAGTCTTAATTAATGAATATTCATGAACTGTATTTCTTAGTATAAAATATGACAATCTGAGATTTGTTTTTGTCTTTGTTGTAACCTCACAGAGAGACATAGGTGTGCTCTGTGAGGACAATGAAACCCAGATACATCTGTTTTAGATTTTCTGTTGAGGAATAAATATTGAAAATTGGGAAACTTGTTGAATCCTGGTAGTTTTTGAAATGCTTGGTATGTTTTAATATTTAGGTATTTTGTAGTTTGATCACCAGCCTTCTCTCTTCAGTCTGCACACGCAAGAAAGACCGGGTGGTGAGATTATTAATTAATGAATGATAGTTTAAGTGAAGATTGGATTTAATCAAAAACTAAAAAGAAAATACCCCGGATTCTTTCACACCTTCTAGTGAGTCTATGTAATGTTATTGTTCTGCATTTATGTCCATTTTTGTCCTCTCCAAGTCGGGTTGTTTGGGAATGCAGCTCAAAGCGGGTAGTAAACACAACCGATAGTCGACAAGTTGACAATCTAATCTAAATTTAATTCAACCCAAAAGTCGTAGACTGGCAAAGACCATGAGGTAAGCCATGTACCCGAAGGCTAGAGGTAATTGTGGACGACCTCCCACAACTCGGGCTCCCCATCGAGAAGGCAGAACAGCTGGCTCAAAATCACCAGAACTGGAAAAAACTTGACCTGTCGTCACGACTGAACTTACATGTTCAGTTAGTAAATAGATGGTACTGAGTATGTGTGGGCAGTCTCATCAATAAAATCTTTTCCATGTTTTGGAAGCTTTCTTGAGTGTTTCTGACTGTTTGATCCGTTACCTCATGAAACCCAACCGTTTGTTATGGAGGAGTAATCTGATTACTCGTGCTTATTCTGGACTCATGATCTGAATGTAAAAGTAATCTGATTACTTTGATTTATTTCTGTTTTTTAATAAACAGGCAGTTTTTTAACTCTTTGTTTAAACTCATATTGACCCCGGTAACCAGTAGTATTATGGGATGTTGTGTAGGGTGTGTATCTCTTTGCCTGCTCGTTGTCTTAACAAACCAAACAGTAAGTGAACCCCACCCAGCCGGAAGACTTTAATTCAATCAGAGAATCTAAAATGGATTAAAAATCTCATTAAGATCTGAAAAAAATAAAACATGGAGACACAAGTTTTACTCTGTGTGTGCGTGCGTGCGTGCGTGTGTGTGTGTGTGTGTGTAATGGTTTGAGGTTAAAAGCCTCATTGAAAAGCAAACTAAACTTTTTCAAGTTTTTTTTTTTATTATTATTCTTTAACGTCTAAAACATGAAGCAACAGCTACACCTAGAGGTTAAAGACTGAAGCGCATGATGGATTCGTAGAAAATATACTTCATGTTTATTTTAATTAAAATTCCAAAGTTAAAGAAAAATTATTTCCTAACCACAAGCTGGCATTTTGGATACAGCCTTGCATACTTTTAGAGTCTTTATTATTAAAACAATTTGATCTTTTTCACTTGTTTAAATTTTTTTCCCGCTAAAGTTTAATGATTTAGAATGCACCCCGGCTGCATTCTCCAGCTCACCTGGGAGGATCCTCAGGTGTTTCCCTTCCAGCTGTGAGACATAGTCTCTCCAGCAAGTCGAGGGTCTGCCTCTGGGTCTCCTCCTAGTGGGATATGCCAGAAAAACCTCACCAGAGAGGTGTTCGGGTGCCATCCTAATCAGAAGCCCAAACTACCCCATCTGGCTTCTCTCGAACCGGAGGAGCAACAGCCACCCTGCGGAGGAAGATCCTTTTGGATGCTTGTTCTTTCAGTTACCACCCAAAGCTGGTCACCATGGTGAGGATAGGAACATAGATCCTGGTTACCATGGTGAGGGTAGGAACGTAGATCCTGGTTACCATGGTGAGGGTAGGAACGTAGATCCTGGTTACCATGGTGAGGGTAGGAACGTAGATCCTGGTTACCATGGTGAGGATAGGAACGTAGATCCTGGTTACCATGGTGAGGGTAGGAACGTAGATCCTAGTTACAACGGTGAGGGTAGGAACATAGATCCTAGGTAGCATGGTATGCCTAAGTGTCCTTGTCTGCTGTTTTGATTTTCCCAGGACGTATTAATAAAGCTCGTCCTGGGGAGGGATCTCTCTTTCATGTGGATCCCCATGAGGTTACTTCTTTTCCCCTCACTACTGGGTTTTTTGGAGTTTTTTTCCTCACTGTAAAGAAGGATCTAAGGACAGGAACATGCTCAAATGTTTTGGTTAGTTTTTGTTTAGTTTGGTTTTAGCTGGGTTTTTGTGTATCTTCATTTTTATCTGGTTTTTAGTTCTTGTTTTTTGTACTTTTTTAACATACAAAGTGAAACATTTTAGACATTAATTTTGTATTAAAATATAATCGAATTCCAAAAGGATGACATCATCAGCTGGGATTTGCTAATTTATTCAAACACGGTGGTCTCATGGGGATGTAGCTCAGTGGTAGAGCGCATGCTTCGCATGTATGAGGTCCCGGGTTCAATCCCCGGCATCTCCATTTATGTTTTTGGCAGAGACTTAACTGATATCTCCAGATAAGCAACCAGTAATTCTTCGGTTAAGATTACCATCTTCGGACCGAAGAATTGCCGGTTTGAATCTCCCTGGGCTCGTGCCTATGTGGCCCCGGAGAGGACACCTAACCCCCAATATCTCTCACCATTAGCAGCCGTCCTTGCCTGCTTGCTGCGGTGCAATGCAGCATAAAGGAATGAATCCATTATTATAAAATAAATAAAAAATATTAATGAATTTAAACTTTGATAAAAGTTTTAATAATAATTTCTGGTCTCGACATAATAAATATTTCTAATGTAATTTTCCACTGGATTCTGTGGAAAATTGTGTGTGTGTTTACTCTGTGATGTGATGGATAGTGTGACACACACACACACACACACACATAGACTCGCGCCAACACACACACGCGTACACAGAAACACGTGTTCGTCCTGTGTGAGGGTCGGTGGGTCTTTGTGAAAAACTCTTCTTTTTAAACCTGTTTTTTTTTTTATTTGTGTTTAAACATCTAAAGACTTTTTTTTTGTTTAAAACAGTGTTTTTTTTTCAGAAGAAGGAAGAAAATCTGCAGGATTTTTGGTGAGTTTTTATCTCATGTTTTTGGATTTTATAGCTTAGCATGTTTACTAAGCACTAAGCTCGCTTTTATATAACATATTTCTACTTCCGGAGAAAAAATAAAAGTATGTTAATCATAAATAGTTTTGAATAAAAAAAACTGCTTCATTAAAAATTATTATATAAAAAAACATAATGAGTTTGCATAAATTTTTTTTAGTTAATTTAAGTAGTTAAAGCTTAAAAAACAGTGATGTGCTTTTATTTTATAACCGGAAGTAGAAATGTTAATTTTGTCATTCTGGCTTGTTTTATTAAAACGCATTTTTATTCCAGTTAAATTAAAGAATAATATTCTGGATTAAAGATGTTAAATTATCAGATTTTCTTCCTAAAAAATGGATAAAGTTTTAATTTGTGTTTTTTTTTTTTGTTTTGTTTTACTGCTTAGCTTGAAGCTAACAGGATGCTACCATGTTTTTAGGAGATGGCTTGGTTTAATCACCGTGTGAAACCAGGCGGGCGGGTTCTGAATGTTTTTCTAGTAACCCCGCCCACTGGTGCAATGCAGAAATTAAAATTAAGCGCATCTTTAAAACAGAAGCATTAATTTTCTTAAATTTGACTATTTTAACTTTAGTGGGACACATGCACACACACACACACACACACAAATACATAAAACTCTAACACATATATACATACACACATTCAAACACAGTTGTGACCATAAGTTTTGAGAATTAGATTAGATTAGAATTACTTTATTGATCCCCTATGGTAACCAGGATCTACTTTCCTACCCTCACCATGGTAACCAGGATCTACTTTCCTACCCTCACCATGGTAACCAGGATCTACGATCCTACCCTCACCATGGTAACCAGGATCTACGTTCCTACCCTCACCATGGTAACCAGGATCTATGTTCCTACCCTCACCATGGTAACCAGGATCTACGTTCCTACCCTCACAATGGTAACCAGGATCTATGTTCCTACCCTCACCATGGTAACCAGTATCTACATTCCTACCCTCACCATGGTAACCAGGATCTACGTTCCTACCCTCACCATGGTAACCAGGATCTACATTCCTACCCTCACCATGGTAACCAGGATCTACGTTCCTACCCTCACCATGGTAACCAGGATCTACATTCCTACCCTCACCATGGTAACCATGGTTACCCTCACCATGGTAACCAGGATCTATGTTCCTACCCTCACCATGGTAACCAGGATCTACGTTCCTACCCTCACCATGGTAACCAGGACATACGTTCCTACCCTCACCATGGTAACCAGGATCTACGTTCCTACCCTCACTATGGTAACCAGGATCTACGTTCCTACCCTCACCATGGTAACCAGCTGTGGGTGGTGACCAAAAGAATCGGATTGCGGATGCAAGCTACCAAAATGAGCTTCCCCTTTTGGGTGGCTGGGCGGTTGGGTGGGTGGTGACAGAAAGAATGAGGTCACGGATACAAGCGGCTGAAATGAGCTTCCTCTGCAGGGTTGCTCGGCTCTCACCAGAGATCAGACAAGGAGTTCTGCCATCCTGGAGGAGCTTGGTATCGAGCCACTCCTCCTCCAGGTCGAGAAAAGCCATATGGGGTGGTTCAGGCATCTGGTTAAGACATGTCCTGAGCACCTCGCTGGTGAGGTGTTTCAGGCACGTCCCACCGGTAGGATACCAAGAGGCAGACCCGGACCTGCTGGAGAGACTATGTCTCACATCTGGCTGGGGAACGACTCGGGATCCTTCTGGGTGAGCTGAAGGATGGAGCCGGGGTGAGAGAAGCCTGGGCTTCCTGTCTGAGGCTGTTGCTCCGCGACCCGGCCCTGGATGAGCAGAAGATGACGGAACAACATAATCTGCAACTCTTACAATATTTATGTAACTCTCAAAACTTTTGGCCACAACTGTACACTCATACACTCTCTTAAAAAAATGATATAACATATTTTAAACCTTTTATAATTTAGTTATGAGGGTTTTTTTTAGTTGTTTTATCTTTTGTTTTCATGATTGATGATGTAAACAAGTCCAAACTCCATCTTGATAGAATTCTCCTCCCTCCTCGTTTCTTTGATTTATCGGACTTCTAATCCTGGGTTTGTTTTTCCAGATCAATGAGCAGAATGATGAAGTACATCCTGGTAACTGGAGGGGTCATATCGGGCATTGGGAAGGGGATCATCGCCAGCAGTGTAGGAACCATCCTTAAATCATGTGGTCTGCATGTGACCGCTATAAAGATCGACCCTTACATAAACATAGACGCCGGTACCTTTTCACCATACGAGCACGGTACGTTCAGGAAACTGAAATCTTTTAAGTTTTAGATTTGTTGTTTCAGAAACAATGTTGCACAAAATTTTTGACCAACTTGATCACGTGTGTGACTTTAAACGAAGCCAGCTAGAAATCTGAAGTTGAGGTACTGTGGCTTCAAAGTTGTTGCAGCGTTGCTTTAACGTCACATTGTCAGCAGGTCCATAGATTAACAGTCAAATAAAACACTGTCCCTTAACCTCACCATGGTAACCAGGATCTACGTTTGTACCCTCACCATGGTAACCAGGATCTACATTCCTACCCTCAACATGGTAACCAGGATCTACGTTTGTACCCTCACCATGGTAACCAGGATCTACATTCCTACTCTCAACATGGTAACCAGGATCTACGTTCCCACTCTCACCATGGTAACCAGGATCTACGTTCCTACCCTCACCATGGTAACCAGGATCTACGTTCCTACCCTCAACATGGTAACCAGGAACTACGTTCCTACCCTCACCATGGTAACCAGGATCTACGTTCCTACCCTCACCATGGTAACCAGGATCTACGTTCCTACCTTCACCATGGTAACCAGGATCTACGTTCCTACCCTCACCATGGTAACCAGGATCTACGTTCCTACCCTCACCATGGTAACCAGGATCTACGTTCCTACCTTCACCATGGTAACCAGGATCTACGTTCCTACCTTCACCATGGTAACCAGGATCTACGTTCCTACCCTCACCATGGTAACCAGGATCTACGTTCCTACCCTCACCATGGTAACCAGGATCTACGTTCCTACCCTCACCATGGTAACCAGGATCTACGTTCCTATCCTCACCATGGTAACCAGGATCTACGTTCCTACCCTCACCATGGTAACCAGGATCTACGTTCCTACCCTCACCATGGTAACCAGGATCTACGTTCCTACCCTCACTATGGTAACCAGCTGTGGGTGGTGACCGAAAGAATGAGATCACAAATACATGTGGCCGAAATGAGCTTCCTACACGGGGTGGCTGGGCTCTCACTCAGAGATCGGGTGAAGAGCTCTGCCATCAGGGTGGGGCTCACTGTTGAGCCGCTCCTCCACCAGGTTGAGAGAAGATGGGGTGGTTAGGGCATCTGGTCGGGATGCTCCCCGAGCGCCTCATTGGTGAGATGTTTCAGGCACGTCCCAGCGGGAGGAGATCAAGAGGCAGACCCGGACCTTCAAAGGGGCTATGTCTCACAGCTGGCTGGGGTATGACTCGGGATACTTCTGGGTGAGCTGGAGGATGCAGCTGGGGTGAGAGAAGCCTGGGCTTACCGTCAGAGGCTGTTGCCCCCGGCAACCTATCCCCGGATAAGAGGAAGACGTTGGAACGGATAAATAAAATGTTATTGTACATTTTTAAGCCTGTTTTTTTTCGCTCTAAAAGTCAAACTGTCTTCAGAAAAGATTCCATCAGTTTCGTTTAGATGTTCCACATGCTGCTGCTTCCAGGTGAAGTGTTCGTTCTTGACGACGGAGGCGAGGTGGATCTGGACCTCGGAAACTACGAACGCTTCCTTGATATCCGGCTGACCAAAGATAACAACCTGACCACAGGAAAGATCTACCAGTCTGTCATCAATAAGGAACGGAGGGGGGACTACCTGGGCAAAACTGTGCAGGGTAACCACTCACCGTGGGGTCAGGGAGGGGGGTAAGGAGTAGACCTGCAGGTTTAAGTATAGTCTTTACTTTCAGTGGTTCCACACATCACCGATGCCATCCAGGAGTGGGTAGAGAAGCAGGCCAAGGTGCCCGTAGATGAAGACCAAGTAGAACCACAAGTTTGTGTGATTGAGGTGAAGATTAATCACAAATAAAATATGTTTGAGGCCTGTGGCACCCCACTTGGGGTACTGATGTTGTAATGTGTGCGTGGCAGTCACAGAGGGTGTCGGGGTGTGTTCACAGCTCGGAGGAACCGTAGGAGACATAGAGAGCATGCCGTTTGTCGAGGCCTTCAGGCAGTTCCAGTTTAAAGTCAAAAGAGAAAATTTCTGCAACATCCACGTTAGTCTGATCCCACAGGTAAGACAGACGAGCAGCTCCGCTCCCCCTGGTGGGAGGAGTTACCATGGTGATCACCTGTGTGTGTGTGTGTGTGTGTGTGTGTGTGTGTGTGTGTGTGTGTGTGTGTGTGTGTGTGTGTGTGTGTGTGTGTGTGTGAACAGCCCAGCGCCACCGGGGAGCAGAAAACCAAACCAACGCAGAACAGTGTGAGAGAACTGAGAGGACTTGGTCTTTCTCCAGACCTGGTGAGTCTCTACTTGTAATCTGATTACTTTTAATTGTTTTTGTATAGAGTCTGGAAGTAATCTGATTACTAATGTTTCTTTGTTTGTTACAGATCATGTGTCGTTGCGCCACCGCTTTGGAAAACTCTGTTAAAGAAAAAATCTCCATGTTCTGCCACGTAGAACCCAACCAGGTGGGTTCCTTTCTACACACTGTGTTTCCTCTTCATGCCAAGTCAAAGTGCCCGTGTCACACGTTTAAACAAGTGCCGTAATTTCCCGACCATTAGGTGCACCGTACGAAAAGGCGCAGTCTCAGTCACACACCGCCTTACAACAACACACACGCAAGCATGTAAATGTGTGTATTAAAAAATAGATCGGGAGTAAAACTGAGTTTGGTTGTGTTTTATTTAAGTAGTAACGATACTAAACAAACACATTACCGGTAATAGTCTTTATTCAAATCCATCAAAGTCCTCATCCTCTGTTTCAGAGCAGGTCCACTTCGCTCCTCGCTGTCAAAGTCACTGTCTGTACTGTGCGGCTCCTCAGAAAGGATACCAGCTTTTGAGAAAGCTCGGATAACAGTACCAGCAGACACGTTAGTCCAAGCATCTACAATCCATTGGCAAACTGTAGCGTAACTCGCCCGGCGCTGCCTTCCACCCTTCGGTCATCCATCGCTCCCACGCCGCTCACACTTCACTCTTTAACGTTCTCATGCGTTTTCTTTCAGGTCCACCTCACGGGCACCGCGTTTTCTTTTAGGTCCGCCTTTTCTCACACACGGCGCACCGCTCATTTTGAAGAAAATCTAAGACTTTTATATGAGCCTTCTAGCCGTGAAATTACGGTATTCTAACCTCATCCAACCCAGAAGTAAAACTTATTTATTCATAGAACACAGAACGATGAACAAGATGAAACATGCTGAGTTTAGGTCGTGTCTCTTCCAAACATGGTGGTTCTATTGATGTCTTGCGAAAGCTCAAAATTGGCCAAACTTTTTTTGTCAAGCTAAGTTGGAGTCCTGAAATAGGTGTCCTAGTTATAAGTGTCCTTGGAGAAGACACCTAACCCCCCATTTCTCCCACCATTGGTGCCGTTGTGGCAGCCTGCTGGGGTGTAATGCAACACAGTAATTTCCCCATTGGGGGATGAATATTTCCGTTCTGTCGTCTTCCGCTCATCCGGGGCTGGATGGCAGCGGCAACAGCCTCAGACGGGAAGCCCAGGCTTCTCTCGCCTCGGCTGCATCCTCCAGCTGGGGGATCCCAGGTCGTTCCCCAGCCAGCTGTCTGACATAGTCTCTCCAGCAGGATTCCTGCTTCTGTGTATGGATAAATATTTTTTTGATAAACTCAGTAATAGATTCTGTTATGGTCGTCGTTCATTAAAGTTTTTATCAAATGAAGCTTTAAAAAGTATTTTTTATCAGAGTCTGACTTTGTTTTGGCCTCTTTAGAAATCACAGTAGGATGGCGTCTTTAAAAACACCCCGCCATATAGCATGTGTGTCTACTTGGGTTAGACGCGCCAGTCCTGCGATGCTTGAAGATGGTCATGGTTTTATTTTATAGTCTAGTCTATAGAGCGTACCTGAGTAAAAGCCACACCCGATACATTTTTAAAGGTAAACATATTATACACTCCTGTTTCTAAGCTGCAGGAGCTCCACATTCTAACATGAGACAAAGAAAGACGGTCCACAGAAAGAGTTTTAAAAACAGACCTTAGCTTTTCTTTCTGTAACGCTGCAGTAACACAGCATCACCACGGTAACGCCTCACCTTCCAAACGTCTCACTATTAAAACTAAGTTTACCTTCAGTAGCTCTGTTTCCTTCTTTATCAGCAGATCCATTACTTTCAAATTAAAAGCTGTATCAGTTCTTCTAGGATTTTTCATAATGAGAGTGTGTTTACGTTTTTATCTAAAAAGAAATAATGAGTTGTATTTCCTTCCGTTCCGTTCCGTCATCTTCCGCTTGTTCCGGGGTCGGGTCGCGGGGGCAACAGCCTCAAACGGGCAGCCCAGGCCTCTCTCTCCCCGGCTGCATCCTCTAGCTCACCTGGAAGGATCCCAAGTCTTTCCCCGGCCAGCTGTGAGACGTAGTCTCTCCAGCGGGTCCGGGGTCTGCCCCTTGGTCTCTTCCCGGTGGCACGTGCCCGAAAGACCTCGCCCGCGAGTCGCTCGGGGGGCATCCTGACCAGATGCCCGAACCACCCCATCTGGCTCCTCTCGACCTGGAGGAGGAGCGGCTTGACACCGAGCTCCTCCCGGATGGCAGAGCTCCTCACCTGATCTCTGAGTGAGAGCCCAGCCACCCTGCGGAGGTAGCTCATTTCGGCCGCTTGTATCCGCGATCTCATTCTTTTGGTCACCACCCACAGCTGGTGACCATAGGTGAGGGTAGGAACGTTGATCCTGGTTACCATGGTGAGGGTAGGAACGTAGATCTTGGTTACCATGGTGAGGATAGGAACGTAGATCCTGGTTACCATGGTGAGGGTAGGAACATAGATCCTGGTTACCATGGTGAGGGTAGGAACGTAGATCCTGGTTACCATAGTGAGGGTAGGAACGTAGATCCTGGTGACCATGGTGAGGGTAGGAACGTAGATCCTGGTTACCATGGTGAGGATAGGAACGTAGATCCTGGTTACCATGGTGAGGGTAGGAATGTAGATCCTGGTTACCATGGTGAGGGTAGGAACGTAGATCCTGGTTACCATGGTGAGGGTAGGAACGTAGATCCTGGTTATCATGGTGAGGGTAGAGAGTAGGAACATAGATCCTGGTTACCATGGTGAGGGTAGGAATGTAGATCCTGGTTACCATGGTGAGGGTAGGAACGTAGATCCTGGTTACCATGGTGAGGGTAGGAATGTAGATCCTGGTTACCATGGTGAGGGTAGGAACGTAGATCCTGGTTACCATGGTGAGGGTAGGAACGTAGATCCTGGTTACCATGGTGAGGGTAGGAACGTAGATCCTGGTTACCATGGTGAGGGTAGGAACGTAGATCCTGGTTACCATGGTGAGGGTAGGAACGTAGATCCTGGTTACCATGGTGAGGGTAGGAATGTAGATCCTGGTTACCATGGTGAGGGTAGGAACGTAGATTCTGGTTACCATGGTGAGGGTAGGAACGTAGATCCTGGTTACCATGGTGAGGGTAGGAATGTAGATCCTGGTTACCATGGTGAGGGTAGGAACGTAGATCCTGGTTACCATGGTGAGGGTAGGAACGTAGATCCTGGTTATCACGGTGAGGGTAGGAATGTAGATCCTGGTTACCATGGTGAGGGTTGGAACGTAGATCGACCTGTAAAACGAGAGCTTTTCTTTTCGGCTCAGCTCTCTCTTTACCACGACGGACCGATGCAGCGTCCTAGTTGTTGCTGATGCCGCACCGATCCGCCTGTCGATCTCCCGCTCTATCCTACACGCGCTCATGAACAAGACCCCGAGATACTTAAACTCCTCCACTTGGGGCAGGACCCTATCCCTGACCCGCAGGGGGCATTCCACCCTTTTCCGGGAGAGGACCATGGTCTCGGATTTGGAGGCGCTAATTCCCATCCCGGCCGCTTCACACTCGGCAGCAAATGAGCGACCAGACAAAGCGTGGCTCAAAAATAAGAAATCAAACATGGCCAAGTAACCCTTGCCCGGACGCGGGTCACCGGGGCCCCCCCTTGGAGCCAGGCCAGAGGGTGGGGCACGCGTGCGAGCGCCTGGTGGCCGAGCTTTTACCAATGGGGCCCGGCCGGGCTCAGCCCGAACAGGGGACATAGGCCACCCTTCCAGCGGACTCACCACTTGCAGGAGGGGCCATACGGGTCGGGTGAAGGAGGAGATGGGTGGCAGCCAACGGCGGGGACCCTGGCGGTCAGATCCTCGGCTGCATAGGCTCGAGTTGTATTTCCTGTTCTTTTATTGTGAAAAGTTTAGAACAGGAAGTGGTGGATGGTAGTGGTGTGCAGACGGTAGATAGTTCCTTGTTGTTCTTCCTGCTTCCATCCATCGGTGGAAATACAAACACCCGGCAAGGCTAGCGTCTTCCTCCTATAGTGTCTGCTGGAGCGCCGCCTGGTGGCCGCATGAGCTGCTGAAGTTAAAGCGCGCCAATGGTGGGAGAAACGGGGGGTTAGGTGTCTTCTCCAAGGACCCTAGACGTGAACTCAGTGGGATGTGAACCCGCGATCTTCCGGTTAACTTCCGGTCCGCGGGCGAACGCCTCCGCCTAACCTCCACACATATTCTCCCCTCCTCTCTCTCCAGGTGATCTGTGTACACGACGTTTCCTCCATCTACAGAGTGCCCCTCCTGC
This sequence comes from Neostethus bicornis, assembly GCA_902685375.1. Lineage (NCBI taxonomy): Eukaryota > Metazoa > Chordata > Actinopteri > Atheriniformes > Phallostethidae > Neostethus > Neostethus bicornis. The sequence goes on from LR738551.1 coordinate 2,484,857, forward strand.
TGGCAGAACAGGGTGTGGTCAGCTACCTGAGCCAGAGACTCAACATGCCCATCCAGGCCAAACCCAGAACCATGCTGACCAAATGGAAGGAGATGTCTGACAGGTGGGGTTCCTCCTGGGGGGTTTAGGAGGTCAGGTTCTCCTTCTGACAGACTGACCTGGACCCTCTCCCCTCCGCCCCCACAGGTCCGACAGGCTGCTGGAACAATGCTCCATCGCTTTGGTGGGAAAATACACCAAGTTCTCTGATTCCTACGCCTCCGTCATTAAAGCCCTGGAACACTCTGCCCTGGCTATCTGCCACAAACTAGAGGTCAAGGTAGGTCAAGATCTGAGGGGTCAGTGAGTCTGGAAGGTCATGCGGATTGGTTCTGGGATGTTTTGAAAATGGCTCCGTATGCATTTCCACGTAAAAGCAGGCAGCCATTTTGGATAGTGTCTTAATTGTCACACTGTTTCTGTCAGTACATAGACTCCGCCCACTTGGAGCCCAGCACCCTGCAGGAGGATCCCGTGAGGTATCACGAGGCGTGGCAGAAGCTCTGCAGCGCTGAGTAAGTCTTACCGGCTCACTAATTGAGGGGGGGTCGGGTCCTAAAGCAGCTCGATCATGTTAAACCCCGTCACCCTCCACACAGCGGCGTTCTGGTTCCGGGAGGATTCGGAGTGAGAGGAACGGAAGGGAAGATCCACGCCATCAGCTGGGCGAGGAAACAGAGGAAACCATTCCTAGGTCTGATATGACTCCTCTCAGTGTTGAAACATCTGGACAGAGGGTAACATGTGTAACACCCCGTCTCTCTCCAGGTGTGTGTCTGGGAATGCAGCTGGCAGTGTGTGAGTTTGCCAGGAACGTTCTCTCCTGGACAGGTAAAACTCTCAGGAAATCTCATCCCAGTCTGGTTACAGGTTTCAGACACGGTTACCGTATGAGGTGCATAACGGTGGCTTCATTAAGATCAAACAACTTTATATGTTGTTTTGGTTTTTTTTGTTTTTTTTTTACATTGACATTGACTTCTCCCACCCTCACCATGGTAACCAGCTGTGGGTGGTGACCTAAAGAATGAGATCATGGATACAATCGGCCGAAATGAGCTTACTCTGCAGGGTGGCTGGGCTCTCACTCAGAGATCGGGTGAAGAGCTCTGCCATCTGGGAGGAGCTCGGTGTCGAGCCGCTCCTCCTCCAGGTCGAGAGGAGCCAGATGGGGTGGTTCGGGCACCTGGTCAGGATGCCCCCCGAGCGCCTCTCGGACGAGGTGTTTTGGGCACGTCCCACCGGGAGGAGACCTTTGGGCAGACCCCGGACCCGCTGGAGAGACTATGTCTCACAGCTGGCCGGGGAACAACACGGGATCCTTACAGGAGAGCTGGAGGATGCAGCCAGAGTGAGAGAAGCATGGGCTAACTGTTTGAGGATATCACCCTGAAAAGGATAATTAATATGCTTTAAATCAGTTTTTTAAATACAAACATTACATCATCGACTGAAAACAATCCTTCCAAACTACCGGTAGATTATGATCTATGTACTGTATTTGGTGAAATATGATCATTTCCTACGGCACACCTGATGATCTCTCACGGCTCATTGCTGTGCCGCGGACCAGTGGTTGTAACCTATTGATGTTACACATGTTTCTGATGTAAATAAATGACTGTGTTTGTTTCTAGATGCTAACTCTACAGAGTTTGATCCGGACACCAAGTATCCTGTGGTAGGTTTCTCTTCCTGTCCGTTTACCGTGTCTGCGTGTTTAGATCTGCTTCTAATGTTTTATCTCCACCAGGTGATCGACATGCCAGAGCACAACCCGGGTCAGATGGGGGGCACGATGCGGCTAGGCAGGAGGAGAACCGTGTTCAGGAGCAAGAACAGTGTGCTTCGTAAGAAACACGAAGGAAATGATTCCTAAAAAAAACTGTTTTTCCAGCCAAAGTATCTAAAAAAACATGTTAAAAAGACTGAATTGAAGCTAAAACCGGATGAGCTGGACATTATTCAAAATTAGTGGACGATCTGGAAGGATTTGGGTCGGACGAGGGTCTGACTGTCAGGGTCCCCGTCCCTGGCTGCCATCGATCCGTCATGGTAAAAAAAGAGCTGAGCCGAAAAGCAAAGCTCTGGATTTACAAGTTGATCTACATCCTACCCTCACCATGGTAACCAGGATCTACGTTCCTACCCTCACCATGGTAACCAGGATCTACGTTCCTACCCTCACCATGGTAACCAGGATCTACGTTCCTACCCTCACCATGGTAACCAGGATCTACGTTCCTACCCTCACCATGGTAACCAGGATCTACGTTCCTACCCTCACCATGGTAACCAGGATCTACGTTCCTAACCTCACCATGGTAACAAGGATCTACGTTCCTAACCTCACCATGGTAACAAGGATCTACGTTCCTACGCTCACCATGGTAACCAGGATCTACGTTCCTACGCTCACCGTGGTAACCAGGATCTACGTTCCTACGCTCACCATGGTAACCAGGATCGTTCCTACCCTCACCATGGTAACCAGGATCTACGTTCCTACCCTCACCATGGTAACCAGGATCAGCAACCCACAGCTGAGGGTTCCTACCCTCACAGATGTGGGTGGTGACTGAAAGAATAAGGTCACGGATACAAGCGGCCGAAATGAGCTTCCTCCGCAGGGTGGCTGGGCTCTCACTCAGAGATCAGGTGAGGAGCTCTGCCATCCAGGAGGAGATCAGTGTCGAGCCGCTCCTCCTCCAAGTTGAGAAAAGCAGGATGAGGTGTTTTGGGCATCTGGTCAGGATACCTCCTGAGCGCCTCGCTGGTGAGATATTTCGGGCATGTCCCACCGGGAGGAGACTGAGAGGCAGACCCCAGACCTGCTGGAGAGACTATGTCTCACAGCTGGCTGGGGAACGACTCAGGATCCTCCTGGGTGAGATGGAGGATGCAGCCGGGGTGAGAGAAGCCTGAGCTTCCCGTCTGAGGATGTTGCCCCCTTGACTTGGCCCCAGATGAGCGGAACAGAACGGTTCGTTTTGACAGATCACTTAGACAGGTTCTTTCCTGGTCGGTGGTCGTTTAAGAAAGAGATAAATATCAAATCCTTTATTCGTACTTTACTTTTTTTATTACCGTTTAAGTCTGAACTTTTTTTTTATAAATGGCCGACTGTCCGTCTGCATGATTCCAGCCAAAGTGAAATAATCACATGTAAATATGAGTATATTGAACCAAAACATCTTTCAGAGGTTTAAATTATCCAAAAATAATTGGGCAGGGTTAGTTTTTAAAAGATCAGAAGTGAACCAGACCATCATGTCTGGAGTGTAACAAAAAAAAACATGTTTTAAAATGCGATGATATCTGATGCCTGTGTCCTTCCAGGTAAACTTTACGGAGACACCGAGTACGTGGAGGAGAGACACCGCCATCGTTTTGAGGTGACCAACCCATGTACCATGTATCCAGAATACACACACATGCACGCCCGCCCGTACGGACTGCACCCCTATATATAAACTATTCCCAAAATAAAAAATCTGCAGGCAAAAGAAATTGTCTCAGTACGGTACCGGTATCAGCTCAAGCTGCACATGCACGGTGGCGCTATTTAAAAAGACACATCAGACCTGAAGTAAAGTTACACATGGAAGACTTTTTATTAGTCGAACTCAACTTTGCTTTTTTAACATTTCAGGTAAAAACGGGTGTGTTTCTGTTAGAAGTAATATTGTAATAATAGACTATTTAACCGAAACATCTTTCAGAGGTGTAACGATAATGTGAAATCAATGTAAAGGATGATGAGCTCTCCGTCTCTCTCTCTGATTGGCTACATGTCTCTCTCTCTCTCTCTCTCTCTCTCTGATTGGCTCCGTGTCTCTCTGTCTGATTGGCTCCATGTCTCTCTCTCTCTCTCTGATTGGCTCCGTGTCTCTCTCTCTCTCTCTCTTTCTGATTGGCTCCGTGTCTCTCTCCCTCTCTCTGATTGGCTCCGTGTCTCTCTCTCTCTCTCTCTCTCTCTCTCTCTCTTTCTGATTGGCTCCGTGTCTCTCTCCCTCTCTCTGATTGGCTCCGTGTCTCTCTCTCTCTCTCTGATTGGCTCCGTGTCTCTCTCTGATTGGCTCCGTATCTCTCTCTCCCTCTCTCTGATTGGCTCCATGTCTCTCTCTCTCTCTCTCTCTTTCTGATTGGCTCCGTGTCTCTCTCCCTCTCTCTGATTGGCTCCGTGTCTCTCTCTCTCTCTCTCTGATTGGCTCCGTGTCTCTCTCTGATTGGCTCCGTATCTCTCTCTCTCTCTCTGATTGGCTCCGTCTCTCTCTCTGATTGGCTCCGTGTCTCTCTGTCTGATTGGCTCCATGTCTCTCTGTCTGATTGGCTCCGTGTCTCTCTCTCTCTCTCTCTCTCTCTGATTGGCTCCGTGTCTCTCTCTCTCTCTCTCCCTCTCTCTGATTGGCTCCGTGTCTCTCTCTCTCTCTCTGATTGGCTCCGTGTCTCTCTCTGATTGGCTCCGTATCTCTCTCTCTCTCTCTGATTGGCTCCGTGTCTCTCTGTCTGATTGGCTCCGTGTCTCTCTCTGATTGGCTCCGTGTCTCTCTGTCTGATTGGCTCCGTGTCTCTCTGTCTGATTGGCTCCATGTCTCTCTGTCTGATTGGCTCCGTGTCTCTCTCTCTCTCTCTCTCTCTCTGATTGGCTCCGTGTCTCTCTCTCTCTCCCTCTCTCTGATTGGCTCCGTGTCTCTCTCTCTCTCTCTGATTGGCTCCATGTCTCTCTCTCTGATTGGCTCCATGTCTCTCTGTCTGATTGGCTCCGTGTCTCTCTCTCTCTGATTGGCTCCATGTCTCTCTGTCTGATTGGCTCCGTGTCTCTCTCTCTCTGATTGGCTCCGTGTCTCTCTCTCTTTGATTGGCTCCATGTCTCTCTGTCTGATTGGCTCCGTGTCTCTCTCCCTCTCTCTGATTGGCTCCGTGTCTCTCTCCCTCTCTCTGATTGGCTCCGTGTCTCTCTCTCTCTCTCTGATTGGCTCCATGTCTCTCTCTCTGATTGGCTCCATGTCTCTCTCTCTGATTGGCTGCGTGTGTGTGTTTTAGGTGAATCCAGAGCTGAAAAGTCACTTTGAAGATAAAGGTTTCCGCTTTGTCGGCCAGGACGTAGAAGGAGAGAGGATGGAGGTGATCGAACTGGACGGTAAGACGGATGTACTCTGTTTACACTCTCACTGTGTGAACGAGCTGTGGGTGCGAGTAGTGTCAGCAGTTATCCACCAATCAGAACGTCACCAGAACCACACCATAACTCTTTTATGGTGCCCGTTAACGGTGGGAGGCGATAGCTCAGTGGTGGAACGGTCCAGATATGCCAAGGTTTTGGCTTCACAAAGTGGGAGATTTGAGGAGGCGTGGCCAAAAGGAGGAGGGGCCATGACATGACATCCACCAATGGACAACTCCCACCATGACAGTTGGCTTAAAACAAACCCTTCAAAACATGAGAAAGCAGCTGGTAAATTGTGCGTCTTCCGTGTGTTACCACCTAGTGTTATGTATCAGTATGAAGAGGAATTACCACCAGGAATACACCCCTGTACTGATTGGTCACGCTTTGTTTTGAGGCTCACGCACATAAGCTGTCACATGATCAAAGTTCCCGGATGTCCGACTTCTTCCATACGTTCACCAAAAACAATACACCGCTGCAGCAGCAGGAGATTCCATGTGCTTAGCCTCATTTTACCTAATCATGTTCATGGAACATGAAGGATAGAGCGGCAGATTGGTGCGGCGCCAGCAAAAACTAGGATGCTGCATCGGTTCGTCGTGGTAAAGAGAGAGGTGAGCCAAAAAACAAAGCTCTGGATTTACAAGTCGATCTACGTTCCAACCCTCACCATGGTAACCAGGATCTACGTTCCTACCCTCACCGTGGTAACCAGGATCTACATTCCTACCCTCACCATGGTAACCAGGATCTACGTTACTACCCTCACCATGGTAACCAGGATCTACGTTCCCACCCTCACCATGGTTACCAGGATCTACGTTCCTACCCTCACCATGGTAACCAGGATCTACGTTCCTACCCTCACTATGGTAACTAGGATCTAAGTTCCTACCCTCACCATGGTAACTAGGATCTACGTTCCTACCATCACCATGGTAACCAGGATCTACGTTCCTACCCTCACCATGGTAACTAGGATCTACGTTCCTACCCTCACCATGGTAACCAGGATCTACGTTCCTACCCTCACCATGGTAACCAGGATCTACGTTCCTACCCTCACCATGGTAACCAGGATCTACGTTCCTACCCTCACCATGGTAACCAGGATCTACGTTCCTACCCTCACCATGGTAACCAGGATCTACGTTCCTACCCTCACCCCACTTCACCCTACCCTCACCTATGATCCCCAGCTGTGGGTGGTGACCGAAAAAATGAGATTGCGGATACAAGCGGATGAAATAAGCGCCCTCTGCAGGGTGGCCGGGCTCTCACTCACTGAGGAGCTCTGCCATATGGGAGGAGCTCAGTGTTGAGCCGCTCCTCTTTCAGGTCGAGAGGAGCAAAATGGGTAGGTTCGGGCATCTGGTCCGAATGCCTCCCGAGTGCCTGGTGATGTGTTTTGGGCACGTCCCATTGGGAGGAGACCAAGAGGCAGACCCCGGACCTGCTGAAGAGACTATGTCTCACAGCTGGCTGGGGAACGACTTGGGGTCCGTCTAGTTTAGCTGGAGGATGCAGCCGGGGTGAGAGAAGCCTGGGCTTCCTGTCTTAGTTTGTTGCCCCCGCGACTCAGATGAGCAGAAGACGATGGAACAGAATATTTGTTGAATGCACTAGAGTGTTCACCATGCAGGAGTTTTATTAGCCTTGGCAGGTGAGTGTGAGATAGCTCCTAATTGCGGGTGTCTCCTGCCCGATGCGGGAGACTTGGTATGTCTGATGTTCGCCCTTGGATCGATTCCCACTGAGCTCATGTCTAAGTGTCCTTTGGGAAGACGCGTAACCCCCTGTTTCTCCCACCATTGACACCATCGTGGCAGCCTGCTGCAGTGTAATGCAGCACGGATGAATAAAGTTTGTAAAATTTAAACTCTCCTCTCTTTCAGACCACCCGTACTTTGTGGGCGTGCAGTACCATCCAGAGTTCACGTCACGCCCCATCAAGGCGTCACCCCCGTACTTCGGTTTGCTTCTGGCTGCAGCGGGCAAACTACAGAGTTACCTACAGAAAGGATGCCGCCTGTCACCACGGTAACCAAATCACTATCACATTAGGGACCAGTGGAGAATGCATTAATGAGCGTGGGTGTTTTATTTTTTCAGGGATGCGTACAGCGACCGCAGCGGCAGCAGCACCCCCGACTCAGAAATCGCCGAACTGAAACTTCCCGACTCGGCAGAAAACTCCTCAGACTTGCCGTAGTTTAGTTTTTTTTTTGTCTTGTTTTGTTTTTTAAACATTTTAATCTTTCTCTAAAAAATGAAAAATAAAAGACAAACTGAAAAAAACTGAAGTGATTTTTTTTTTTTTATCAGCAATGTTTTTTATTTGCTTCCGTTCCGTCGTCTTCCGCTCATCCAGGGCCAGGTCGCCGGGGCAACAGCCTCTGACGGGAAGCCCAGTCTGCTCTCACCCCGGCTGCATCCTCCAGCTCACCCAGGCGTTCACTGTCCAGCTGTGGGACATAGTCTCTCCAGCCGGTCCGGAGCGGGTCCTCCTCCTTCAACTGCCACCTTATCATGGTGGAGGGGTTTGCCAATGATTTTAGGAGCTATGTTGTCCTGGGCTTAATGCCCAAGGTAAACAGGCCACTAGGGCAGGGACCAGACAAAGCATGGTTCAAAAACTCCTATGAAGAGGTCAAGCATTGCCAAGTTGCCTTTGCCCGGATGCAGGTCACTGGGGGGTCCCATCTTGGAGCCAGGCCCGAGGGTGGAACCCATGTATCACTGAGCTTGGCTGGGCTTTTACCCATGGGGCCTGGGCGGGCTCAGCCCAACCAGGGGACTCATCACCTGCAGGAACGGCCATAGGGGTCGGGTGAAGGAGGAGATGGGTGGAAGCCAGCCAACAATGATGATTAAAGTAATACAAAATATGTACAGGTTCAGTGCAGCGTCCTCAATAATCAAGAAGCTATGGAGAAGAAAGAGCAGAGCTGAAAAATATACTCTGAAAAAAATCAATTAAAAAAGAAAAACTTTTCGTCCACTTTTATTATTTTACTTAAATATTTTTCATAAGCCTCTCTCGTCAACTGCGGTCAGGTGAGCCGCGGTTTGCTTGACTGTAATCGTTTACTCGTTTAAATAAAGCTAAGCTCGTCTTATAAAAAACAAACTCAATGAAAATAGTCTTAAAAATGGATTCTTCTTCCACAGCAAGTCAGTTTCTTCCAGTGGTGGAACGTAACGAAGTAAATGTACTTCGTTACTGTACTTAAGTAGAAAAATTGTGTATCTGTACTTTACTTAAGTAAAATTTAAGACCAGTACTTTTACTTCACTACATTTTTAGAGTAAATATCTGTACTTTTACTTCGCTACTTTTTAAAAGTGTGTTTTGTATTTTTCGTTAAATTTTCGTTCAGGAATTTGAAAAATACACAGGTTTTTTTTTTTTTTTTTTTTTTTTAGCGCATCTTGAAGTCGCATCGCAAAAATCAGAAGAAGCATTTGATCGGGAGAAGAAGTCATGAATCGAGAAACATTTTCCACATTCATTCAAAAACCTAACATCAAATCTAGTACAAATTAAAAAGAGTCAGAAGATCGTTGTTCGTTGTGTTTACTTCTAAATAAAAAGTTGAGCCATCATTACACAGAGCAGGGACGGATCTAGAATTTTACAAAGGGGGGTGGGGCTTTGACAAAGCCAATATATAGTGACTGGGGGCCTCCCCCCAAAACATTTTAAAAAATAAGTGTCATTTTCCTCCATTTTGGCGGCCCATTCACTGGCCCTTCTAGGGGATAGCTTGACTTATCCTCTTTCCTTTTATTTTATTTTTATTTATTTTTTTTGTGGACCAAAAGAGGCGGGAGAGGGGGGGTCACACCCCTGCAGAGTATTTATCCTGGTTACCATGGTGACACCCTATAGCACAAAAAATAACATTTGAATTATGATCGAATACTTTTACTTTTTACTTAAAAAGTACAATTTACACCAAATATTTTTGTACTTTTACTTAAGAACAAAAAGTGTGTACTTCATCCACCACTGGTCTCTTCCATCTAACCCTATCTCCTGCATCCTCTTCAGTCACACCAACTATCTTCATGTCTTCCTTCACTGTATCCATGAACCTCCTCTTTGGTCTTCCTCTAGTCCTCTTTCCTGGTGGTTCCAAACCCAGCATCCTTCTTCTGATGTACTCTCTCTCTCTCCTCTGCACATGTCCAAACCATCTCAGTCTGACCTCTCTGACTTTAAAACCTCTAACATGTGCTGTTCCTCTGATCCTGACTGACTAGAAAAAACAAACAACCCTCAAAATCATCCAAAAAGTGAGTGAAATTCACCCAAAGTTTGATGTTCTGACGACTAAACCAAAGTTAATGTGGGATAGAAGATTCTGAGACAGCAGCGGTTGGTCCAGAATGTAATTTCTTAATGTCTGAGACAAGTTCTGTGATTTTGGGCTAAAAATAAAAATTTAATGTTTGATGTTCCGTTCCGTCATCTTCCGCTTGTTCCGGGGTCGGGTCGCGGGGGCAACAGCCTCAAACGGGTAGCCCAGGCCTCTCTCTCCCCGGCTGCATCCTCTAACTCACCTGGAAGGATTCCAAGTCGTTCTCCGGCCAGCTGTGAGACATAGTCTCTCCAGCGGGTCCGGGGTCTGCCCCTTGGTCTCCTCCCGGTGTGACGTGCCCGAAACACCTCGCCCGTGAGGCGGTCGAGGGGCATCCTGACCAGATGCCCGAACCACCCCATCTGGCTTCTCTCGAACTAGAGGAGGATCGGCTCGACACCGAGCTCCTCCCGGATGGCAGAGCTCCTCACTCGATCTCTGAGTGAGAACCCAGCCACCCTGCAGAGGAAGCTCATTTCGGCTGCTTGTACCCGCAATCTCATTCTTTTGGTCCCCACCCACAGCTGGTTACCATGGTGAGGGTAGGAATGTAGATCCTGGTTACCATGGTGAGGGTAGGAATGTAGATCCTGGTTACCACGGTGAGGGTAGGAACGTAGATCCTGGTTACCACGGTGAGGGTAGGAACGTAGATCCTGGTTACCATGGTGAGGGTAGGAAGGTAGATCATGGTTACCATGGTGAGGGTAGGAACGTAGATCGACTTGTAAATCGAGAGCTTTACTTTTCGGCTCAGCTCTCTCTTTACCACGACGGACCGATGCAGCGTCCTAGTTATTGCTGATGCCGCACCGATCCGCCTGTCCATCTCCTGCTCCATCCTTCCCCCACTCGTGAACAAGACCCAGAGATACTAAAACTCCTCCACTTGGGGCAGGTCCCTGTCCCTGACCCGCAGGGGGCATTCCACCCTTTTCCAGGCAAGGACCATGGTCTCGGATTTGGAGGCGCTAATTCCCATCCCGGCTGCTTCACACTCGGCAGCAAATCCATCCAGTGAGAGCTGGAGATCACGGTCCGATGAAGCCAACAGGACCACATCATCCGCAAAAAGCAGAGATTCGATCCTGAGGTCACCAAACCAGATCCCTCCAACGCCTCGGCTGCGCCTAGATATTCTGTCCATAAAGGTGATGAACAGAATCGGTGACAAAGGGCAGCCTTGGCGGAGTCCAACTCTCACTGGAATTGTTTGATGTGAAGAAAAAAATTTGGTTGCAAAAATTTTTCTTAGCTCGTTTAAAAAAAAAAAAAAAAATGGATTGAGTTTAATGATTTTTGTGATTTCGATCAGATTTTAAACCAGTTATTTAATAGAATTTTAATATAGAAAGTTTTTTTTAAAAATAAGTTTGATTAGAATCTTGGATAAAAAAAAAAAAAACAAAAAACAGTTTTTTCAATCTTTTATTTCATTTTGACATTTTTTCATGTAGAAAAAAAAACATAGTAAATATTTACTGTTTTTTTTTTAAATTTAACGTCAAAACAGACAAAAAAAATACCCAAGGCCACATGGAATATCCACATGGAAAAGACAGCATTTCAAACCTCACCCCCACCCAGGGTTCAAACTAGTGATGGGACGAGCGACTGTGCTGAGAGCCCAAGAGTGAAACCCCGTATCGGTGCGTGTATCGCTTTAAAGAATCACGTTGCAGATACAGGAAGTGTACCGTTTGGATTTACAGCGCCAAAGTGTGTTTATTAAGAATCAAACTGAATCAACGTGTGGTGGGTTTGTCGGATGGAGTCTTGCTTGACCGTGGATCGTTCTAGAAAGTTTTCCCCGGTGTGGAATCATTTTAACGTCGTGACGCCAAACGAGGTAAATCTTTTTCTCCTTTATATACTATTTTTTCACGGCGGCGCACTCACTTTATCAAGTGAATAGTGATACATACTGTATGAAAGTCAGTTAAAGAGCCTTAGAGCTGCTTTATTCATGTTATCATGTAATTATGAGACCCTGATCCCGTAATCATGAGAGGGTGGAGAATTGGCAGCTACTCCTGAGAGTACCCCAGGTTTGAGAGTCTCTCTAAAAGACACATGTATGCAAACAGACAGGCTCCAGGCCTGGTATCAAACCTCCAACCCTCTTGCTGTGAGGTGACAGTGTTAACCACCCCATCGTCTTATGTCTATTTGATATTGTTTGTAAAAGTGAGTCCTTTTATTAAGCTTTTGGCTTGCAGTTCCTAACAAGCAGTGGACAATATGATCATCAAAGACAGTCAGCCACTCAGGGAGCTCCTGAAGCTACCCTCATATGCTCTACCAAGCAGGAAGGTATGTTATATGTTAGTCTTAACTATATTTTATTGGTGTAACAGTATTTGTATGGTTATTTTCAGACCATCAAGGACTTGGTGAGCCAGAGATATGAGGAGGAAAAGTACCAAAAAGGGCCTCCAGAGTGCCGTTGCAAAGAAGAATACCCTACTTCTTCTTTAGCAGATATAACTGGTAGAAGCAGATAGAAGGACGACTGATTTCCAATCCTATTATCTTCATCATGGAACCCACACGAAGAAGTTCGTATGATGCCGGTTTTAAGTTGAAGGCCATTGATGTCACTGTACATGAAGGAAACTGCGCTGCTGCTCGAAAACTAAGCCTCAATGAGTCTATGGTGAGACGCTGGAGGAGGCAGCGGGAAGAGCTTATGCAATGCCCGAAGTCGAGGAAAGCTTTCAGGGGACATAAAAGCAGGTGTCCAGAGCTTGGTGAACACGCAGAGAGCAGGTGGCCATGCTGTATCCACTGTACAGATCCAACTTAAAGCAAAACCATCGCCCGCGAAACGGAAGATTTCAAAGCAGGGCAGTCACGATGTTCCAGATTTATGAAGCGCAAGAACCTGTCCAATCAGGACACGGACCACTCCCTCTCAGCAACTCCCTGCAGACCATCAAGAAAAAATTAAAAACTTCCACAAATTTGTCGAAACAAAGACACAAGAACACTCCATCGGACCAGATGTAGTAATAAATATGGATGAGGTGCCTCTGACGTTTGATCTGACCAGGACCGTTAACAAGACAGGCTGAAACCAACGGGCCATGAGCGGATGCGGCTTATATGCAGGTGCGCTTGATAGTCCAGAAGACACGTTACTTTAACCACCGATATGTGGACGTCTATGAACATGGAGGCATATCTAGCCGTTACTGGCCACTACGTGGACAAAGAAAGCCATGAACTCCGTTCATCGTGGAGTATTTTCCTGAGAAACATCGCCGCGGTTAAAAGGAGCCTCATGGAGGAGTGGGGCATGGTGCAAATACGGCATACCCTTTGTAGAGCCCATTCCCTGAATGTGATCAAATCCCAACAATGAAATACGCAGCAAAACACGACACATTGTGACATACTTTTGATCGAGTGTGACTGCTAAAGAGAAGCTCACTCAAATACAGCAACAGCTGGTAAAACCGGGCCATGAGTTAATAAACGAGGTGCCACCACGATGGAACAGTACCTACCAAATGTTTGAAAGAATGACTGAGCAGAAGGAGGCAGTCTGTGTGACACTGGCCTCACACTGACTCCAGAAGAATGTCGGATCATTGTCTCTGGGTCCAAGGTCATTCCCATGATGAGAATGCTCCAGACTGAGCTTCAACGTCAGGACACAACAGTAACAAAAGCAGCTGCTCAGGAATACACGGCGTGTACATGAATATCCACACGGAAAGGACAGCGTTTCAAACCTCACCCCCCACCCAGGGTTCAAACCCATGACCTTCTTGTGAGGCCACTGCACCACCCACTGTGCCACTTTCCCAATTCTAAAAACTGGTCAACTTAAGGAGGTCATTAGATTATCATTATGACCAGACACTATGAAGTGTGCCCACATTGTAGAGGATGTCCTTCCTGATGGCTGCATCTGTAAATAAACAGTACCGAATCTAGCAGGGGCTCATCTCTAACGGGCCACAGTTTCAGTTGCAACATAAACAGTAAGTCATGCCCAGAATCTACAAAAAGAATGACTGAGCAGAAGGAGGCTGTCTGGGTGACACTACCCTCATTCACTCCACTGACTCCAGAAGAATGTCAGATCATTGAAGAGATGCTCAGGGTTCTTGCTCGTTTTGACCAAGAGAACTGACTGAGGAAAAAAAGGGTGTCTTGGTCCAAGGTCATTCTCATGATGAGAATGCTCCACACTGAGCTTCAACATCAGGACACAACGGTGACAAAAGCAGCTGCTCAGGAACTGGCTGAAAACCTTAGGAAGCGGCTAACTGGAATCTCTCAGTGTGATGACTCTGGCAACTCTGTTAGATCCCAGATTTAAAAAGAATGGATTTCTCAGTCAGCAAAAGGCAGGTGAAGCGGTGAAGAGACTGCAGAAGAAATGAGGAGCCAAGAGCCTGGCCCAAGAGAAGAAGAGCCTAGCTCTTCACATGGATCAGAACCCAGTTCTTTATGTGATAATAAAGTAATGAATAACTAGTTTTTTTAGGGCACAATCTCTGTGAAACTTTAGATATGGAGGTCGCAGAGACCCAGAAGACGAGGAACGCAACAGCTGACTCCATTGTTGAAGTCCAACGCTACCTGGCAGAAACAAACACACCCAGAAACAAAGGAAATGGAACCAGAAAATATACCCACATCTTCATCAACTTGCACTTGAATTTCTCTGCTCACCATCATCGTCTGTACCATGTGAAAGGGATGGGGAGCTGGTGTGTAAGAGGAGAAATCGCCTTGGAGCAACGACACTTTAAAAACTTGTTTCTGAATAAAATTTTTGAACTAATCATCTTTGTGTTTTTTATTTTATATGATTTAACAGTTAAGTTAAAAAATTTAACTCTGAATTTTCACTCTATATTTTACATACTGACTCAGGTTAAGTATTTTAAAACTACTGCAGGGGTCGCTACTGGGTGACCGACACGGTTCGTTTAGTGTGTCAATACACTCCTTGAGGCATCGTCCCATCACTACCCCCTGGCTAAGGGCCCACCCTCCTGGCATACACGGCATGTACATGAATATCCACACGGAAAGGACAGCATTTCAAACTTCACCCCCCACCCAAGGTTCAAACCCATGATCTTCTTGTGAGGCCACTGCACCACCCACTGTGCCGCTTTCCCAATTCTAAAAACTGGTAAACTTAAGGAGGTCATTAGATTATCATTATGACCAGACACTACGAAGTGCGCCCACATTGTAGAGGATGTCCTTCCTGATGGCTGCATCTGTAAATGGATTTGATTTCTCAGCACGTTGAACAGTACCGAATCTAGCAGGTGCTCGTCTCTAACGGGCCACAGTTTCAGTTGCAACATAAACAGCAAGTCATGCCCAGAATCAACGACTGTAACAGTAACATGACCAACTTATTAACCCGCTATATAACTTCTACCCACGAGTGGCGCTGTGTTCCTGATGCACGTTTCCGTTTGAGTCCCCATTGGGAACGCCCACTTTTGTTTGGTACAGATCTTGTTTCATTGAAGCGTGGGTTTCCGTCTGAGGCTTGTCCCCGTCACGCAGCAGCACATCGTCTGGTCGTCTTCTGAGTCACATCTCTGCGGGCCTGAAAGAGTTTTTTAATCAGTACAGATTTGATGAAACAGATCTACCTTAAATCAGAAAATAGATCTCAGTCCCATATCCGCAAACTTCATCCAACAGTCCACATTGTTACAGATATCATCATAGATCAGGTTCAACAAGAAGGATTTTATCTATAAGACACATACCTGCAGAGTTAATGCCACCCTGGGAGGGTCACACCACTTGTCCTGGACAATTCCCACCATCTTTAAACCCCCTCATCTTGGTCTGAGAGAAGAAAAGCATCCAGTTAGAAAGAGTTTGAATGTTTTAATCCACATAAGTAGCAGAAACAGAGGCTCAGTTTTAAAAAGATCCATCAAGATTTAACCTCAGTGAGGGCAAGTTTGTCATCATCGCCTGTTAGAAAAAAAAATCAGTTTAAAATGCTTCCAGTGTCTCACCTGGACGAGTGTTTTCTGGGCAGCAGACTCTCAGATCTGTAACACAACATAGGAAACTCACTTATTAGTGTTCTCATGTTAAAGTGTGTGTTTTTCCCCTAAAATGTTGCTGGAAAAGCTACGTGAGGCTAACCAGCGACCGTCTGGTGGAAAACTTTCTCTTGGCTTCCTTTTGACCGATCACTGCTACAGGAGAACATGACCGGCTTCGATAGGAGCCCAACAAAACGCCATGATGGACACTTACCTTCATCCTGCACCCATACCCGTGGTTACCATGGTTACACAGACATCATCCCGTTGTCCTCCACTTCTCTGGATCTGGATTGAACATCCTGATGAGTGAAGAGATGTCTTTAGTTAGTTATGTTTATTCAATCAAGAAGCAAAGGTTTTATTTTCTTTAGATTAGATGTTAATCCTTACGAAAATAGTTTGAAACTTGATGTGTCTGTGTTATTTTATTTGACCTTTATTTAACCAGGTTTAGGCTCATTGAGATTAACAATCTCTTTTACAAGAGTGACCTGGCCAAGAGGCACCAGCCTCCAGGACCAAACAAACATTTCAAATTAAAATACATTAAAAATCTCACAACAAAACATTCAATCAAAACATTTACAACCACATGGACTATTCTCCAAGTCTATCAGTTAAGAGTTTAGAGACACCAGCTCTCACAGACAGGTGGTTCCAGTCATTTGAAAGGCTTTCTTCCCCATCTCATTTCGAACTCTAGGCACTGACAAAAGATAGTGGTCCTGAGATCGAGTTATTTTATTAGAGCTAAAACTAACAGATTAGGATTGAGACACACAGACACAGCCCCTTTTAAAGCATGTGTCCCAGCCTTGGTTCAACCAGTGACCAAGTTTAAAAAAAAAAAAAATACTGCAGGAAAAAAAAAAGTGTCTTCATTCAGAAAAACGTCTGGTTACATTTTATGCAATTTAAAATTTTTTTTTTTTTTTTTTTAATTAGAAAGTTAAAACAAACCAAACACGCAAAAAAAAAAATTTGGTTTATAGTTATTTTAAACCAACGGTTTCAAGTTTCATGTAAAAAAAAAAAAAAAAAAAACAAATTTATCTGCTAATTTAATTAATTACACTAACTGATACAGAATTTTAAAAAAAACAAACAAAAACACCCCAAAAAGCCTAAACTTGAGTTTTCTAGTTTTCAGCCATTTTTTTTTATTTATTTTTATCTTGTGATCAAATGACCGCTAAATTAATTTAAATCCAAATAAACTAATTAATTATTTAAGCTTATTTTAAAATAACTTTTTGCCTTTTTTAAAGCGACTTGTTTAATTTCATTTTTTTTTAAAAAACTAATTTAACAAAAACCTTAGATTTTTAGTTTTTAATAATTCACGTCATTAAATTATAAAAACAATTATTTTCAACTAACATTAATTTCCCACCAAAATTTTATTAAACTTAAACTCATTTAAACACGTGGATGATTAAATTAAACTTATTACTGGATTATTTTAAAATCTTTTTTGTTGTTGTTAAAAAAGTAAAATAAATAAAGTTTAACTAGTTTTAAATCAAACAGAAAAAAATCCCCCACGTGTTTCAGTTAGCATGAAGCTAACAGCATGCTAACTGATTTAATAACCTCTAAAACTCATTTTAAACTGGGTTAAAATTTAAAAAACGGACTTAATATTAAAGAAAAACGTGGTTTAATTAAAAAACAGAATAAAAATATATGATTAAGTTTTTAAAACTACATTAGTTTAGCTTTTATTCCAGCTAAAGTTACTAGGCCTCGTTAGCATAGTTAGCTTTAAAATAAAAACTGTTAGTTTTATATGTTTGAAAAGTTTTAAAGTGTTTTATGATTTTTTTTAAAATTGGTTTTATGTTTAATTAAAATTGATTCTTACCAGAAGATCTTCTCTTCATGTTTCCAGCTCTGGATTCAATGAAAAAGAGGAAAAAGTTAGATGCTGCTACCGTTTTATACAAAAATTCCGAGCCATCTGATTGGTCCATGTGAGAGATTGCATCATGGGAAATGTAGTTTTGTTGAAGGAAATCTGGTTTAAGCCTTTATAAAGAAGTTTTTTACCAGTTTTAACAACTATGATACCACATTTAGCTTTTTCATTTAAATATACACACACACACACACACACACACATATATGTATATATATATATACACATATATGTATATATATATATATATATACATATGTATGTATATATATGTACCGTATATATATATTCTTTTAGACTCAATGTCATTAGAACTATGGTATTGTATGAGGAAGTCTGGTGTGACAGAGAAGTATGTTAAAGTGGTTCAGGACATGTATGAGGGCTGTAAGACAGTGGTGAGGTGGGCTGTAGGTGAGACAGAGGAGTTCAGTGTGGGGGTGGGACTGCACCAAGGATCTGCTCTGAGTCCTTTGCTGTTTGCTATGGTGATGGACAGGCTGACAGACGAGGTCAGACAGGAATCCCCATGGACAATGATGTTTGCAGATGACATTGTGATCTGTAGTGAGAGGAGGGAAGAGGTGGAGGAAAAGCTGGAGAGGTGGAGGTTCGCACTAGAAAGAAGAGGAATGAAGATTAGTCAGAGTAAAACAGAGTACATATGTGTGAATGAGAGGGATCCAAATGGAAAAGTGAGGTTACAGGGAGAAGAGATAAAGAAGATGGAAGAGTTTAAGTATCTAGGATCAACAGTCCAGAGCAATGGAGAGTGTGGAAAAGAGGTGAAGAAGCATGCACAGAATTGAGAACAAGGTCTGCCTCCTCACCCATCAGTGCATACACAGCACTGCACCTGTCTATCTCTAAGAACTCCTAACCCTCCACACCACTGTCCGAAGCCTGCGCTCCTCCTCCTACTTCCTGCACCAATCAAGGACCAAACTCTCCTCTATGGGGGACAGGGCCTTCCAGGCAGCTGCTCCACGGCTCTGGAACGATCTTCCGGAGAGCTTGAGGGCTCCACAGAGCGTTGAGGCTTTTAAGAAAAGACTGAAGACATTTTTATTTCTAAAGGCTTTTCAGCAAAGTTTTTAGTGTTTTTTTTTTTTTTTTGTGGTTTTATTTATTTTTTCTGTTTGTTGTTTCTTTTGGTCATTGTAGCACTTTGAGATCTCCACTGGAGATAGAAAGTGCGTTACAAATACATTTTTTATTATTATTATTATGTGCAGGCAGGCTGAAACGGGTGGAGGAAAGTATCAGGTGTGATAGAAGAGTTTCAGCTAAAATGAAAGGAAAAGTGTACAAAACTGTGGTGAGAGCGGCCATGCTGATTGGTCTAGAGACAGTGAGGTGAGAGCGGCCATGCTGATTGGTCTAGAGACAGTGGCACTGAGGAAAAGACAGGAAACAGAGATGTTTGTAGCAGAGATGAAGATGCTGAGGATCTCTCTTGGAGTGACCAGGATGAACAGGATCAGAGGAACAGCACGTTAGAGGTTTTAAAGTCAGAGAGGTCAGACTGAGATGGTTTGGACATGTGCAGAGGAGAGAGAGGAACTGCCAAGCAGGGAGTCTGTCCAAAAGCATGCTTGTTTATTGGCTGCTGAGCGTCTGTGTATATAAATGCTTGTCTGTCTGTGTGGCACAGCAGCAGACTGGTCACCTTTACAGGGTGTACCCTCACCCCAGCCTGTAATCAGTTAGCATGGAGTACGGCACTCCCTGCAACCGTCAGGGATACCCTGTCCTAAAAATGCTCTGGTTTAGAACAGCTTTAGGGGTGCTGGCTGAAGAACCATTTGAGCTGTTTGCAGACAGTGTTTTGAATCCAGTCTTGGGAATAAAGCTGAGAAAGTAAAACAGAATTACTGTGGACGTTAATAAGCTTAGTAATCTAATTAGTAATCTAATTAATTAAACTGAATGTATACATGTCTATAAATATTTTTTTTTATTATTTCAAAGACTGGATTGACTACAGCTCTAAGCCTTCTTCAGCCCCCCTCAAACCGTTGTAGAGCCGCCCCTGGTGAAAGCTAGTTCAGAACCACGGACAGCAACCAACCTGATTAAAAAGAGGCTGAGGATTCTGGGAAATGTAGTTCTTATGTGATGTACATCAAACAAACATCTGAGCTGCTTCTAAACCTCCTCAGATTTATTATCTATGTTTTTATCAGTTTTAATGTCTTTATATTTTATTTTTTATTCAGCCTGGATGTTTGATAGAGATCAGAAAGCAGGTGCTCCCCTCCCTGCCCCCCTCCTCCTCCCTTGCCTGGTGTAAACAGTGCGCGCAGGCAGGGCTTTGTTCCACACGCACGGACTGATCAGACTCTGCAGGTTTTCTTTCTTTCCAGTCATGCCATGGATATTTTGTGGCAGTACCAGTTCCGGATCATTCTGCTTGGAGACTCCACGGTGGGAAAATCATCCCTATTAAAACGCTTCACGGACGGGATCTACAGTGACGTGGCCGATCCCACGGTTGGCGTGGATTTCTACGCGCGTGCTCTAGACGTGGAACCCGGTGTGAAGATCAAGCTGCAGCTGTGGGACACAGCTGGACAGGAGAGGTTCAGGTGAGCAGAAAAACCTGCAGGAGAACTGGGATCAGATGCTGGGTGGAGGCCTGGTGTCACCGTGCGCGTCCCTGTGACATTTGGGTTGTGATTGGACAGCAGAAAAAAAAGGTCAGGGTGAGATTAATGTGGAGGTCAGACTGTTATGGAGATGTGGGATCTCATTCTGGGATGTTCTGCGGATGATTTGCGTAGGCCTCGGAATCATCCTCCCTGTTGCCAAGGCAACGCAGGGATGACAAGTCTTTTCCAGGCAGGATTCCTCCAGGTGTTCCTCTTTCATCTCTCCTGTTGCTTCACTTCACAGTCAGACTTGATTCCCTCAGATCATCAGAAGGGAAACACTCAGCACTTCAAGCCCTGGATTCCTTCATGTCTCCATGACAACGTCACGCAATAGCTGCATCACTAACCCAGAAAATGAGATCAGGGGATACAGAGATCTTAAGATGAGCAAACCTACCTCCTCATCTTGCTTATTTGAAATTCATCAAAAACAATCATCACATTTTTTCCACGTAGGCTTCATAAATCACACTTACGACTCCTCTCAATCCATCCCGACCCAACCACGCCTCTAGAACTCCACATATGGATCATGCATATGAAGTGAAGCATATGTAATTGGCCTCAAATGAGCATTTGAAAATACTCATGCCATAATGGTAAATCTTCTCTACTTCTCCAGCTCTTTTCTACCGGTGTTGGTACCCACAGAGCTTTACATTGAAGGCCACATTCACTCATTCACACACACATTCATTCCTGATGGTAGGAGCTGCCATGCAAGTCACATACCAGGAGCAATTGGTGGAGATGGTGCCTCAGTGGTTAGAGTGTTTGCCTGCTCTAACCGGAAGTTTGCGGGTTCGCATCCCACTGAGTTCACGTCTAGGGTCCTTGGAGAAGACACCTAACCCCTCGTTTCTCCCACTATTGGTGCCGTCATAGCTGGCAGCCTGCTACGGTGAAATGCAGCACATAATTTTCCCGGTCGGGAATTAATAAAGTATATTTAAAAAATCTACATTCCTACCCTCACTTATGGTCACCAGCTGTGGGTGGTGACCAAAAGAATGAGATCGCGGGTACAAGCGGCCGAAATGAGCTTCCTCCGCAAGGTGGCTGGGCTCTCACTCAGAGATCGGGTGAGGAGCTCTGCCATCCGGGAGGAGCTCGGTGTCGAGCCGATCCTCCTCCAGGTCGAGAGGAGCCAGATGGGGTGGTTCGGGCATTTGGTCAGGATGCTCCCCGAGTGCCTTGCGGGCGAGGTTTTTCGGGTACATCTCACCGGGAGGAGACCAAGGGGCAGACCCCGGACCCGCTGGAGAGACTATGTCTCACAGCTAGCCGGGGAACGACTTGGGATCCTTCCAGGTGAGCTGGAGGATGCAGCTGGGGAGAGAGAGGCCTGGGCTGCCCGCTTGAGGCTGTTGCCCCCGCGACCCGACCCCGGAACAAGCGGAAGATGATGGAACGGAAAATATTTAAAATAAAAAATTGAGGGTTTGGTGTCTCGCTCAAGGACACGTCAGTATCCGGGATCGAACCAACGACCTTCCACGACCATTATCCACAATCGAAATAGAATGAGAAGGGATTGACACACACTGATCTGTCAGTGAAATAAAAAAAAAAAGTCCTGAAAGTCTAGCGGTGACTATAAATAAAGCAGCCGTCCATCAGGTACAGGTACTTTATTAATATCCTACTGGAGAAATTTGTGTGTCTGGTCGCTCCAAGCAGTTCAAGGGAGAGCTCCAAACGCTTCAGAACAACCACTAGGTGTTTAGTTTTGCTGCACTTTTCCGTCCGTGCGCACCATGGTGATGGTGTGGTCAGACAGGAATCACAATTTAGGTCACCTCGTCAGGTCTTTAAAACAGACTAAGCTACATTCACAGAAGATCGTGTCATTGAAACAAATATTTCACCAGACCTCCAATCCATAACAACCAAAGTGAAACGGCTTGTGTCACCATTTTCTCGTTTCTCTCCAGCATGGCACATCTGCAGATAGGCTTGGATGGACTAAAGTATCTCATCCTTAGAATGTTCCGTTCCGTCATCTTCCGCTTGTTCCGGGGTCGGGTCGCGGGGGCAACAGCCTCAAATGGGCAGCCCAGGCCTCTCTCTCCCCGGCTGCATCCTCTAGCTCACCTGGAAGGAACCCAAGTCATTCCCCGGCCAGCTGTGAGACATAGTCTCTCCAGCGGGTCCGGGGTCCGCCCCTTGGTCTCCTCCCGGGGGAACGTGCCCGAAAAACCTCGCCCGCGAGGCGCTCGGGGGGCATCCTGACCAGATGATTGAACCACCCCATCTGGCTCCTCTCGACCTGGAGGAGGAGCGGATCGACACCGAGCTCCTCCCGGATGGCAGAGCTCCTCACCCGATCTCTGAGTGAGAGCCCAGCCACCCTGTGGAGGAAGCTCATTTCGGCCGCTTGTACCCGCGATCTCATTCTTTCGGTCACCACCCACAGCTGGTTACCATGGTGAGGGTAGGAACGTAGATCGACTTGTAAATCGAGAGCTTTGCTTTTCGGCTCAGCTCTTTCTTTACCACGACGGACCGATGCAGTGTCCTAGTTATTGCTGATGCCGCACCGATCCGCCTGTCGATCTCCCGCTCCATCTTTCCCCCACTCGTCAACAAGACCCCGAGATACTTAAACTCCTCCACTTGGGGCAGGACCGTGTCCCTGACCCGCAGGGGGCATTCCATCCTTTTCCGGGCGTTCATCCTGGCGTTCATCCTTAGAACATCCAACAAATATTTGGAGCGTTACATAAACTTGCTGCTTTTGCAGGAGGCGCATTTACCACATTTCTAAACAGTCTGGCCTCTTTTTGATTCACTAATTACTCTAATGAATCAATAAAGTAATTTTTGGTTCTCAGTTAGTTCTGTATCGGTCATTATTATTGGTTACTTTGTCGCTTGTGTGTGATTGGATGAGGGGTAAGTACTGGACTGGTGTAACAGCCTTTTCACAGCCATGCCGAAGAAGCTGTTCCTCATCCGATTGGTCTGCAGTCTACCAGATGGAAGGGCAGAGAATAGGATGTGTCCTGGGTGGGTGGGATCCTCACGGATCCTTTTGCCCCTTCAGGCGAGGGTTGCCTTTTTAAAAGTAAAAAGTTCTGGGGCATATGATCGGCATGGGTGTGACGATATAGTGCAAATCCAGCTCGACCACGTGAACAGGCTGAACAGGATCTGTTATACCACAGAGGAATGTGTCTGCAGCGAGCACAGATGGGATTGGCAGCCTAAAATTTGGCAGAACAAACAAATTAAAATGAAAAGAAATGGGTTGGTGGCAGAGGCAGTGTGTACATACCACCATGTGGTTAAAAAAATGTGAGATGAGTCGTCTCAAATGGCTTCAGGTTCTGTTAATCAGGCTTAAACACACAATCAGCACAATAAAAACTACACAGAACCAGGACATCCCTGTTCTTCCTTCTCCAAGAGGAACAAATCTTAAAAAACAGAGACCTCACCTGTGAAAATGACCAGAACACCTAGGACAGCGTGGGCAAACTACGGCCCGCAGGCCACATGCGGCCCGTTAAACATTTTAATCCGGCCCACAGAATATGAAAAAACTAAATAAATAAACCTTGTTAGTTTTATTTCTTCTGCAATTCTGAATTTTTGTCACTCGATGACGCCAAACATGCAACAACACTGGTCCCATTAAAATGTGTGTGTCTCCGTGATGTGTACGCTGTCAAAATAAACAGTGTGCACATATATGGAAAGCCATCGGGGTCCAATACACGCACATAAACAAGCGTGTTAGATGTTAAAACAAGCAAAATGTTACATAAAGCGCTTAGATTTCAAACCTAGCGCCACTAGATTTTTAATTTAACGCTCTTGATGTAACATTTAGCGCTTGTTTAAAATCTAGCGTCATTCTATTGGTCTAATGTAGAGGTTACCAAAGCATGCCATCCATCTGACCCTGTTCCAGCCCGTTGGTCAAATGTTAGAGCTCAATGTGGCCCTTGAATCAAAAAGTTTGCCCATCCCTGACCTAGGGTTTCAAGCGTCGCTTGAGGGAGACGTCCACTTGGCTGCGCAATGGCGACATTTAGCCATTGTTTATGAGTATTTTCGGGTGCCACCCGCTCGATCTGTGTGTGGAGTCATAGAGGCATGGTTGGGGCAGGATGGAGAGTTATGGAGAGTTTTAGATCCAGAAGCATCCCCTGGTTTGGGTGTGAGACATTGACTCTCCGGCAGGTCCTCTGTCTACCTCTGGGTCTCCTCTAAAAGAGACACACCTAGAACACCTCACCAGGGAGGTAGCATCCAAACCACACAGAGGAACAATGGTCCGATTGTAATGGATTTACAGGATGTCGTGAAGATCAGAGGGAGGAGCCAAATGCTCAAGTTCAAAAAGTTTATTAAAGGAAGGCTGCCAATGATTGGTTGGCAGGCTGCAGGTTGTCGATGGAGAACAGACCTAATGGTGGGACGGCTGGAGACCAGAGGTGGTGATGATGAGGCTTGGCTATGTTGGGTGGGCAGGGCAGACAAGGGAAAGAAAAGAGGGCAAGAAAACAGATGGGACAACAATAGGGAGAGGAGGAGCAGGCGATTAGGAGACATAGTTGTCATACATAAGTGCAGGTGAGAGGGGAAGGGCAGCCCGGACTCGGGAGGATTTCTTTGTTTAACATGCCATCCTTTTCTCTCCATTTCACAGGTCCATCACCACCTCATATTACCGCAACTCAGTCGGAGGGCTTCTAGTGTTTGACCTCACCAACCGGAAGACCTTTGATCACATTAGGGAATGGCACAAGGAGGTGAGTGAGCACATTCTGCCTCACCACATGGTCTACATCCTCATCGGCCACAAGAGCGACCTCAACAAGGACCGCAAGGTGAGCCGCGACGAGGCCGAGCAGCTTGCCGCCGAGCTAGGGATCCGCTACGTCGAAACGTCAGCCAAGTGCAACAGCAATGTGGACCGAGCCTTTGAGCTGCTGACCAGAGACATCTACGAGCTCATGAAGATGGGCGAGATCGTCACCCGGGACGGCTGGGACGGCGTGAAGAGCGGCCTCACCGCCAAGGTCTTGTATCCAGGTGACGAGGAGGAGGAAATAGCTACTGCATCTGCTGAGAAAGGATGCCATTGCTGACTCCAAACACTGTCGCACACACACCGTGAGCTCTGCTCCTCTCACAGTGATCTCACCACCATCACCTCCTCACCCTGTGGTATCAGCCGTTCTATGTGTGGGTCACTCTGACTGATAGTCCATGTGGCGTAGCATGAGTCACGCTCATCTGGTCTCCCCCAAAAACAAGCAGATTTGATCAAGTTTCAGGGTTTTCTTCTGAGGCGGTCGGCTGTGGGTTTCCTGGTGACCGAAAGATGAGGTGAACAAAAGAAAGTATTGAGGTGGAAACTAAGATTTTTATTATGAAAAAATTACGAAAGCGCATTCGGCGAGCTCAATCTGCAAACTGTCAGAAAGTCGAAGAAAAGTCAAACCCAAAATATGTTTGACTGTAACTTTAAAAGTGTTGGACCAATAAGCTCCGCCCCCTGAAGCTGATTGGCTATCTTTGATTCATTGATTCTAAACAAAGACATTCCTGTCTGCTCATATCTGCGTCTGGTAACCAAACTTTCTTGTGGTGACCAGCTGAACTTTTGACGGTCCATTAAGTTCTGGGGAGTAACGTAGAGTATCCGACGCACCAGTCCGTCTGCTCTCTCGTTAGACCCTTTCATTCTTGCAACTGAAAGCTTAGAATACTGTATGTTTCTAATGTTTACCTACATGCTTGTGTCTACACTGTATTTTTAAGATACCACACCATTAATGGTCAATGAGGGTCTGAACGTTTTGGGACACTTCCAACACTTTCCTGGTCCTTTTTGTAGATTTCCAGCTGGTTAAACCTCTGCCTGGAATCTACCGTGACTCTGAGACTGTAAATAACATGAAGATTTTAGGGTCGATTTTAGCTTAATAATAGATAAATTGAACAGAATGAGCTCAGCGTGCAATAAATGTTCCCATACTGAGTCCATGTGCTCCTCCTGCTGTCGTAAGCTACGTGCACTCACGCCAAATCCACTTAGAAGTTTGATCTTATTGTGAATAGATAAGTAACGTCTATAAATAGAGATTATTTGTAGTAAAAGTGTAAACATAAAAATAACCGTGTCTGTAAATAGCATTAGCATGCTACAGGGTCTTTTCTCAAACATCAGGAAATAAACACACATCAATCATGTAAAGATTCGGTTTAAATGCAACACAAGTCAAATTTACCGTAATTTCACGGCCATTAGAAAAGGCGCAGTCTCAGTCACACACCGCCTTACAACAACACACACGCAAGCATGCAAATGTGGTATTAAAAAATAGATCGGGAGCAAAACTGAATTTGGTTGTACTTTATTTAACTAGTTACGATACTAAACAAGCACATTACCGGCAGTGGTGGAACGTAACGAAGTTAATGTACTTTGTTACTGTACTTAAGTAGAAAAATTGTGTATCTGTACTTTACTTAAGTAAAATTTAAGACCTGTACTTTTACTTTTACTTCACTACATTTTTAGAGTAAATATCTGTACTTTTACTTCGCTACTTTTTAAAAGTGTGTTTTACATTTTTCGTTACATTTTCGTTCAGGAATTTGAAAAATACACAGGTTTTTTTTTTTTAGCGCATCTTGAAGCCGCATCGCCAAAATCAAAAGAAGCAGTTGATCGGGAGAAGAAGTCATGAATCGAGAAACATTTTAGTACAAATTAAAAAGAGTCAGAAGATCGTTGTTTGTTGTGTTTACTTCTAAATAAAAAGTTGAGCCAGCATTACACAGAGCAGGGGCGGATCTAGAATTTTCCAAAGGGGGCGGGGCTTTGACAAAGCCAGTATATAGTGACTGAGGGCCTCCCCCCAAAACATTTTAAAAAATAAGTGTCATTTTCCTCCATTTTGGCGGCCCATTCACTGGCCCTTCTAGGGGATAGCTTGACTTGTCCCCTTTCCTTTTATTTTATTTATTTATTTTGTGGACCAAAAGAGGCGGGAGAGGGGGGTCACACTCCTGCAGAGTATTTATCCTGGTTACCATGGTGACACCCTATAGCACAAAAAATAACATTTGAATTATGGTCAAATACTTTTATTTTTTACTTAAAAAGTACAATTTACACCAACTACTTTTGTACTTTTACTTAAGTAGATTTTTTATTGATACTTTTACTTAAGTAAATTTTTTGCCTAAGTATCTGTACTTTTACTTAAGTACAAAAAGTGAGTACTTCATCCACCACTGATTACCGGTAATATGTTGTCCTTATTCAAATCCGTCAAAGTCCTCATCCTCTGTTTTGGAATCGAACAGCTGTGCAAAATCCAACAGAGCAGGATCCTCGCTGTCAAAGTCACTGTCTGTTCTGTGCGGCTCCTCAGAAAGGATACCAGCTTTTGAGAAAGCTCGGATAACAGTACCAGCAGACACGTTAGTCCAAGCATCTACAATCCATTGACTAACTGTAGCGTAACTCGCCCGGCGCTGCCTTCCACCCTTCGGTCATCCATCGCTCCCACGCCGCTCACACTTCACTCTTTAACGTTCTCATGTCTTTTCTTTCAGGTCCGCCTCGCGGGCATCGCGTTTTCTTTTAGGTCCGCTTTTTCTCACACACAAGGCGCACCGCACGAAAGGGCGCACCGCTCATTTTGAAGAAAATTTGAGACTTTTAGGTGCGCCTTATGGCCGTGAAATGACGGTAGATTCATTTTTAAGGACTTCCCCTACAACAGACTGGTGACCTGTTCAGTGTGTACCTGTCTATTGCCTGTAATAAGCCGGGATAGGCTCTGGTGCTCCCCTGCAACCACGTTAGAGATGAACAGTTCAGGGGATGACTGACTGACTAATGAGGCTTTCAGGACCAAATCAAACCTTCTAAGCCCAAACTGAGACTTACTTAGAAGTACAGTATGAATGCCCCAGCTAAACCCGTTATAACCAGAAACATACCAACCAGGACTGCTACAAACACGATGCTACCCTTCTAGGGAAGGGTACTAGGGCAGAAAATCTTACAATGACTGGGTTAATCAGAACTGCACCAATTAGAAGAGAACCATACCAACCAGAACCGTACCATACAAGAGTCCCAGCAACATTGACTTACCAAACAGTACCGACCATAACCCTACAAAGGAGAGTCCTGCCAGTCAGTTGTGCAGATCTTTGGCTGAGCAAGTGTTTTTTTTTTTTACGGCTCAAAGACGTTGTTTACGCCACACAAATGTGGTATTTAATAAAACTATCGTAGCTGACTTTAAGCTATGTAGGCTTCATAAATTGCACCTGTGACAGATCCCAGTCCGGTCTTTTACCCACATCTTATTTGTTTACAGCAGCTTTTAAAGTCACACAGTTCTCCACACGCGCCACCACCTTCATAAGTTCCTCAGTTTGCATAAAAGTTGGGGTATGCAGGAATCAGGTGTAATTGAGGCCCAAATCCCTGCCAACTGAGACACTGTCAACCAAGACTTTGTCAACCAAGACTCTTCCAAGTAGGGCTTTATAAATCCAGGCCGTGCCAACAACAACTCAATAACGCTCAACTCTATCGATCTGATTCGTGCCAATTAGGACCATACCAACTAAGAACAGAAGAATTGGGTTCATTCTAACCAAGACTTTTAAACCAAAGCTGTACCAACCAGCTAAACCGTCAAAACTAAACCTTATGTCCTCATTTAGTAAACAAGACCTAAACAAACTCACTTGGTTATTTTGATTTGAAATAAAATGTAACACCAATCACTCGATGTTCCATCTCTGCTGTCAAAAAATAAACCGTCGTTTTTTAAGATAAATATTTCTAAATCTGGCTTTAAAATGTCCGCCATCTGTGCAGCTGAGAAAAAGTACTCAATCTGCTTTTCTGTTGGGGGTTAGGAGATCAGATTCAGGCTATTTATCCAAACAATTCAAATCATTGTCCCGAGTCGTTGTTGCTGAATTGATAGAACATGACGCGTCTTATTTATTCATCTTCTTTTAAAGCAGAGCAATGATCTGTTAAAATGTTCTTTACACTCTTGTATTCTTTCTACACCAGCTTAGAAACACACTCGAACACACTCACTACAATTTAAATAAAAATAAAATAAATATTTTACTCTATTCATCCCTCACCGGGAAAATTTGTGTGCTGCACTCCTTCCACCGCAGCAGGCTGCCACGACGGTGCCAATGGTGGGAGAAACGGGGGGTTAGGTGTCTTTTCCAAGAACCCTGAACATGCACCCAGTGGCATGCAAACTTGCGAAGTTCTGGTTCGTGGGCGAACGCTTTAACCACGAAGCCACCGTCTCCCCCCAAAAAATTCTTATTACAAACCCAAAACTAGCGTGCATGAATTGGCAAAATGCCCTGGACCGGGTCCTCTGTCTACAGACTGGGAAAACCGGGCAGAATTATCGTTCAAGCTTGTATATGAGTTGCAACGGGCGACACAATCAAAGAACAACGCAAAAAAAATGTAATTTTTATTCAATTTTTTGTTGGTGTTTAATTGCTTTGTTCAAATGAACACAGTGTGTTTGTGTTTACGATCTGATCGTCAAATAAACCTGTAAATAAACTCAGAGTGTACCAACAGAATTGGTTAAACTACAACCTAACGGTGACTAAGTTTGTCTTCAACGCCCCGTTTTCCAGTCAAGAGATTGTCGAGTGTTTCAAATGATTCCTTCTGCTGCTTCATGAATTTATTAGATGCTGTTGAACTCTTTAAAAGAAAATAAAAACAAATAGTTTTACGTTGCTTCAGTCGTGTTTTAAAACGGGTCGTAAGAAGTCGACACTAACACGTCGAATGTCTGCCTTAGAAAGTTAGGACCTAGACCTTTGTGAACTTTACCTTTGGTGGCATGTGTCATGGATTTGAGGGATGGAGGAAAGAGGAGGACCCAAGTGCAGGACTTCAAAACATGGTTTATTAACTTATTGCAGGAAAGTCTGTAAAGTAAGAAAACATGATTAACTTAAGGTTTCAAAAGTCCAACTAAAATCCAAAATACCAAACATTGTCAGGCAACCAGGGTGACCTGGCTGGAAGTGAAAGTAGTAAGACCTGACAGGAAAGTCAGGGATGGTTCCCCTTAAATACAGGGTGCACAGGTGAAAGAAATTAGGAATCACCCCAGGTGATCCTAATCAGATCGTTGATTCATGGCTCCCTCTTGGCTGCAGAAGAGGGTGATCATGACAGCATGACCCTGAAATGCTAATCAGTTCATCTATAGTTGGTACTACGTAACAGTGGGCAGCTTAATTAAAATCCCTTCAGTGGGAAAAATCATGTTCACAAGAATTTGTGACCTTGACCTACTTACCCACATAAATCTTGTTGAGGCTGGTAGCAGCAGTTTCTTTTGTTTATTTATTTTTTTGGTACATTTACATAATTATTTTAGCCAGGTTGGCATCACCTTTCTCTGCCGTTGCGTCGTCTTCCACTTATCAAGGGCAACAGCCTCAGACGGGAAACCCAGGCTCCCGAGTCGTTCCCCAGCCAGCTGTGAGACATAATCTCTCCAGCAGGTCATGGGTCTGCCTCTGGATCTCTGCCCGGTGGGATGTGCCCAGATGATTGTACTCCCTGATTGTACTCACCGTCCCAGTAACCATTTTAAACCCAGAACCATCATGGAAGAAACTCATGTGGTCAGATTTAGAGGAAAAATAATGATCACCAAAACATCTGTGAAGCATAGAGGTGGCGGTATTATGGTCCGAAAGACCGGTGTACTTTACATGTACAAGAGAGGAGAGATTGAGCATGAGTAGACTACGTGCACCGAAACACTTCACAGAATGTGGGCGTGGCCAAGAACAACCTAGTGTTCAAATAGTATTTGAATATGATCCAGGAGAGCTTCCTGATCACTCAAACATTCCGTTCTGTTTCGTCATCTTCTGCTTATCCAGGGCTGGGTTGAGGGGGCAACAGACTCAGACGGGTAGCCCAGGCTTCTCCCACCCCAGCTGCATCCTCCAGCTCACCCGCAAGAAACCCGCGTTGTTCCCTGGCCAGCTGTGGGACATAGTCTCTCCAGCAGGTCTGGGGTCTGCCTCTTGGTCTCCTCCTTATGGGGTGTCCCCAAAACACCTCACCAAGAAGGCGCTCGGGGGCATCCTGACCAGATGCCCGAACCACCCCATCTGGCTTCTCTCGACCGGGAGAAGGAGCGGCTCAACACTGAGCTTCTCCCAGATGGCAGAGCTCCTCACCCGATCTCTGAGTGAGAGCCCACTCAAACATGCATACAGAAAAAAAAATAATTCAATGAAAGTAAACCCACAGTTACTCAGTACCAACTTCAGATTAACTGGTTAGCTTTTCCTCAACCATGCGACCAAAGGTTGAGGTCATTCTGCTTCATCCTGGTTTCACATAGATCGTTCATTATTAATACGGGTTGTGATAAAAAGTAAAGTCCGAGGTTTATGGTTCAAAAATCTTGACATCAAATTATTCTTACGGGAAAAAAAATTTTTTTTTTTTTTTAAATGATTGTTTTTAAGTTTTTTTCTCCAATAGTCCCAGGATTGTTTTGGGCCCAGTGGGAATCAAACCCGGTTCTCCTGGTCGATAGATGGTATCTCTACCACTAGGCCACCGTGCCCGGGACTAGGAATAACATTCTAACATGGTAGAAATTTCCAAGAAGATGGTTTTGCATACCATGTTTTGGTACGCAAAAAGATGGTACCGCTCCTTTAAATCCAATTTATTATGAATCCTTTATCCTCTTTTTCTTGCTATTGTGTGACGACCAAAAAAAGCACCCGATTTGGTGAAGGAATGTATTCATCTGCAACGTCCCTTTATTTACGCCACGCTCATTAAACACCTTTAAAATATCATTCATTTAAGATTTCACTGAATCAACATAAAACTAGATGATTTTATTAGTTTGTTTTCCTCCACAGTGGACTCTCTCATGCATACAGAGTTAGATCATGTGTTAAAATGCCAGGAACTCATTCCTTAATGCTCCACATAAGAGTTGACCGTAACTACTTTCAATCTCTTCTAATACATGAGTTGAAAGAGAAAGTGCTCGGCTTGCAGAAAGGAGGGTGTATTGTTTCTCTCTTCAGGGTGAAAAAAACAAGGTGTTGTTCTAATAACGTGGAGCACATAGAATAGAGAACTTTATGTGTGACACCATAGTACAGAAATGTTCCTTCAACAGGCCCCCCTCGGTACGCAAGCAGACATAAAAACATTTAGAATCTCATGCTGACTTATGGAGGGATGTT
Organism: Neostethus bicornis; assembly: GCA_902685375.1. Taxonomy (NCBI): domain Eukaryota; kingdom Metazoa; phylum Chordata; class Actinopteri; order Atheriniformes; family Phallostethidae; genus Neostethus; species Neostethus bicornis. The sequence continues at coordinate 2,517,334 of LR738551.1, forward strand.
GTTCAGGACTTTGATTTGATTGGAATAAATCATTTCTATGGATTTCTATTCTTGGCAAATGGAATTTTGTATCTCCGCCTGGGAGGGGGAATGGTAGAGGAGTGATGAAAGGGGTGTGATGGCTGTTCTGTGATCAGGGTGGCTTTCCTGATCGCGGCACAATTGTATAGAATGGACGGTGGAGTTCTGAACATCCGGCTTCATCTGACTTCTCTCAAACAAGAGGAGCAACGGCTCGACTCCGAGCTCCTCCTGGATGGTGGAGCTCTTCACTCTATCTCTGATTTAGAACCCAGATACCCTGCAGAGGAAAATTATTTCAGCCGCTTGCATCCGTGATCTTGTTCTTTTAGTTCTTTTGGTGAGGGTAGGAACGTAGATCCTGGTTACCATGGTGAGGGTAGGAACGTATGTAGATCCTGGTTACCATGGTGAGGGTAGGAACGTAGATCCTGGTTACCATGGTGAGGATAGGAACGTAGATCCTGGTTACCATGGTGAGGGTAGGAACGTAGATCCTGGTTACCATGGTGTTGGTAGGAATGTAGATCCTGGTTACCATGGTGAGGGTAGGAACGTAGATCCTGGTTACCATGGTGAGGGTAGGAACATAGATCCAGGTTTCCATGGTGAGGGTAGAAACGTAGATCCTGGTTACCACGGTGAGGGTAGGAACGTAGATCCTGGTTACCACGGTGAGGGTAGGAACGTAGATCCTGGTTACCACGGTGAGGGTAGGAACGTAGATCCTGGTTACCATGGTGAGGATAGGAACGTAGATCCTGGTTACCATGGTGAGGGTAGGAACGTAGATCCTGGTTACCATGGTGTTGGTAGGAATGTAGATCCTGGTTACCATGGTGAGGGTAGGAACGTAGATCCTGGTTACCACGGTGAGGGTAGGAACGTAGATCCAGGTTTCCATGGTGAGGGTAGGAACGCAGATCCTGGTTACCACGGTGAGAGTAGGAACGTAGATCCTGGTTACCATGGTGAGGGTAGGAACGTAGATCCTGGTTACCACGGTGAGAGTAGGAACGTAGATCCTGGTTACCACGGTGAGGGTAGGAACGTAGATCCTGGTTACCACGGTGAGGGTAGGAACGTAGATCCTGGTTACCACGGTGAGGGTAGGAACGTAGATCCTGGTTACCATGGTGAGGGTAGGAACGTAGATCCTGGTTACCACGGTGAGGGTAGGAACGTAGATCCTGGTTACCACGGTGAGGGTAGGAACGTAGATCCTGGTTACCGTGGTGAGGGTAGGAACGTAGATCCTGGTTACCGTGGTGAGGGTAGGAACGTAGATCCTGGTTACCATGGTGAGTGTAGGAACGTAGATCCTGGTTACCGTGGTGATGGTAGGAACGTAGATCCTGGTTACCATGGTGAGGGTAGGAACGTAGATCCTGGTTACCGTGGTGAGGGTAGGAACGTAGATCCTGGTTACCATAGTGAGGGTAGGAATGTAGATCCTGGTTACCATGGTGAGGGCAGAAACGTAGATCCTGGTTACCATGGTGAGGGTAGTAACACAGATTAACCGGTAAACCAGTTGTTGGGGTTTTTTTCATGAGTCTTTTAGGCCATAAAAGCGGGCGTCTCCTCACCCCGTGAGTCACCAACTCTCACCAACTCTCCTGGCCGACACATTTCCTCTGTGTCCGCCAGGAACAAACTTTTATCACTCTGATAACTAACTGCTAAAATCCGAGTCCTGGTTGAATATGTTGCTGTAAATCTTCTGAACATCCCGGCAATGACTGTCCATGTCATGATTTACATCCTCCTCTCAGTGCTGATTGGACGTTGGTCTTTAATTAACTCCGCACCAGGACTCACATCGTCATCTAAACAACTACATTTTGCTTTAATAAATCAGGCTCATGCATGTTTTGACTTTTCTCTTCATTAACTTATAATTTATTTAGATTCAATAAAATGTGGGGAATAGTTTTAAAATTAATTAGCAGCTAATTAACATCGCAACTAACAAGGTCTGTGTCCCGTTTTTATCTAGAGAATAAATCATGATTCTTTGTTTTAGAACAAAGAAGCAAACATTCGAGGATAAACTGAAAAACAAACTCGTTAAAGTTTAAATTAATTGCTTCATTTTCTTTGATTTTCACTCAGAATATTTTAGTTTAAAGATTTAAATAAACTTAAAAGGTACTTTTTGTAAAAACAAATGATATAAAATTGTATTTAAAATCATTTCCTTTTGAAGCCAAACTATTTTCTGACAGAATAAAATGAAGCAGGATGAAAACACAAAATCACACAGAACGCAAGTTAAAAATTATCCTCTGCAAGTTTTATTTGATTTGATTTCACATGAGATACTTTTTTTTTTTATAGTGTGTAAACATTTTTTTCCATGATGTAATTATAATTATTGTTTAAATAAAATAAATGGATGAAAAAAAAAGTGTCGCGAATTTTTGATTTTCTGTCCACAGAATGTGGAGAAGATATGATACGTAGAATGAAATCCAATGTATACTTTGTTCATCCCCAAATGGGAAAATTGAAGTGCCTGTCTGCTCAGCCCGAAAAGATACAGACTAAAAGTAGAATCCAAGAGGAGCAGTGAGCTCCATCCAGCTTCTGAGATGGAAGTCTGATGGCTGCTGGGACGAAAGACTTCCTGAAACTCTCAGCTCTGCAGCTCAGAGAACGGAGAGAGAAGGACAACAGCCTCAGACGGTAAACCCAGGCTTCTCTCACCCTGGCTGCATCCTCCAAGTCACCCAGGAGGATTCCAGCTGTGAGATCGAGTATTTCCAGCAGGTCTGGCTCTCCACCCTGGTGAGACGTGCCAAGAACACCTCAACAGTGAGGTGCTTGGGAGCCATCCTGATCCTAACCAGATGGCCGAACCACCCCATCTGGCTTCTCTCGACCTGGACGAGCAACGCTCTACTCCGAGCTCCTCCTGGATGGCAGAACTCCTCCCTCTATCTCTGAGCGCCTGCCCAGCCACCCTGCTGAGGAAGCTCATTTCGGCCTCTACATCGACAAGACCTTGTTCTTTTAGTCACCACCCACAGCTGGTTACCATGGTGAGGGAAGGAACGTGGATCGACTGGTAAAACCAGAGCTTTGGATCATGACTCAGCTCTTGACGGAACGATGTAGCATCCTGATTATTGCGGACTGATCCGTCTGTGCGGATGATACAATAACAAGAAAACAAAGCAAAACAAAGTGACAGTTTTACTTTTTTACTGCAACAACTAAACTTCTGAGTTATTGTTTTGTCCCTTTGTTAAAACGATCGAAACCTTTTTGGCCTGTAATTCATAAAGTTTCCCCAGATGTAACTAAATATTTGCAGAAATATAAGGAGCGTCTCATTTGTGTCCTACTGCATACAAACAGTGGTGGAACGTTTGTACTTTTACTTAAGTAGATTTTTTTTTATTTTTACTTACCTATGTATTTTTTTTTGCCTAATTATCTGTACTTTTACTTAAGTACAAAACGCGAGTACTTCATCCACCACTGCATACAAATAAATTGGTAAAATAAATCAGCACCAATAAGCATTTATTTTTTAAAACAAATAAATTATTTTATTTAAATCATCACAAAAACTCCTTCAAATAATTTCCTTTTAATTTAAAATGTAAACATTAATGTAATTTTGGCTTTTTTTTCCCTCAAGAATGTGATTTTGAAAATTCCCACCGTCCCTGAAAGCATCATCCGGGCGTCGCCATTTTTCTTGTTGTTTTTTTTTTACCCAAGATGCATTTCAGCTCTTCAAATCCGCTTTAAAATGTATTTTATCTCTATTTGTATGATCGATACCAGTATTTTTTAATAATATTTGTTGTTTATAATAAAAACGTGTTTAAATGAGATGGTTTTGAAGGTAGTCGATGACCAACCATGAGTTAGAAAGCATGTCTGCTGGTATGAACTCTGGAGATCAACACTGTGAAACCTCATAAAGGGTTTCTACCGTGATTGGTACGGAGGGGGCGGGGCGATGCCCTCAGCTCCCTCCGCGGAATCGCTATCAAGAGATTTCGGAAGCATAATTTTTAGTAACTGAGGCTGCCATTGATCGTATGTCATGGCGCCTCGATTCTACATGTGAAAAATAAACTAAGTCCAAACTTTAAATACGCAGAATTATCAGAAATAATATCAGCATAAATCACTAATTGAAAATTATGACGCTGGAAAGACAAAGCCCGCACGCACGCACTGTGATGTACAACATAAATTTTTAACTATATTTTTATGCGCATGTCTGGTCTAGACAGTTATCCACTCTAATCTCACGTGTATAATTCACATTGTATGTATACATCATAACAATAGAAGAATCCATTCTACTTCGGGATTTTTTCTTCCTGAAAAAAATAAAAATGACATACGTAACTAATGTTATTAATATTATCATTAATATATATATTATTATGTTAATATAAATATTTCCAATGTCTTGATTGGTTAGTTCAAATGGACATGGTTCGTGATTGGTTGGTTGTAACAATATGGATTTCTAACATGAATAACATCGTCATGATTCTACGTGATCCTCAGACAGACTGGAGAACAGTTCAGGTTTCATTATCAAGTCTGTGTTCTTTTTGTACTAAACTATAACTCATGAGTTTTAGAATACCCCCTGCGGGTCAGGGACAGGGTCCTGCCCCAGGTGGAGGAGTTAAAGTATCTCCGGGTCTCGTTCACGAGTGGAGGAAAGATGGAGCGGGAGATCGCCAGTCGGATCGGTGCGGCATCAGCAATAACTAGGACGCTGCATCGGTCCGTCGTGGTAAAGAGAGAGCTGGATTTACAAGTCGATCTACGTTCCCACCCTCACCATGGTAACCAGGATCTATGTTCCTACCCTCACCATGGTAACCAGGATCTACGTTCCTACCCTCACCGTGGTAACCAGGATCTATGTTCCTACCCTCACCGTGGTAACCAGGATCTACGTTCCTACCCTCACCATGGTAACCAGGATCTACGTTCCCACCCCTCACCATGGTAACCAGGATCTACGTTCCTACCCTCACCATGGTAACCAGGATCTATGTTACTACCCTCACCGTGGTAACCAGGATCTACGTTCCTACCCTCACCATGGTAACCAGGATCTATGTTCCTACCCTCACCATGGTAACCAGCTGTGGGTGGTGACCAAAAGAATGAGATCACGGATACAAGCGAAATGAGCTTCCTCCACAGGATGGCTGGGCTCTCACTCACAGATCAGGTGAGGAGCTCTGCCATCCCGGAGGAGCTCGTTGTCGAGCCGCTCCTTCTCCAGATCGAGAGGAGCCAGATGGGGTGGTTCGGGCATCTGGTCAGGATGCCCCCCGAGCGCCTCGCGGGCGAGGTGTTTCGGGCACGTCCCACCAGGAGGAGACCAAGGGGCAGACCCCGGACCTGCTGGAGAGACTATGTCTCACAGCTGGCCGGGGAACGACTTGGGATCCTTCCAGGTGAGCTAGAGGATGAAGCCGGGGAGAGAGAGGCCTGGGCTTCCCGTTTGAGGCTGTTGCCCCCGCGACCCGACCCCGGAACAAGCGGAAGATGACGTAACGGAGATTTAATAAATAAAGGATGTGTATGTTCAAAATACCCAACTTTGTTTATTAATCTATGGCACGTTTCTGTAATAAAAATCTCTCATTAATTAAAGTTGTATATGTTCCACCCCACAGTTCAACACAGTATGTCATATAAGGAAGAATTAAAGAGGAGTAAATAACAGATAAAGCCTTAAAACTGAGTAAATCTTTAGTTTTATACAGTATTCCTAGAGTTTTTAAGATTTTTGTCTTTATATATTTTAGATGTTGTTTCCATGTTAATTTAGCATCAATAATAATTCCTAATAATTTTGTTTCATATACTCTTTCAATTTCAACATCATCTATTTTAAGTTTTGTATCAGTATCAATATCCTTTTTATTACCAAAAATTATATATTTTGTTTTTGCTGTGTTAACTTATTTAAATCAAACCAGACTTTAAGCTGTTGTAGTTCACGTTGAATGTTGCTTAATAATTCCTGGAGTTTTTTTCCTGAACAGACTATTGTTGTGTCATCGGTAAACATAATAAATTTAAATAAATTTGAACAATTACATATATCATTCCGTTCCGTTATCTTCCGCTTGTTCCGGGGTCGGGTCGCGGGGGCAACAGCCTCAAACGGGCAGCCCAGGCCTCTCTCTCCCCGGCTGCATACTCCAGCTCACTTGGAAGGATCCCTAGTCGTTCCCCGGCCAGCTGTGAGACATAGTCTCTCCAGCGGGTCCGGGGTCTGCCCCTTGTTCTCCTCCCGGTGGGACGTGCCCGAAACACCTCGCCTGCAAGGCGCTCGGGGGGCATCCTGACCAGATGCCCGAACCACCCCATCCGGCTCCTCTCGATCTGGAGGAGGAGCGGCTCGACACCAAGCTCCTCCCGGATGGCAGAGCTCCTCACCCGATCTCTGAGTGAGAGCTCAGCCACCCTGCAGAGGAAGCTCATTTTGGCCGCTTGTACCCGCGATCTCATTCTTTCGGTCACCACCCACAGCTGGTGACCATAGGTGAGGGTAGGAACGTAGATTGACTTGTAAATCGAGAGCTTTGCTTTTCAGCTCAGCTCTCTCTTTACCACGATGGACTGATGCAGCGTCCTAGTTATTGCTGATGCCGCACCGATCCACCTGTCGATCATATATCATTAATAAATATATTAAAGAGTTTTGGTCCAACTTTTACAACTATCATTTTTACACGCATGTCTGGTCTGGACAGTCATCCGCTCTCATCTTGTGTATAATCCAGATTGTACGTGTACATCATAACAATAAAATAATCTATTCTATTTCCGCTTTTTTTCTTCCTGAAAAAAATTAAAAGTAAAAATAACAAATATAAGTAATATTATTATTTATTATTAATAATACTATCATTAATATTTTATTATGTTAATATAAATATTCCCAATGTTCTGATTGGTTTGTTCAAATGGACATGTTGTGTGATTGGTTGGTTGTACCGAGACTTTTTTTTGGTATTTTTTACACATATAAAAATATGATTTATTCACATTGTATGTCTGATTTTTTATCTTTAGTATTATAATTAAACTCAGTTTGTAGATCAATGTTAAAATAATAACAAATGTAAAGAAATTTTCTGGGTTTGTTTTTGAAGAGCGTGTGTTTATTGAAATTATATTAAAACTGTGATCACTTATTATTTGATTGAAGTTTATTTAGTAAATATATTTTGGAATATTTTATGTTCTTAAAAAGTTTCAAAGTCCGCTCACAAAACTTATCCACCCTAAATAAACAAGTAAAAAAAAACTTTTGGTTTAATTTAGCAGAAAAATGTCTCAGCAGGAAGTAAATTAATTTTAAGCAGCTTAATTTTTAACCACTGGGGCTTCCGTAGTCTGGCTGTCATGGCGTCTGATTTGTAGTTCTTTTCAATTTTCCACAAAAACTAAGTTATTTAAACAGTTAAACAGTCTAAAAAAACAAACAGAAAACATTTCAAACTACTCATGGTGGTGTCTCCAGCTTGTCGCTGAGAGATGACCTCATATAAAGGTGACATGTTTTTTACATGTTTGCATCATATAAAGCTAACACGTTAGCATCCGTTACAGCATTTTCTGTCCGTTTAACTGCTAGAAGGAGGTAGTTTAGACGTTAAAAATGTTTAAATACTAATTTGAAAAGCAACCAAATTGGAAATTAAATCAAAACAATACTAAGTAGTGGAGAAAATACGCTTTTTTAAGCAGAAAAATGTCTCAGAAGCACGTAAATTAAATTTTTGCAGCTTCATTTTGAACCATCGGAGCTACCGTAGTTCAACTGTCATGGCGCCTTATTTGGTGTTCTTTTCATTTTCCACCAAAACTAAGTTTATAACAGATAAACAGATTAATAAACAACCTTCTAAAGTATTTATCGTGATGTTTTCTGGTTCCCGTTGTGAGATTAGCTCATATGAAGCTACCATGTTTCCACGGTGACACGTTAGCATCCGTTACAGCTTATTCTTCCTATTAAACTGCTAGCAGGAGGTGGATTACACGTTAAAAGTCACCAAATGAACCGCAAACTTATTAAAAAAACAAAATAAATTTACACGCTTAAAAATCAAAAAGTGCAAACCAGTATTTATCTTTGAAAATAACGTGAAATATCGTGTTTAAATGTTAGCATTTAGAAAAACAACCGCAGGAAGTTAAGCTGTATGACCACATCACGCATGCGCAGACTCTCTACAATCTAAAGCCATGTCTTCATAAAAAACGGTAAGATTTTCAGGCCGTTTGTCTTCTTTTTATGCATTTATTTATAACTACGTTGGGAAAAAATGACGGTTTTCCCCAAAAGGAGTGTATCTGTTTAAATGTGTGTGTGTGAGTGATGTTATTTTGCAGAATGGAGGAGCAACGCCGCAACGTTTGTTTGCTGTACGTGCCGCCGCGCAGAGAAACGTCATTTTCAGGGGAGAGTTAAATGTTACGAAAGGACGTACGGTTCACAGACAAGCGGCACGTAGCCGTCACTTTCTGTTTTTTTTAATGCAAACCTTTCGCGGTACGCAGCGTGTGTGAAAAGCGCAGTTCTTTTCTTATTTCTGCGTGCACACTGGATCCAGTTAACGCCCTTTCCTTTTAGCAGTAATGGCTTCCATCGAGGCTAAAGCCACTAGCTTCTGATGTGAAACCTGCTCAGAAATATTCACAACGCTCCTGCGTCGCTTTCAGTCCGATAAGGTGTTTGCAAAGGAATTCTAACCCAAATATTTAGCAAAATAAGCCAAATATTTGTTTACATTAAAACAAACAAAAAACAACAATACAAAACCGTTGACGCATGTTTTTATTTAAACCATGCATTTTGCATATAGTTTATAAAGTCATCAGTGGGGTAAACGGTGAACGGTCTTTTCAGCCACGGGCATTTGACCCAAAAACCTGCAACCTAGGCTATTTGAGCCATGGGATAAAAATGACTAAAAGCAATTCTTTTCTGTAGTGCAGGTGTTTATTTACAATAAATTTTTTACATAAAATATCACTATTTTACAAGTTGGGTTGTCCTCCACGAAGGTTGTGACTGATGCCACGAAGGAAGGCAGGGATGGTCTTCTTGCCTGTGTTTAAGTTGGTTCTAGGACATTTCCGCCACGGACATTTGGGCCAAAAACCTATTTTATGTAGAAAATTGTGATATTTTATGTAAAACATTGTGATATTTTGTAAATAGCCTAGGTTGCAGTTTCTTGGCCCAAATGTATGTGTTCGTCTCAACAACCTGGTGCTTGACTTAAACACAGGCAAGAAGACCATCCCTGCCTTCCTTCGTGGCATCAGTCACAACCTTCGTGGAGGACAACCAAACTTGTAAAATATTGTGATATTTTATGTAAAAAATTTATTGTAAATAAACAGTTGCACTACAGAAAATAATTGCTTTTAGTCATTTTTATCCCATGGCTCAAATAGCCTGGCCTAGGTTGCAGTTCTTCAAATGTCCGTGGCTGAAATCTCCGAGTCACCATAGCTCAAATATCCTAGGTTGCAGTTTTATGGCTCAAATCTCCGTGGCTGAAAAGGCCGTTCACCGTTTAAGTCAAGCACCAGGTTGTGGAGACGAACCTGAAGCTCCTAGTACACCATCTTCCCACGCTCGGAAGATGGTGTACTAGGAAGGAAGATAGAGGCCTTGGGACCGACCCTGGATCACGTGGAGCTGGGTGAAGAGCCTTGGAGAAACCAAAAAGGTGCCATCCATGCACCACTCATCACAGGCTGCTAGCTCCTGCAGATGACGTGGGGTGGTGAAGATGTGACACGCTCATCTGCTTCCTGCCCATTGTCATAGTGGAGGTGGGATGCCCAGTAACCGGTCATTTTCAATCTGAATGTAATGGACTGAAAACTGGATCTATTTATACTAACCTAAGTAACAGGTAAAAAATAGTAAGAAGGGCTCGACCAATGAGCCTGTATTACCTATGATGGCCGTGAATGGCTCCTATTGTAACCACAGACCAGTAAACGAACCCTATTATAAAAATGCTAAAAGTCTAGTGAATAGAAATTCCTGCTAACGAGAGGCGTGAAACTGGGTCATGAGGTGTCCTCTCTGGTCCAGGGGTTCAGAATGCTGCTGTACATCCTGGGCAAAATGTATCTAACGCCTCCACTCCGATTCAGTGAGGGATTTTCTTTCATCACAAAGATGGCTTCCTTCACCCCTCTTTCAAACCATCCTTTCTCTCTACTTAGAATCTTTACCTCGCTTTGAAAGAGGGGTTCACTCCTGGATGAATGAGGGACTACACGGACTTGTTTAAAGAAGAATTAAAATTATATTCGTTTCGTCTTCTGCTCCGCTTTCAGGCAGGATACACCCTGAATAGGTCGCCAGCAATGTTCCCTCTATTTTTATGTGCCTTAGTAAACACAAAGCCTCCTTAGCAGAAGGGGAAGCAGGGGTGGATCCAGAATTTTCTAAAGAGGGGAAAATCCCCCCAAAACATTTAGAAAAATAAGTGTCATTTTCCTTCATTTTGATGCATATTTTGCCCAAAGTTTATAATAATTAAAGTAGTAAGAACACTCTTGTTTTTTTGTGGATTAAAACGGAGGGGAGGACGTGTGCCTCCCCCACCCCCGGATCCGCCCCTGGGAATGTTGGTTGCCAGTCTGCTTCGGGTGGACCCACACTCATTCCTAGAAGCAATTACATAGTGACCAATCAACCTAACATGCATGTTTTTGGAGGGTGGGAAGAAACCGGAGTACCTGGAGAAAACCCACACATACACAGGGAGAACATGCAAACTCCACACAGGAAGACCAGTGTTTCAAGCCTCCTCCCAAAAACCCCAACCTTCTTAGGGCATGCAAACCCCTCCACCATGGTAAGGTGGCAATACACTGTACCAGTCGATCTACATTCCTACCCTCACCTACGGCTGGTGACCAAAAGAACAAGGTCCCAGATGCAAGCAGCCAAAATGAGCTTCCTCCACAGGGTGGCTTGGCTCTCTGTCAGATATAGAGGGAGGAGTAGAACCGTAGCTCCTCCGGGTCGAGAGAAGTCAGATGGGGTGATTCGGGCATCTGGTGAGACTGTCTCACAACTGGACAGGGAACACCTCGGGATTTATCCGGGTGAGCTCGCGGGTGAAGCTGGGGTGAGGGAAGCTCGGGTTTCCTGGGTTGCCCGACTGTTGCCCCGCAACCCAGCCCTGGATAAACGGAGGATAAAACTAAAGAAAATAAAAGCATTTTGTTAAAACTCTTCTATCACACATCACATCTGAAACTTTTCTCCACCCATTCCAGCCTGCCTGCACACGCTTTTTCACCTCTTTTCCACAGTTAATATTTATTTTTAAATTATTTCAAAATAAAGATTTGGTACCTGAATAGTTAGTTTGCTTTCCTCTATTTATTTTTATTTTTACACTGAAATAGTATCAATAAGAGTATCGATAAGATACCAGATCGATAAGTGGTATCAATAAAAGTACTGATATCGATAAGATGGTATCGATAACCATCCCTATAAATATTCAAACTCCAGGTTGTTCTTGGCAATGGATTTTGTTCTCTGCCATGCCTTTTGTTTTTTGCCATGCCTTCAACCCGTCCTCTCACAATTTTATGTCAATTTACCAAATTAAGAATGTAAAAAATTTACACTTTGCTGTGTACATGCCCAAAGAGTGGCACAGTAGGGGAATTCTGTCCTTTTTAAATCTTGTATCCCCTTGTTTTTTCAGATGAAGAACCTCCTGGTTTGCTGTTGCATGAATGCGACCCCGCATTTCTAGTCTGCCTCCCCGGTTGTGATGGAAACCAGCGAAGAGGTCACCGTGTCTGTGGGCAACATGGTGATGGTAAAAACGGAATCTTTAGACGAATGCGACGACGCCAGTAAGACCCAGGTTATCCTCCAGCTTCAGCCAATCCCCACAGGGTGCGTAACGCGAACTAGGAAGTCTGCATGGAAACTGAAAGATTAAAAACCCCAATGTGTGTTTTCCCAGCAGAGACGAGTCGGCTGAAACGGACGCAGCTGTAATGACGGTGGAAACGCCTTCAGGTATGAGCAGAAGATTTTGCGTCTTCTTTCCGATTGGTCACTGAAACGTTTCTTCTCCTCTTCAGAACAACCGGAGAGCGACGACGTGGAGATCGGTTGTCCGATCACATGCGGCGATTGTAAAGCGATTCTGCTCGTCAACAAGTTTGTTTGTCCAGGAATCAACGTGAAATGCGTCAAGGTTGGTTTTACATTTCTATTCAGTCAGCAGAGATGCCAAGTGGGAGATTTTGAGGCTGGGCCAAAAGGAGGAGGGACTATGACATGATAATACTGACAATAGACCATGCAGATTGATACTAGCAGCTTTCAGATGCACAGCTGCAGCAGCAGGAGATGCCATGTGCTTAGTCTTATTATACTTAATCATGTTCATGGAATGCACTAGAGTGTTCATCATGCGGGAGTTTTATTAGCTTTGGTGGGTGAGTGTGACATAGGTCCTAATTGCAGGTGTCTACCACCCAATGCTGGAGACTTATGTCTGTATCAGCTGGATACAGAAGATATCTGATGATAACAGATTGTATTGGTCGGTATCGGCCGGTATTGGATGGTGTCAGATAATATCAATTATACAATTGTATCAAATAGTAATGAGCAATGATACCAGGTGGTATGAGTTGGTATCAGCTGATATCGGTTGGTATTGGAAGGTTTCAGCCAAGAACAGATGATATACAATAATACATAATATTGGCTGGTATCGAATCTTAGTATCACGTGATATTAAAATATCTGTTCCATTGTCTTTCGCTCATCTGGGGTAGGGTCGCGGGGGCAACAGCCTCAGACGGGAAGTCCAGGCTTCTCTCACCCCAGTTGCAGAAGGATCCCGAGTTGTTTCCCAGCCAGCTGTGAGACATAGTCTCTCCAGCGGGTCCGGGATCTTCCTCTTGGTCTCCTCCCGGTGGGACGTACCCGAAACACGTCACCAGCGAGGTGCTCGGAGGGCATCCTGACCAGAAGCATGAACAACCCTATCTGGCTTCTCTCAACCTGGAGGAGGAGCGGCTTGACACTGGGCTCCTCCAAGATGGCAGAGCTCCTCACCCGATCTCTGAGTGAGAGCCCAGCCACCCTGTGGAGGAAGCTCATTTCGGCCGCTTGTATCTGTGATCTCATTCTTTTGGTCACCATCCACAGTTGGAGACCATGGTGAGGGTAGGAACGTAGATCCTGGTTACCATGGTGAGGGTAGGAACGTAGATCCTGGTTACCATGGTGAGGGTAGGAACGTAGATCCTGGTTACCATGGTGAGGGTAGAAACGTAGATCCTGGTTACCATGGTGAGAGTAGGAACGTAGATCCTGGTTACCATGGTGAGGGTTGGAACGTAGATCCTGGTTACTATGGTGAGGGCAGGAACGTAGATCCTGGTTACCATGGTGAGGATATTAACGTAGATCCTGGTTACCATGGTGAGGGTAGGAACGTAGATCCTAGTTACCATGGTGAGGGTAGGAATGTAGATCCTGGTTACCATGGTGAGGGTAGGAATGTAGATCCTGGTTACCATAGTGAGGGTAAGAACGTAGATCCTGGTTACCATGGTGAGGGTAGAAACATAGATCCTGGTTACCATGGTGAGGGTAGGAACGTAGATCCTGGTTACCATGGTGAGGGTTGGAACGTAGATCCTGGTTACTATGGTGAGGGCAGGAACGTAGATCCTGGTTACCATGGTGAGGATATTAACGTAGATCCTGGTTACCATGGTGAGGGTAGGAATGTAGATCCTGGTTACCATGTTGAGGGTAGGAACGTAGATCCTGGTTACCACGGTGAGGGTAGGAACGTAGATCCTGGTTACCACGGTGAGGGTAGGAACGTAGATCCTGGTTACCATGGTGAGGGTAGGAACATAGATCGACTTGTAAATCGAGAGCTTAGATATTAGAATATATCAGATGACATCAACCTGTAACAGATAATATCAGCTGGTATCGGATGGCATGCAAGTTCAAATCCTCCTGATATTCCTGTTTTCTCTCCCGCAGTATGAAGACCAGCTAATCAGCCCCAAACAGTTTGTCCACATCTCTGGAAAAGCAACACTGAAAGACTGGAAGAGAGCCATCAGGATGGGGGGCGTCATGCTAAGGTACAAAAGAACCCCTGCATGAAAACGAACCCCTCCGACTCATACCAAATGGTTTCATCTTCAGCCGTCTCTCTCTTCTGTGTCTCTGCAGGAAGATGATGGATTCTGGTCAGCTGGACTTCTTCCAGCACAGCACGCTGTGCACCAACACGTGTCGCAGCACCAAGTTCGACCTTTTAATCAACAACACTCGCTTCCCTCCGGGCAGCGGTGGTCTGATCACACCCACCTCCTCTCAAGGTGAGGACGACAGGTTCAGGTTCATTGTTACACAGATAAAGCAAATTTTTAATCAATCCCACTGAGATTTTTTGGGGGTTTTTAACCCCAAAGCTGAAACAATCTGATTGGTCCTAATTTATTAAGTAAATATAAAAATGTTTGTTGATCATAAAAATAAAATGAAGATGGATTTTAGGAGTTTTTTTTTTGTTTTCTACCTGAATTTAAAAATGATTCACCGTCACATGTCGGCTTCATGACTAAGGGTAGGAACGTAGATCCTGGTTACCACGGCGAGGGTAGGAACGTAGATCCTGGTTACCACGGCGAGGGTAGGAACGTAGATCCTGGTTACCACGGCGAGGGTAGGAACGTAGATTCTGGTTACCACGGCGAGGGTAGGAACGTAGATCCTGGTTACCATGGTGAGGGTAGGAACATAGATCCTGGTTACCATGGTGAGGGTAGGAACGTAGATCCTGGTTACCAGGGTGAGGGTAGGAACGTAGATCCTGGTTACCACGGTGAGGGTAGGATTGTAGATCCTGGTTACCATGGTGAGGGTAGGAACGTAGATCCTGGTTACCACGCTGAGGGTAGGAACATAGATCCTGGTTACCATGGTGAGGGTAGGAACGTAGATCTTGGTTATCATGGTGAGGGTAGGAACGTAGATCTGGTTACCATGGTGAGGGTAGGAACGTAGATCTGGTTACCATGGTGAGGGTAGGAACGTAGATCCTGATTACCATGGTGAGGGTAGGAACGTAGATCCTGGTTACCATGGTGAGGGTGGGAACGTAGATCCTGGTTACCATGGTGAGGGTAGGAACGTAGATCCTGGTTACCATGGTGAGGGTAGGAACGTAGATCCTGGTTACCATGGTGAGGGTAGGAACGTAGATCCTGGTTACCATGGTGAGGGTAGGAACGTAGATCCTGGTTACCATGGTGAGGGTAGGAACGTAGATCTGGTTACCATGGTGAGGGTGGGAACGTAGATCCTGGTTACCGTGGTGAGGGTAGGAACGTAGATCTGGTTACCATGGTGAGGGTAGGAACGTAGATTCTGGTTACCGTGGTGAGGGTGGGAACGTAGATCCTGGTTACCGTGGTGAGGGTAGGAACGTAGATCGACTTGTAAATCTCATCTGCTCACATTGTTCTTTTTTTTTTTGCAGCCCACATAGTTATGGACAACGGAGGGGGAACAACAGAAGACCGGTATGAGGTTCTGCCTGGAAAATCAGACTGGATCTCCGCTTCTCTGAATTCTGTAGATAAGAGGTCGTCCAATGAAATCTCAGGTCTGAGAACAAGTCCAACTCCCTGCTGCAGGGCGGGATAAGGAGGTGACTGAGATTGTTTTTGTCCACAGAGGACACGCTCAACTTCTGGAAGGGCATCGCTGACGTGGGTTTACTGGGCGAGGTGGTGACCAACATTAACACGGAGCTTGAACAGCTGCTGAACGGAGTCCTCCAGAACGCAGAGCAGCCGGTGCTGCAAGACACAGGTACATCACTCACGAGAAGAACCAGCAACAACAAAATTACATTTCCACTGTACCTGACTATAGGGCACGTTTTATTATAAGACCCACCTCCAATGGATGGCATGTTTTAAAACTTTATATTTAGTATGTACACGCTACGTATCAAGAAAAACTTTACTGGTCCCACAATGGGAGAAATACACATGGTGTTTAAAAAGTGTTACATACTCTTACCACCAAAGGGCGATAAAAGTTAGTAATTAAAAAACAAAACAACACCGTGGATCGGATTTATAAGCATATTACAGATCGTAGAGACGATAAAGAAATGCATAGAAGGAAGTGGCATGGCCACCAGCCGGTGGTGGCCATGTGGGGACGGTGTGGAAGAGGAAAGGATGCCAAGCTGCTGGTATGTGCCGCCTCAAAGGGGAAAATGAGATGACCAACCAGTGCTGGTAGAGAGGGACTAAAGAAGCATAGAAACAAAGAACACAGAAAACCAACGTATTTTTTAGTTTAAACTACTAATTTTCAACATAAACTCCCTGACGCCCTCTTCTGTCAGCTACGACCGGATAGTTTTGCTCTGTTTACAGTTTTTTTTTTTTGTTTACCTTCATCGCCCTCTGGTTGTGAGGATGCCCAAGTAATGTTCTCTACTTTTTATACCTTTATCCATTCCTAAGAAAGAAAGCGTTAGAATAGGGCGGTGTTCCTTCATCTGTAACTTATTTGTTTTTGCGTTGCGTTAAGTTGGGTTTTACTGGAAGAAAACACCTGAACTGATTCTGTGACATCATAACTCACCCATTAATTCCGATTTACCCCACATGTTTAAATTCTACTTTGCATGAAGCAGACACCGTAGATCCTTCTGCTTCCTGTTTGTGTGAACTTGTGATTGGTTGCCACATTGATCCCAGATTCCTGTCTGATAGAGGTGGCGATCCTCAGCAACCTGGCACAGGTTTTCGGTCTGTTGGACTCAGTCAAGAGGATCCTGGAGAAGAGGAAGCAGCAGACGGATCCCAGCGAGGAGCAGGTCCTCAGCGCACTGGCCAGTAAGCAGCATGTTAGAACGCACTAGTTGTTATGAAAGATTCTCCCACAGAGCCGTCATTTATGATCTGACGAGTCAGAGATTTATCTTTTCTAAGCATTCTGCTCCAAAACCACCTGACTTGTTCTGTCTTTGGTCTAGAGCTTTAATCGGGCCTGAAAAGTTCAGCCCAAAAGGGTCCAAGCCCAGCAAGAACATTTTGATTAACAGGCTGATCCTGTTTAGAGCCCGACATTATTTAAATGTGCGCATGCACACAGTTTAGCTAAGAATGAGTCACTTTTACATGATTTAACACAATTTTTTAAACATATTTTTCCCACAATAATTGAAGAGCATCACATGTTTGTAGTTCTGTAGATCCACCATGCTATACGGTCCGTCCTCCATGTTTGTAGTTCGGTAGATCCACCATGCTATACGGTCCGTCCGCCATGTGTATAGTTTTGTTGATCCACCATGCTATACGGTCCGTCCTCCATGTTTGTAGTTCTGTAGATCCACCATGCTATACGGTCGTCCTCCATGTTTGTAGTTCGGTAGATCCACCATGCTATACGGTTCGTCCTCCATGTTTGTAGTTCTGTAGATCAACCATGCTATAAGGTCCGTCCTCCATGTTTGTAGTTCTGTAGATCCTCCATGCTATACGGTCCGTCCTCCATGTTTGTAGTTCTGTAGATCCACCATGCTATACAGTCCGTTCTCCATGTTTGTAGTTCTGTAGATCCACCATGCTATACGGTCCGTCCTCTATGTTTGTAGTTCTGTGGATCCACCATGCTATACGGTCCGTCCTCTGTGTTTGTAGTCCTGTAGATCCACCATGCTATACGGTCTGTCCTCCATGTTTGTAGTTCTGTAGATCCACAATGCTATACCGTCCGTCCTCCATGTTTGTAGTTCTGTAGATCCACCATGCTATACAGTCCGTTCTCCGTGTTTGTAGTTCTGTAGATCCTCCATGCTATACGGTCCACCTTCCATGTTTGTAGTTCTGTAGATCCACCATACTATACGGTCAGTCCTCCATGTTTGTAGTTCTGTAGATCCACCATGCTATACGGTCCATCCTCCATGTTTGTAGTTCGGTAGATCCACCATGCTATACGGTCCGTCCGCCATGTGTATAGTTTTGTTGATCCACCATGCTATATGGTCCATCCTCCATGTTTGTAGTTCTGCAGATCCACCATGCTGTACGGTCCGTCCTCCATGTTTGTAGTTCTTTAGATCCACCATGCTATACGGTCCACGTTGGTAACGATTCTCCCAGATTGAGAATTTAAAGACAGTGTTTAGAAAGTTTATTCAAGAAAAGTTTGTCTTAGCCTCTGTTTTCTGGACGAAACTGACTGTTCAGGTGCATGAAACGTCACGTCCGGTCCCTAACAGAAAGGAATGATTGGTTAAATAAAAAGAAGTCACCTCTATGGTGGCCAAAATTAAGCATATTGATCCATTCATTGGGCAAACCAGATCATAAGGAGTACTGTTGTCACCTCTGAGGGCGTGAGTGGGAGAGATTAGGTTCATAGAAGTGTTACCGAAGCATGGGCGCATGGACAGACCGAGTGCTTGATGCCCTCCTTCACATTCCGTGGACGGAGGTATAAAAATATAACATTGTTTCTGACCTGCTTCCGTCTGTGTCCCCTCAGATTTGGAGGTCCAGCTGGAGGAGCAGAAGAAGCAGCAAGAGCTGCGGGCATACCTTTCCTCACCGCACGGCGGTAAAACGAAAACGCCCGGGAGGCGAGCCAGCAAGAGGCCGCGCCTACAAAGACCCGCTTCCACCACCACGCTCCTCACATCGGCCGTCAACCAGCAGGCGGCGCTGCAGCCTCAACAATTCACCGTCCTATCCCCCATCACCCTGTCGTCAGTGGGCCAGTCCTTCACCATGGGAGGGCTCCCCATTATGTCGCTGGCACAGTCCGCCAACACGGTGACGTTGCTGCCCGCCGGATCGCAGCTTTTCACCCGCTACATGCTAGCCGGAGACGGAAAGGCTGACGCCATCACCCTACACCCCTCCTCCGGTCTCACGCTGGTGGGCACCGCTGCCATGGACAATCAAGTGGAGCTGGTTCAGCTTAGCCAGCAGGGCGGCAGTACAGTGGATGGCACGGTGCTGGTGCAGGGCGGCAGCACGGTGGACGGCACGGTGCTGGTGCAGGGCGGCAGTACGGTGGATGGCACAATGCTGGTACAGGGTGGCAGCACGGTGGACGGAACGGTGCTGGTGCAAGGCGGCACTAGCAC
The DNA here is from genome assembly GCA_902685375.1 of Neostethus bicornis. Taxonomy (NCBI): domain Eukaryota; kingdom Metazoa; phylum Chordata; class Actinopteri; order Atheriniformes; family Phallostethidae; genus Neostethus; species Neostethus bicornis. Next base: position 2,536,596 of record LR738551.1, read on the forward strand.
GGTGGACAGCACAGTGCTGATGCAGGGCGACGCCCACCAGGAGCACACGGTGATCGAGATAAACCCCGCCCCCGTGGAGCAGGCGGTAATGGAGCTTCAGTTGAGCGAGGAAGCAGGGCGGGACGTTCAGGAGGCTCAGTGCCAGGATGGGCAAACGGGGGCGGTGCACCTGGACGCTACGGGGCAGCTGACGGGGGTCCAGTTTGTGGTCATTGAGAACGCTCAGGATTCTGATAAAGTCAAATGAAAACGCTTTTCTTCCCTCGCCATGACCCTTCAGTGACCTCAGCACAGGCCCCCTCCCACAGCGCTGGTCAGCCAATCACAGCAAACCGCTCATAATTCAATAGTTTCTGATTGTTTCCAAACACTTATAGTTACTTCTCGTTTACTCTGATTGGTTCTTGATTTTGATTGGTTTCTGTTTCAGTCCGTTGCCTCTGGAAAGCTCTGATTGGTTCCAATGTGGTTTGTTTACTTCTGGTTAGTTTTCTTTTGTTCCTGATTGGTTCTGCTTTCATTCTGGTTGATTTCAATTGGTTCTCGTTTTACTCTGATTAGTTTATCATTTGTTGTAATTTCACTTCACTCTGATTGGCTTTGGATTCATTTTGATTGGTTTCTGTTTTCTATTTGGTTTTACTCGGTCCTGATTGGTTCTCATTCATTCTAAATGCTTCTGATTGGATCTGGTTTCCTCTGTTTTTCTCATTTTGGTTTCTTTCTGATTTTGATTGCTTTAAATCGGAAAAAAAACCCATGAATTTATTCATGTAAATAAAATGGATTGTAAATCGGCTCAAAGCCCTGAATGAACGCTGGGTCGAAGCCCCGCCCCCACACAGTGTTGCCCCGCCCACCTTGCCAACGAGGCTGAGACTAATTGCACTGTTACTCTGTTGCCATGACTCCCAGGCTGCTTTATTTTTTGCACTGTGTGATGTCCACTCAGGTCGCCGGGACGATGGGAAGCTCCGCCCCCGTTACACACACAGACTCTCTCTCTCTCTCTCTCTCTCTCTCCCTCTGTGGGCGTGCGAGGTATGTTTTATTGTGCAGAAGCACAGAAATGACTGAACTTCCTGTTGCTTCCTGTTAGTTAGCGTGCGCTAAGTGGCGAATATTAAAATTTAGGATGAGAAATAAATTTTTATTCCTGATGTTTTTGCCTGTATTTTAACCTGTAAAGTAGTGAGATATTTATTAGTTTTTCAGACTGTAGACGCGTGGATGACGAACGCGGAAAGATTTTAAACACGCCAAAAAAAAATTGAAAGAACTCTTCTGCTTTTTTTTTTTTCAATTTAATTTAACAAAAGATGGACTTTGCATTTTGACTTTGTAAAGTGTTTTAATATCAGATTAAAACAACAACAAAACTACAGTGTTGGTCAGTGTTTAGTGAAAAAGTACCACCAGAGGGGGGTGTGGTTAAAAAAAAAACTGTTTGGCTGCCAAAACCACCTGGGGGCTCCGGGAGTACGGAGTCTCGGAGCCCTTAGTACGGGCTGTCCGGTCTCTATACGACCGGAGCCAGAGCTTGGTCCGTATGGCTGGCAGTATGTCCATTCCATTCCAACAGTCCAGAGCAATGGAGAGTGTGGAAAAGAGGTGAAGAAGCATGTACAGGCAGGCTGGAACGGGTGGAGAAAAGTATCAGGTGTGATGTGTGAAAGAAGAGTTTCAGATAAAATGAAAGGAAAAGTGTAGAAAACCGTGGTGAGAGCGGCCATGCTGATTGGTCTAGAGACAGTGTGGTGAGAGCGAACATGCTGATTGGTCTAGAGACAGTGTGGTGAGAGCGAACATGCTGATTGGTCTAGAGACAGTGTGGTGAGAGCGAACATGCTGATTGGTCTAGAGACAGTGTGGTGAGAGCGGCCATGCTGATTGGTCTAGAGACAGTGTGGTGAGAGCGGCCATGCTGATTGGTCTAGAGACAGTGTGGTGAGAGCGGCCATGCTGATTGGTCGAGAGACAGTGCCACTGAGGAAAAGACAGGAAACAGAGATGTTTGTAGCAGAGATGAAGATGCTGAGGATCTCTCTGGGAGTGACCAGGATGGACAGGATCAGAGGAACAGCACATGTTAGAGGTTTTAAAGTCAGAGAGGTCAGACTGAAATGGTTTGGACATGTGCAGAGGAGAGAGAGAGAGTACATCAGAAGAAGGATGCTGGGTTTGGAACCACCAGGAAAGAGGACTAGAGGAAGACCAAAGAGGAGGTTCATGGATACAGTGAAGGAAGACATGAAGATAGTTGGTGTGACCGAAGAAGATGCAGGAGATAGGGTTAGATGGAAGAAACTGACTTGCTGTGGCGCCCCCTAAAGGGAAATGCCGAAAGAAGAAGAAGAAGAAGATGTCGATTCCATTTCCAGTGAGAGTTGGACTCCACCAAGGCTGCCCTTTGTCACCGATTCTGTTCATCACCTTTATGGACTGAATATCTAGGCGCAGCCGAGGTGTTGGAGAGTTTTGGTGACCTCAGGATCGGATCTCTGCTTTTTGTGGATGATGTGGTCCTGTTGGCTTCATCGGACCGTGATCTCCAGCTCTCACTGGATGGATTTGCTGCCGAGTGTGAAGCAGCCGGGATGGGAATTAGCGCCTCCAAATCCGAGACCATGGTCCTCGCCCGGAAAAGGGTGGAATGCCCCCTGCGGGTCAGGGACAGAGTCCTGCCCCTAGTGGAGGAGTTTAAGTATCTCGGTGTCTTGTTCACGAGTGGAGGAAGGATGGAGCGGGAGATCGACAGGCGGATCGGTGCGGCATCAGCAATAACTAGGACGCTGCATCGGTCCGTCGTGGTAAAGAGAGAGCTGAGCCGAAAAACAAAGCTCTCGATTTACAAGTCGATCTACGTTCCTACCCTCACCATGGTAACCAGGATCTACGTTCCTACCCTCACCATGGTAACCAGGATCTACGTTCCAACCCTCACCATGGTAACCAGGATCTACGTTCCTACCCTCACCATGGTAACCAGGATCTACGTTCCAACCCTCACCATGGTAACCAGGATCTACGTTCCTACCCTCACCATGGTAAACAGGATCTACGTTCCTACCCTCACCATGGTAACCAGGATCTACGTTCCAACCCTCACCATGGTAACCAGGATCTACGTTCCTACCCTCACCATGGTAACCAGGATCTACGTTCCAACCCTCACCATGGTAACCAGGATCTACGTTCCTACCCTCACCATGGTAACCAGGATCTATGTTCTATCCTCACCATGGTAACCAGGATGTACGTTTCTACCGTCACCATGGTAACCAGGATCTACGTTCCTACCCTCACCATGGTAACCAGGATCTACGTTCCCACCCTCACCATGGTAACCAGGATCTACGTTCATACCCTCACCATGGTAACCAGGATCTACAATCCTACCCTCTCCATGGTAACCAGGATGTACGTTCCTACCCTCACCATGGTAACCAGGATCTACGTTCCTACCCTCACCATGGTAACCAGGATCTACGTTCCTACCCTCACCATGGTAACCAGGATCTACGTTCATACCCTCACCATGGTAACCAGGATCTACGTTCCTACCCTCACCATGGTAACCAGGATCTATGTTCCTACCCTCACCATGGTAACCAGGATCTACAATCCTACCCTCACCATGGTCACCAGTATCTATGTTCCTACCCTCACCATGGTAACCAGGATCTATGTTCCTACCCTCACCATGGTAACCAGGATCTATGTTCCTACCCTCACCATGGTAACCAGGATCTACGTTTCTACCCTCACCATGGTAACCAGGATCTACGTTCCTACCCTCACCATGGTAACCAGGATCTATGTTCCTACCCTCACCATGGTAACCAGGATCTATGTTCCTACCCTCACCATAGTAACCAGCTGTGGGTAGTGACCGAAAGAATGAGATCACGGGTACAAGCGACCAAAATGAGCTTCCTCTGCAGGGTGGCTGGGCTCTCACTCAGAGATCGGGTGAGGAGCTCTGCCATCCGGGAGGAGCTCGGTGCTGAGCCGCTACTCCTCCAGGTCAAGAGGAGCCAGATGGGGTGGTTCAGGCATCTGGTCAGGATGCCCCCGGAGCGCCTCTTGGGCAAGGTGTTTCGGGCACATCCCACCGGGAGGAGACCAAGAGGCAGACCCCGGACCCGCTGGAGAGACTATGTCTCACAGCTGGCCGGGGAACGACTTGGGATCCTTCCAGGTGAGCTGGAGGATGCAGCCGGGGAGAGAGAGGCCTTGGCTGCCCGTTTGAGGCTGTTGCCCCCGCGACCCGACCCCGGAACAAGCGGAAGAAGACGGAACGGAAGGACGTACTGGGTTACTGGGTGCAGTTACAATTACATGTGCTTTTTCTGTATTTAACAGGTGCAAAGATGTGCCGCATTAACGTGGACATGTTAAAACATATTGGTAAAACATCCGCGGTAGTGTTCTATTCCGTTGCCTTCAGCTAATCCAGGGCCAGTGTTCTATCGAGACCTGTGGCCTCATCGGAGTTCTGAAAAATAACCCTAACACTAATTCCAATAGAAGTATGACAGGTCACAGATCTCAATGGTTAAGATCATCTGGAAGGAAGGGGGAGCGTTCTGGGCATGCTCAGAGACGCTAAGTCGCAGATATCGTCAGAACACCGGGTCACTAAGGCAGCAGCCGCATATAAGAAACCCAGGCTTCTCCCACCCGGGAGAATCCCCCGGTGTCCCGGTCCAGCTGTTAGACATAGTCTCTCCAGGTGGTCCGGGGTCTGTCTCTGGATCTCCTCTCGGCAGTACCAACCGGAAGGCATCCCAACCTGATGCCCGATCCACTCCATCTGGCTTCTCTCGACCCGGAGTAACGGTTCTACTCCGAGCTCCTCACCCTATCTCTCTTCGAGAACCCAGCCACCCTACGGAGGAAACTCATTTCAGCCGCTTGCATGTTTTTACTGCAGTAACAGCTGAAGATGGAGACTTAGAACGAAAAGGAGGACTTTTAAATGCGTCTTATGATCGTAAAAATACGTCACGCAGATACACAGATATACATACATGGGGCCATTTAGTTTTTGGCCACCAGACGGCAGTATGTGAACAAATCAATACACAGTTATTGTTTGCTGTTTGGCCCCTAGAGGGCGATGTGTGAGCAATAAAATCAGTGCTGTTTTTTAGGCATAGCTCAGTGGTAGAATGGCCATCTTTGGACCAAAGAGTTGCCGGTTTGAGCTCATGCCTCGGTGTCCCTGGAGCAGAAACCTAACCCCTTAGTTATTCCCACCATTGGCGCTGTCGTGGCTGCCTGTTGCGGTGCAATACAGCACAGTAATTTCCCCACAAGGGGTTAATAAAGTACAATTATTGTTATTATTTGTGTTTGGCCATAAGAGTACAATGTGTAAACAAAAATGCAGTTGTTCAGTTTGGCCACTAGAGGGGGGTGTTTAACCATGGTGGGGTTAATCCTCTTAAAGGTGCATGTTTTTAAATTTTGATCAAAATTTTTTGTCTTGGTCACCCTAAATTTTTCATAAAGGGAAAAATGGATTTCAATCAGACATGTTTATGGAGAATAGTTGACATAAAAATTTAAATTCCAGCCCAACATGTTGAAATATGATTAATATGTGATACTTTTAGTGCCGAGAAAGTTCAAATGTAAATATGTTACTTTCTGATTCTTCAATGTCGACAATGTGGGTTTACTATAGATCAAATAAGTTGAAAAGATCCTGGTCACCACAGTAACCAGGATCTACCTTCCTACCCTCACCATGGTAACCAGGATCTACTATCCTACCCTCACCGTGGTAACCAGGATCTACGTTCCTACCCTCACCATGGTAACCAGGATCTATGTTCCTACCCTCACCATGGCATCCAGGATCTATGTTCCTACCCTCACCATGGTAACCAGGATCCACGTTCCTACCCTCACCATGGTTACCAGGATCTATGTTCCTACCCTCACCGTGGTAACCAGGATCTACGTTCCAACCCTCACCATGGTAACCAGGATCTACGTTCCTACCCTCACCATGGTAACCAGGATCCACGTTCCTACCCTCACCATGGTAACCAGGATCTACGTTTCTACCCTCACCATGGTAACCAGGATCTACGCTCCTACCCTCACCATGGCATCCAGGATCTATGTTCCTACCCTCACCATGGTAACCAGGATCCACGGTCCTACCCTCACCATGGTAACCAGGATCCACGGTCCTACCCTCACCATGGCATCCAGGATCTATGTTCCTACCCTCACCATGGTAACCAGGATCCACGGTCCTACCCTCACCATGGTAACCATGATCTACGTTCCTACCCTCACCATGGTAACCAGGATCTACGTTCCTACCCTCACCATGGTAACCATGATCTACGTTGCTACCCTCACCATGGTCACTAGCTGTGCATGTTTACCGAAAGTATGAGATAGTGGATACAATCGCCCGAAATGAGCTTCCTCTGCAGGGTGGCTGGGCTCTCACTCAGATTTCGGGCGAGGAGTTCTGCCATCCGGGAGAAATTCGGTCTAGAGCCGCTGCTCCTCCAGGTCGAGAGTAGCCAGATGGGGTGGATAGGGCATGTGGTCAGAATGCCTCCCGAGCGCCTCGGGGGCGAGTTGTTTTGGGCACGTCCCACTGGGAGGAGACCAAGAGGCAGACCCGGACCTGCTGGAGGGACTATGTCTCACAGCTGGACAGGGAACACCTCAGGATCCTCCCAGGTGAGCTGGAGGATGCAGCTGGAGTGATAGAAGCCTGGGCTTCCCGTCTGAGGCTGTCACCCACGCCATCCGGCCCCGGATGAGCGGAAGACAATGGAACAGAACTCGTGACAAAAAGCTATTTGTTTTGGGCTGTAAAGAAACGACAATTCATTCTTATTTTCTAAAATTGCATCAACCGTTTAACTTGACAGATATGAGTTTTAAAAAGTTTAAAATGAAACACTAAACTGTATCATTTATTTATTCATTTAGATTATTTTGTGATTATTTGGGGATAAAATAAGTTTTATCACTAAGAGGCTCAAACCCTAAAGTGAAAGGTTTATCATTTCAGACGAAGCTGTCTTTAAAGGTGTATTTTTCAGGAGTCAGAGGAAGGTTTTTACTGATAAGAAGAACCTGTTTGTGTTGGTATCAGACATCAAACAGGCCGTTAGTAAATCTTCCCCAAAGACTGAATTTTACAGCTTTTATGTCGGTGAAATGATTGATGTTTACCTGCTGCAGACTTAAAAATACACACACATAAATATGAAGGGTTTGGGTCAGCGGGAGGAAAAAAAAATATCCTTATTTATATCAACATGTGTTTTAAAATGGGATGGATTCTGGGATGGAGTCTCCTACCTCGGCTGCTTATCTAGAGTAATATAGGATTATATTTAACAAATAGTGTCTGTTTGGTAACGAGGTTAATTAATAAAGTTTAAAATGTTCTGTTCAGTCGTCTTCTGCTTATCCGGGGCCGGTTCGCAGGGGCAACAGCCTCAGATGGGAAGCCCAGGCTTCTCTCACCCCGGCTGCATCCTCCATCTCACCTGGAAAGATCACAAGTCGTTCCCCGGCCAGCTGTGAGACATAGTCTCTCCAGCGGGTCCGGGGTTTGCCCCTTGGTCTCCTCCCGGTGGGACAAGCCCAAAACACCTCGCCCGCGTGGCGCTCGGGGGGCATCCTGACCAGATGGCCGAACCACCCCATCTGGCTCCTCTCGACCTGGAGAAGGAGCGGCTCGACACCGAGCTCCTCCCGGATGGCAGAGCTCCTCACCCAATCTCTGAGTGAGAGCCCAGCCACCCTGCGGAGGAAGCTCATTTTGGCCGCTTGTACCCGCGATCTCATTCTTTCGGTCACCACCCACAGCTGGTTACCATGGTGAGGGTAGGAACGTAGATCCTGGTTACCATGGTGAGGGTAGGAACGTAGATCCTGGTTACCATGGTGAGGGTTGGAACATAGATCCTGGTTACCATGGTGAGGGTAGGAACGTAGATCCTGGTTACCATGGTGAGGGTTGGAACGTAGATCCTGGTTACCATGGTGAGGGTAGGAACGTAGATCCTGGTTACCATGGTGAGGGTAGGAACGTAGATCCTGGTTACCATGGTGAGGGTAGGAACGTAGATCCTGGTTACCATGGTGAGGGTAGGAACGTAGATCCTGGTTACCATGGTGAGGGTAGGAAAGTAGATCCTGGTTACCATGGTGAGGGTTGGAACGTAGATCCTGGTTACCATGGTGAGGGTAGGAACGTAGATCCTGGTTACCATGGTGAGGGTAGGAACGTAGATCAACTCGTAAATCAAGACAGACATTAATGTAAGGTCCATAAATTTTGTGACTTTTGTTAGTGCATAACACAAAAAAACAAATCAGTTCATCTATAGTTGTATTTTGATTTTGTAACATCATAAAATTGGACGGACTATTTAAAACATGTTGTTATGGATGTAATGATGACCATGTTTTCTGTTCCTAATTTCTCATGTCTGTTTTGTGCTGCTCCATTGAAATGCAAGTAAGATACTTCACGCCTCTATACCAGTGTTTCTAACCTGAGCGACCATAGACATAAACACACTAAACTCTGCAAACCATTCACCTGTAACAGAACGACCCGGACCGAAACGAGGCGTCTGAGCAGGAACAGAAAAGGAACAAAGATCATATACTTCATGGTTTAAATTCAGAGTTTCTGAATAACTACAGACCTCATGGACTCACTGAAAGGATCCAAGAAATAAAATAACATAACAATCGAGTTGTTCTTACTGACTGATGGTCAGTTAGAGGTCAAAGTGTTACTGGTATTTATTTAAAAATCCAATTTATGTCTATAGTCTGTGGATACTCCTCAGTGTGTGTGTTCCCTCCTCATTGTTCTCCTCAAACTGATATATTAATCCCTCCCTGAATAATTGATTAAAACTTGGTGGATGATGAAACGAAATCGTTTCATTTCTCCTGCAGGCAAAAAAAAAAAACTTACTTAGCAAAGTTTTAAGTTTTTCACCCACTTTTTTACAGAATTCTGACACAACGTGTCTCAAGTGGATAAAAACGTGCAAATACAACCACGTGCACTGACTGCTGCAAAAGCATTCCTGTTTATGTCAGAATATGGGCGGGGTCAAGAACAGAATCCATTTTAAATCTAGTGATGGGAAAGTGGAACGTGTGAGGCATCACCTCATTTTTAAAATATTCTGAAATATTTCAGTGTGTGATGCCTCTCGATCTCAGATACTGATCTCTAGTGCAGTGGTCCCCAACCACCGGGTCGTGGACCGGTCCGTGGGCCGCACAGAAAGAAGAAATAACTTCTATTATTTTCATTTGGTTTATTATTGGAGACATAATGATGTTTTGTTTGAAGGATTTGAAGGATTTTCTTTCTTACATCTGTCAATGACTCACCTTTGACGCATCATTCTATTAAATTTAAACCGTTAAACTAACAAAATGAGTAAAAACAAAGATCTACATGAAGCTTCTTTAAGGGGAGTTAGGAAGCAGACTGGACCTTAGAAACATTCTTCAGGTTTCAGGTCAAGATGGGACTGTCTGGTTCCAGCTAAACAAACTCAGAACTCTGGTTGAGGTTGAGCGCCTCGCTAGTGGACAAATTTTCCGTTCCGTCATCTTCCGCTTGTTCCGGGGTCGGGTCGCGGGGGCAACAGCCTCAAACAGGAAGCCCAGGCTTCTCTCACCCCAGCTGCATCCTCCAGCTCACCCGGAGGGATCCCAAGTCGTTCCCCGGCCAGCTGTGAGACATAGTCTCTCCAGCAGGTCCGGGGTCTGCCCCTTAGTCTCCTCCCGGTGGGACGTGCCTGAAACACCTCGCCCGCGAGGCGCTCGGGGGGCATCCTGACCAGATGCCCGAACCACCCCAACTGGCTCCTCTCGACCTGGAGGAGGAGCGGCTTGACACCGAGCTCCTTCCGGATGGCAGAGCTCCTCACCCAATCTCTGAGTGAGAGCCCAGCCACCCTGCGGAGGAAGATCATTTCAGCCGCTTGTACCCGCGATCTTATTCTTTGGTCACCACCCACAGCTTGTGACCATTGGTAAGGGTAGGAACGTAGATCCTGGTTACCATGGTGAGGGTAGGAACGTAGATCCTGGTTACCATGTTGAGGGTAGGAACGTAGATCCTGGTTACCATGGTGAAGGTAAGAACGTAGATCCTGGTTACCATGGTGAAGGTAAGAACGTAGATCCTGGTTACCATGGTGAAGGTAAGAACGTAGATCCTGGTTACCATGGTGAGGGTAGGAACGTAGATCCTGGTTACCATGGTGAGGGTAGGAACGTAGATCCTGGTTACCATGGTGAGGGTAGGAACGTAGATCCTGGTTACCATGGTGAGGGTAGGAACGTAGATCCTGGTTACCATGGTGAGGGTAGGAACGTAGATCAACTTGTAAATCGAGAGCTTTGCTTTTCGGCTCAGCTCTCTCTTTACCACGACGGACCGATGCAGTGATGAAGCAATACAATACGGCCAAGTTGCCCTTGCCCGGACGCGGGTCACCGGGGCCCCCTCTTGGAGCCAGGCCCGAGGGTGGGGCATGTAAGCAATCGCCTGGTGGCTGGGCTTTTACCCATGGGGCCCGGCCGGGCTCAGCCCGAACAGGGGACTCACCACCTGCAGGAGGGGCCCTAGGGGTCGGGTGAAGGAGGAGACGGGTGGCAGCCAACGACGGGGACCCTGGCGGTCAGATCCTCGGCTGCATAAGCTAGTGGACAAATGTAAGCACTACAAACACAGCACACGACTCATGGTTTGTGAACCCAAACCTTTACTTTTTATTTGTCAGAAATGGTCAAGAATCTACTTCGAAATGGTTTTTAAAATGGATTTTTTTTTTGTTAATCACAAGCCCTCAATTTATTTTTTTTTTTCACAATAAATCCTTCCATCCTTTCAAATTAAAACAACCCAAACCTACCTCTGTAAAAACTCCCTGGTTGGCTGAAACCTGCTCGTTGGTATTAGTCACTGATTCGGCACCGTGATCCTTCTGTTCTCTCTGAAACAGTTCTAAAACCAAATGGACATGGCCCAACGCCCAAATTTAACTGGTTCTGAAGTCTGACGGTCGTCACCGGCATGATAACTCTGGGCTTTGGTGACAGGATGATTGGGAAGGTTTTTATCTGCCATCGACCATCCAGAGACCCTGCCAATTTGGAGTAACCCTGCTGAGAATCTCAGCCGGGCAGATAAAACGTCTCATTACATCCTTCCTTCACAGACCATCGCAGCTTTAGTTTTGTGCCAATCAATAGAAGAAACGACAGAGAAAGTTTTAAAAGAAAAGATTTTTGACTTAAAAAGCAGTTTTTTTTATTTTTTAAAGAAAGACTGAGAACCACTAAAAAAAAAGAAAATCTGACTTAAACCAAAAAAGAACCTCATCTGGTCACGAAACGTGCCAGTCTTTCTTGTCTTCCTCAGTTGGACAAAGAGACACTTGGAGGATCTACGTTCCTACCCTCACCATGGTAACCAGGATCTACATATCCTACCCTCACCATGGTAACCAGGATCTACATTCCTACCCTCACCATGGTAACCAGGATCTACGTTCCTACCCTCACCATGGTAACCAGGATCTATGTTCTTACCCTCACCATGGTAACCAGGATCTATGTTCCTACCCTCAGCATGGTAACCAGGATCTACATTCCTACCCTCACCATGGTAACCAGGATCTATGTTCCTACCCTCACCATGGTAACCAGGATCTACGTTCCTACCTTCACCATGGTAACCAGGATCTACGTTCCTACCCTCACCATGGTAACCAGGATCTACATTCCTACGTTCCTAAGATCTACGTTCTCCTGCTGGAGAGACTCTGTCTCACAGCTGGTCAGAGAACACCTCAGGATCCTCCCTGTTGAGCTGGAGGATGCAGCCAAGGTGAGACACCTCTGGGTTTCCGTCTGAGGATGTTGCCTCCTCAATCCGTTCCTAAGCAGAAGGTGATGCAACGGAATAAGTTTTTGAGTTTGACCCAATGATCTGTATCTACTGAGTTACAATGTAGCCCCACTGTTCCTCTGACCCTCCCTGTGTGTCTCTATCGACATCCTTAAAGTAAACATTGTGTCCGTCGTTGGTTAATAAAACAGTCCTAAACGTGTTTCCTCCAGAAGAATCCCTGCGGTGGCGGACAGCAAACCCCTGTGTCCTGCTGTATCGATCCAGCCTGTAATTATGGAGCGTTTGGTGGACGATGTTTTCCTTCACATGCATCAATTTTCCAATAAACTCACTTAGAGTTTGAGGGGGTTTAATCATCGTCAAATAAAGCTGAAGTGTGAGGGTGAGCTGCTGTCAAACGGTGCCCGCTGTAACTGTAATAAAAAGACCAAACTCCGTGGGATTAAACCACAGCATTAACATCCAGTGTTTATGATCAAAGTCTCACCTGCAGACCGAAGAGTGAAGGTGAATCTTCATCAGAGGGTCCGTCTCATTTATCTCTGTTGGGTCTGATGGACAGATGACCTTTCTTTCCCAGTGACCGCTGGTGAGCAGGTGAGGAAATGAGACGGATTGAACTTGACTGGCGCTGCACGGCCGAGCCTGATTGGACCAATTAGACCTAAAAAGGTCAAACGGTGTCGCCGGTAAAGCCTCATTTCCTGAAACGGGCTTCAAATGCAGAAACAGGTCGGTGGGACGTTTAAAGAATTAAAAAGACTCTAAAGCAGGGGTGGGCAAACTTTTTGATTTGCGGGCCACATTGAGTTCCAACAATTGACAAAGTGGCGGAATAGGAGCAGAGGGATGGCATGCTTTGGTAACCGTTAGATTAGACTGATAGAATGGCGCGGTAGGGCTGAAATCTGGTGCAATAGTGCGTAAAAACATGCATTTAGTGGCGCTAGGTTTGAAATCTAAGTGCTTGATGTAACATTTTGCTTGTTTTAACATCAAACACACTTGTTTACGTGTGTGTATTGGCCCGATGGCTTTCCATATCTGTACACACTGCTTATTTTGACAGCGTGGGTATCACGAAGACACACACATTTTGATGGGAATTGTGTTGTTGTATCTTTGGCGCCATCTAGTAAGGACACATCAGAATTACAGGAGAAAATAAAACACACAAGTTTTTTTTTATTTAAATTTTTTCAGGTTCGGAAGGCCGGATTAAAACATTTAATGGGCCGCATCTGGCCAGCGGGCCGTAGTTTGCCTTATAAAAATAAAAACTTTTAATCCTTACAGTTGATTTAAAAATATAAACGTGTATTTTTTAATCATGCTTCACAGACATGAAGCTCTACCTCTTATTTAGCAGAGATTTGACACCATAAATTTCAAGAATAAAAAGAGGCCAAGGTGTTGAAGAAAAAACCTGAGTCTGCGTCACGAATGATTGAGATTCATGTGAGTAACGGTTTTTAATTTTGTGACCATAAAATTTGGGCACATGACCCTGAAAACCTAATCAATACATCTGTAGCTGGTACTGAGTAACTGTAGGCACTCAGTCAAGCACTTTCTTGACCATCTAGCCCTTAAAGGGGGCCTGTCCTGGCTGAATCAAGGCACGGGGCATCCCGAACAGGTTGCCAGTCTGTCACAGGGCCACCATGTATTGACCAATCAAATTAACATGCATGTTTTTGGAGGGTGAAAGGAAACCAGAGAAAACCACACATTCACAAAGGAGACCATGCAAACTCCACACAGAAAGACCAGCATTTCAAGCCTCATCCCCACCTGGGACTCAAACCCACAACCTTCTCACTGTTAGGCCAATGTGCTACCCACTGCACCACCGTGCCGCCCAACTGTAGGCAGTTTTATTAAAACGCCTACAGCAGGGATCGACAACCTGCATCACCAGAGCCTCATCGTAGAGGCTCCTCTTGGGCTTGAACCCCCCCGCCCACCCTCACCCTCTTAAACATAAAAAAATGGCATGTTTTAAATTAATTTATAGTCATATTGTTTGTTGTTATTTTTAGACAGTTATCTTGAAGTTTGACTCGATGCCATCTTATTGTAATTTATCCACTAAAATATAAACACAGTCACCAGTCTTTTTTTTGGAGGTCACATTGTTTTTGCCTCTCAGGACCCGCTCAGCTCCGGTCCTCCCCGTTCCACGCGGATCAGCTTCTCTTCCATGTGGATGCTTTTTGTTTGTGATGTTTTTTTTTTTTTTTTTGGGCGGCACGGTGACCTCACAGCAAAAAGGCTGTGGGATCGAGTCCCAGGTAGGGACGAGGCTTGGAACACTGGTCTTTCTGTGTGGAGTTTGCATGTTCTCCCCGAGTGTGCTTGGGTTTACTCTGGGTACTCCGGGATCCTCCCACTTTCCAAAAACATGCATATTAGGTTGATTGGCCTCTATGTGGTTGCCCCTAGGAATGTGTGTGCTTGTATGTTTGGCCCTGCGACAGACTGGCGACCTGTTCGGGGTGTACCCTGCCCTTCACCTTGAATAAGCTGGCATGGGGCCGGCGCCGCCCGTAACCTGGCGTAAGGGAAATGCAAATAGAAAGAGACAGGATGACGAGAGGATGAAAGACCTTTTAAAAAGTCTGATGGAGGACGGCTCCTACGAGCAGTGGGGTTGCAGGAGTCTGTCAGTGAAGCTACTCCCAAGATAGAGGGTGTGGGAGGGGTTCCAACCACAGATCCAGCCCTCCCGGTCAGCTAGTTTTGTTCATTGGCATCATTTGGTCTCCACACCGGCTCCCCAACAGATCACAGAGAAGAACAGGACATGAAGACCTTCTCAATGATGGAGACCCTCATTATTATAGAACCCCAGAACACGGAGATCCTCCCGCTGTAGGTGTTGACAGACCGGAGCTTTCCCAGGTGGTACAGTCTACCCAGATCTCTCCTATAGGTGACGTCCATGCTGGTGGACCAGTCTGGTTTACTGCTCATGAAAATGATGGGACCATCTCCTCATATGAGTCATCTATACAGATGGGGGGCGATTAGGAACCCCTTAAATGGTTCTTTAGATAAGAAAGGTCGCAGACCCCTCGTCCTCAGAAGCCATCACATTATCACATTTATCTTGTGACCTTATTGTAGAGTTCTATGATAGATTTCTAAGGACTATAGTCTTGCGGACAGTTTCACACTGCCCACAAAAGTGTTGCTGTAGCACGGACGGACACACAGACTGGAGAAGACTGTGTACAGTGGGTGACTCTGATTGGTCAGGTTTTCTTAAAACCGTTCGAACCAAACTTCCTTTTCTTTTCAATTTGATTTTGGATGCAAATGTAAAAAAGATTGAGGTAAAAAATCATGGGAACGTAAAATCTCTGAACAAGTAAACGTATTTCCGTGAATCTGCCGACTCAAGATGAACAGATAAAGTTTGTGATGCGGGTCAGACAGATGTTTTCATCTGGAATCATCACTACTGACTGTGGAGGGTAACAATCATCCTTCCTGTCGGTGCCCGCTCAGACCGCTCACGCTGTTCTCTGGATCTCCTCTTCGGAGCAGGATTAAAGTTGGCAGTTAATGAATTAGCTTCATAATTGCTTCTGTTTGGGTGATTGTTTCAGAACCAGCAGCGGACCAGTTAGTCATATCTAAAACTGACACATAAACATAATCAGCAGGGTGCACCGGTAACATTAAAACTCATATCGATCCATTAGCAGCTGTTATAAAGACTGTTATTATCTTATGTTCTGCTTACTGTTTGGGAGTAAAGGTGCACCACAACCAACACGATGTGCAGACCCGGATTGATCAGATCCATATCACCGTACGGTCACAGCAGATCATGGCCGATCCAGAGGTTGTACAAATATACAAACATATTAATAGCACACCTAACAGGGGTAAAAATGTAGAGACTCCCTAAATAAATGAATGTTGGTCCACACCGCGACAGTGTTTTATTTTGCAAGTGCAAGTTTCAGCAAGCGGCTGAAATGAGTTTCCTCCGCAGGGTGGCTGGGCTCTCACTCAGAGATCGGGTGAGGAGCTCTGCCATCCGGGAGGAGCTCGGTGTCGAGCCGCTCCTCCTCCAGATCGAGAGAAGCCAGATGGGGTGGTTCATGCATCTTAGGAAGCTCCCCGAGCACCTCGCTGTATCCTTTCGGGCATTCCCACCGGGAGGAGACCAAGAGGCAGACCCCGGACCTGCTGGAGAGACTATGTCCTACAGCTGGCTGGGGAACGACTCGGGATCCTTCCGGGTGAGCTGGAGGATGCAGCCGGGGTGAGAGAAGCCTGGGCTTCCTGTCTGAGGTTGTTGCCCCGGCGACCCGTCCCCGGATGAGCAGAAGACGACGAAACAAATGAAACAGAAGTTTTTTTTAATAATTAATGACTGTATAGAAATGATGTGACACCCACCAGCAGGAAGGACTTTCTGCCCGATGTTTGTTTTCCTGAGGGGAGCCATGTCTAAGAGGTAGGCTCACTGTCTTTGAACAGAGGAGTTGCCAGTTTGATTCCTGATGAGCTCATGCCAAGGTGACCTAACCCCCAGTTTCTGGTGCCATCGTGGCTGCCTGCTTCGGCTGCCTGCCTGCATCCCTCATGGTTTCCCCATGAGGGATCAATACAGCCTAATTAATATTTACAACAAGGATGGCACAAACTGAAATGCTACACAGCTGTATGGTGGCACAGTTGGTAGCACGGTGGCTTCACAACAAGAAGGTCTGGGGTTCAAGTCCTGGTGAGGAGTTGAGGCTTGAAACACTGGTCTTTCAGTGGGTAGTTTGATGTTCTCCCTGTGTATGTATGGATTTTCTCTGGTTTCCTCCAAAAACATTCACGTTGATTGGTCGCTATGACATTGCCCCTGGGAATGAGTGTGTGTGTGTGGTGCAGCATCAGGCTGGTGACCTTTTTGGGGTGTATCCTGCCTCTTGCCTCCCCCTGCAGCCCCATCAGAAGTCAGTGGTTCACAAGACGAAACAAAATCTCTTCACTTTTCTATACAATAAATCAACCCTCCGTCACTAACTTTAATAATGAATGTTTATGACCCTGAAAACTAAGTCAGTTCATCTATAATTGGTACTGAGTAACTGTGGACTATTTTATTAAAATCCCTTCTATGGTTCGGGACACATCGAGTTCACAAAAGTGTTTCCATAAGTACAAACAGCCTGAGTTCGTATACGACGGGGGAGGTGTAAAGGTTCCCCAGCAGGTATCAAACATAAAGCCTGGGGAACCGAGCAGGGCCTCCTGAGGGTCTAACCCTGATCCAAGGAGAAAATAAATAAACATAAATACGTGTATTAAATTATTTCCTTCATTTTCTTTGTGTTTTTAAACTTTGTTGAAAAGTAAAAAAAATTTGTTCATTTTGTTTTTATCTTTTATTTCATTTGGATATTTTATTCATTTGTTCAGTCACCTTCTTAACGATCCATCCCTTACCCAGGAGGTGGTGGAGCTCATCCCGGCTGATTCAAGGCAAGGAGCAGGGTACGCCTCAAACAGGTCGTCAGTCTGTTTGTTGCGGGGCCACACACATGCCATCATGAACACACACACCCATTCCTAGGGCAATCTTGTAGTGACCAATCAATCTAACATGTATTTTTTTTTAAGGAAATCAGAGAAAACACATAGATCATGCACGGGGAGAACATGCAAACTCCACACAGAAAGACCAGTGTTCCAAGCCTCGTCCCCACCCGGGACTAAAAGCCAACCTTCGTCCTGTGAGGACGCTGTGCCATCCACTACGTCACAGTGCTGCTTGGATATTTTATTTTCTGACCCTCATGTTTTGTCCTTTGCCCTGATTCCTTGTACCAGGTGCCAGCTCCTTCTCTCTGATGTTTGTCTCATGTACCCCTTTTTACAAAAGCCACGGTGCCCTGGTTTGGAAGGTCATGTGTGCTATTGTTGTTGTTTGATCCCTTCATGTTTGGTTCTACTAAGCCCACCCAGGAACCAAGCCCGCCAACTGCACCCAGGTACAAAGCTAGCCTAGGTACTAAGCCTGCCCAGGAACCAAGCCTGCCCAGGTGCTAAGCCCGCCCAGGTACTAAGCTTGCCCAGAAACATAGCCTACCTAAGCCCGCCAAGATACTAAGCCCACCCAGGTACTAAGCCCGCCCAGGATTGAAGCCCACCCAGGTACTAAGCCCGCCCAGGATTGAAGCCCACCCAGGTACTAAGCCCACCCAGGTACTAAGCCCGCCCAGGATTGAAGCCCACCCAGGTACTAAGCCCGCCCAGGATTGAAGCCCACCCAGGTACTAAGCCCGCCCAGGAACGAAGCCCACCCAGGAACGAAGCCCGCCCAGGAACGAAGCCCGCCCAGGAACGAAGCCCACCCAGGAACGAAGCCCACCCAGGTACTAAGCCCGCCCAGGTAGTAAGCTTGCCCAGAAACATAGCCTACCTAAGCCCGCCAAGATACTAAGCCCACCCAGGAACGAAGCCCACCCAGGTACTAAGCCCGCCCAGGTACTAAGCCCGCCCAGGTACTAAGCCCGCCCAGGAACGAAGCCCGCCCAGGTACTAAGCCCGCCCAGGTACTAAGCCCGCCCAGGTACTAAGCCCGCCCAGGTACTAAGCTTGCCCGGGTACTAAGCCCGCCCAGGTACTAAGCCCGCCCAGGTACTAAGCCCGCCCAGATACTAAGCCCGCCCAGGTACTAAGCCCGCCCAGGAACGAAGCCCGCCCAGGAACGAAGCCCGCCCAGGTGCTAAGCCCGCCCAGGAACGAAGCTCGCCCAGGTACTAAGCCCACCCAGGTACTAAGCCCGCCCAGGTACTAAGCCCGCCCAGGAACGAAGCCCGCCCAGGTACTAAGCCCGCCCAGGTACTAAGCTTGCCCAGGTACTAAGCCTACCAAGAAACCAGGATTGCCCAGGTACTACGCTCCTGGTCATAGTACTCTTGTTTTTATTGGTACTAAGCTTGCCCAGAAACATAGCCTACCTAAGCCCGCCAAGATACTAAGCCCACCCAGGTACAAAGCCAGTCCAGTAACTAAGCATACCCAGGAACCAAGATTGCCCAGGTACTATGCCTCTATGCATAGTGCTCCTGTTTTTATTGGTACTAAGCTTGCCCAGGAACCAAGCCCACCCGGGAGCCAAGCCCTCCCCAGGAACTAAGCCCACTTACGTACTTAGCTTGCCCAGGAGTGAGGCCTGCTCAGGACAGGACTCAACATTCTTTTCCACAGGAATCTTTATCGTGAACAGTTTTCTTTCTGTTTCCATGTCTCCGGCCTTCGGTCGTCTTTCATCCTCCACACTCCGCTCCACACACGAGCAGCTTAGCGGATCCAGTGTGAGGTCATTTCCAGGTCCTGAATTATTCCTCATTCCGTGTTGTCTCTTCTTCCTGATGAATCGCCTCACACTGATCACATCTGCTGCTATTTAAGGATAAACAGTCAGTTTTGAATGTGTTTTTTTTCACTCTGACTTTAATCCTCCGTCTGTAGGAATAATCACAGCGGCTCATGTTTTCTTCCACACTCCAGGGATTTTCATTTAGAGCCGAGCAAAAGATTTTTTTTTCCTGACAAACCTGAATTGACACTGACAAGCCCTCAGAAAAATGTACTTTTCTGCATGTGAAAGCTGCAGCCGCTCGTTCTCTGACAGCTTCTGTGTGTGTGATTGTCCAAACAGTGTACCCTTCTTCTCGTGGAGTGATGTGGGTGGGTGGGTGGATGGAAGTAAATGGTAATGCTCTGAGGTTACAGACCCACACAGCTCAGATAAATTTGGAAAGACGCAGCAGCTACTTCACTAAAAAAATACAGCTTTTTACCAATAGATTTAAAACTTTATGAAAACGACAGAAAATCAGTTTAAATTCTGTTTTTATTGGAGATTTTTTTTATTTCCTGTTAGAAGGAAAGGAAAATATTTCTGACAGATTTTCATAATGAAACCATAGCAACATTATTCATGATTAAATCCTTCTGTTGAATCCACAGTGAAATGAAGCATTTGAAGCAGTGAGGAAACAATTAGAAAACCCATAGATGTCTGTCAGGGTAGGACCGTACATAAGAAAACTGGAGCACATCATGGAAAGATTGTTAATAATTTCACATCCTAGAGAGGTGAGCCCGAGGGGTGCAGTGTGTAGCACAGTGGCCTCACAGCAAGAAAGTCGTAGGTTCAAGTCCTGGTGGGGACGAGGCTTAGAACACTGGCCTTTCTGTGTTGAGTTTGCATGTTCTCCCCATGTTTGTGTGGGTTTCCTCCGGGTACTCCGGTTTCCTCCCACCCTCCAAAGACGTACATGCTGGGTTGATTGTCCAGTGCCAAATTGCCCATAGGAATGAGTGTGTGTGTGGATGGTTGTATGTGTGTGGCCCCGCGACAGGCTGGTGACCTGTTCGGGGTGTACCCTGCCCTTCACCTTAAATCAGCTGGGATGGGCTCTGGCACCCCCTGCAGCCTCATAAGGGACAGACGGATATGAAGATGACTGACTGTCTGACGTGAGAACGTTCCAGAATTATTCATGATGAAATCCTTCTGTTGATCCTCCAGTGAAACGAAGCATTTGAAGCAGTGAAGAAACCATTAGAAAACACACAGATGTCTCTCAGGGTAGGACCGTACAGAAGAAAACTGGAGCACATCATGGAAAAGATTGTTAATAGTTTCACATCCTTCAGAGGTGAGCCCAAGGGGTGCAGTGGGTAGCAAGAAAGTCGTAGGTTCAAGTCCTGGTGGGGACGAGACTTAGAACACTGGTCTTTCTTTGCATACCTCAAATCTGCTGGTATGGGCTCCGACACCCCCACAACGCCTTAAGGCAGGGGTGTCAAACTCAGTCCCTGGAGTGCGGGTGTCCCTGCAGGTTATCCATGTGTTCTTACATCTACACACCTGATTCTGGTTAACGAGTCCTTGTGCCAAATTTGATTGGCTGTTGATTTGTATTGAGTCAGGGACTCCGGTCCTCCAGGAACTGAGTTTGACACCCCTCCCTTAAGGGATAGACGGTTAAGAAGGTGACTAAAATCCTACACATAGATCATTTCATCAAAACATTGAGCAGGGTTTTACTCCGACCGCCTCCAGAGGCGACATGGTTTCCTAGGATGTGGCTAGTTTAGGCATGAGCAAACTACGGCACGCGGGCCACATTCAGCCCGTTTAACGTTTTAATCTGGCCTGCCAAACTAGAAAAATTAACCTCACTAGATGGCGCCGAAGATCCAACAACACTGCTCCCATTAAAATGTGTGTGTCTCTGTGATGCCCACACTGTCAAAATAAACTGTGTGGACAGATATGGAAAGCCATCGGGGCCAATACACGCACGTAAACAAGCGTGTTAGATGTTAAAACAAACAAAATGTTACATCAAGCGTTTAGATTTCAGACCTAGCGCTTGTAGATTTAAATTTTAACGCTCTTGATGTAACATTTAGCGCTTGTTTAAAATCTAGCGTCATTCTATCGGTCTTATCTAGAGGTTACCAAAGCATGCCATCCATCTGATCCTGTTCCGGCCCACCGGTCGAATGTTAGAACTCAATGTGGCCCGCGAGTCAAAAACTTTGCCCACCCCTGATCTAACTTCTGCTAGACCACTTAAAAAACCTCCCTGACAGATCAGTGGGCCAATCACAGAGACCCCTTCTGCTGAACACCGTTCATGAGTATTTTCAGGACCTTCTGGTTAATTTGAATATAATTAAAAATTTATCACATTATTTACACGATTCATTTAAGAATTCTAGAGGTGTGGTTGGGGCGGGATGGATTTCAAATGGGCTTTTGCCTGATATTAGTCTCAGGTGTCAGGACCCCGCCCCTCCTCTCTCCTTTCCAGCCTTCTGGCCAAATACATATTCCCTATTGAGATCCACCTGGTTGCTTTTAGCTCTCCGTGCCACACCTGCCCTTCCTTGTCTCTGTTATTTTTTTCATGCCATAGATTTTGAACCTTATCTTTGAACCCCAGCTCTTGCCCCCCTCAGCGCCACCTCTGGTCTCCAGCTTGACCTCACCTCCCAACTTTGTTTCTCTTTCATAAACTAAATAAACTGTTCATTCAGGACTTCAGTCCTTCGTTCCGTCTTCCGCTTATCTGGGGCGGGGTCGCGGGGGCAGCAGTCTCAGACAGGAAGCCAAGGCTTCCCTCACCCCAGCTGCATCCTCCATTTTACCCGGAAGGATCCCGAGTCGTTTCCCAGCCAGCTGTGAGACATAGTCTCTCCAGCGGGTCCGGGGTCTGACTTTCGGTCTCATCCGTGCCCGAAACACCTCACCAGCGAGGCGCTCGGGGGGTATCCTGACCAGATGCCCGAACCACTCAATCTGGCTCCTCTCACCACCCACAGCTGGTGACCAAAATACATCACAGGAGGTGTGATTTATAAGAGTAGGTAGGGTGAGGTGGGTTACGGTGGTTTATGTGGCGTTAAAAAATGCCCTCAAGCTGAATGAACTCACATGCTGATCTACGTGGCAGTCCTCAGGTGTGCAGGATCTCCAGGTGTCCCTCTCTCTCCAGTTGGTCTGTTCCATTTTTTTCTGCTTCTTTTAGAAAATCAGGTCCTTTAAATGCTTCATTTCACTGTCCTCAGTTTTCTTCAGTTTTTGTCCACAAGTTTCTTATGATTCTGATTTTGCTTAAAGTTACGCTAAAGTTCACGAAGCCTGAAACGTTTCAGTATAATTTTCTTTTTGTTACTGTTGTCGTCTTTGCCATCCTGTGGTCCCAGGCACAGCTTGGACCCCCGAGGCAGTTGGGATAAAACCTGATCAGATGCCTGAACCACCCCATCTGGCTTCTCTCGACCTGGAGGAGGAGCGGCTCGACACCAAGCTCCTCCTGGATGGCAGAACTCCTCACCTGATCTCTGAGTGAGAGCCCAGCCACCCTGCAGAGGAAGCTCATTTCAGCTGCTTGTGTTTGATAATTTGTCACATATAAATTTTTCTTCGAGTATTAATAAAGTGAGTCTTATCTTATTGTTTCATAGATTATTTTATTGGATCACAGTAGGTTATATTTTGTATTCCGGTTGATTCCAATGTGCAACACACGTTTTATATTGTTGGAAATTTTTTGGATACAAACCAAATTATTAATGACAGTAAAGAGGGCGGCACGGCGGTGCAGTGGGTAGCACAGTGGCCTCACAGCAAGAAGGTCATGGGTCTTCGTCCCGAGGTTTGGAACACTGGTCTTTCTGTGTGGAGTTTGCATGTTCTTCTCATGTATGTGTGAGTTTTCTCCAGGTACTTTGTTTCCTCCTGCCCTCCTAAAACATGTATGTTAGGTTGATTGGCCGCTACGTGATTGCCCCTAGGAATGAGTATGGGTATAGTTTTATGAGTTTGGTGCCACGTCAGACTGGTGATCTATTTGGGGTGTACCCTGCCCTTCTCCTCGAATAATCCGGCAACCCTCCAAGGGATCGACGGTTAAGAGGTGACTGACTGTGAAGAAGAAACTCTTCTCTTGTTTTTTTTCTGTTTCTTTAATGAATTCATTAAGATTTAATAACGTTTATATTTCTTTAAATTTTTTAAATTATCTCAAATTTAAAGAGATTATTTGCAGAGGTGTCAAGTAACGAAGCAAGACTACTTCGTTACCTTACTCAAGTAGAAAATCTCGTTATCTTTACTTTAACGAAGTAATTATTTTTTTGTCTACTTTTTACTTTTATTCACTACTTTTTTATGCTGTTATCTGTACTTTTACTTCGTTAATTTTATAAAAAGTAGTCACTACTTTCTCCATTTTGTCACCGTTATAAAGCCGCGACTGTTTGTCGGAGTTTTTTTTTTTTTTTTATGAACCCTGAATGCATCAAACAAAGAAAGAAATGAATGATTGGCTGAAAGGTTCAGTCAATCATTACTTTGGGCCGAGTAGCCACGCCCACAAACTTTTAAAGAGCAGGAACGTTAGTTTGCGTGTTTAAGACTTGTTGCGGGCTCGGAAATCAAAGTGTTTCTGATGCTGCAACACTGAACTCTGAGTGAATTATCAGTTTTTTTTAAAAAAAACAACAGCAGAGAAATGTTTTATTATTATTATTATTTTCAGTCTGCGGTTATTGTAAACGTCTTTGCTGAAAATGTTGTAGATGGTATTTTTATAAAAATAACTTTGATCTGTGACGCACTATTTTATCTTTAGAAACAAAGCTAATTGAACTGATTAATCCATAAATAGTAGAGGATGAAGTATTTGTGCTTAAAAGCATCCAAAATGTTATTGATTAGTTTATAAAGACTGACTGAGGAGATTAAAACTACACATCACTTAGATTTTGTTTAATGTAGATGTTTGGGTTAACATTAAAAAAAAAAAAAAACCTTATATGTACACATATATATGTAGACATGTATATATATAAATTTATATATACCGTCTCCTAAGCCCCGCCCCTACAGGTTTCTTTCTGGGTTTTTTAAAATCTTATTTCCCTGGTTATTTTTTTATTTTTACAGTTCTTAAAATTTTAGAAAAAGAATCCAAGGATTTTGCCTCCTGTGTGTTTCCTTCACTCCCACTGCCTTACGAGTGCATGTAAAGGGTGTTATTTTGTCAATGGGCGTGGTTTTACTGGGTGTACGATATTTTTTGTAAAATACAATAATTTTAGGTCATTAGTACGATAATCCAGCACCTCCCACCTGGCAACGCTGCCCAGGCTGTATGTGGCACTCCCATACTTACCAACTTGTTAAAGACTATTCAGTATTCCCTCAAAGAACTTTGAAAACTAGCTGCCTTCAAGGCTTGAAAAAGCCTTTTGGTCATTTTTATTTATTTATTTATTTTTTTACATTGAGTGTGTTTGTGTCTTAAAGTTGGTTAAATTAGGTGATGCAGAGTGAAGCTTGGTAGCTGAAGGGACGTTACATAATGCCCTGCTTATGTTAATACATTTGATTGTGTTAATTAATCGATTTCCAATAAAGATTATTAAGAAATAAATGTTTCTGATTCATAAAGTTTAACACCAAAACACTTTCATTTATTATCATATTTTCTGCTCCTTAAAGCATGTGATAATAGTTAAAAAATATGTTCATACGCTTTTGTTAACAATATTCCTTTTTTTCTGAAAATTACTTTTACTTTTTTACTTTAAGTAGTTTTAAAATAGGTTACTTTTTACTTTTACTTAAGTAGAAATCTTGAGTTGATACTTCTACTTTTACTAAAGTAGTTTTTTAACTCGGTATTTATACTTCTACTTGAGTAGAAAATGTTGGTACTTTTGACACCTCTGATTATTTGATTCTGTCAGATTTTAAATCTCTGATTAGATCATGTCAGTGTCCTCATGGTGGCGCTACAGTCCCACCTGCTGGTGCGCTGTGACTCTCTTCCTTTTCTTTCTCTCTGAGCTGTAAAAGAGTCAGAGATGTGGAGCAGCTGCAGAGTTCTGTCCTCCTTCACACCGACATGGACTTTTACTGCTTTTACAGCATGTTTTCTGCAGCTTTCATCCTCATATTTTCTGCATGTGTCCGATCAGACAGCCTGGAGGGACCAACAGGTAAAATCATTTTTAAAAAGTTATGACAGAGTGATGTTTGCATGAAGCTCATGCGTGGAAAGTGTGCGTGATGCGCGGTGCACAACTTTGACTGTCAGCCTGGTTACAAAGAACTCTGGCAATTTCATCCTGAAAGTTGTGTTTTGAAGCTGTTTTTTTGTGATTTTACTGATTCTTTTATTCTTTTTGAAAATCTCAGTTGTTAAAATTAAGCTTCATATTTTTTTGATTTATTATAATTAATATTTTGTGCTTTAAAAGAAAAATAACAGCTTGGGTTTAAAATCATTGGAAATAATGAAAGAAATATTAATAAACTGTATTTTTGGGACTTTAAATCCCTGAGGTGAACATGTTATAGATGAACTGAATTGTTGGTTTAAATCTGGTCAATCATTTCAACTTCTTTGGTTTGGCAAAAAAAAAAAAAAAATTAAAAAATGTGTTGTTGACAAAAACCTCAAAAAATCCCAAAAAGTGTGTCTGAATGTTGGGACAGTATTTACATGTGAAGGGGTTACAGTCACAACCCTGTGCACCTCTTTACTTATACAGTATGAAAACCTTATCAGTTCATCTGTAGTTGGTACTGAGTAACAGTGGGCGGCTTTTATTTTCTCAGAATTGATCATTTATTTCCTAAACAACTCAGTAGGTGGAGTTAGTGGAGATTTTAAAGGTCTGTTCTTCACTTGCTGTTAGTGTTAAAAAGATGCACCAGGGGTTCTTTAAGTTCATCCATACCTGGTACTGAGTAACTCTAAACAGTTTCATTAAAACACCGTCAGTCGTTTGGGAGGTTTTGTGTTCACGAGAATTTGTGATCTTGATGTTTGTTGGTTTGAACCTGAAAGTGGAGCCAGTTCATCTATAGTTGGTATTCAGAAACTGTTGGCGGTTTTATGGAAATCTGAAATATCTTTGAATTTTTTGGGCAGAGTTTTAAAAACAGATTTTGTGGTAAAAATGGTCACTTTTTTAATTGGATTTGTGAGATTATGTTGTTATTAATTTTTTTGTCTTTTTTTTTTGTTCTGTAAAGAATAAATTCAGTAATTTTTAAAATTAAAAAGTGTGATTTTTGTTGCATTAATTTGAATTCTTATTTATTGTATATTCGGTTTAAATTTGATCCGTTACGATCAGTTCTGACTGTTTTTTGCTTCAAACGTCAGACATTTTGAGAGTTTTCCTCCCTGTGTCGTCCCGTCTGTACCGTAATCTAACCCTGAGAGAGTTTTCTTTATTTCTGAAGAACTTGAGATCTTTGTTGCCATGTTCTAAATATACCTGGGTATCAGTTTCAGGGGCCACACCCTGCTCTCCAGGATCAACTGGACTAGAATGAATCCAACGAGCCGCTTCGTAAACAACCTCAGAACTAGTTTGATCCTCTGAAACCTTCAGGTTGGAATTCTAGGAAGAGTTTATATGGTTGGAAAAATAAAAACAGAAGATGTTTTAAGGAACAAATTTTAACCAATTTGAATAAAACAGACTTATTGGTTTAAAAAAAGAAGAACATGGTTTAAACCAGATGTTTTTAATCTAGTTTAAAGTGGTTTAGAGATGATTGGTTGGATTCCAGATGTTGTTTTGTTTATTCACTCAGTTAAAACCAATCAGATTTTGAGCTAATTGGACAATCAGAAGGTGGCACGGTGGCACTTTGGGTAGCACAGTGGGTAGCACAGTGGCCTCACACCAAGAAGGTTGTGGGTTCAAGTCCTGGGTGGGGACAAGGTTTGGAACACTGTCCTTTCTGTGAGGAGTTTGCATGTTCTCCCCGTGTCTGCGTGGGTTTTCTCCAGGTACACCGGTTTCCTGCCATCCTCCAAAAATATGCATGTTAGGTTGATTGGCTGGTGACAAATTGCCCCTAGTAATGAGTGTATGTGTGTGGCCCCACAACAGACTGGCGGCCTGTTCTGGTCGTACCCCGCCCTTCACCTTGAATCAGCCGGGATGGGCTCCAACATCCTAGGCAACCTCGTAAGGGACAGTTAAGAAGGCGACTGTCTGTCTGCGTCGAGACGGAAGACATGGAAATGAAACAAGAAGTGAAGCTCCTCTAGAACACACCATAAAACAGTAAAGGGTCATTTTTTTTCGAGGCTTCACAACTACGTTGAAAGGAGCTTCTAGATCTCAGGGGGCGCTGGCCTAGTGGTAGACATACCGTCTTTCGGCTAGGAGTACCTGGTTCGATTCCCGCTTGGCCCAAGACATCCAATCAGATTTTGAGCTGATTGGACGACCAGAGTATCTGCGCTGCTTTAACAGAAATATTGTTTTATTGCTGTAATTTTTTTTTTTTACTATTAAAACAACAACTGGACGTAAACAAATAGATTTGGCCACTGTTTTATTTTCAAAATAACGTATTTTTTGCACCAGAAAGAGAAGCGAAAAGCTTTTAGTTTTGATCAAAAACCATCAGTGTGAGTTGTAACCCGATTTTCCTGGTTTGTGGATTAATATTGGTTAGTTTAGAAAGGAGGCGATAGCTCAGTGGTAGAATGTTCGCCCTTGGACTGGAATTTCGTCGTGTCGAATCCCACTGAGCTCATGTCTAGGGTCCTTAGAGCAGACACCTAATCCCTCGTTTCTCCCACCATTGGTGCTGTCATGGCAGCCTCCTGCGGTATATTATGGCTACCATAGTCAGGAGGTGTCTCCGAAGTACCAGTGGTAAAAACCCAGGTAAAGACATTCTTGGAATTCCAGTCACACAACGTGTGTGTGTGTGTGCCATAGACTCCAAAACACGTCTTTTCAAGAGACACGCTTACGAGGCAGAGTTCAGTCACGCAGTAGAACATGAGAAGTCCTTATCAAAGAATCAATGGTAATGAAGTGGAGGAAGAAACAAGACGAGCTGCACCAAGTAAAGAAGACTAAACAGACCTCTAGAGCAGCTCCACCTGGTGGATGCGTAACTCAACTCCAGCCACTACAGGAGCTTCTGTTCTATGCTCCTGATGACGCGGTGTGGTGTGCCCGGTGATACGTCTCAAAATCAGAAATACAGAAAAACTTGATTCAAACAGTCGTATTTTCATCTGATTGGTCAATCAGATGAAACCAGCTGAGCTACCAAACAGTGTCGCTGGCATCTCTGTGAATTTAAATATCAGTTTGTTGGTGTCAAATCTTTTTTAACGTCAGCAAACAAAGACTGGAAGAGGAGGAGCAGTTAGATTTGGTGGCTGATTTACTTTCAAGGTCATTTTCGAGACAGACGTTGGAGAATGAAAATGAAAAGTGAAGAACTCCGAGCAGCAGGACAGGTGGATGGCGTTCATAGGGTTAGAAAACTTCATCAGAAATCTGAAGGGCAGGGTGGAGGTTCAGCATCGCTGACGAGAAAGTCTTTACGGAGGAAAATGTCACTATTTTTTTGTATATTGGGCCGAGACTGTGGCTCAGTGGTTAGAGCATTCACCCAAGAACCGGAAGTCAACCGCGGGTTCGCATCCCATTGAGAGCACGTCTAGGCTCCTTGGAGAAGACACCGAATGCCCCGTTTCTCCCACCATTGGCGCCATTGTGGCAGCCTGCTGCGGTGTAGGAGTGCAGCACACAAATTTTCCCGGTGACGGATGAATAGAGTGACTTCCGTTCGTTCCGTCATCTTCCACTTGTTCCGGGGTCGGGCCGCGGGGCAACAGCCTTAAGCGGGCAGCCCAGGCCTCTCTCTCCCTGGCTGCATCCTCTAGCTCACCTGGAATGATGCCAAGTCGTTCCCAGCCAGCTGTGAGAGATAGTCTCTCCAGCGTGTCCGGGGTCTGCCCCTTGGTCTCCTCTTGGTGGGACAAGCCTAAAACACCTCGCCCGCGAGGCGCTCGGAGGGCATCCTGACCAGATGCCCGAACCACCCCATCTGGCTCCTCTCGACCTGGAGGAGGAGCGGCTCGACACCGAGCTCCTCCCGGACGGCAGAGCTCCTCACCCGATCTCTGAGTGAGAGCCCAGCCACCCTGCGGAGGAAGCTCATTTCGGCCGCTTGTACCCGCGATCTCATTCTTTCGGTCACCACCCACAGCTTGTTACCATAGGTGAGGGTTGGAACGTAGATCCTGGTTACCATGGTGAGGGTAGGAACTTAGATCCTGGTTACCATGGTGAGGGTTGGAACGTAGATCCTGGTTACCATGGTGAGGGTAGGAACTTAGATCCTGGTTACCATGGTGAGGGTTGGAACGTAGATCCTGGTTACCATGGTGAGGGTAGGAACTTAGATCCTGGTTACCATGGTGAGGGTAGGAACGTAGATCCTGGTTACCATGGTGAGGGTAGGAACGTAGATCCTGGTTACCATGGTGAGGGTAGAAACATAGATCCTGGTTACCATGGTGAGGGTAGGAACGTAGATCCTGGTTACCATGGTGAGGGTTGGAACGTAGATCCTGGTTACCATGGTGAGGGTAGGAACGTAGATCCTGGTTACCATGGTGAGGGTAGGAACGTAGATCCTGGTTACCATAGTGAGGGTTGGAACGTAGATCCTGGTTACCATGGTGAGGGTAGGAACTTAGATCCTGGTTACCATGGTGAGGGTAGAAACATAGATCCTGGTTACCATGGTGATGGTAGGAACGTAGATCCTGGTTACCATGGTGAGGGTAGGAACGTAGATCCTGGTTACCATGGTGAGGGTAGGAACGTAGATCCTGGTTACCATGGTGAGGGTAGGAACGTAGATCCTGGTTACCATGGTGAGGGTAGGAACCTAGATCCTGGTTACCATGGTGATGGTAGGAACGTAGATCCTGGTTACCATGGTGAGGGTAGGAACGTAGATCCTGGTTACCATGGTGAGGGTAGGAACGTAGATCCTGGTTACCATGGTGAGGGTAGGAACCTAGATCCTGGTTACCATGGTGAGGGTAGGAACTTAGATCCTGGTTACCATGGTGAGGGTAGGAACGTAGATCCTGGTTACCATGGTGAGGGTAGGAACGTAGATCCTGGTTACCATGGTGAGGGTTGGAACGTAGATCGACTTGTAAATTGAGAGCTTTACTTTTCGGCTCAGCTCTTTTTTTACCACGACGGACCGATGCAGCGTCCTAATTAATACTGATGCTGCACCGATCCGCCTGTCGATCTCCCGCTCCATCCTTCCCCCACTCCTGAACAAGACCCCCTTGATTCTTAAACCACTCCACTTGGGGCAGGAATAGAGCGAGTAAAAATAAATAAATATTGTTGAGATATTTATGGATGATTTTTAATCACTGGATGTTTGAATCAAGGCTTTTATTGTGAAGTTTTTAAGCAACTTTTCCTGTTTTATTTGATCAAACTAAAAGTTTTTATAACCATTAAACAGTTTCTGTGGGACTGATTGGTGCAGATGGAGCACTACTGAAGGCTAGGAGTGAAAGACTGATCGTTTTTACTGGTTGTTTTTAAAGACTTCTAAACCAGCACCTGTTAGCAGACGTGCTTACGAAGCTCATTCCAACCTGCGGTCATCAGACACGAAGAGAAACGTCAGAACAGCTGCAAAAAAAAAAAAAAAAAATCAGGAGCAACAAGTGAATAATGTAAAGTTTTACTAAAAGAATCAGGATTTAAAACAAAGTCACTTCATTCGATCAGAATTTAATTTATTTCATGCAGTTTTTCAAAATAAAACAATAAAATACAGCATCTCATTAAGAAAAAAAACTCTCCAATTTCTTAATGATCGTAAAAAACTAAACTTTTCTCACATTATGTAAAAAATAGAAGGTGAAAAATGATGTTTTTTTTCTTTATTTCATTGAACTCAAACGTTCTGCTTTTGAATAAGTTTATAAATCAAATTTTTAATAAAACATAAAAATAATAAGTATTTTTGTTAAAAAATGCAAAAATTGAAGTTTATGCTCGTTGAAGCTCAAACGATTCATCGAGTACGTCCATCTCAACTAAACACAAAATAAACCAAACTCTACAAAATCGCGATAATTCGCAACTTTGTCAAACCGTCGCAATTTTTTCAGAAATTTTAAGTCAAAGCGTTAAAGATGCGATCTGTCAGAAAATGAGAAAAATGAAAGTTAACGACGGTTGATGAGTGAGACAGACGTCCTAGCTGTGCTTGCATCGCTTTATTATGTAAGCAAGGGCGGATCCATGGGGTGGGGGAGTGAGGGTGATGTGCGCCCCCACGCTCCGCCCCTTTTGGTCCTTTAATTATTATAAACTATGGGCAAAAATATGAACTAAACTGCAGAGAAAACACTTACTTTTCAAAATGTTCGTGGGGGCGAGGGTTGGGGGAGAGGCGGGAATGCCCCCAGAATCCCCATACTGGCAAGTTTTGTTTATGACCTCACGCCCCCGCCACACACCCCCTTTATAAAATCTTGGATTTGCCTCTGATGAGCAGGACTTTACTGGAGAAATGTTTGTAAAGTCTCGTGTGTTTGTGTCTATAGTCGCTCAGGTTTGAAAGAACGTCCAACGTCTTTATTAAATGTGCTTAAAATCATCAGAAACAGTGGATTTAAATGTAAACAGATCAAGTTTACGAGTCTAAAAAATGCAAATTTTTTCTGCAACTTTTATTAAAATTGCTCATAAAAACAGACATTTTCAACCAAAATAATCATGAACAGGAGTGAATCCAGAGGGGGGCCGTGGGTGCGCATGCCCTCCCCTTTTGGTCCACAAAAAAAGTGTTCTTACTACTTTAATTGTAATAAACTTCCGGCAAAATATGCATCAAAATGCAGAAAAATTACTTACCGTAATTTCCCGACCATTAGGCGCACCGTACGAAAAGACGTAGTCTCAGTCACTCACCGCCTTACAACAACACACACGCAAGCATGTAAATGTGGGTATTAAAAAATAGATCGGGAGAAAAACTGAGTTTGGTTGTACTTTATTTAAGTAGTAACGATACCAAACAAACACATTACCGGTAATAGTCTTTATTCAAATCCATCAAAGTCCTCATCCTCTGTTTCAGAGCAGGTCCACTTCGCTCCTCGCTGTCAAAGTCACTGTCTGTACTGTGCGGCTCCTCAGAAAGGATACCAGCTTTTGAGAAAGCTCGGATAACAGTACCAGCAGACACGTTAGTCCAAGCATCTACAATCCATTGGCAAACTGTAGCGTAACTCGCCCGGCGCTGCCTTCCACCCTTCGTGAAACTGTGGTCTCCTTCGGTCATCCATCGCTCCCACGCCGCTCACACTTCACTCTTTAACATTCTCATGCGTTTTCTTTCAGGTCCGCCTCGCGGGCACCGCGTTTTCTTTTAGGTCCGCCTTTTCTCACACACAAGGCGCACCGCTCATTTTGAAGAAAATCTAAGACGTTTATATGCGCCTTATAGCCGTGAAATTACGGTATTTTTCAAAATGTTCTGGGGGTATTATCCCCAGACCGGGTATACTGGCGAGCACCATGGGTGCTTGTTTTGTTTATGACCTCATGTCTCCCCCCCCATTTACAAAATCCTGGATTCACCCCGATGAAGGCTGGTGGGAAATCCTAGAAGGACCAAAACGAGTAACATTTAAAAGTTGTCGCTTTTTTTTTAATCATCTTTATTTTGTTATGAATAGAGTGATTTTTTTGAATTAACATCCAAAATCCAAAAATTGAAGATCTTATTTTTAGGGTGTTTCGTTCGGCTTCAATCTGAACAAACGACGGTGACAGGACGGTAAAGAGGGGGGCACGTTGGTGACACGACAGAGGGTTAGAGAGTGAACCCAAAGACTGAGAGTTGGATGGAAGGGAGAACAAGCTGAGCACAGAGGGAGGGTCTGAGAGGATGAAGAGCGGATGAAGAGCGGACGGGCGGGGTTCACTTAATGATTAAACTCAATGCTAATCCAGTGGAGGAACCCCCTCACCCTCTTATTCACACGACGCTCTCCAGAGGCAAATGGGGCGAGTGTAAATGGAGCAAAAGGAACGAGAGCTACACAAAAGCCAGTGATGAAATCTGGTTGTTCTGGAGGAAACAACATGGGGGTCTTTAATAGAACAATGGAGGAGTGTGTAATGAGTGCAGGCTCTTAGAGAAAAGGACGACGCGGTAATTATAGATCCTGTTAATAAAATGGAAACAAGAACTGCTGCACCTGAAAAAATAAAAGTCGAGCACCTCGGAGGCTGTTTACCCTCCGGTAAGAAACATTAGAGAAGCAGCTCTCTCGTATTAATTGTCTGTTTGCTGAAGAAAAATGGAGGCACTTAGTTTGAAATGGATAAAAATGAGCAATTTGAGATGATAAAGTGGAGCCGGTGTTTCAGCAGTGGCCTTCTGACCAACACGCAGCGTTAGATGGATCACACTTTACAGCCACTTGTTTTTCTTCCATTAAAATGAACGACGGAGTGAAGCTGAGGTGGAGGCTCTCGCTGGGATTCAGAACCTCTTACGGCTTTTGAAAAATGTTTAATTGCTTCTTGTGCTTGTTGTCATTCAGTGGGTTTGTGGGGGTTTTATTGGCAAAGTGCCGTGGGCAAACATCAGGGACGTCTGGCTGCTGCAGGAATCGATGCATTGACAAATACGTGAGTTAGAAGAGAGTTCAGGCAGTTCTACCAACAAATTCACTGATTTTTATTCTGTTCCATCGTCATCCGTTTATCCAGGGCCGGGTCGCAGGGGTAACACCATCAGATGGGAAGCCCAGGCTTCTCTCTCCCCGGCTGCATCCTTCAGCTCACCCGGAAGGATCCTGGGTCGTTCCCCAGCTGTGAGACATAGTCTCCCCAGCGGGTCCGGGATCTGCCTCTTGGTCTCCTCCCGGTGGAACGTGTCCAAAAAACCTCACCAGTGAGGCGCTTGGGGGGCATCCTGACCAGATGCCCAATTTACCCCATCTGGCTCCTCTCAATCTGGAGGAGGAGCGGCTCGACACTGAGCTCCTCCCAGATACCAGAGCTCCTCACCCGATCTTTGAGTGAGAGCCCAGCTAACCTGTGGAGGAAGCTCGTTTTGACCGCTTGTATCCGCGATCTCATTCTTTCGGTCACTACCCACAGCTGGTAGGAAGGTAGATCCTGGTTACCATGGTGAGGGTAGGAAGGTAGATCCTGGTTACCATGGTGAGGGTAGGAACCTAGACCCTGGTTACCATGGTGAGGGTAGGAACCTAGACCCTGGTTACCATGGTGAGGGTAGGAATGTAGATCCTGGTTACCATGGTGAGGGTAGGAACGTAGATCCTGGTTACCATGGTGAAGGTAGGAACGTAGATCCTGATTACCAGGGTGAGGGTAGGAACGTAGACCCTGGTTACCATGGTGAGCGTAGGAACGTAGATCCTGGTTACCATGGTGAGGGTAGGAACATAGATCCTGGTTACCATGGTGAGGGTAGGAACATAGATCTGGTTACCATGGTGAGGGTAGGAATGTAGATCCTGGTTACCATGGTGAGGGTAGGAACGTAGATCCTGGTTACCATGGTGAGGGTAGGAACATAGATCCTGGTTACCATGGTGAGGGTAGGAACGTAGATCCTGGTTACCATGGTGAGGGTAGGAACATAGATCCTGGTTACCATGGTGAGGGTAGGAACGTAGATCCTGGTTACCATGGTGAGGGTAGGAACATAGATCCTGGTTACCATGGTGAGGGTAGGAACATAGATCCTGGTTACCATGGTGAGGGTAGGAACATAGATCCTGCTTACCATGGTGAGGGTAGGAACGTAGATCGACTTGTAAATCGAGAGCTTTGCTTTTCGGCTCAGCTCTCTCTTTACCACGACGGACCGATGCAGCGTCCTAGTTATTGCTGACGCCGCACCAATCCACCTGTCGATCTCCCGCTGCATCCTTCCCCCATTCGTAAACAAGACCCCGCGATACTTAAACCACTCCACTTGGGGCAGGACCCTGTCCCTTACCCAGAGCGGGCATTCCATTTTATTCTCCAAACAAGAAATTTTATTAATACATGTGTTTAATAAAAGAAAATTAGATTAGAAGCTGGAATTTTTAAGGTTTAAAAGACAGATACAAACAGTCCAAAACGGTCCAATTTGACGTCCTTAACTTGGGATTTCTAGTCACCACATTTGGTTTTGTTAACAAGTTTATTGTAATATGTTTTCATGGTTTCTGTAAATAAATATTTATTTAGTAAAAAATGCAGTGAGTAAAATAGAATAAATACTAACTGTGGGACTTTTTTTTGTCTGCATTTACTGTAAGTATAAACAACCATTAGAACAGTTTACCATGTTTACCATGCTGATTGGTCTAGAGACAGTGTGATGAGAGCGGCCATGCTGATTGGTCTAGAGACAGTGTGGTGAGAGCGGCCATGCTGATTGGTCTAGAGACAGTGTGGTGAGAGCGGCCATGCTGATTGGTCTAGAGACAGTGTGGTGAGAGCGGCCATGCTTATTAGTCTAGAGACAGTGTGGTGAGAGCGGCCATGCTGATTGGTCTAGAGACAGTGTGGTGAGAGCGGCCATGCTGATTGGTCTAGAGACAGTGTGGTGAGAGCGGCCATGCTTATTAGTCTAGAGACAGTGTGGTGAGAGCGGCCATGCTGATTGGTCTAGAGACAGTGAGGTGAGAGCGGCCATGCTGATTAGTCTAGAGACAGTGTGGTGAGAGCGGCCATGCTGATTAGTCTAGAGACAGTGTGGTGAGAGCGGCCATGCTTATTAGTCTAGAGACAGTGTGGTGAGAGCGGCCATGCTGATTGGTCTAGAGACAGTGAGGTGAGAGCGGCCATGCTGATTAGTCTAGAGACAGTGTGGTGAGAGCGGCCATGCTGATTAGTCTAGAGACAGTGTGGTGAGAGCGGCCATGCTGATTGGTCTAGAGACAGTGTCACTGAGGAAAAGACAGGAAACAGAGATGTTTGTATCAGAGATGAAGATGCTGAGGATCTCTCTGGGAGTGACCAGGATGGACAGGATCAGAGGAACAGCACATGTTAGAGGTTTTAAAGTCAGAGAGGTCAGACTGAGATGGTTTGGACATGTACAGAGGAGAGAGAGAGAGTACATCAGAAGAAGGATGCTGGATTTGGAACCACCAGGAAAGAGGACTAGAGGAAGACCAAAGAGGAGGTTCATGGATACAGTGAAGGAAGACATGAAGATAGTTGGTGTGACTGAAGAGGATGCAGGAGATAGGGTTAGATGGAAGAAACTGACTTGCTGTGTCGCCCCCTGAAGGGAAATGGAGGAAGGAGAAGAACAGTTTAAACCATGAGACTTAAAAGTTATAATTATAATAATATGTTTTAATATAAATGAGAGATGAATTTATTTTGTCATGCTTGAATAAATAATTCACTAAATCATTTTAATACCAATTAAAATTTTATTCAAACTGTTTAATTTTAAATGAAAAATATAACATTCATATTTTTCACTGTTGAGTTATTTATTTTAATTTTGTTTATCATCTGAAAATTAACACATTATTATCATTAAAAACACATTTATATGTTCCGTTCCGTCATTTTTCGCCCATCCGGGGCAATATCGCCGGGGGTAACAGCCTCAGACAGGAAGCCCAGTCTTCTCACACCCTGGCTGCATCCTCCAGCTCACCTGGAAGGATCCCAAGTGGTTCCCCGACCAGCTGTGAGACATAGTCTCTCCAGCAGGTCCAGGGTCAGTCTCCTAGAGGGACATGCCCGAAACATATCACCAGCGAGGCGTTCGGGAGGCATTCCAACCAGATGCCCGTACCACCCCATCTGGCTTCTTTCCTCTGGGAGGAGCAACGCCTCTACTCCGAGCTCTTCTCTCAAAAACTGTTTAGTTAATCCGATTCTTGGATTTTTAAATCGATATGAATTTCAAAAGATGAGATTTTTTGAGCCGTTGTTTAAACTGTATTTGCAGCCTTTTCTTTACGCTGTGTCGTGCACACACCTTAAAGACAGGCGTAAACTGGGAGCGAGAGGAAGGGGGAATTCACAATGTAATGAAACTATAAAAAAATATTAATTTAAACCCCAAAAAAGCAGAAAATATCGCCTTTCAAAGAAAAAAAAAATCCGCCCTGAGACATGTTGGCATGGTGTACCAGCTGGTGTTAGAACTAAAAGTCTAACTTAAATAAACATGGCAGTAATTTTACTCGTCATGTAGCGACTCGTCAACATGTGGAGAAAAATCTCTCATGTAATCAGACGGACGTGTTTATTAAATCTAACTGTAACTCATCGTGTCAGTGATACTGACAAACTTCACCACGGTTTCTGTTTGTTTTCTGCTCAGAGGAAAATATCCAGAGACATCACGAATAAGAGAAAAGTTCATGTGTCAGATACGGAGTGTACGGTTCTGACAGCCGCATCACGTCTGCCTCCGTGTGAACAACCACCACAGTGACAGCAAACGCTGGCCGACCGGCGGCCATGTCCACATCACTGTGTACAGCAGAGCTGGAAAATCAGATGAGAATTTTATTTCCATTCATTTAAAAAGGGATGAACCGGAGTGGTGATCCCACTGGAGGGAGTCATCCCGCTGGCTGATGTTCATTAAGTCTTTACGAATGTCTGTGTGTCATGACGTGGGCTGCAGGTGGAACGAAGGACGACCCAAATCCAGGACAACAGACGTGATTTATTTTGAAAAGGATTCCATTGAAGCTGTAACAGAAAAACAAATCGATCAGGACGATTGTTTCATGGTTGAAATTCAAACCAGCGTGTTTGAGGCAGACAGGAAGGTCTGGCTGGGAAGGATGAAGATGACCCGACCATGAGACTGCCTTCCCTTCAGCGCTGGAGCGCTGGCCTTTCTGTGTGGAGTTTGCATGTTCTCCCCATGTCTGCATTGGTTTTCCTCTGGGTACTACGGTTTCTTCCCACCCTCCAAAAATGTACATGTCAGGTTGATTGGCCGGTGCTGAATTGCCACTAGGAATGAGTGTGTGTGTGATTGTATGTGTGTGGTCTGCAACAGACTGGCGACCTGTTCGGGGTGTACCCCCCCTCACCTTGAATCAGCTGGGATAGGCTCTGCCCCCCTGCAACTCCATAAGGAATAGACGGATAAGAAGGTGACATAAAGAAGTTAAAAGTCTTTTGTTTTGTTAGAAAAGTGGGGGATTCAGGGGTGGTTCCAGGATTTTCTAAAGGGGGGATGGGGGTGTGAGGTAATTGACAAAAGCGGTATATTATTTAGAAAAATAAGAGTCATTTTCCTGCATTTTGTCGGCCATTCAAGGGCCGGCAAGGAGATAGCTTGACTAGTCCCTTTTCCTTTCTTCTTTTTTTTTTGTAAACCAAAAGGGGCGGGGGATACACACCCCCAACCCCCGGAGCCGCCCCTGGAATTAGTACTTGGTATCGACAAGTACTCAAATAAATATACTCCTGACAAATAGAGGTCTGAATGAGGAGGAATGAAGACTGGAACCCTCCATTAAAAACCTGTGAGCCATCTTTTCCAGATCAGGTGGTTGTACAGCTGTTAGAGGTGTTTTGTTTTGCTTGTCGTTGGCAGTAAATGGGCAGATGGATGGTTGCCAGCGGGCACAGCGCCACCTGTCAACCTGATCACTAAGAACGACAACACAACAGTTTGTTGCTCATGTTTAAGACACAGTGTCAAACACTTTGTCAGGTTTAGAGATGAAGTTTTCTGCTGGTCGTTCACTTTCTCTCTTCAGGATTCTTTTGTTATTCAATGAGGTGCGGGTAGAGGAGGATTTCTAAGATCATAAAAATAACTTAGGGGGGAGATGGAGACGAGCTGAAGGTATGCAAATGAGGCTTATTAGAAAGAGGATGGGATCCCAGCGCTGGCCTGTTGCATATGCATCACTGAGAAATCAGAGAGGATTCAAGATGAGCTCTTTTGTTTAGAAGCTGATCTTCTGCAGAAAGATGCCGTGGAGGTGCACTTCGTGGACGTGTCACGCTTTACTCTTATCATCTGCTGTGTTCGTCTGCTTTGGAGCAGGGATCCCCAACCTTTCCTGCGCCACGGACCGGTCTAAAGGTGACAAGACCAGCCTGAAAAAAATTGGCTTTTTAAATCAATAATAATAAACTTAAACCAACTTTGTCTTCATGAAAAAAAATTTGCTGCGTCTTTATAACATTGAAACATTCTCTCTGCTCCCACACACTCTGGTTGCTATGGTAACGGTAAACATGCACCTTCAAAATAAA
This sequence comes from Neostethus bicornis, assembly GCA_902685375.1. NCBI lineage: Eukaryota > Metazoa > Chordata > Actinopteri > Atheriniformes > Phallostethidae > Neostethus > Neostethus bicornis. The sequence goes on from LR738551.1 coordinate 2,576,209, forward strand.
GGACATCACAAAAATAAAGTGAATAAAATACCAGTTAGGCTCCTCACAGTAAGACTAGATCAATTGGAGTTCTGAGTTTGTTTTGCTGGAACCAGAAAGTCCCATATTGGTCTGAAACCTCAGAGTGTTTCTAAAGTCCAGTCTGCTTCGTAACTCTGTAACTCCCCTTAAAGAAGCTTCCTGTAGATCTTTGTTTTTTACTCATTTTGCTAGTTTATGGGTTTAAATTGAAAGGGATGACTCGTCATTGGTGAGTCATTGATGGATGTAAGGAAGAAAATCTGGGGAGTTTTCAAAATAAAACTCAAATAATAAACCAAATGGAAATAATAAAAGTTATTTCTTCTTTCTGTGCGGCCGGTACCACATGACCCATGGCCCGGTGCCGGTCCGCGGCCCGGTGGTTGGGGACCACTGCTTTAGAGAAGTTATCACGTCTGAACAACAGCAGATCATTTTAACCTGCATGAACAGAATTATTAACAAATGAGCTCTGCTTTAAATATTTAAAGTTACATCCAAAAAAAAAAAAAAACCCTCATTAAATTTATTTATCAATGAGCTTTTCAGCTTCATTTGTTTAAAACCAGAAAAATTCCAAGAGGATTTCTTAAAGGTTGAATAAATAAGTCATTTTGCTGCTATTTTCATTCATTTTTGGAGGATTTTGTGTAATATTTTTACATATTGAATTAAATAGAGACATGAAAACTTTGCTGAAGGCGAAAAACATGTTTTTCTTAATAAGCTGAGGCTCAAAAAAAAAATCTAATTCTTAATTAACTGGAATTTTAAATGAACTAGAAAAGTTTCTCTTCAAAACAAGTTTATCATCTAATTCTGCAGCCTACAGCTCACCTGGAAGGATCCCGAGTCGTTCTCCAGACAGCTGTAAGACATAGTCTCCCCAGCAGGTCAGGGGTCTGTCCTTGGTCTCCTCCCGGTGGAGAGGACATGGTGACCACGGGTGAGGGTAGGAACGTAGATCCTGGTTACCATGGTGACGGTAGGAACGTAGATCCTGGTTACCATGGTGAGGGTAGGAAGGTAGATCCTGGTTACCATGGTGAGGGTAGGAAGGTAGATCCTGGTTACCATGGTGAGGGTAGGAACGTAGATCCTGGTTACCATGGTGAGGGTAGGAACGTAGATCCTGGTTACCATGGTGAGGGTAGGAACATAGATCCTGGTTACCATGGTGAGGGTAGGAACGTAGATCCTGGTTACCATGGTGAGGGTAGGAACGTAGATCCTGGTTACCATGGTGAGGGTAGGATAGTAGATCCTGGTTACCATGGTGAGGGTAGGAACGTAGATCCTGGTTACCATGGTGAGGGTAGGAACGTAGATCCTGGTTACCATGGTGAGGGTAGGAACGTAGATCCTGGTTACCATGGTGAGGGTAGGATAGTAGATCCTGGTTACCATGGTGAGGGTAGGAACATAGATCCTGGTTACCATGGTGAGGGTAGGATAGTAGATCCTGGTTACCATGGTGAGGGTAGGAACGTAGATCCTGGTTACCATGGTGAGGGTAGGAACGTAGATCCTGGTTACCATGGTGAGGGTAGGAACGTAGATCGACTTGTAAATTCAGAGCTTTGCTTTTCGGCTCAGCTCTCTCTTTACCACGACGGACCGATACAGTGTCCTGATTATTGCTGATGCCGCACGAGCCACGTGTCGATCTCCTGCTCCATCCTTCCTCCACTCGTGACAAAACCCTGAGTTACTTAAACTCCTTCACTTGGGTCAGGACCCTGTCCCTGACCTGCAGCAGGCATTCTGTCAATTTTTTGTTGGATGCTTTTGTTTTGAAAGTAAAGTTAAAAAAAATCTTGAAATCATAATATTCTACTTTTTTAAGATTCATTTATGTATTCTTTTTTATGTTGATTTATTTTGATAATAAATAGTCAGTTCAACTCTGTTTGGACGGAACGTTACATCCCATAGTGAGCAAATTGTTTGGAATCGCTCCACTGAGTCCAGTAGACGTGAATGTGTAGAATGAATTCCATCAAAGTGTAAAGCTGCATTTTGCTGGTGATATTGTTCTGAATGATGTGGAAGCGGACGAGGTGATCCAGAGGGAAACAGTAACACCAGCAAACTAAATTAGAGCTTTAGATCAGAATTTATGCCCTGGGACGCTCTCACAGTCCCAGATTGATGATGGGCAAATGGGGGATTTCTCCTTTGAAGGATAATTTAGCTTCTGGAATTTGCTTTGGGCTCCCGGATGTGGGCGACTTGCTGTGAATGGCAGGTGAGATTGATGACAGCCAATCAGATCGGTTGTAGCTTTCCTCGAGACGATGTTTACACAGAGATGAGATATGCAGCATCACGGCTGTCCGTTCACAGCTCTCCATCCCTCCCACATGCATCACCGCTGACAGCACACCGTAAATAATCTTTATGAATATTCCTGCAACCGCTTGTCTGAACGCCACGATTGGTCCGGGTTATTTCCCGCCATCGAACCCGGGGTCAAACTTGTCACGTCCGATGACGGCTTCAGTGGAGCAGAAACAATATTCTGCTGGAACAACAACAGGAGTTAAAGTTCAACTATGAGATGATTTTGTTGACCCGTCAATTCGAATCGGTCTATTTTTATTTCTGCGTCTCAGAATCACAACGTAATCATTTCCAAAGGGTTTCACAGACAGATTCTGAACAGAACAGGAACGCCCCTGTCCTTAGAGCCGCCTTCTTGGGTGCGTAATTTATTTTTAGTCCAATACCATGATGACCGTGGAGGGTCTTCTACTCTCTTGTTTGTGGAAGACGTCGTCACGGCTTCGCAAAAGCAATTGTTCATGAGTATTTTCAGGCTAAACCAACTTATTTGACGACCATTACAAATCTTCTTCTTCCGGCATTTCCCTTCAGGGGGCGCCACATCAAGTCAGTGTCTTCCATCTAACCCTATCTCCTGCATCTTCTTCAGTCACACCAACTATCTTCATGTCTTCCTTCACTGTATCCATGAACCTCCTCTTTGGTCTTCCTCTAGTCCTCTTTCCTGGTGGTTCCAAACCCAGCATCCTTCTTCTGATGTACTCTCTCTCTCTCCTCTGCACATGTCCAAACCATCTCAGTCTGACCTCTCTGACTTTAAAACCTCTAACATGTGCTGTTCCTCTGATCCTGTCCATCCTGGTCACTCCCAGAGAGATCATCAGCATCTTCATCTCTGCTATCTCCATCTCTGTTTCCTGTCTTGATGACTGTTACATATGCATCACGTAATTTGCATGGTCCATATTTGGAGTTGTAAAGGTGTGGTTAGGGCGCGATGGAGATCACTGCTGTAGCCAAAGATTTACACTATTCTTTTTAAAAGAGGTCTCTGATTTTTCTCCAGATCACTCTAGCGGCGTTAACTGACGTACTGATTGGGTTACGTCAAAGACCTGATTTTAGGAATCCTGAAAGTTACAAACTAATCCAAAAAACTTGAGCAATTATATTGATGATGTTTAAAATCATCAATATAATGATGATAACGATGACTTCTGGAAAATGGTGGAATGCCCCCTGCGGGTCAGGGACAGGGTCCTGCCCCAAGTGGAAGAGTTTAAGTATCTTGAGTCTTGTTCATGAGTGGGGCAAGAATGGAGCGGGAGATCGACAGGCGGATCGGTGCGGCGTCTTCTATAACTAGGATGCTCCATCGGTCCATCATGGTGAAGAAAGAGCTGAGCCGAAAAGAAAAGAAAAGCTCTCGATTTACAAGTCGATCTACGTTCCTACCCTCACCATGGTAACCAGGATCTACGTTCCTACCCTCACCATGGTAACCAGGATCTACGTTCCTACCCTCACCATGGTAACCAGGATCTACGTTCCTACCCTCACCATGGTAACCAGGATCTACAATCCACCCTCACCATGGTAACCAGGATCTACGTTCCTACCCTCACCATGGTAACCAGGATCTACGTTTCTACCCTCACCGTGGTAACCAGGTTCTACGTTCATACCCTCACCATGGTAACCAGGTTATACAGTGGTGGTCAAAAGTTTACATACACTTGTAAAGAACATAATGTCATGGCTGTCTTGAGTTTCCAGTTATTTTAACAACTCTGATTTTTCTCTGATATAGTGATTGGAACAGATCCTTCTTTGTCACAAAAACATTCATGAAGTTTGATTCTTTTATGACTTTATTATGGGTAAACTGAAAATGTGACGAAATCAGCTGGGTCAAAAATATACATACAGCAACATGAATGAGCAATTTTGGAGACTTAGAAAGTTGTGTCAATGACATGAGCTTCATAGCATGACCTCTTAACTTCTTGTGAGTGATTATGAGTGACTACAGCTGGTGACTTCTCTGAGGCCATTTAAAAAGGGCTCATTGGATAAAAACACCCACAAACGCTACAATGGGAAAGTCAAAGGAGCTCAGCACAGATTTGAAAAAGAGAATCATTGACTTGAACAAGTCAGGAAAGTCACTTGGAGCCATTTCAAAGCAGCTGCAGGTTCCAAGAGCAACAGTGCAAACAATTGTTTGTAAGTATAAAGTGCATGGCACTGTTTTGTCACTGCCACGATCAGGAAGAAAACGCAAGCTGTCACCTGCTGCTGAGAGAAAACTGGTCAGGAGGGTGAAGAGTCAACCCAGGAGCACCAAAAAGCAGATCTGCCAAGAATTAGAAGCTGCTGGAACACAGGTGTCAGTGTCCACAGTCAAGCGTGTTTTGCATCGCCATGGACTGAGAGGTTGCCGTGCAAGAAGGAAGCCCTTGCTCCAAAAGCGGCACCTTAAGGCTCGACTAAAGTTTGCTGCTGATCACATGGACAAAGATAAGACCTTCTGGAGGAAAGTTCTGTGGTCAGATGAAACAAAAATTGAGCTGTTTGGCCACAATGCCCAGCAATATGTTTGGAGGAGAAAAGGTGAGGCCTTTAACCCCAAGAACACCATGCCTACCATGAAGCACGGTGGGCCTGTTTTGCTGCCAATGGAACTGGTGCTTTACATAGAGTCAATGGGACAATGAAGAAGGAGGATTACCTTCAAATTCTTCAAGAAAACCTGAAGTCATCAGCCCAAAGGTTGGGTCTTGGGCGCAGTTGGGTGTTCCAACAGGACAATGACCCCAAACACACATCAAAAGTGGTAATGGAATGGCTAAATCAGGCTAGAATTAAGGTTTTAGAATGGCCTTCCCAAAGTCCTGACTTAAATCCCATTGGGAACATGTGGATAATGCTGAAGAAACAAGTCCATGTCAGAAAGCCAACAAATTTAACTGAACTGCACCAATTCTGTCAAGAGGAGTGGTCAAAGATTCAACCAGAAACTTGCCAGAAGCTTGTGGATGGCTACCAAAAGTTGAAATAATTGAAGTAAAAATGGCCAAAGGACATGTAACCAAATATTAGCATTGCTGTATGTATATTTTTGACCCAGCTGATTTCGTCACATTTTCAGTTTACCCATAATAAAGTCATAAAAGAATCAAACTTCATGAATGTTTTTTATGACAAAGAAGGATCTGTTCCAATCACTATATCAGAGAAAAATCAGAGTTGTTGAAATAACTGGAAACTCAAGACAGCCATGACATTATGTTCTTTACAAGTGTATGTAAACTTTTGACCACCACTGTATGTTCCTACCCTCACATTGGAAAGAATGAGACCACGGATACAAGTGGCCGAAATGAGCTTCCTCTACAGGGTGGCTGGGTGCTCACTCAGAGAGGGTGAGGAGCTCTGCCATCCGGGAGGAGCTCGGGGTCGAGCTGCTCCTCCTCCAGGTCGAGAGAATCCAGATGGGGTGGTTCAGGCACCTGGTCAGGACGCCTCCTGAGCGCCCCGCTGGTGAGGTGTTTTGGGCATGTCCCACCGGGAGGGGACCAAGAGGCAGACCCTGGACCTGCTGTAGAGACTATGTCTCACAGCTGGCTGGGGAACGACTTGGGATCCTTCCAGGTGAGCTGGAGGATGCAGCTAGGGTGAGAGAAGCCTGGCCTGCCCGTCTGAGGCTGTTGCCCCCGCAACCCAGCCCTGGATAAGCGGAAGATGACAAAACAGGATGTTTAGAATCCATTTGCATAATAATTTGGTAGCTTGTGTCTAGTTTTGGTGATCCATACTGCTCCCAGTTTCTGCTCCTAGCAGCTGGTTACCATATAGAACCGTCACTGTGGATTGCTGGGACATCTGGGGCTGAATTGTAAGAGCATGTTGTCTTTCTCTTGCTGTCTCCAGTCTCTAACGTGGTCTTGCTTCTCCGCCTTCTTATCTAATGGAGTCTTTCCTCCTGGGCCCACATACTCCGTCTCCTGTGTCATTAACACAGAAAAGCACAGCGCTGATAAACTCCAGATAGATTAACTACCTCGCCAAACACTGGGCCCGCTTTTATCTTACTTCTTATGCTTTTAAAGATATCTGAGGCAAAAAATGTCGGTGTGGAGCAAGACCTTGGGTGTACGAGTCCCAGAGCTGCCGGAGATATTACTCTTTGGAAAATAACTGTTTAAAGTTATCAAAGCAGCGGGCCTTCGGGTGTCCCTTCGGGTGTCCCTCCGGCTCACAGCACATATTAGAAGTTAAAAGGAAAGAAAAGAAAAAGAGAAATTATAAATAAATAGGAAGATGTGCCCCTCTCTAGACTGAACAAGGGCACTGCGGCAGAACCTCCTCACCCTGCCAAGGTTAGCATGGTGTTAGCGTAGCTCACATGTGAGCGGTCACACCTGTGTGTCTGCGATCACTGCGGGGCGTCTTTCTCAACATCTTCACCTCCTCCGTCTGTGAACTTGGACGGAAGCCAGGGTTTTCCTCCACTGGGTTTCACTTCTGATTGTGAACATGAGGGGTGAGGGAAGTGGGGAGGGGCGGCTGCAGGAACTCCACAGGTGGACGGAGCGTAGGAAGAGGTTTGGACCAGTTTGTGTTAAAAATTGGAGTTTTATTTGCATGTTTTATTCATACAACTTTTAGTAACAATTTCACCAAGCTGCAGATCCACCTCTGTTCCACCAAGCTGCTGTTCCACCTCCATCTCACCCAACTCCGCACCACCTAGCAGCTGTTCTGCAGCTCTCGTTCAGCTTGGAGCGACTGGACACATGAATTTCCCAAGTATAGGATTAAAAAAAATATCTGAATCTGAATTTAATGTCAGAAAGCGAAATGTTATAACATTAAAAACAAGATTTCACAGAGTTTTTTGTTACATAACATGTTGCTTTTCATTTTTTAAATAAAAAAAACAACATTTTTTTAAATGCAAATGTTATTGTTCAGCCAAGGCTGCCCTTTGTCACAGATTCTGTCCATCACTTTTATGGACAGAATATCTAGACGCAGCCGAGGCGTTGGAGGGATCCAGTTTGGTGACCTCAGGATCGGATCTCTGCTGTGGTCCTGTTGGCTTCATCGGACCGTGATCTCCAGCTCTCGCTGGATCGATTTGCTGCCGAGTGTGAAGCGGCCGGGATGGGAATTAGCGCCTCCAAATCCGAGACCATGGTCCTCGCCCGGAAAAGGGTGGAATGCCCCCTGCGGGTCAGGGACAAGGTCCTGCCCCAAGTGGAGGAGTCTAAGTATCTCGGGGTCTTGTTCACGAGTGGGGGAAGGATGGAGCGGGAGATCGACAGGCGGATCGGTGCGGCATCAGCAATAACTAGGACGCTGCATCGGTCCGTCGTGGTAAAGAGAGAGCTGAGCCGAAAAGCAAAGCTCTCGATTTACAAGTCGATCTACGTTCCTACCCTCACCATGGTAACCAGGATCTACGTTCCTACCCTCACCATGGTAACCAGGATCTACGTTCCTACCCTCACCATGGTAACCAGGATCTACGTTCCAACCCTCACCATGGTAACTAGCTGTGGATGGTGACCGAAAGAATGAGATTGCGGGTACAAGCGGCTGAAATGAGCTTCCTCCGCAGGGTGGCTGGGCTCTCACTCAGTGATCGGGTGAGGAGCTCTGCCATCCGGGAGGAGCTCGGTGTCGAGCTCCTCCTCCTCCACGTCGAGAGGAGCCAGATGGGGTGGTTCGGGCATCTGGTCAAGATGCCTCCCGAGCGCCTCGCGGGCGAGGTGTTTTGGGTACGTCCCACCGAGAGGAGACCAAGGCGCAGACCCCGGACCCGCTGGAGAGACTATGTCTCACAGCTGGCCGGGGAAAGACTTGGGATTCTTCCAGGTGAGCTGGAGGATGCAGCCGGGGAGAGAGAGGCCTGGGCTGCCCGTTTGAGGCTGTTGCCCCCGCAACCCGACCCCGGAACAAGCGGAAGATGACGGAACGGAAGGTTATTGTTTTAAAGGAATTTGTGACCCTTTGGGCCAAACCCGTAAAACACACACAATAAAAATGAGCAATAAACGCAAAATTAAAAAAGAATCTACAAAAGTTAACTTAAAATTTGCACTGCATTATTCTGTTCCGTCATCTTCCGCTTATCTGGGGCTGGGGCAAAAGCTCCCAGGCATGTCTAGTCAAGCCTAGTCTGACTAGACATGTGTCCTCTCTTCTCTTCCTACCAAAGGAAGGGAAGACACTTCCCTGGATCAAGTGTCTTTCCCAGGGACACAGAGACAATTTGATCTCAACGGCCGTCCATAGTGTGTCACGGTTTCGTACTGGTTTCATAATGAGACATGGAGTTCCTCATGGTGCAGATGACATTGTGATCTGTAGTGAGAGGAGGGAAGAGGTGGAGGAAAAGCTGGAGAGGTGGAGGTTTGCACTAGAAAGAAGAGAAATGAAGATTAGTCAGAGTAAGACAGAGTACATATGTGTGAATGAGAGGGATCCAAATGGAAAAGTGAGGTTACGGGGAGAAGAGATAAAGAAGGTGGAAGATTTTAAGTATCTAGGATCAACAGTCCAGAGCAATGGAGAGTGTGGAAAAGAGGTGAAGAAGGTTGTGCAGGCAGGCTGGAACGGTTGGAGGAAAGTATCAGGTGTGATGTGTGATAGAAGAGTTTCAGATAAAATGAAAGAAAAAGTGTACAAAACCGTGGTGAGCGCAGCCATGCTGATTGGTCTAGAGACAGTGTGGTGAGACCGGCCATGCTGATTGGTCTAGAGACAGTGTGGTGAGACCGGCCATGCTGATTGGTCTAGAGACAGTGTGGTGAGAGCGGCCATGCTGATTGGTCTAGAGACAGTGTGGTGAGAGCGGCCATGCTGATTGGTCTAGAGACAGTGTGGTGAGAGCGGCCATGCTGATTGGTCTAGAGACAGTGTGGTGAGAGCGGCCATCTGATTGGTGTAGAGACAGTGTCACTGAAGAAAAGACAAGAAGCAGAGATGTTTGTAGCAGATATGAAGATGCTGAGGATCTCTCTGGGAGTGACCAGGATGGACAGGATCAGAGGAACAGCACATGTTAGAGGTTTTAAAGTCAGAGAGGTCAGACTGAGATGGTTTGGACATGTGCAGAGGAGAGAGAGAGAGTACATCAGAAGAAGGATGCTGGGTTTGGAACCACCAGGAAAGAGGACTAGAGGAAGACCAAAGAGGAGGTTCATGGATACAGTGAAGGAAGACATGAAGATAGTTGGTGTGACCAAAGAAGATGCAGCAGATAGGGTTAGATGGAAGAAACTGACTCACTGTGGCGCCCCCTGAAGGGAGATGCCAAAAGGAGAAGAAGAAGTTCCTCATGGTTCTGTATTAGGACCAGAGTGAGTCTTGAAATTACCCAGACACATACTTTTCTATCCAAATAACAATAAATAAAATGTTTATTTTCCAAAACTTGTAAATTGACTTCACACCAGCACATGTAAACGTGACGTTCTGACCGTCACGTTCTGATCCGAGTCACCATGTAACAGAAAAAACAAACAGAAGGAGGGAGTTCTGCGTACTGACAGAAATCCCCCTGATGCTTCCTCACCAAACCTCTCCAGCTGTGTTCGGAAGGAACTCTGCCAGCTTGTAACTCATAGTGTGAGAGCAGAGCAACTTTTTCTGGTTAAACCAGATAACTGGAGTTAACTCTGCAGGTTTGTCCTCCACACTGACCTTCACACACCACCAGACTCCTTCCTCCTCTTCCTCCTCAACCATCTGGCCTCCTTCCTCTTTTAGAAACAACTTAGCATGCACCTTTTTTTTCCAAGTTGTATCTAATCTTTATTCTTGGTTTTCTCTGACGTCCATATGGAAGGGTTACCTTGGCACTGATTCAATCTGTAAAAGTAATCTGGCAGGTAGAGAAGCTCCGACACCTGGACCGGCATCTGCTGGCTTTATCACCACATATTGTGCATGTTGTTTTTTTTTTAAGGCTTTTTTTATTGAAAAGGTGGTGAATCGTTTCCTAAATGGAATTCTGAGGATGTCAAATAAGGGTCCGTGTTTTTTGTCGTCATGCAATTTCTGTTTTAAAATCAGAATTTTAAAATTAGAAAACGAGCCGTTTCCTGATTAAAATTTGTAAACAAAATTTTGTTTTGTCTTCTGAACCATTCATTCCTCTTGGCGTCGCCGTGGTGGTGGGGAGGGGTTATCCTGGCTGAGTCAAGAGTGACAAGGCAGGAAGGGTACACCCTGAACAGGTTGCCAGTCTGACGCGCGGCCACACACACAGAGCTATCCACACACACACTCTCGTTTATTCCTAGAGACAATTAGCCTCACCATAAGTGGCTAATCAGCCTGTTTTTGGAGGGTGGGAGGAAACCCACACATACACAGAGAGAACATGCAAACTCCACACAGAAAGACCAGTGATTCTAACTTTACCACCACTTTGAGACTTGAACCCTGACCTTCTTGCTGTGAGGCCACTTTGCTGAGTGTTGCACCACGGTACAACCTCTCCTCCCCCCGTCCAATTTTTGGAAATTGCAAAACAGTTTTAAGATTTTTTTTCTACACATCCATTGAAATAAAGAATGTTTTTTTTTTTTTTTAAGATAACATATTAGATGCTTTTTATTTTTGTCTTGATCGCGTTTCTGTTTCTGATCAGACGCCTTGTTTTGGTTCAGGTTCATCTGTTATGTTTTTACGTCACATGTTTTTAGGTTTATTTCTAAAGTCTAGTGTTTTTATGTCTATGGTCACTCAGGTTGGAAACACAGGAGTGGAGGAGGGGTCTGAAATACGGTATATCAGTTGCATTTAAAGGAAGCAGCACAAAACAAGGCGGGATTTTTCAGTTCTTGGTTCAAAAGGTTGCATAAAGTAACAAAATCAGATAAATATAAGAATTCAGAATCAAAAGACATGATGTTAAAATAATTACATAAAATATAAATGTTACCATGACAGCAACGATTGTTGTGTTAATGGATGCTGACAGTCGACAGCGGTTGTTGTTTATTTTGAAGAACAACAAAAGCTAGCCGTTGCTAACTGTTAGTAGTTTGTAGTTTGTTAGTTTTAAAATGTTGAACTAGGATGAGTGTGGTATGATACCTAAGACGAGCTGTCTTGGATTTTGAATCACCCTGAATGTGGTCTCCCTGCCAAACAGAACCTGCTAAGAAATCTGTTTGTTACCACTCGTCCACCGGTAACAAACTGGCGTTGTTGGCAGGACTGACTTTTAAAGTCAGTTTTTTTTTGTCTGAAACGTGTGAAAATAAAAGGAAAAAAACTCTGAAAAAAAACCCTGAAGATTTTTTTTTAGTTTTATGCAAATATATGATAATGTTGTTTTTTATGAGAAAAGTGTTGTTTTTTATGCATTATTTCTTCAAGTGGATGTAATTTAGAAACAATGCCATTTTTAGCTGTTTTTTGTGGATTATTTTGGACGGATTGCATGGGTTTGAGTGTCACATGACACAGGTGAGAAACACTTTAAACGTTTTGGGTTTTGCTCGAGAGGCCGGGATTCTAAACTTTAAAATAATATACAGGTGTCTGGTTTCGTTTTGTCTTCTGAACTTCTTATCCCTTATGGGATTGGGGGCCCCGTGTTGGAGCCTATTCCAGCTGATTTCAGGTGAGAGGCAGGGTACACCCCAAACAGGTCACCAGTCTGTTGCAGAGTCACACACAGAAAGCACATACACTCATTCTGAGGGGCAATTTTTATAGCGACCAATCAACCTAACTTGTACAGTATGTTTTTGGAAGGTGTGAGGAAACCAGCAAAAACACACATATACATGGGGAGAACATGCAAACTCCACACAGAGAGCACAGACAGACGAGTAATCCAAACCTCGTCCCCACTTTTAGACTTGAACCTGACCGTGCTGAGAGGCTGCCATGTTAACCACTGCACCACATTTTCTGGTAAAAATCTTATTTTTTTAGATACCAGTGGAGAGGTATACGTAATGTTTTAGGGCGTAACCCATCGGAGACGTCCTCCAATTACAAGCAAGTTTATCATAAACATTAACATGTGCTTTTAAAATGACAAAAATTAGAAGCATGGTGAGCCATTTTGGAGCATTAACAAGCTGGAATTCATGGAAATTTTTCATATTTAGAAAAAAACAACGAGAGGACGGCATGATTTTGCCACCACGTTCTGAGCGGACGCGTAAAAAACATCCCAATCTCATCTTGAGTCAAACTGATGGAGTTTTATAAAACTTTAAGTTTAATACTGTTGAGTTAGTGGAAAAACGTCTGGCTGGTTAACGTTGGCAGGTCGCTAAATAACTGCACCAAAAAATAAATCTGAAAACCTTATATTTCCTCTGTGTGTGACTGAGGCGTCCTGGTGGCTTTCTGGCCCACTCCCCTAATCTCATATAGTGTGAGCAGATGGTTTTGTGGCCGGGGTCGGCGAACCCTTACTCAGAAATAATAGGGCAGGAGAGGATGATGAGACAGGCCGATGACCTGAGCAGACATTAAAAACACATCCAGTTTGTTCGGCCTTGCATAAGAAAGAAGATGGCATATGTTGTTTATGAACGGTCTAAACGCTGCCTCCTGCAGGCTGACCTAGAAAAAGATGAGGCCGCTCCGCTGGTGGCGAGGCTGGTGATGGTGGCATGAGAGTATGAGGGTGTGGCAGAGGACAAAATCCTTCACCGTGAGCTTTTCACGGGTAACCAGTTCACCACAGACAGCTGTTTTTTTGTGTGTGTTTGGGCACACACTGTGCGATGGCCTCATAATTTAAATGCGCCCATTGTATGATTCACAAGTCGAGTACGTTCCTACCCTCACCATGGTAACCAGGATCTACCTTCCTACCCTCACCATGGTAACCAGGATCTACCTTCCTACCCTCACCATGGTAACCAGGATCTACGTTCCTACCCTGACCATGATAACCGGGATCTACGTTCCTACCCTCACCATGGTAACCAGGATCTACCTTCCTACCCTCACCATGGTAACCAGGATCTACCTTCCTACCCTCACCATGGTAACCAGGATCTACCTTCCTACCCTCACCATGGTAACCAGGATCTACCTTCCTACCCTCACCATGGTAACCAGGATCTACCTTCCTACCCTCACCATGGTAACCAGGATCTACGTTCCTACCCTCACCGTGGTAACCGGGATCTACGTTCCTACACTCACCATGGTAACCAGGATCTACGTTCCTATCCTCACCATGGTAACCAGGATCTACGTTCCTACCCTCACCATGGTAACCAGGATCTACGTTCCTATCCTCACCATGGTAACCGGGATCTACGTTCCTACCCTCACCATGGTAACCGGGATCTACGTTCCTACCCTCACCATGGTAACCAGGATCGACAGTCCTACCGTCACTATGGTAACCAGGATCTACGTTCCTACCCTCACCGTGGTAACCAGGATCTACGTTCCTACCCTCACCATGGTAACCAAGATCTACGTTCCTACCCTCACCATGGTAACCAAGATCTACGTTCCTACCCTCACCATGGTAACCAAGATCTACGTTCCTACCCTCACCATGGTAACCAGGATCTACGTTCCTACCCTCACCATGGTAACCAGGATCTACATTCCTACCCTCACCAGATGTTGGTGGTGACCCAAAGAACGAGATCAAGGATACAAGTGGCTGAAATTAGCTCCCTCTACAGGGTGGCTGGGCTCTTACTCAGTGTGGAAGTCCACCATCCGGGAGGAGCTCGGAGTAGAACCATTGCTCCTCCAGCTGAAGAGAAGCCAGATTGGGGGGTTTGGGCATCTGCTTAGGATGCCTACCGATTGCCTCACTGATGACGTGTTTAAGCCATGTCCCATCAACAGGAGAAACGGAGGCAGACCCTGGACTCGCTGGAGAGACTAAGTCTCACAGCTGGACAGGGAGCACCTCGGGAGTTGAAGGATGCAGCCAGGGTGAGAGAAGCCTGAGTTCCCCATTTGAGGCTGGTGCCCTCCCCAACCTAAACCCATTTAAGTGGGAGATGACTAACCGAAATGTGCCTAGACACCAGAGTAATGAGAAGACTATGCGAAATCTGGCACATATTTTTCCGAATGACCAAGGAAGAAACTCAGCCATGTTTTTTTTTTTTAAGGCAAAATCAACTTTCTGGAAGTTTGAAAATATCCCTGAAGTTGTTCTACATTTGGGTCATTGGTAGGGTTTCCACAGATTTAAACAAACTCAGGGTTCAGATTAATCTACAGATCAGGTTCACAGATTGGATCAGAAAAAAAAAAAAGCAAGATCAGCTGGTGTTTCACTGACAGAAGAAAAGGCTCATCCTCAACAAAGATCTTTAAACACTTTAAGTTGTGTTTAAAACTCATGTTTAACACAACTCAATATGAGCTCATTAAACACACTCCGACCCGGTGGGAGTGTGCAGCATGGAGTTTATAAGCTGCAGGAATAAGTGGGTTTGTTTTCACACCTGTAGGTAAAACATCAGAAGCAGAGGAAGGCGTGTTTCAGGCTGAAAACAACGAGATAAAAATGGTTTGATGTTAAAAATTGTTGGAGTTGGTGATTAGTAACTATGAGCAGTTTTATGGATTAAAATAGTATTAAAAAAAATGGCAGAAATGAGCTTCCTCCGCAGGGTGGCTGGGCTCTCACTCAGAGATCGGGTGAGGAGCTCTGCCATCCGGGAGGAGCTCGGTGTCGAGCTGCTCCTCCTCCAGGTGGAGAGGAGCCAGATGGGGGGGTTCAGGCATCTGGTCAGGATGGTGACCTCGCTGGTGAGGTGTTTCGGGCACGCCCCATCAGGAGGAGACCAAGAGCCAGACCCCGGACCTGCTGGAGAGACTATGTTTCATAGCTGGCTGGGGAACAACTCGGGATCCTTCTGGGTGAGCTGGAGGATGCAGCCGGGGAGAGAGAAGCCTGGGCTACCCGTCTGAGGCTGTTGCCCCCATGACTCGGCCCCCGATAATCGAGGACGATGGGAAAAATAACAAAAATAATGATGTTTCAAACTATAGATTTTTGTTTGTCGGTCGTGCCGTGTTTGGGCTTCACTGTCACATCAACTTGTTAAATCCTCAATATGTGTTTTTAACTATTATTTTCTTAAAGTGTTTTTAAATGGTTTTCCTTCGGGGTTCATGGCCGTATATTCATCACCTGCTCCCTATAGTGATGATGTGTCCAATAAAGGATAGTTAGCACGTGGCTAATGGAGCTGTCGATACAGGCGCATTACGGAGAGCATTTCTCAACGTGTCAGAGCAGCGCTTCATGAATAAAACATTCCCAGGTCCACTCAGTCAATAGAGAGGCTACAAGCGAAGATGGAGAACAGAGTAAACGCTCCTAATAAATATCCTCCTATTGACTTTAGTTCAGATGAAATGAAAACAAGTAAATGTGCTCCAACGCAAAAGAAAGTAAACAAAAAAATAACAAAAATCAAGTGAAATAAATAAATAAAGTCACACATTAAAAAGGAATGTCTTTAGGCCTTTTTTTTGTAATCCTGAGGAGTTCAGGGAGCTCATTCCAGAGTCCTGGAAGGCTCTGTCCCCCATTGTGGTCAGCCTTGTCGTGGGCTGGTGGAGGCAGTGGGTAGAATTAGATCGAAGATGTCTTGAGTTGATGTGTGGGGGGAGGAGCTCAGTGAGGTAAAAGGGGGCATGAACATGGACACATTGATAGGTACGGAGATAGATTTTGTAATGAATCTGGACCAATGGGAAGCACAGCAATGGAGAGTGTGGAAAAGAGGTGAAGAAGCATGTGCAGGCAGGCTGGAACGGGAGGAGAAAAGTATCAGGTGTGATGTGTGATAGAAGAGTTTCAGCTAAAATGAAAAGGAAAAGTGTAGAAAACCATGGAGAGACCGGCCATGCTGATTGGTCTAGAGACAGTGTGGTGAGAGCGGCCATGCTGATTGGTCTAGAGTCAGAGCCACTGAGGAAAAAACAGGAAACAGAGATGAAGGTAGCAGAGATGAAGATGCTGAGGATCTCTCTGGGAGTGACCAGGATGGACAGGATCAGAGGAACAGCACATGTTAGAGGTTTTAAAGTCAGAGAGGTCAGACTGAGATGGTTTGGACATGTGCAGAGGAGAGAGAGAGAGTACATCAGAAGAAGGATGCTGGGTTTGGAACCACCAGGAAAGAGGACTAGAGGAAGACCAAAGAGGAGGTTCATGGATACAGTGAAGGAAGACATGAAGATAGTTGGTGTGACTGAACAGGATGCAGCGGATAGGGTGAGATGGAAGAAACTGACTTGCTGTGGCGCCCCCTGGAGGGAAATTCCGAAAGAAGAACAACAATGGGAAGCCAGTGAAGTGATTTGAGAACAGGGGTGTCATGAAGCGGTGTGCAGGTGGAAGGAGGAGGAGCCAAATGAAGACAGAAAACATGGTTTGTTTGTGACTGGCATCCAGTAACGCTGTGAACGACAAACAAGTTTTAGTGGCATGGTGAGAGGTTATTGTTCAGAATGTGTTCCTGGTCAGGCAACCAGGGAGACCTGGCTGGAAGGGATGGTATGACCCGACGGGGAAGTCCGGGGTGATTGCCCTTAAATAGATGGCAGGGTGCACAAATGTGTGGCATCAGGAATCAATCTCAGGTGTCTCTAATCAGGGTGATTAGGAACATCCAGGGCTCCCTCTGGCGGCAGAAGATGGGGATCATAACAAGGGGGGATGTAGTCAAACTGGACCCTGGATGTGCCGAAGCTTCTCAAGGCTATTGCCATCCTCCTATAGACCCCCTCCATCCTCCATATCCAGCCATCCTCCTGTAGACTCCCTCCATCCTCCATATCCAGCCATCCTCCTGTAGACCCTCTCCATCCTCCTGTAGACCCTCTCCATCCTCCTGTAGACTCCCTCCATCCTCCATATCCAGCCATCCTCCTGTAGACCCTCTCCATCCTCCTGTAGACTCCCTCCATCCTCCATATCCAGCCATCCTCCTGTAGACCCTCTCCATCCTCCTGTAGACTCCCTCCATCCTCCATATCCAGCCATCCTCCTGTAGACCCTCTCCATCCTCCTGTAGACCCTCTCCATCCTCCTGTAGACTCCCTCCATCCTCCATATCCAGCCATCTTGCTGTAGACCCCCTCCATCCTCCTGCAGACCCCCTCCATCCTCCTGTAGACCCCCTCCATCCTCCATATCCAGCCATCCTCCTGTAGACCCCTCCATCCTACTGTAGACCCCCTCCATCCTCCACATCCAGCCGTCCACACAGATTAAACCTCATTTTTAGCTGCTGCTCTCTGCTCTGGTACAGATTCTCCAGCCTCGTCTGTAATCCGTCTTTAGTGGAGTTTTAATTAAACAGACACCACATGGGGCGACAGAGCGTGAGCTACAGCAAGGACGGAGCTTTTAAACTCCCAGTCATGATCCACTTCCCACCTCCTCCCCACCCCTTCCTGATGATCTGGTCACACCGTGGAGGTCAAACCTCTCTGTCCTTGAAATAAAGATGTGGCTGAATCCATTACCATAAAACATGTAAACATTTCCTGGAAATTTTCTTTTCTTTTACCCGGCCGTCCCACCCCGTCCCACCCCGTCCCTGTGACTCCCCTGCATTGATCGACAGGTTTAATTAACAACAGGACCTCTGTCCTAACAGAAAGTAGGTGACATGGTTGTTGTTAGAAGAGGAGGGGTCAGCAGCCGGAGAAAAACAATAGCTAGCCTACTTTTATCTGCATATTATTAGAGATGTCTGGGCTTGGGTTGTTGTCTCAGACACCAGCGATTTATGGGTTAAACGTCCCCGAGGAGGAACAATGACAAACATGTCGTACGTTACGTCATCTCTGTAACCTTTGATTTAACTAGAGCTCAGGAACAACATGTAGAACTGATTATCATACGTGGATTAGGGTTGAAACGATAATGGATTTCTTTGATACCTAAAAAATATCCGTTCCATCGTCTTCCGCTTATGGGGGCCAGGTCGAGGGGGCAGCGGCCTCAGATGGGAAGCCCAGGCTTCTTTCACACCGGCTGCATCCTCCAGCTCACCCGGAAGGATCCCGAGTCGTTCACCAGCCAGCTGTGAGACATAGTCTTTCTCCATTCCTACCCTCACCATGGTAACCAGGATCTCCGTTC
Source organism: Neostethus bicornis (assembly GCA_902685375.1). NCBI lineage: Eukaryota > Metazoa > Chordata > Actinopteri > Atheriniformes > Phallostethidae > Neostethus > Neostethus bicornis. The sequence continues at coordinate 2,594,651 of LR738551.1, forward strand.
CTACCCTCACCATGGTAACCAGGATCTACATTCCTCCCTCACCATGGTAACCAGGATCTACATTCCTCCCTCACCATGGTAACCAGGGTCTACGTTTCTACCCTCACCATGGTAACCGGGATCTACGCTCTTAGATCCTGGTTACCATGGTAACCAGGATCTACGTTCCTACCCTCACCATGGTAACCAGGATCTATGTTCCTACCCTCACCATGGTAACCAGGATCTACTTTCCTACCCTCACCATGGTAACCAGGGTCTACGTTTCTACCCTCACCGTGGTAACCAGGATCTACTTTCCTACCCTCACCATGGTAACCAGGGTCTACGTTTCTACCCTCACCATGGTAACCAGGATCTACTTTCCTACCCTCACCATGGTAACCAGGATCTACGTTCCTGCCCTCACCATGGTAACCAGGATCTACGTTCCTGCCCTCACCATGGTAACCAGGATTTACTCTCTTACCCTTGTGAGGGTAGGAGCCCGGACCAGAGGCAGGTCTGGGGTCTGCCTCTTGGTCTCCTCCTGGTGGGACGTGCCCAAAACACCTTTCCAGCGAGGCGCTCAGAAGGCATCCTGACCAGATGCCCGAACCACCCCATCTGGCTTCTCTCGACCTGAAGGAGGAGTGGCTCGACACCGAGCTGCTCCCGGATGGCAGAACTCCTTACCAATCTCTGAGTGAGAGCCCAGCCACCCTGCGGAGGAAGCTCATTTCGGGCACTTGTACTGTATCTGCGATGTGATTCTTTCGGTCACCACCCACAGTTGGTTACCATAAGTGACTTTGGGAATTGGCTACATTAAAAATATCAATATAAATTTTGAAACCATGACAAAACAGCAGTTTGGTGGAACACACAACAGTTGGCTCTGCGCTGCCACGTGGGTTACTGTGGTAACCATGTTTTTCATCTCCAGTGAATCCTAATAAGATCTTAAACTGTTTGTAAAAGCTCCACATGTTGATCCTTCACTGTGGTGGAACAACACCAGCAGTCCACCATCTTTAGTTCCATAGTGAAGCCGGGTATGTTCAGACAGGAAGCACTGATGATGTCACTCAGAAGATCCTGTCTTCATTCCTTCTGAACATCTCCACACGTCCATGAAGACTCCACATGAAGGAGCTGATGAAGGAGCTACACGGACCTGCTGCCATCATGAGTAGCGCATTTTATTCATTTTGTCAAATCTGTTTTTCTCTGTTTCTTTAAATAATATCGTCTCAAAAACCCATAATCGGCCAAATCCTAGTGGGAAATAATGTTGCAAATTTTATTTAAAAATTCACTAAAACTAAACAACTAAGCACTGCAGCGAGGCACCACTGCACCCCGTAATGTCCACAACTAAAAACTCCAAGCTCTTCTTCTGAAACATAAAGGTTCAAACTCTAAAGGAGGAATTAAATTAGTTCCTGATTAGTACAAGAGGGATTCCTCAGGATAAAATTTTCAGTCCCGTTCGGTGAAAGAAGAAGAAAAAAAATCACTGTGAACTTCAACTAATCTGAAAGCAGCTCCAGTTTTCTTCAACGTTGATCTGACAGGCGTGTTCACCTGAGTCAGGACTGACCTCAAACTCTTGCTGGTCTCAGGAGGATGGTGGTGGCAGATTTTGCCAGAGGGCACCGAGGCCCAAGGTTTCTGCTGCCGATGGAGAAAATAAAACACTTCAGCAGATCTGATGGTGGGTGTGAGTGACGACCTAGCCGTGGGCGTGAATAAAAATGACCAGTTACAACCTGATCCTGTCACTGAGCTCATTAACGCAGGTGTTTGCATGCTCGTCCTGGCAGGTCGGACCGGGAAAACAACCTTTCCACCTGATTTTGTAAAGACCTGCCATTAGGTTCTAATGATCAGACGGGTGAGGGCTCCTTTCACCAGCTCTGACAGTTTCTACTAATGATGGTGACATTTCCAATATGCTTCGGAGAAAATTGCCCTCACTCTTCATCTTCATAGAAAACAAAATCACTGGCATGTGAAATTTTATGGAGGGGGAGGGGTGGAAGTGGTTGTATGAGGAACTAAGAGGAGGGCGCACGGTCTTTTCTAGTTGATTAAGCAGCTCAAATTATGCTTTGTGAAGACTGGGTATTAGATTGAGGGGGGGCTAAATCTCCCAGAGGAAGGCATTTTGGGTTCATTGCTGTTGGACTGATGTGGAAAGGGGGTTTTGTTCTCGGCTCGGTTTCCGGGGCGTGGGTCTATTCACAGGCTACACTGGAGGCTCCTGGATTTATTCCGGCCCAGTGGGCCACGGCGGCCATGCTGGCGGGCCGGGCTGGAGGATTTAAACCCTGTTTGCAGCAGCATACAGGCACGCTACCCACAGAGAAAATGAAGGCAAGGAAGCAAAAGCAGAAACTCTGATTGAACCTCGTTTATTTAATGCAGCGTTTGCAGAATTTGGATGTGAAGGTGTGCGATTAAAACGATAAAATACCCAGATTTATCAAAACAACTCGACCATACGATGCACACGTTGCTGCCCCAAATCAAGAGGTTGTGTAAATTATAATCCAAGGGCATTCATGTTCACATTGTTTACAGATTTGCTGGGACATAAACAATAATCAGATGTTCTATTTTTGCTCCCTGGAAACAGTCTGACCTCCCAGTATTGGGGTTCACTCGCTTCACGGTGGGCGAGTACTTTTTTATGTAACCAATTGCAGTGGTGGAATGTAACGAAGTTAATGTACTTCGTTACTGTACTTAAGTAGAAAAATTGTGTATCTGTACTTTACTTAAGTAAAATTTAAGACCTGTACTTTTACTTTTACTTCACTACATTTTTAGAGTAAATATCTGTACTTTTACTTCGCTACTTTTTAAAAGTGTGTTTTACATTTTTCGTTACATTTTCGTTCAGAAATTTGAAAAATACACAGTTTTTTCTTGAAGCCGCATCGCCAAAATCAAAAGGAGCAGTTGATCGGGAGAAATAATGAATAAAGGACCAATCGGAATCAAGAGTAAACATTTTCCGCATTCATTCAGCGCCAAAAAACTAACATCAAATATAAGTACAAAATAAAAAGAGTCAGAAGATCGTTGTTTGTTGTGTTTACTTCTAAATAAAAAGTTGAGCCAGCATTACACAGAGCAGGGGCGGATCTAGAATTTTCTAAAGGGGGGGCGTGAGGTAATTTACAAAAGCGAATATAGGGTGACTGGGGGCCTCCAGCCCCAAAACGTTTTAAAAAATAAGTGTCATTTTCCTGCATTTTGGTGCCCATTCACTGGCCCTTCTAGGGGATAGCTTGACTTGTCCCCTTTTATTTTATTTATTTATTTATTTTGTGGACTAAAAGAGGCGGGAGAGGGGGGGTCACGCCCCTGCAGAGTATTTATCCTGGTTACCATGGTGACACCCTATAGCACAAAAAATAACATTTGAAGTATGATCGAATACTTTTACTTTTTACTTAAAAAGTACAATTTACACCAACTACTTTTGTACTTTTACTTAAGTAGATTTTTTTATTGGTACTTTTACTTTCACTTAAGTAAATTTTTTGCCTAATTATCTGTACTTTTACTTAAGTATAAAAAGTGAGTACTTCATCCACCACTGACCAATTGTTCCTTTCTGGTCGGACCAGACATGGTGGATGTACAGTATCTTCCGCACTATAAGGCGCACCGCATTATAAGGCGCTACAGTAAAGGCTTTTCAACTTTGTCCTCTAACTGTGACCATCTCGTTTGTTCCCGTGGAAACTCTGTTTAGTCTTGTTTACTTGGCGCAGTGCATCCTCTTGCTTCCTCCTCTTCCTCACCATTGATTCATTGATGTTAAACTCTCTCGCTGCGGCTCTGTTCCCGTGTTCTACTGCGTGACCGATCGCCTTGAGTTTACTGTAAACTCTGCGGTGTAACAGTGTCTCTTGGTAGGAGCCATTTCCGGGTCTTTACACAAACACACAAATGGAAATGAGACGCCCTTTCATATATCCCCGCATGCACCGCGCACTACTTCTTCTACGGGGGAAATGGAGTTGGCGGCTGCTTACCGCAGTTGCGACACCTCCTCCTCATCTTCTTCTTCTCCTTTCGGCATTTCCCTTCAGGGGGCGCCACAGCAAGTCAGTTTCTTCCATCTAACCCTATCTGCTGCATCCTCTTCGGTCACACCAACTATCTTCATGTCTTCCTTCACTGTATCCATGAACCTCCTCTTTGGTCTTCCTCTAGTCCTCTTTCCTGGTGGTTCCAAATCCAGCATCCTTCTTCTGATGTACTCTCTCTCTCTCCTCTGTACATGTCCAAACCATCTGAGCCTGGCCTCTCGGACTTTATCTCCAAAACCTCTAACATGTGCTGTTCCTCTGATCCTGTCCATCCTGGTCACTCCCAGAGAGATCCTCAGCATCTTCATCTCTGCTACAAACATCTCTGCTTCCTGTCTTTTCCTCAGTGGCACTGTCTCTAGACCAATCAGCATGGCCGCTCTCACCACACTGTCTCTAGACCAATCAGCATGGCCGCTATCACCACACTGTCTCTAGACCAATCAGCATGGCCGCTCTCACCACACTGTCTCTAGACCAATCAGCATGGCCGCTATCACCACACTGTCTCTAGACCAATCAGCATGGCCGCTCTCACGACGGTTTTGTACACTTTTCCTTTCATTTTATCTGAAACTCTTCTATCACACATCACACCTGATACTTTCCTCCACCCGTTCCAGCCTGCCTGCACACGCTTCTTCACCGCAGTTGCGACACCTGTTGTAGCTCAATATTAATCCATATATAAGGCGCTCCGGGTTAAAAGGCGCATCGTGGACTTTAGAGAAAATTGAAGGTTTTTAGGTGCGCCTTATAGTGCGGAAAATACGGTAATTCGTTTGTGTTGTCTGAACAACAGAGCATTGAAACAAACTTTTCCCCTGCCCGGTTATCTACGTATACACCCTTATTTTGCAGAACGCAGCTTTGATAAATAAGGAAGAACATCCGACTCTACAGGATGCAGGAAACGAGGGATGGATGTTGGGTGATACGACTGGGTCAAAGGAAGATGGACTCGCTCAGTGTCGGTTGGAAGATAGAGGGGTTTTTTGTCCTCTGTTGGAGCACAGCAGGCCCAGTGTCTGCAGCTGCTTAGTCCCTGTGGCGGAGCTCCATTTCCAGGATTCCCCTTATCCCAACAAACACACAGATAGAAAGAGAACTCTTTCTGAAGCGAGGTTTCTCATTAGTGTGCACAGCCTATTTTAGCGAGCATTTCATTCTAGTAAGAATGGCTCGTTTGTCACGGCGGGGCAGGAATTACATCTGACTTGTCTTCTTTGTTGCAGCACTCTTCATGTAACGCACACACATAAGACCCCCTGTGGAAAACATCCACCTCAGCTGTCTGTACCTCTCTCTTTTTTCAGGCAGGAATGTAAATTTATCCTCGGGGCCTTCTGCTGTTTGTGCTTCCTTACTAGTCAAGGCTTTGCCCAAGGGAACCTCGTCACTTTGGTACAACCAGGTGTCTGACTGAAGAAGCTGTTTCTTGCTGGAACAAACTCTTTCTATATCTGAGTTCGGGTAGTAATACCTTTCACTACTTCCTCATGAAAACAACAACTTTTCTGGGGCATTCTTCCCAAAACTGCTGTCCTCCAAGTCTGTGGCTGTCCCAGTATGGCCCGGGTCCTCACGGGGGACCAGGAGACTGTCTGCCGGCTTGCTCCAGGGTTACCGATGATGGATGAACAAACCTAAACTCTCCGGTCCTGAAATAGTGTGTTTCCAGAGCCGTAGAGTCTGACCTTGGAGAAAACATGATGAGAATTGACACCTCAGGACTGATTGATGATTCGATCTCTGACCGAGTTTAGTGACTGTGGTGAAAACGACCGAGTGGAACTGCTTTATTAATGTGTTTCCTTTTTTTTTGTTTAGCTGTTCAGGACCTGGGCATCTCAAAATCACCTAGGCTGATCCCACCTTGTGCCTTCGTTCAAATTAATTTGCAGCAAAGATACTAAAATTTTTTGTCATTAATTCAGACTGAGTTTACTTCGTTAATTCCCCTGCTTGGGAAAAGTGTGTCCGATAGCTCCAAACAGTCCTCGAGAGAGCTCCAAACCAGCCTCGGAAAAGCTGCTGAGTTGGGTAAGGTGGAGCAGGAAAAGCTGCTTGATGGAACCACCAATTGGTGGAACAGAAATAGAACAGCCGTTGTTGGAACTCACGGCATCCTGGAAAACCTACATCTTGACAGCAGCTCCCATCCTTCACTGTGGTGGAACAACACCAGCAGTCCACCATCTTTAGTTCCATAGTGAAGCCGGGTATGTTCAGACAGGAAGCACTGATGATGTCACTCAGAAGATCCTGTCTTCATTCCTTCTGAACATCTCCACACGTCCATGAAGACTCCACATGAAGGAGCTGATGATGGAGATCATCCCTTCAAACTCTAACAAAACCAAAAAATACCAACAAAAATGTGGAGCTGCACGAACCTGCTGCCATCACGAGTAGCACATTTTTTGTTTGGTACATGGTTATCAAACGTTAGTCCGAGTTTTTACACAATCTGTAAATTTGGCACCATAATTTTTTGTTTTATAAAACCAAAGGATGGTTTAACACCACCTACTCTCCCAAATCTACATAATATGATAAATGAGGAGATATCAAATCAGGCTGTTCAGTTTTGGGGGGATTTTATCTCATATACTTTTGTCTAAAAGCGGTGAGGTGTTTCAGGCACGTCCCACCGGGAGGAGACCAAGAGGCCGAACCTGGACCCGCTGGAGAGACTTTGTCTCACAGCTGGACAGGGAACGACTTGGGATCTTTCCGGGTGAGCTGGAGGATGCAGCCGGGATAAAAGAAGCCTAGGCTTCCTGTCTGAGGATGTTGCCCCTGCGACCCGACCCCGGATGAGTGGAAGACGACGGAAAGGAATGGAACTTTTGTTTAAGGGATTCACTAAAAAAAAGAATCCGTTTGTTTCCTTTACATCCTGCTTCTTGGGGACTATTTTCTCTTTCGTTTTGATCCAATTTGATCCAATGACCCCTTAATCAAACGTTTTCTTAGAAAATTAACAGGAAAAACTCTTAAAAATCTTGTCAAGATGGGAAAAAAAAATCTGATGGGAACCCAGTTGGAGGCAAGATATTCTACCGGTATCAAGAGACCGGATGAACCCCGTCTATCCGGGCACATCTCATGTTGCAGATGGGCTTATTCCAGATGGGTGTCATCCTGTTAGTTTTGGCAGACTGATTCTTTTTTGTGACCCTAATTTATGTTTTTTATTCTGTTTGTTTCTTGAATAAAACTCACAAACAGAAAAACCAAAGAATTTGTCAGATTTTTGACAGACTTCCAGAACGAGGTAATAGCCTCTTATCGTTAACGTCTCAGACAGATAAAATTACACATCAAATGAGTTCAATGTAGGTTTTATGAATCTCATATTTCACTCAGCCGACAAGTGTTTCAACAAATGTCCTGATTGATCATTTATTTGTCATCGACGAACAATTGAAATGTCGTCTGTAAATGACGCCCGGAAAGATGGCTTCCATTTGGACCCAGAGGGAGGGTTTGAAAACACAACCAGGTTTATGTTGCAGCTTTTAGGTTTGAATTCTTACTTTTTTCAGAGCAGCTTTAGTAAAAAAAAAAAAAAAAATACAACGAACAAAAAAACATAAATACAAGATTTCCCCCCAAATTCCCAGTTTTCCTTCCGGGAAGGAGGCCGTAGGAACAGGAATGTTTTGACTCTGTTTAGTGATTATTTTGCTGATGATCTGTTTCTTTTTGATAATCCATCTTTTTTTAGTGACTTTACGATGTTACTAACTTGGTCGCCTTTTTTTTTTGGATCCATATCTTTGGCACCAACAAAGGCGGACCCTGAACCCCTTTACAGACTTCTATGCTGGACCTTCAACACATCAGAATCACAATCTTCAGCAGAAATCTAATGGGCCGGCTGGACTTTCAGGAAAGGAGAGAGAAAAATACATTTTATCTACATTTGATTTGCTTTTTTTTTTTTAACCAGTTTTAGATTACTGTGATGCGTTGTGCATGCATGCATGCTTCCTCCCAGACTTTACAGGCTTTGGACACTGTCTACCACGGAGCCTTAAAGCTCTAACACATCACCGTGTGCTCTGTGACAGAGTTGGTTGGACGTTCTTGTCGGAAGGTTTACCACAGACATGTGTCAGGTGTTTTGGTTCCTAGGAGTACTGGTGAGGTTTCAGAGTGTCGTAATGCTGTCTGTACCGAGGGTCAAACCTGAGCCAGAGAAAAACCTTCTCCAAGGAATGAAGTGCAAACTGAAATTAGACTTAATCTTATCACATTAGACATCAGGAGACTTCTGGATATTTTGGAAAAACAGTCTTCAGTCCGTAGCGGGGCTGGGCTCTCACTCAGAGATCGAGTGAGGAGCTCTACCATCTGGGAGGAGCTTGATGTTGAGCCGCTCCTTCTCCAGGTCGAGAGGAGCCAGATGGGCTGGTTCGGGCATCTGGTCAGGACGCCCCCCGATGGTGAGGTGTTTCGGGCACGTCCCAGGACATCAAGAGGCAGACCCTCTATCCGCTGGAGAGACTATGTCTCACAGCTGGCTGGGGAACGACTCGTGATCCTTCCGGGTGAGCTGGAGGATGCAGCCGGGGTGAGAGAAACCTTGGCTTCCCGTCTGAGGCTGTTGTCCCTGCGACCCGGCCCCGGATGAGCGGAAGACGATGGAACGGAAGGGAAGTCTTCAGTTTCTTGTTGTTTTGTATGAAGTGTTGAGGATAAAGTTGCTGTTATTATTTTTATTGACATTATTTTCTCTTAATATCACCCTGCAAAAACCTGGATCAAACTTTCTGAGGTTGAGAGACTGGCCTCTTCTGTGACGATGTTTAAATCTAAACTGAAAACTGTCTGTTTAAACATGGATTTGACTGAAGTTTAAACACTATTTTGGATCTTTTTACATTTTTGTTCTATGTTTTGTGATTTTTTTTTTGTCTTGGAAAAACCTTTAACTTGTCTCGTGGACGAGTGGTCCCATAAACTTGCCTTGCCTTACGTGCAATGTTACATATTCCTCATATTCATGATGTTTTTACTGATTGGGTTTCTCCCTCTGGCCCAGGACTGTCCTGAAAAAGAGACATTTATGAGGTCTTTATGGATGGTTTTGTTTATCAAAGCTGTTTCCAGAATAAGAGACTTCTTCACCATTAGATTGTTTGAATAAAGGCTTTTATTTAGGAGAATCTGCTTTTAATGATTCAGCATAAACAGATGTTTTTATAAGCGTTATATAGTTATTAATGTTATGGCTGTAAACGAAGGCCCGGGTGTGAACTACACGGTGTGCCAGCGAGTGTTAATAACCATTTTAAATGTTATTCCTGTGAATCTTACTTCTGTATTTAATGCGTCCGTGTGTGCATCCTTTTAACTGAGCTGCTGATTGCAGAGTTTCTGTTCTTGAAATGAAACCTAATTACACTCCAGCTCCTGCACACCATACACTCAGCACTTTTTGGGTAGTGTGTTGGAAATGAGTAAACCCCTGATGTTCTATTTTTTTCCTCTTAAAACTCTTTATGTGAAGCAATCATTGGTCTGTTTTTAAACCCAGTGATCAGAGCTCCTTCTGAAGAAGGAAACCTGGTGGATGGTTACCGGATCAACAAACAGATTTCTGGTTCTACCATGACTCGTAGACAATGGGCTCTAATTTTAGCTCCTCTCCTGTGTTCGTCGGAGGCTATTGGATCATAAACTAGGTTGTCTATGCTGTGAAACAACCCAAAAGCACACGACCGTAACAAGACCGTAGAAGTTTATTTGAGTCAATAGTCCAAAGCAAAGACAAGTTTATGAGCGCTGTGACGGCTCTCCCTCTGCTTTCCTCTGATCTCCTTCTTGTAAATGTGATTGAATATATTTAGAGAAGGGTCTCCTTTGAGAGGCCGGCCTCTCCACAGGGGACCGGGTGTATTTGCAGAAGCAATCTGTCTTTTAGAAGACTTTTCTCTGGAGTGTCTTCAGTCGTGTTTTTGCTGTGATTCACTGAGAGATGCAGAGCCGTGTCTACCCGATGTCCCAGTGGTTCGGTCTTTTCTCTCAGAGTGTTTACCTCGTAGTGTTTTGATCATCAAAGTATAACCATGTCTGTGTTTATGTTGAGATTTTCTGGTTCATAAAAAGGTCTGTAGGAAAGTTGTGGGCCTGCTGTGATGTAATATTTTACATCTTAAACATAAAGATAATTGTTAATTCCGTTCCATTCCGTCATCTTCCGCTCATCTGGGGCCGGGTCGCGAAACAAAAGCTTCAGACGGGAAGCCCAGGCTTCTCTCACCCCAGCTGCATCCTCCAGCTCACCTGTAAAGATCCCAAGTCGTTCTCTAACATAGTCTCTCCAGCAGGTCTGGGGTCTGCCTCTTGGCCTCCCAGTGGAACGTGCCCGAAACACCTCACCAGTGGGGCGCTCGGGAGCATCCTGACCAGATGCCCAAACCACCCCATCTGGCTCCTCTCGGCCTAGAGGAGGAGTGGCTCAACACCGCTGAGTGAGAGCCCAGCCACCCTGCGGAGGAAGCTCATTTCGGCTACCTGTATCCACGATCTCATTCTTTTGATCACCACCAAAAGCCGGTTAACATGGGTGAGGTAAGGAACCTGGTTAGCATGGTGAGGGTAGGAACGTAGATCCTGGTTACCATGGTGAGGGTAGGAACGTAGATCCTGGTTGCCATGGTGAGGGTAGGAACGTAGATCCTGGTTACCATGGTGGGGGTAGGAATGTAGATCCTGGTTACCATGGTGAGGGTAGGAACTTAGATCCTGTTTACCATGGTGAGGGTAGGAACATAGATCCTGGTTACCATGGTGAGGGTAGGAACGTAGATCCTGGTTACCATGGTGAAGGTAGGAACATAGATCCTGGTTACCATGGTGAGTGTAGGAATGTGGATCCTGGTTACCATGGTGAGGGTAAGAACGTAGATCCTGGTTACCATGGTGAGGGTAAGAACGTAGATCCTGGTTACCATGGTGAGGATAGGAACGTAGATCCTGGTTACCATGGTGAGGGTAGGAACGTAGATCCTGGTTACCATGGTGAGTGTAGGAACGTAGATCCTGGTTACCACGGTGAGGGTAGTAACGTAGATCCTGGTTACCATGGTGAGGGTAAGAACGTAGATCCTGGTTACCATGGTGAGGGTAAGAACGTAGATCCTGGTTACCATGGTGAGGGTAAGAACGTAGATCCTGGTTACCATGGTGAGGGTAAGAACGTAGATCCTGGTTACCATGGTGAGGATAGGAACGTAGATCCTGGTTACCATGGTGAGGGTAGGAACATAGATCCTGGTTACTGTGGTGAGGGTGGGAATGTATATCCCGGTTACCATGGTGAGGATAGGAACGTAGATCCTGGTTACCATGGTGAGGGTAAGAACGTAGATCCTGGTTACCATGGTGAGGGTAGGAACGTAGATCCTGGTTACCATGGTGAGTGGAGGAACGTAGATCCTGGTTACCATGGTGAGGGTAGGAACGTAGATCCTGGTTACCATGGTGAGGGTAGGAACGTAGATCCTGGTTACCATGGTGAGGGTAGGAACGTAGATCCTGGTTACCATGGTGAGTGTAGGAACGTAGATCCTGGTTACCATGGTGAGGGTAGTAACGTAGATCCTGGTTACCACGGTCAGGGTAGGATCATAGATCCTGGTTACCATGGTGAGGGTAGGAACGTAGATCCCACCCTCTCTATGGGATGTCGATTTCTTCTGCCATTTCTATCTTCTGCCAAAGATCTATGGAATTCTTAGTAAAGGAGGCCCCTGAACTTTAAGTGCATCGTTTGGCTTCAGAAATGCAGTAGTCTATCTTGGGCAAAAGGCAGGGTACACCCTGCTCAGAAACTCAGGGAACTAAAGTTTTCTTTCAGACAGATGGATTTAAAATCTTTTCCACCATAAGACTTGTTTTTACGCGGCGCTCTCTGCTCTAACATTCCTCTGCCATACTGTAATTCCCCATAAAAGCGTTTCTAATTATTTGGATGCTCAAACATGGCCGACCACCCACCAGCGGGCTAAGAAGGGCTCCTCTTTAGAAGCTGCAGACTAACAGGAAAGGCTTCAGGCATCTCCTGCATAAGAGCAACATCTCTTTCAGAGAGGATTTTTCAGAACAGATAAATGTGTTTGTGTTATTTTTCCCGTCACCCCCTCCACAGCTCCGGCTCTGGCCATCACTCAGCTCTGCCTTGCGCCGTGGACGTGACGGAGGAGTCGTCATGGCAGCTCAGCCGAGGTGCTGATGCTGAGCCGGGGTGACAGGGCGACAAACAGCCAGTCATATTTTGCGCCGTCCTTTCACTTCTCTGTCAGACAGACTGCTGACAGAGGAGGAAAGTACACGCAGGCCATTTGCACCCGCTCACAAACACACCACCAACTACAGCAACCAATTACTGACAATGTCTGAAATTGTGATTTTTTTTTGTCAGATATCAGTTTAATATTTAAAATGTAGTTGAATACAGTTACAATGTAAAATCAAGGCTATAAAAGCCGGCTTAAAACCCTCTTGTTTATCAGGCTCAGAGCCACGCAGCCTTACAGGAAGCTATGGAACGCTCATGCAGATGATTTTCTTCTTTTTTAGCATCTTTAATTGCTTCTCTGGAGGACTGAACCCAATCAAAAAGACCTGAAACTTTGTGTTTGCTTCCCAAATTTAACAGTTTAAAAGTCTAAAGTAAAAATGGGAGGACGTCTATGTGTCGAGCTGCCTTTGACAAAACTGCAAAGAGAATTTTGAAAATTTTGGTGAACTTGTTGAACTCATTGAGATGGTCAAAAAATCCCATTTGTGCATAAATCAAACAGGAAGTCGGCCATTTTGGATCAAAGTTGTGATTTTTAGTGTTTTAAAGACGTCAAAATTTAACTTTCACAAAATAAAGAGTTTAGCAGCTGGTTCTAAATTTATTATTATTTTTTTTTATATACTCTATTGATCCCTCACCGGGGAGATTTTTGTGCAGCATTACACCGCAGCAGGCTGCCACCTATGATGGCACCAATGGTGGGAGAAACAGGGGTTTAGGTGTCTTCCGCAAGGACCCTAGACGTGAACTCAGTGGAAATCAAACCCACAAACTTCCGGTTGACTTCCGGTGAACTTCCAATCCACCAGCGAACGCTCTACCACTGAGCCAGAATGATTTATTTTTACATTTAATTATTATCAACAATTAAATGGAATAGGGTGAGAACGTCCAAGAAACGTGAGGGAAACAGAAACTGAGAAGAGAAAAAAATGGAGTCTCTATTCCCTACGTGTCAGGACTGTCCGAGAAGTTACAGAGAATCTTCAGACAACATGACATCCCGGTTTTCTTTAAACCGGTCAACACATTACAGCAGAAACTAGTACATCCTAAAGACAAGATGCCCACAGAAAAACAGAGCAATGTAGTTTATTCGATCCGGTACAGTGAAGGGAGCTGCAAAGAAAACTACATTGGAGAAACGAAACAGCCACTCCACAAAAGACTTTACCAACACAGAAGAGAAGCCTCAAGTGGTCCACAGTCTGCTGTACATCTGCATCTTAAATCCACCAAACACACTTTTGAGGACAGTGAGGTGAAGATTCTAAGTAGAGAGAAAGGTTGGTTTGAAAGAGGGGTGAAAGAAGCCATCTTTTTGATGAAAGAGAATCCCTCTCTGAATCGGAGTGGAGGCATTAGATACATTCTGCCCGGGATTTACAGCAGCCTTTTGAAGCCATGGACTAACGATGACACCTCGTGATCCAGTTTCACGCCTCTCGTTAGCAGGAATGTCTATTCACTGGGCTTTTAGCATTTTATAATAGGGTCGTTTACTGGTCTGTGGTTACAATAGGAGCCATTCACGGCCATCATAGGTAACACAGGCTCATTGGTTTAGCCCTGCCTTACTATTTTTTTACCTTTTTCTCAGGTTAGTATAAATAGATCCAGTTTTCAGTCCATTTCATTCAGATTGAAAATGATTTCTGGATGGAAGTCGAAACGTCTCGATCAAGAATTAAACTGTCCAGAAGACTTTTTTGAAACTTTTTCTACAATGGATCACTCCTGGATGAATGAGGGACTACACGGATTTATTATCAACACTTTACAAATAACTTGGCATCGATTTGTTTTAAATCCAAAATGGCTCCTAAACAAAGATTTTCCAGCATGTTTCGGCTCCTAATTTTTTTTTGTTATCGAGCAGATCTGATGCTGTTTTTCAAACTTTTACGGTTTTAAACCGTAAATGTTTTTAGAAACAGGAAATGCTTCCTGTCACCCGTCCAATTACGAGCCTTCATATCAATTATCGTTTTAATTTTGATAAATTTGCATCCTTAACGTTCACCCACATGTTTTAACCCCGGAACGTGAGGCTGGGGTTCTGTCACAGCTTCAGGTGGGGATTAGATTCCATGCGTGACTGGCTTCAGTCTTTCTGGGTAACTAAAAACAGCTGTGAGGAGTTCAGGGTTTACCCCGCCTAAAATAAACGGATCATCTGTAGAGCTGGTTCTTCCCTCACTCAGAGGACGGGATGATTCGGGATTACCACAGATCACCCTCACAGAGTAAAACTTGGGGTATCTCCAAGTCGCCTGCAGAGCGTTCCATGTTAGAACCACTGTGGATTATTCTGGTCTGTAGGTGTCTGATCAGATTTTGTGCAGCAGCATCGCTTGTGATCCTCCCGTAGGAAGGATTTAAAACCTCCAACACGTCTTACAGACACAGAATGAAAGAACCAATGAATACAAATGTTTACATTCAGTTTGGTTAAAGAAGAAATGCTTTTTTTCCAAAAAAAATGGTCCAAAATTATTAAAAAATATCTCTGAAAAATCAATCAAAAAGATTTCAGGTCTTCAGTTTGTGATAATAATAAAAATTACACAGTGAGTCACCTTCCTATCTGTCTATCCCTCACAGGGTTGCGGGGGGCCAGAGCCCATCCCGGCTGAATGGCAGGGTACACCCCGAACAGGTCGCCAGTCTGTCGGGGCCACACACATCCAACCATCCACACACACTCATTCCTAGGGGCCAATCAACCTAGCATGCATGTCTTTGGAGGGTGGGAGGAAACCGGAGTACCTGGAGGAGACCCACGCAGACACGGGGAGAACATGCAAACTCCACACAGAAAGGACAGTGTTCCGAGCCTCGTCCCCACCCGGGACTTGAACCCACTACCTTCTTGCTGTGAGGCCACTGTGCTACCCACTACGCCCAAAATTACACAAAATTTTCCCAAAAAGTGCTTTATAAACAATATGAAACCCAGACGCAGATCCTGGACCTGCTGGAAGGACTTAGTCCCACAGCTGACAGAGAACACCTGAGGATCCTTCTGGGTGAGCTGGAGGATGCAGCCGGGGTGAGAGAAGCCTGGGTTTCCTGTCGTAGGCTGGAGCCCCCGCGACCTGGCTCTGGATAAGCAGAAGATGACAAAATGGAACAAAACAAAAAAACATTAAGACAGTGAAAACTTATCAGTAAAAATTCTAATAATTAAAAAGATTAGGACGGGATGGAGATCAAGTTGTGTTTTGAGATTTGTCACAGGTGTGATTTCTGAAGTTTACATTGTGCAGTGGAGAAGCATGGCTCAGTGGGAAGGGTGATCGTCCTCTAACTGAAAGGTCGCCGGTTCAATCCCCTGGCCAGAGTTCATGCTGAGGTGTCCTTGATCAAGACACTGAACCCCCAACATCTCCTGATGGTGGTTTCCAGCTTCCAAGTCAGCTTCCGTCATTAGGTATGGATGTGGACGACAAAGTAAAGTAACAGCACACCGTAGCAGGCTGTCACGACGGCGCAAATGATGGGAGAAATGGGGGTTAGGTGTCTTTAACAAGAACCCTAGACTTGCTCTCAGTGGGATGTGAACCCGCGAACTTCCGGTTGACTTCCGGTTCGCGGGCTCTTCAGAGGAGTTACGGTGGTGAGCAAAACATGGTCTCTTTTAAAAACCGCTTTTTAGAGATAAAACTTTGGTTTTGGCTCATTTAAATGTTTATTTGCCCTCTTAGCGCCAATGTGTAACCCGGGTTCCAGCACACGGATGTGTTATGAGCACCTTTAAATGTTTATAGAATCTATTTTTTTTAATAAAAAAACACTGTAATTTATCGGTTCTGACTGGAAGAGAAAAACGGGTGAAACAGTCGTGCTTGAATCTTGGACGCCTGCCGTTTGGAAACCTTCTGACCTCCATGAATCCTCCAGGGCTTCTGGTAGATCCAACAGCTTCTGAAAAGATACGTTTCTCCCTCCTGAACGTGGGCTGGAACTGCATAATTTAAGCAACTCCTGGTCTTCTTTTAACTGATCTTTGACCTGTGCTGGCAAAAATACACATTTTTCTCTCCAACATTTGAAAAAGCCTAGTTTTAATAAGGCGGAAGTTTCCTGACGAGAGAGGGATGAAATATAGTCATCCATTAGGACCAAATGGATGTTGTCCATCTTAGCTCGTGTCCCCGGCACCGTGGAGCCCCATAAATCACCTCGTAGACCTGTACAATGTCAGAAGAGCTCAGCTGTTTGGACTGGCTGGCTCTTTGTTTCTGTCAAAGGGGAGTATGGATGGAAACGGTGGGTCAGGAAAAATGAAACTTTACCAGCTGGATCTGCTCAACGTGAAGCTTAAAGTGGGTTAAAAGTCACACCATTCATTCCCTCCATACCAGGTACTGGTAAGCTACTCTTGTAGCCACAGCTGACCTAGGACAGACTGACAGAAGCAAGGCTGCCTTCTGACCATCACCAACCAATCACACGCCATCCAGACTAGGCAACCTGGGTGAAGTGTCTTGCCCAGGGACACAACGGCAATTGTAAACTCAATGATCGTCCAACTGTGGCACCTGAGGTTCCAACAGTCTACCGTCCAAGTACAGCCCAGGCCCAGCATGCTTAGCTTCTGAGGTCTGACGGGATCAGGCATTGACAGGTTGGTATGGCCACAGCAAGACGTCTTTGCCCGCCCCTTTATATCACACACTATTTATAATAAATACTGACTTCTGGTTGCACAACCCTGACGATGCCCCGCAACAGAGCGACCAATTCAGGGTGTACTATCCCAGCTGATTCTCGTCTTGAATCAGCCAGATAGGCTCCACCATCTTCCGCGACCTCGATTCAGAAGATGAATGAATGAACCCTAAATACCCAATCAGCTAATCTATAGAGAGTACAATAAAAAATAATAAAAACAACACTAGAATTATTTTTCTTAAACAGAAGAGTAGTTTCATTGTCAGTCAGTCAGTCACATTCTTATCCATGTATCCTTTACAGGGGGTGCTGGAGCCTATTCCAGCTGATTCAAGGCGAGGGCAGGTTACACCCCGAACAAGTCACCAGTCTGTCGCGGGGACACACACATATAACCATCCACACACACACGCTCATTCTTAGGGGCAATTTGGCACTGGCCAATCAACCCATGCATGTTTTTGGAGGGGAGGAGGAAACCGGAGTACCCGGAGAAAACCCACGCAGACACGTGTAGAACATGCAAACTCCACACAGAAAGGATAGTGTTCCAAGCCTCGTCCCCACCCAGGACTCGAACCCACAACCTTCTTGTTGTGAGGCCACTGTGCTACCCACTCCGCCACTGTACCACCATTAGTTTTAATGGTAATTTTTTATTGCTTCTTTTAGGGTTAGAGATTTGATGTGGTTGCCGTGGTAACCAAATCAATTACAAGGGGGCGGGGTCTCGTAAAAACGCAGAATGGCGTCGCTATAGTAACGAGAAAACAATGACAAAAGTACATCTTGGTTTTTAATGACATATTTTCTGATTGGACGTTTCTGTTTATGAGGCTCTCTGAGATTACTAAAGCCTCCGTCCCCACGCTGTGGCGTTACATGAGGATGGAAGCTGTGACACTAACGTGGGGTGAAGTTTGGTGCTGGCACAACCTGGAGCAAGGCAACATGGGGGCGGGGGGTTACACCCAGCAACCATGAAGCAAGGCCCACACACTGCATCGCTCATGGGCTTTCTGCCGGCTGGCCATCAGTGGGATGCAATGGTAGGGTTGGGGTCTCTCTCTTCTACACGACACATCGGCGGGGTATGTTGGGCACCTCGAGCTCATGCCTTCACACCACGTTAGCCACAGCAGGCGTGACAGGAGTCTCTTTAATTCATCAACCTTCATTTGGGATGTTGTTTGTTTGCTTTCCGGCTGGTTAGCGAGTCCTTTTGGCCACCCACGCTTACGCCTCTCCTTCTAGATGAAGAGGGATTATTAGATTACCTCAGACAGTGTTTCAGCATCCCGTAAGCAGCAGGAGAGAAACGCTCTTTCAAATTTACGCTGATTTAACGGCTGTGTTTCAGGAAGGGAGATCAATACCTGGCTCCACCTTCAGGCTCTTCTTCTACAGGAGATCTATAAATTGAGTAGATGATGGGTGTTTCTAAAGCCACCAACTGCTGCTGAACGCCATCAAGAGAGAGCGTGAAAGGTCAGAACGTCCGAGTCCTGACGGAGATTAATTGAGGCGGTGTGACGTCGCGGCCTCACGGAAGCGACCTCCATCTGTGTCCTTAAACAACCTCTTAATGATTTGATTGCAGGTCGTTTTAAAACTTTTTGTTTTAGTTACCTGCTGTCTGATCCGTCAGACTGTTTCTTGATCTCCGTGGAAACAGTCTGACCTCGTACCATGGGGGTCAGACAAAGGGGTATCCGCTCTGTGGGAGCAGGTACGTGTTTGTTTACCTGGCTGTCTGTCCGGAACTCGATGTGGTGTATGTGATGCACTAACGGGACGAGCTGAAAAGTTCATCTTTTCCAAAATCCCGTCTGCAGAAGGACAACCACATGTTTCTCTCCATTCTGTCGTCTTGCTCTTCGACGGGGCCAAGTCGCGGGGGCAACAGCCTCAAACGGGAAGCCCAGGTTTCTCTCACCCCGGCTGCATCCTCCGGCTCACCCTGAAGCATCCCGAGTCATTCCCCAGCCAGCTGTGAGACATAGTTTCTCCAGCGGGTCTGGGGTCTGCCTCTTAGTCTCCTTTCGGTGGGACGTGCCCGAAACACCTCACCAGCAAGGTGCTCGGGGGGCATCCTGACCAGATGCCCTGACCACCCCATCTGACTCCTCTCGACCTGGAGGAGGAGTGGCTCGACACCGAGCTCCTCCCGGATGGCAGAGCTCCTCACCCGATCTCTGATTGAGAGCCCAGCCACCCTGCAGATGAAGCTCATTTCGGCCACTAGTATCCACAATCTCCTTTTTTCGGTCACCACCCACAGCTGGTTACCATGGTGAGGGTAGGAACGTAGATCCTGGTTACCATGGTGAGGGTAGGAACGTAGATCCTGGTTACCATGGTGAGGCTAACCACCACGGTAACCGTTCCATCATCTTCCGCTTATCGGGGGCTGGGTGGCGGCGGCAACAGCCTCAAACAGGAAGCCCAGGCTCCTCTCACCCAAGCTGGATCCTCCACCTGTAAGACTTAGTCTCTCCAGCAGGTCCGGGATCTGCCTCTTGGTCTCCTCCCGGTGGGACGTGCCCGAAACACCTCACCAGCGAGGCGCTCGGGGGGGCATCCTGACCCCATGCCTGAACCAATATTACAGTTTACAGTTTACATAAATAAGCCAAGACGTCAAACCACATGTCACCACCCGGAGTATAAATTTGTGACCTTATCGTTTGTTGGCATAAAACACCCAATTCGTTCATCTATACTTGGTACCAAGTAACTGTGAGTCATTCCTGCAAATGACATGATGTAAATGCAATAATTCTCAAATGATCAAGTGTTGTCTGTCATCACTCATGAACAATGGAAACAATCGGTTTTGTGCAGCCGTTGTGGCATCGGTGACAAGTGGAAGGTGGTCACCATGACGAATCTGTGAGTGACACCCACTGATCTGTCAATGAAATAAACAAGAAATGGTCCAACTTCATAAAGCAATGGAGAGTGTGGGAAAGAGGTGAAGAAGCGTGTGCAGTGAGGCTGGAAAGGATGGAGAAAAGTATCAGGTGTGATGTGTGATAGAAGAGTTTCAGATAAAATGAAAGAAAAAGTGTACAAAACCGTGATGAGAACGGCCATGCTGATTGGTCTAGAGACAGTGTGGTGAGAGCGGCCATGCTGATTGGTCTAGAGACAGTGTGGTGAGAGCGGCCATGCTGATTGGTCTTGAGACAGTGGGGTGAGAGCGGCCATGCTGATTGGTCTAGAGACAGTGGGGTGAGAGCGGCCATGCTGATTGGTCTAGAGACAGTGGGGTGAGAGCGGCCATGCTGATTGGTCTACAGACAGTGGGGTGAGAGCGGCCATGCTGATTGGTCTAGAGACAGTGTGGTGAGAGCAGCCATGCTGATTGGTCTACAGACAGTGTGGTGAGAGCGGCCATACTGATTGGTCTAGAGACAATGTGGTGAGAGCGGCCATGCTGATTGGTCTAGAGACAGTGTGGTGAGAGTGGCCATGCTGATTGGTCTAGAGACAGTGTGGTGAGAGCGGCCATGCTGATTGGTCTAGAGACAGTGTGGTGAGAGCGGCCATGCTGATTGGTCTAGAGACAGTGTGGTGAGAGCGGACATGCTGATTGGTCAAGAGACAGTGTGGTGAGAGCGGCCATGCTGATTGGTCTAGAGACAGTGTGGTGAGAGCGGCCATGCTGATTGGTCTAGAGACAGTGTGGTGAGAGCGGCCATGCTGATTGGTCTTGAGACAGTGGGGTGAGAGCGGCCATGCTGATTGGTCTAGAGACAGTGGGGTGAGAGCGGCCATGCTGATTGGTCTAGAGACAGTGGGGTGAGAGCGGCCATGCTGATTGGTCTACAGACAGTGGGGTGAGAGCGGCCATGCTGATTGGTCTAGAGACAGTGTGGTGAGAGCAGCCATGCTGATTGGTCTACAGACAGTGTGGTGAGAGCGGCCATACTGATTGGTCTAGAGACAATGTGGTGAGAGCGGCCATGCTGATTGGTCTAGAGACAGTGTGGTGAGAGTGGCCATGCTGATTGGTCTAGAGACAGTGTGGTGAGAGCGGCCATGCTGATTGGTCTAGAGACAGTGTGGTGAGAGCGGCCATGCTGATTGGTCTAGAGACAGTGGGGTGAGAGCGGCCATGCTGATTGGTCTACAGACAGTGGGGTGAGAGCGGCCATGCTGATTGGTCTAGAGACAGTGTGGTGAGAGCAGCCATGCTGATTGGTCTAGAGACAGTGTGGTGAGAGTGGCCATGCTGATTGGTCTAGAGACAGTGTGGTGAGAGCGGCCATGCTGATTGGTCTAGAGACAGTGTGGTGAGAGCGGCCATGCTGATTGGTCTAGAGACAGTGTGGTGAGAGCGGACATGCTGATTGGTCAAGAGACAGTGTGGTGAGAGCGGCCATGCTGATTGGTCTAGAGACAGTGTGGTGAGAATGGCCATGCTGATTGGTCTAGAGACAGTGTCACTGATTCAAAGACAGGAAACAGAGATGTTTGTATCAGAGATGAAGATGCTGAGGATCTCTCTGGGAGTGACCAGGATGGACAGGATCAGAGGAACAGCACATGTTAGAGGTTTTAAAGTCAGAGAGGTCAGACTGAGATGGTTTGGACATGTGCAGTGGAGAGAGAGAGAGTACATCAGAAGAAGGATGCTGGATTTGGAACCACCAGGAAAGAGGACTAGAGGAAGACCAAAGAGGAGGTTCATGGATACAGTGAAGGAAGACATGAAGATAGTTGGTGTGACCGAAGAAGATGCAGCAGATAGGGTTAGATGGAAGAAACTGACTTGCTGTGACGCCTCCTTTTAAAGCTGGTGGAACTTCGTTTGTATTATTTTTACATCATAAAGACTTCATTTCTCTTCTAAAAACCACTCGTTCCTTCTTGTGCATGTGTGTGAATGTTTGTCATTTCACACTCTCGGTTTAGGTGTGGGCGTGTGTTTAGGTGAGGCCGGGAGCATCTGTTGCTCTGAGCTGTGTTTACAGTCTTCATCTTCACCAAACTGTTTCTGTGGATGAGTTCTGGATGTGATTCCATCCGTCTGCGATGAATAAATACAAACCGCTAAACATAAACGTCAGAGCCATAAAAACCAAACGCAGCCTACCTGCTGGATGCGGTTGCATGGGAAACATGGCAGGTTACATCATTCTCACAAACATTTCTACCATGCATCGCTCTTCCTGTTTTTAACTTCCATTTCCTCCTAAATGAGCTTTGGAGTGATGCAACCTTCAGGAAGGTGGTCTAGACGTGGTGGCTCTGATGGGAGAAAATGAGGCTTTAAGTCTCTGATAAAGGAATGAAGACTCTTCAGGCCTGTGGGAGGTAAATGATTATAGGCAAAGAGACGTGTGTGAGTCATCTTGTTCTCCTTTATCCCTCCATTCCTTCGCTGGTGTAATGAGAAGACGCGTTTGCCCGGAGACTGCTATGAACACCTGCACCCTCATACGGCTGATTCTTCCTGCCTTCATCTCCACGTAGGGATAATTATTGGTGAATAAATTCGGCGGTGATGATGAGGAGCTGCTGAAGAAGCCTCTCGTCCTCTGCGGGAGACAAAAAGATGACAAAAGAATAATAAGACTATAAACTATCCAGATTTATTTCAGGAGAAAACCATTAAATTTAGAACAAACATTCTGTGTGAGGATTTACTATAAAGACACGGAGTCTTTCGGCTCCCCCGTGGGGCTTAAAGCCGGCAGGTAAACAACGGATAACGCTGTTCTTTTTTATCGACATTTAAATGTAGATAAATGTAAGAAAAGAAGGTGATATTTAAAGAAGGTTTAAAAAGAAGAGCCGTTATATTTTAATCCATGACGCGAGGGGAATCCCGGTGAAAATAAGACTTTCCAAACATGATGAGGGCACTTTTTTTACAGGGTAAAAAATGTTAAATCTCTCTGACAAAAATCAATCAGTCAATTAATAACAAACGTCTCCAGCGAATGAGGGATGGGTACCAATGGGTCCGGCCCCGTGCGTTGAGCCAACCAGATGAACTAAGCTTTTCCAGTGCTGGTGATCTTGGATCAGCTGTTCTGCTTCCATGACGATGATTCCGAGTTGTACGAGCTCGCTCACGTTTACGATGAGCCATCGGGTTTGGGACTTACCTCGTGATTTATTCAGCCTGCAACCCTGGGATTGAATTGAAGGATGGCTCTCATAGGATGGCCGGTAGGCAGGTGGAAGACGAGGCTGACCCAGGGAGTGCGTAGTTCTGGAGCCAGGCAAGATTCCCTGGGTTGGCATGTATGGGCTCTGAGCACCTGGTTAGAAACCTGCTGGGGCCACTTGATGAGAGCCTAGTAACAATAAAGACAAAGTCATTTGAAGTTCTCTGGAAGTCTGCAGGGAAGGTCTAGTCTGTTTTCCAGAGTTGATTCACTCTGATCCCAGTACACAACCCTGAGGAACTCCATGGGACTCTGGTTCCAGACTAGAACCGAAATCTTAAAGGGCCAGAAGAAGCATTAATGCTGTTTAGATGACACAGGCACCATCCACACGTAGCCGGGTATTTTTGAAAACGCATATCTGCTGTCCTCGGTTTTGGGAAAACACTCCATTTTCAAAATATCCGCGTCCACACAAAATCGTATAAATACGCTTCTAAGGACGGTTATGAGCATGCCCGACCACTAGTGGGCAGTATTGATGTAAATTTAAGTTCTTAGCTATCCAATCAGAGCACCTCTGTTGTCATTTCCGCAAAACCTGAAACATGGCGCCAAGCATCTCGTTTGTGTGGACCGACAAGGAGGTGGAATAACTTTTAAAAGTTGTCATCGACTATAAAGTTAAAAAAACACAGAAAAATATAGACGATCCAAACAAGGACGCACACGAATGACGCATGTTCATTACATGTCGAAGGTGGTGACGCATAAAAACGCAAATCTCTGTTTTTGCACGTCCACACGCAAACGGAAAAACGAGTTTTCCAAAATCTCCACTTTGGCTGGAGTTTTCCAAAAGGTTTTCAAAAATGCCCGGCTACGTGTGGACGGGGCCAAAGTTTCTCGGGAAGCTGCTGAATATTTATGAGCAAAAATTTTGTTGCGGATTTGATTTTTTCTTTCGGGGACTCTTGTTAGAAGTTAATAAGCAGCCAGCGTCACTCCAGTTAGTAACATGTTCAAACGGTCTGGTTTTCTTTGACAGAAACCAGGTTGTGTTTTTCACGTCAGACTTTCTCACCTCTTTCTTCACATCAGTCCTTCCTCTGACTGCTTCCTCCTCTTCCTGCACCACAGCCACACTCTGCTGGTGTGACGACCGCTACGGAAGTCTAACCATGGTGAACACAGTCACGTTTTCTCCTTTTGTTCTTTAGGATCCTTCTTTTTGTTAAACTGGAAATAAAAACAAAAAGTACTACTAATGTAAAGACCAGTCCATCTCAGAATTTATCTCTTGATTGAATTGTTGTGTCTGATTTATTTTGCGTAAAATTGGACCTAACCGAGTGATGCCAATTGGTGCTGATGGATTTTATTAAACTACGATTAGCTATGAGACTTTTAAATATTCAACGTACTCTAAAACGTGATGTCGCTATCCGTCCATCCAAATGCACTAGGTTACCTTTTAAGGGTGAAGGTCGAGCCCATTAAATTCTGAGTGTGTAAAGCTGGGCTTATACTGTGCGTGTTATGAAGAGAGGAGGATCCAAGTGCAGGTATACAACAGTTTATTGAATAAGTAACAAAAGGTGTCCACAGAGAAGGGGTGGTGGCTTCAGGTGGTGCTCGATGGCCAGGAGGAAGGGCTGAAGATTCCTGTGGGGAGAATGAAGATGTAAGTCTGAGATGTCTAATAAGCTCAGCTTAAGGTGGTCAGTTTACCCCAAGAGTAGTTGAAGAACTGACGAAGACTGTGGGTGAGACCAGGTCTTCTATTGCCAACGTCAAGTACGCGCAGGTGGGATTACTACGAACGCCACCTGGCGGACCACCAGGCCTGTGTGGGAAGCGGCGGTGAAAGTCCCGGACTAACCCAGGGTCCAGGATCGCCGAACGCGGCACCTAGCACCGCTCCTCTGGGCCATAAACCTCCCAGTCTACGAGGTACTGCAGACCCCGACCCCGGCGACGAACATCCAAGAGACGGTTGACCATGTACGCATCCGAGCCATCGACAAGGCGAGGAGGCGGAGGGGAAGCAGAGGGGGGCTGGAGAGGACTGGTGGACACCGGTTTAATCTGCAAGAGGTGGAAAACAGGATGTACCTTCATGGAAGAGGGCAGGGCCCGATCCTTCCGTTAGTAACCATCCAGCACCTGTGAATATTAGAGAGGGCGAAAAAAGAAAGAAGAGAGCCAGGACCTGAAAGGCCTCACATCAGAGTGCGGCTTTTGGCTTAAATTTAACCCAAATTCAGGTTGTACGACAATTTTAATACTGGGCTGAATTTCGGCTTAACGGTGTGTCTTGGTGTCTCAGTGCACAGGGAGTTACAAGTTGTTTGTTGTTCCTGACTAGTGATTGGCCGGTTAAGGAGTTATTAGTTCTGATGTCACGACGTTTTCGTTTTGCACATAAACCCAAAAATAACTGTAAACATGGCAACTGGCACCTGAAGGCAAAACTCTTAGAGCAAGCTCTGTTTACTTTTGCTGGTGTAGTGTAAGTGGTTCACTTGCAGCAGACTATCGGATCGTACTGTGAGCGATCATAAATTGTGAGGCTCGAATTGTATCGTGGATTGAGTGTGGACGGGGTTTGTTTTAAAATGTTCTAAAATCTCACCATGTTTATGCAGTCTAAGGCTCCGATCACACAGCCGAAACTTTGCCGGAGTGTTCCTCACCGCTTGTAACCATTAATCACCGTTTAACAAAAGTTGGTTTCCGTTAAAGCAACGCCACAAATGTTCGGGCACCTTTGATGCTTCTCGTACCCCTCTTAAAGTTTTGAGTAGCACAAAATATTGAGAGGTGAGTAGCGGCCAATCAACGCTCAGGTAACCAGAGCCAAGAGATACTGATAAGTTGGGCACCGCTAGATGCAAGTTTGTAGACGCCTGGTTACGCCAACGCAGACATTTTGAACAACAGACCACCGCTGGTTCGCCAATGTTGCTCTGGGAAAGAAGAAATATCGCAGAAACGAGGGTGGAATGGTTGTAAGCATTTTATGAGTGGGCGTGAGTGAGCGGCGCTCCTGGAACGGTTTCGGGCATTGAAGCAGCAATCCATGAACTTTGGTTTGGCATTGTGAATGCCCGCTACTGTTGAACCAATGACAAACCAACGCTGGCTTGAGCGGTGCACCGCCCACTAACGCCCATGTTTTTGATTTTTTTTTTTGACCAGCGTTGTCAAAACTAGGCCACCCCCACCCACCGTTCAAGAAACTCTTCAGCAGCGTTAGGACCATGTGCCCGGGTGAGGGAAAATCAGCATACAGCAGCTAAACCAGCACACTATGCCCTCTGCTCCAGTCTTTTCTCTGCCCGTTTAACCCCTTCAGTTAGATTTATTAAGTTACTAAGTTAATAAACTTTAATGAGAGAAACTATTTTCCTCTTCCTTTTACTCTCACGTGCTTAATTTGACCTTTTAATCAAGTAAATTAGGGATTTTAAATGATTTCGCACATTTGCGACACAAACAACTTTAAAGGCATTTGCTTCCATAATTTTGCTAAATAACAAACACTTCACATGAAAAAAAAACATGCAGGACAACAAAACCAGGAAATGAGTGGTTTTTATTTCAGCTAAGGCAGGTATGGGCAAACGACGTTTTAATTCGGCCCGTGGAAATTAAAAAATTTAATAAATAAACCTCATTAATGTTTTATTTTCCTGCAATTCTGATGTTTTCTCACTAGATGGCGAACTGTAGATATATTGGCTTTGTTGAAAAAACAACAACACTGCTCTCAATGAAAATGTGTGTGCTGATAGGGAAAGCCATCGGGTCCAATACACGCACGTCAACAAGCCCGTTAGATTTCAGAGCTATTTTAAACCTAGCGCGCTAGATGCACGTTTTTTAAGCGCAGGTACGCTTTATTTAAAATTTAACGTGCTTGATGTACAAAGTAACATCTAGCGCGCTTGTATACGTGCATGTAGTGGCCCCGATGCCTTTCCATTCCCAGCTTCATAACTTCCTGTAGCTGGTTCTGATTTTAGAGATCAAGACTCAAAATCCAAACCTAAAGAACAGTGATCCAGAAGCAGCTCCTCTAAACACCAGGAGACTGATCTGCTCTCCCTCCCCACTCTGAGGGGACCAGGAGGAGGCGTGGCTTAAAGAGGCAGGGCGTGTATGACTTCTGCGCATTTTAAAACCCAAACATGATTCATGTTAATCTAAAAGCTATTTACACGTTATATGTTCGCAAATCTAACGCGCCCACAGACTGCTTCCTGCAACTTGTTTCGTCCTCGCATTTTCTTGTAATATTTTTATTCATTTTCATTGGAAATTAAAGCCCATGTTTTCTCCAAACCGCAAGATGTGTATTTTTTCTCCAATGAGGTGAGATTACCAAAGCATGCCATCCATCTGCTCCTGTTCCACCCCTTTGTCAAATTTTAGAACTTAATGTGGCCCGCGAACCAAACAGTTTGCCCACCCCTTAGCTAAGGTCACATTAAACGACTGAACAGATCACATTATTAAATAAAATAAATGAATTATTCTATTCATTCCTCACCGGGGAAATTTGTGTGTTGCACTCCTTACACCGCAGCAGGCTGCCCTTCAAGGGCACCAATGGTGGGAGAAGCAGGGTTAGGTGTCTTCTCCAAGGACCCTAGACGTGCTCTCTGTGGGACGCAAACCCGCGACCTTCTCGTCTGCGCGCGAACGCTCTAACCACTGAGTCGCCGTCTCCTCCCATTTATCGCTTACTAGACAATAAGCGATAAATTATTTCCATTATTTTCCATAATTTCTATTATTTATCGCTTATAAAACAGACAAATGACAGAAATCAGATTATCATATACAGATGAAATGCTTTACGACAGGATTTTAATTACAATTTGAATTCTAATAAAAATCTAACTGTAAATTTTAAATTTTGTATAAATAATTTTGCAGGTTTTGACAGATTTTCACTGCCATTAAATACTTTTATTATAAGAATACTGACAATTTTAAAACTTTACTCATAAAAATTAAATCTTTAGAAAATTGCTGATTAATCGGAAATCAGCTCTTTTTTTTTTTTGGATTCTTCATATCGGCTTCAGCCTGGTTATTAAACTACAATATTTTGTTGGACTCTGGTGGGATTCATCTTGTTTGGGATTGAAAACGAACAGTAGCTCTCTGCCAACAGCAGGGTCCTCTGATAATTCTAATCATGTGTGAATCCTCATGTCCGGGACTCACCATAATTACCAGTCTGTTCACATCCGTAATAAAAACCAAATTACCAGCAAGGCGTCTCAAAATTCTTAGTAAAAACTTCACTAAGCCTTTCTAGAAATGCCTTTACCAGCCCCTCCAAACAAGCAGCTTTCCCCACCTCAGCAGTCACACTGGAAGGTAACCGCATGGTTTTCAGATTAGAAATAAAGCAGGCTTAAAGGAGGAATGTACGGATCAGTGATGGTGCTCTGAGGAGTGATTAAGAGGATCACAGGTGGTGGGAGGGTTACTTTCTCCCCCTCACTCCCCCATCCTTACTCCTGCCTCTCACATACTACACACACTTGAAAACACTCGACAACACGGAGACCTGATGGTCATTACTGCTGTGTAGTGCTGCGTGGAGCTCAAAGCTCCTTCCTTCCTCGTGAAGTGCTCGTGACTCTTTAGTCTTTAGATTTTCCCAGAAGAAAAACTTCTCACTCACAAGGCGTTAAAATAAAGTCTCAGAATGGAACGCAAAGTCTACACAGGACGTTACAGAGTTTAAAATGGCTTGTTTTTGTAGGAAACTTGAGTTAAATTTGCCAACATTTCAGATTATCTGTAGTAACGTAAGCCAAAGGGTTTCTGATAAGATTCTGTGACTGTTCACATTGTGCTCTGTCTTCACCACCAGCATGTGACCAGTTCTACTCAAACCCATAAAAAGAAACATGAGTTTTTTTAAATTATTATCCAAATTATTATCCAAATCCGAGACCATGGTCCTCGCCCGGAAAAGGGTGGAATGCCCCCTGCGGGTCGGGACAGGGTCCTCCCCCAAGTGGAGGAGTTTAAGTATCTCTGGGTCTTGTTCACGAGTGGGGGAAGGATGAAGCGGGAGATCGACAGGCGGATCGGTGCGGCATCAGCAATAACTAGGACGCTGCATCGGTCCATCGTGGTAAAGAGAGAGCTGAGCCGAAAAGCAAAGCTCTCTATTTACAAGTCGATCTACGTTCCTACCCTCACCATGGTAACCAGGATCTACGTTCCTACCCTCACCATGGTAACCAGGATCTACGTTCCTACCCTCACCATGGTAACCAGGATCTACGTTCCTACCCTCACCATGGTAACCAGGATCTACGTTCCTACCCTCACCATGGTAACCAGGATCTACGTTCCTACCCTCACCTATGGTAACCAGCTGTGGGTGGTGACTGAAAGAATGAGATCGCGGGACAAGCGGCCGAAATGAGATTCCTCTGCAGGGTGGCTGGGCTCTCACTCAGAGATCGGGTGAGGAGCTCTGCCATCCGGGAGGAGCTCGGTGTCGAGCCACTCCTGCTCCAGGTTGAGAGGGTGGTTCGGGCATCTGGTCCGGATGCCCCCGAGCGCCTCGCGGGCGAGGTGTTTCGGGCACGTCCCACCGGGAGGAGACCAAGGGGCAGACCTCAGACCTGCTGGAGAGACCATGTCTCACAGCTGGTCGGGGAACGACTCAGGATCCTTCCGGGTGAGCTGGAGGATGCAGCCGGGGTGAGAGAAGCCTAGGCTTCCCGTCTGAGGCTGTTGCCCCCGCGACCCGGCCCTGGATGAGCAGAAGACGATGGAACGGGACGAGCGGATTTGGGTGTAGATAATTTAAGCTTTCAAAAGATTTAAAAACTTTGAACTCTGTTACATTTGAATGTTTGGATCTTGAGTTAATCGGGTACCATTTACCGTAAAGACTTGAGACCTGAGTTCTGTTAATTATCAAAGGCTGCCGCCAAATAAGGACTTTGTGGATTGTAGACTGATCATTACTGGGTTAACATGACGTAGTTTGTCCCAGCCTCAGCGATATAGTACGTAACCAGGACAGGCGGCGTGTTCGCCAGTTAATTTGGATGCAACACGAATGCCATCCATTAGTTTTGATGTGTGAGTGAGTGAGGGTCTGCGTTCGACACAGATTTAAAACAGAGAAATATTCTGAACAAAAACTGAAACTTTTAAATTTCCTTGTTTAACTTCTGGCTCTGTAACAAACAGTGAAATGAGAAGAAAATGAAATCCAACCCCTCTCTGAGGGGGCACAGGTGTGCTGTGAGCAGAGCCCTTCTTTCCTTCTTCATCACCTGGCCCCCGTTTTCCTCTCCTCCGTTGCGTGTGCTTTGAATCCATGCCCCGTACTCCACTCTCACCTAATCTCCGTGCTTTGCTCCAGCACTCATCTCTGGAGCGTCTTCATTACTCTCCATCCTTGCACATGGCTTCATTCTTCATGGCCTGGAAGTTGTTCCAGTCAGTTCCTGCTCAGAATCATCTGCTGCGTGTTTTTTTCCAGCAAGTCGCTTCCGCCAGCGTGCCACATAGAAGCCGCTTCTGGCTGCAGGAAATATCAGCACTCACTGATTTCTAATAAAAAATGTGCAGCCATCCTTCTCACATCTTGTCATGGTGACCATTCCTGCTCTGTTACCTTGGTTTATTACATTCTCCGTACTTCGAAGTGGCACGAATAGTTACAAGTTAAAAACTGGTCAAAGTATTGATTTAACAACAGCAGCCGTGTAGTTTGGGATGTTTGATTATCTGGTTTTAGCCAGACCGTGAGTCAGACCTACTGCCTGCAGTTAGTCTTTCCAGTGGCAGGGCGTCTACCTTTAAAAAGCTCACTCCTGGTTGGCGTGCTCGAAACACCTCGCTAGTGTGGTGCTTGTTTGGCATCCTGATCAGAAGCCCAAACCACCCCAACTGGGTTCTCTCGACCTGGAGCAGGAGCGGCTCGACACCAAGCTCCTCCTGAATGGCAGAACTCCTCACCAATCTCTGGGTGAGAGGCCAGCCACCCTGCAAAGGAAGATCATTTTGGCCGCTTGTATCCGCGATATAATTCTTTCGGTCACCACCCACAGCTGGTTACCATCGTGAGGGTAGGAACGTAGATCCTGGTTACCATGGTGAGGGTAGGAACGTAGATCCTGGTTACCATGGTGAGGGTAGGAACGTAAATCCTAGTTACCATGGTGAGGGTGGGAACGTAGATCCTGGTTACCATGGTGAGGGTAGTAACGTAGATCCTGGTTACCATGGTGAGGGTAGGAACGTAGATCCTAGTTACCATGGTGAGGGTGGGAACGTAGATCCTGGTTACCATGGTGAGGGTAGTAACGTAGATCCTGGTTACCATGGTGAGGGTAGGAATGAAGATCCTGGTTACCATGGTGAGGGTAGGAAAGTAGATCCTGGTTACCATGGTGAGGGTAGGAAAGTAGATCCTGGTTACCATGGTGAGGGTAGGAACGTAGATCCTGGTTACCATGGTGAGGGTAGGAACGTAGATCCTGGTTACCATGGTGAGGGTAGGAACATAGATCGACTTGTAAATCGAGAGCTTTGCTTTTCGGCTCAGCTCTCTCTTTACCACAATGGACCGATGCAGCGTTCTAGTTATTGCTGACGCTGCACCGATCTGCTCTTGATCTCCCGCTTCATGCTTCCCCTACTCACGAACAAGACCCTGAGATACTTAAAGTATTCCACTCGGGGTAGGACCCTGACCTGCAGGGGGCATTCCACTCTTTTCCATCTGGAGGACCATGGTCTCGGATTTGGAAGCACTGATTTCCATCCCGGCTGCTTCACACTTGGCAGTGAGAACTGGAGATCACGATCCGATGAAGCCAACAGGACCACATCATCTACAAAAAGCAGAGATCAGTTTGCACCTAATGTCTTCATTTGGATTTTATGTACTCGTTTTGATTGTGGGATGGCACAGTGCCACGGTGGAAAATGTTTTAGACCGTTTATTAAAAACAAGAACATGCCCGCCATCTTTAGTGTGGGCGTTTTTTTTAAATAAAATCATTGCTTCTTTAAACTTTCAGTCCACAGACGATCCTCTTTAGACAGACTCACCTGTGCCCGAGTGGTCATAAAGCAGGCAGCACACGGGTACAGATGTGCCCACCCTCTGACAGACTGCAGTTAACCTTTAAAGAGTCCCCAGACGGCCGTGTGGTCTGGCCTCTTTCATGTATCTGTATTAGCATGCAGCTTTAGCTTTCCAGTCTTAACGCTCTTCCCTGGCGACCTGGCATGAGAGGGCGGTCTGCTGAACACGGCCCACCTCAGAGCTCACCCCCTGCCCACGGCTGCTGAGGCTCCACAAGCCGGATTCTCTGTTTCCTGGAAGAAAAGATGATATTATTTTAATCTGAATGCCTGTGATTAACATGAGAATATGTTTTCCTCATCCCTGGATTATCAGAGCAGATCTGTGGACGGAATCAAAAAGTCTGGTGGTTTTTATTAAAAAAAAACAAAGAAAAAACATGCACAAATAATAATTTTACAATTTTCTCTCAGTCAGAAACTCATTCTGGTTGAAAGTTTCTGGAAAAGGTTTTATTTTATTCGTCCAACCAAAGAAGAAAAAGAAAAAATAATGTTTTTTCTAAAGTTTTACCCAGAGAGGAAAATAAAACCAGCGCTCTGAAAAACGTGTTTTATCCGTTACGTCGTCTTCCGCTTATCCGGGGCCGGGTCATGGGGGCAACAGCCTCAGACGGGAAGCCCGGGCCTCTCTCACCCCGGCTCCATCCTCCAGCTCACCCAGAAGGATCCCGTGTCGTTCCCCGGCCAGCTGTGAGACATAGTCTCTCCAGCAGGTCCGGGCTCTGCCTCTTGGTCTCCTCCCAGTGGGACGTGCTCAAAACGCCTCACCGGCGAGGCGCTCATGGGGAATCCTGACTAGATGCCCGAACCACTCCATTTGGCTTCTCTCTACCTGAAGGAGAAGCAGCTCGACACCGAACTCCTCACCCGATCCCAGACTGAGAGCCCAGCCACCCTGCGGAGGAAGCTCATTTCGGCTGCTTGTATCTGCGATCTGACTCTTTTGATCACCATCCACAGCTGGTGACCAGAGGTGAGGGTAAGAACGTAGATCCTGGTTACCATGGTGAGGGTAGGAACGTAGATCCTGGTTACCATGGTGATGGTAGGAACGTAGATCCT
Organism: Neostethus bicornis; assembly: GCA_902685375.1. NCBI lineage: Eukaryota > Metazoa > Chordata > Actinopteri > Atheriniformes > Phallostethidae > Neostethus > Neostethus bicornis. Next base: position 2,628,070 of record LR738551.1, read on the forward strand.
GGGTACCATGGTGAGGGTAGGAACGTAGTTCCTGGTTACCATGGTGAGGGTAGGAACGTAGATCCTGGTTACCATGGTGAGGGTAGGAACGTAGTTCCTGGTTACCATGGTGAGGGTAGGAACGTAGATCCTGGTTACCATGGTGAGGGTAGGAACGTAGTTCCTGGTTACCATGGTGAGGGTAGGAACGTAGATCCTGGTTACCATGGTGAGGGTAGGAACGTAGATCCTGGTTACCATGGTGAGGGTAGGAACGTAGTTCCTGGTTACCATGGTGAGGGTAGGAACGTAGTTCCTGGTTACCATGGTGAGGGTAGGAACTTAGATCGACTTGTAAATCGTGTTTTATCCTCAGATCCTAAAACTCTGAAACTGGTGAAACTTGAAAGACAAGCAGTGAACAGCTTAATGAAGCAGTATTAGAACATGAGTCAGTACCAAGTATACATGAACTGATTAGGTTTTTAGAGAGATGCCACTTGAGGTCAAAGTGAAGAAAATTAAGGTCTCAAACACTGATGTTTCAACTACTGACGGGATTTTGATCAAATTGTCCACATCTACTCAGTACCAACTATACATGAACTTAAAAAATGGCTTCCACTTTCCTCTGCTTTGAATTTTTTAAACTATTTTATAAAAACCTAAACTCCAGCCACTTTTTAGACGGTAGCTGCATTAAGCTCTGCAGCATAACGGATGTTCCTGAGTCGCCATGACGACCCGTGTCACACATCCTCATCATGTTGTTAAAATGAGGCCAAGAAATTCAGCTTTCTCTGCAGATTCTGATCTGTGCAAAAATCCGGAAGCAAACTGTGGAGAAGTCGCAGCTGCACCCCAGCGGGGGAAATAAGGGACGTGCATTCTCACCGACACAAACAATACGCTAAAGCTGCTAAAGCTGCGAAAGCAAAGCAACAAGATCCTCTTTTATCAGAGATCAGAGCTCCTCAGAGGGTCTCAGTGTCTTCTGCTTTGCTTTAATTACAGCCCACACCTCCCCACTCACCCCACCGAGGGGAGAAGGGAGGTCTTTGATTGGGACGCCCTGTGGAAGGATCCATCCCTTCCTTCCTGCCATCCTTCTCTCCCTCTTTAAGCAGTTTTACCTCCGCTCACAATTTATAAGTCTTTATTTTCCTTCACCGCAGAGCAAATGGCTTCCGGCATCGTCTGTGCTCGAGCAACAGGAAACGTTAAGCCTTAGAAAGATGGCGTGGTTCTACACACCACCGTACATGTCCCTGACGTGCAAATTAAACTTTCAGTGAATTCATATCAAAATATGAACACCTGCTATTGGTTAACTCAAAGAGAAAGTCTTTTCATTCTACTTCTAGCTCCATCTTTTCCACTTTAGGTCTACCAAATGTGTGCCAACAGATCTGTCTGGACATTCATAGCTCGCCAATCAGCTTAGTGTGAGCGGATTCAGGAGGTTCCTGTTTCTAGTAAACACTGCCATGTGCTTTAAAACTGTAAAAGTAATGTAATACCATGGTGAGGGTAGGAACGTAGATCCTGGTTACCATGGTCAGGGTAGGAACATAGATCCTGGTTACCATGGTGAGGGTAGGAACGTAGATCCTGGTCACCATGGTGATGGTAGGAACATAGATCCTGGTTACCATGGTGAGGATAGGAACGTAGATCCTGGTCACCATGGTGATGGTAGGAACATAGATCCTGGTTACCATGGTGAGGGTAGGAACGTAGATCCTGGTCACCATGGTGATGGTAGGAACATAGATCCTGGTTACCATGGTGAGGATAGGAACGTAGATCCTGGTCACCATGGTGATGGTAGGAACATAGATCCTGGTTACCATGGTGAGGATAGGAACGTAGATCCTGGTCACCATGGTGATGGTAGGAACATAGATCCTGGTTACCATGGTGAGGGTAGGAACGTAGATCCTGGTCACCATGGTGATGGTAGGAACATAGATCCTGGTTACCATGGTGAGGGTAGGAACGTAGATCCTGGTCACCATGGTGAGGGTAGGAACGTAGATCCTGGTCACCATGGTGAGGGTAGGAACGTAGATCCTGGTCACCATGGTGATGGTAGGAATGTAGATCCTGGTTACCATGGTGAGGGTAGGAACATAGATCCTGGTTACCATGGTGAGGGTAGGAACATAGATCCTGGTTACCATGGTGAGGGTAGGAACGTAGATCCTGGTCACCATGGTGATGGTAGGAATGTAGATCCTGGTTACCATGGTGAGGGTAGGAACATAGATCCTGGTTACCATGGTGAGGGTAGGAACGTAAATCCTGGTCACCATGGTGATGGTAGGAACATAGATCCTGGTTACCATGGTGAGGGTACAAACATTGATCCTGCTTACCATGCTGAGCGTACGGACGTGTATCGACTGGTAAATCCAGTGCTTTGTTTTTGGCTCAGCTCTTTCTTCACCACAATGAATCAATGCAGTGTCCTAATTATTGCAGATTCCGCACCATCATGTTTAAATTATCCACCTGTTAAATAAATCATCCGTGTATTGTGTGGCAATCCATCCCTTTTATTTTTTTTCATTTAAAAACTCTGTCACGGCTCAAAAAAAGGTTAAACCCCCTCTTCCTTTTGACGGCCATGTTTACTTATTTCAGCTGTTATGAGTCATTCTTATACAAGCTGAATAAAATGGTTTTAAACCCACATCATTTCCAGGTTTAGGTCGTTTTCACTTACCGGCTGACTGTCGGATGGAGTTCTTTATAAACACAGGAGGTGTGTGTGGGGATCGGGGGGTGTACTGTCTAGCCATGTGCCTGTTGGGATTGTGATGGTAGGGAGTGTGTGCAACCAGGGGCCGACTCAGTAATGGAGGTCAGGGCCTCTAGAGAAACCCCCGGGAGTACGATGCACTGCATCGACGGAGGTGAAGCTCTGAGGACAGGCGAGAGGAGCAGAGGATTTTCATCTGATTCCTTCTGCTTGGTATGCTGCCCATGCCACCGCGGTCTCTCTGTGTACAGTCTGAACTCTATGCCTGTTGACTCACTCTGGAAACTTTCCCTCCCCACATAACATATTCCAGATTAGGGCAGTGAGATTATTCTGCTTGGAGATGTTCACGCTTCTCATTAGACTAGATGGAAATCAGCATAAATAAAAGCAGTCGGTCGGTTGGTTGTCGGGACATTGTGCGATCATGCGTGGCATCACCACGGGTAAATACAACATCTAGACAATGGATGCAGGCGGTTTGAGGAAGTCAGGATGAGACGTTTGATTGGGTCTCTGAAAATTAGCCGGCTTTTAAAAAGCAGAAGGGCTAATTGATACGAATGAGTTTGGACATAAAGACAACAACTTCAACGTGAAGCTTATCATGCATTCAGGTCACTCCTGACGTTAGTTAGAGGGTCTGACTCAAACGCTTTGGACATGAAGAGAATAATGTGGCTCTTTTAGGACTTTAGGGGGATTTTATTCCTTAAACTGGGGTGACTGTATTTTGATCCCTGAAAACCTGGCTTGGAAATAAGATACTCAGAATTTGGAAACAAAGAAGTTCAACTTCCGACCGAAATTGTTGTTCCGTTCCGTTGTCTTCCGCTCATCCAGGGCCGGGTCGCAGCCTCAAACGGGAAGCCCAGGCTTCTCCCGTAGATCCTGGTCTCGTAGATCCACCACGAAATTGTTATAAAACTTAAATTCAAGCAAAAATTCAGCTGGAAATCCCAACGCTGTATGCTTAGCTTACTGATAACAGAAAGCTGGAAGGCTGGTCGGCGAGACAGACGATCGTAGATCCTGGACGGGTAGAGATAGATCGAAGTGGACCAGACCTGTAGGCTGTAAAGGCAGACCAGACTTGGAGGAAAACGGGCAGGACAGAGCAGGTGTAAGCAACAGATGGTTTGAAAGTGGGGGTAAAAAGACTTAAACACAGGGGATGATTAGACACAGTTTGACATACAAGGAGGGTAATTGGAATAGGTTTAGATGATCGAGGTGGGAGATGAGGTAAAGAAGGAAAACAAGCAGGAAGGAAAGGGAATCCTGAGACGTGGGAACAGACAGGAACAATGAAAAAACAGACTCTCTGATCAAGGAGTGAAGTATACAAGGGGATGACGAGACACAGGAGCAAACAATAGAGGGAGAAAATTAGAACCTGTTTTGAGAAGTTAGGGCACAGGGCAGATCAAGGAGGAAGGAGAAAGTACCAGTAAAAGGGAGGATCACAACTTAAATAAACCTGCAAACATCAGTTTTCTGGACTATAAGTCTTTCTTAAATTCTATATCCGTTCCTTTCCATCACCTTCCGAGGCAAGGTAGGGGGCAACAGCCTCAGACGGGAAGCCCAGGCTTCTATCATCACAGCTGCATCCTCCTGCTCACCTGAAAGGATCTTGAGTCGTTCCCCAGCCAGCTGTTAGACATGGTCTCTCCAGGGAGTCCGGGGTCTGCCTCTTGGTCTCCTCCCAGTGGGACGTGCCCGAAACACCTCACCAGCAAGGCACTCAGGGGGCATCCTGACCAGATGCCCGAACCACCCCATCTGGCTCCTCTCAATGTGGAGGAGGAGCAGCTCGACACCGAGCTCCTCCCGGATGGCAGAGCTCCTCACCCAATCTCTGAGTGAGAGCCCAGCCACCCTGCGGTGGAAGCTCATTTCGGCCACTAGTATTCGCAATCTCATTCTTTCGGTTACCACCCACAGTTGGTTACCATGGTGAGGGTAGGAACGTAGATTCTGGTTACCATGGTGAGAGTAGGAACGTAGATCCTGGTTACCATGGTGAGGGTAGGAAAGTAGATCCTGGTTACCATGGTGAAGGTAGGAACGTAGATCCTGGTTACCATGGTGAGGGTATGAATGTAGATCCTGGTTACCATGTTGAGGGTAGGAACATAGATCCTGGTTACCATGTTGAGGGTAGGAACGTAGATCCTGGTTACCATGGTGAGGGTAGGAACGTAGATCCTGGTTACCATGGTGAGGGTAGGAACGTAGATCCTGGTTACTATGTTGAGGGTAGGAACGTAGATCCTGGTTACCATGGTGAGGGTAGGAACGTAGATCTTGGTTACCATGGTGAGGGTAGGAACGTAGATCTTGGTTACCATGGTGAGGGTAGGAACGTAGATCTTGGTTACCATGGTGAGGGTAGGAACGTAGATCCTGGTTACCATGATGAGGGTAGGAACGTAGATCCTGGTTACCATGGTGAGGGTAGGAACGTAGATCTTGGTTACCATGGTGAGGGTAGGAACGTAGATCCTGGTTACCATGATGAGGGTAGGAACATAGATCCTGGTTACCATGGTGAGGGTAGGAACGTAGATCCTGGTTACCATGATGAGGGTAGGAACGTAGATCCTGGTTACCATGATGAGGGTAGGAACGTAGATCCTGGTTACCATGGTGAGGGTAGGAACGTAGATCTTGGTTACCATGGTGAGGGTAGGAACGTAGATCCTGGTTACCATGGTGAGGGTAGGAACGTAGATCCTGGTTACCATATTGAGGGTAGGAACGTAGATCCTGGTTACCATGATGAGGGTAGGAACGTAGATCCTGGTTACCATGATGAGGGTAGGAACATAGATCCTGGTTACCATGATGAGGGTAGGAACGTAGATCCTGGTTACCATGGTGAGGGTAGGAACGTAGATCCTGGTTACCATGGTGAGGGTAGGAACGTAGATCCTGGTTACCATGATGAGGGTAGGAACGTAGATCCTGGTTACCATGGTGAGGGTAGGAACGTAGATCCTGGTTACCATATTGAGGGTAGGAATGTAGATTCTGGTTACCATGGTGAGGGTAGGAACGAGGATCCTGGTTACCATGGTGAGGGTAGGAACGTAGATCCTGGTTACCATGGTGAGGGTAGGAACGTAGATCCTGGTTACCGTGGTGAGGGTAGGAACATAGATAGAATTGTAAATTGAGAGCTTTACTTTTCGGCTCAGCTCTCTCTTTACCACAACGGACCGATGCAGCGTCCTAGGTATTTGTGACACCTCACTGATCCGCCTGTCGATCTCCCGGTCCATCCTTCCTCTACTCGTGAACAAGTGAATAAATTCTATTGATCAGAAGCCGATGTGGCCGAGCCTCATCACGGCTCGAACTTAAGGCTAAATTAAAACAAACAATAAAAAGAGGACATTTTCAAGAAAAGACGTGAATAAAAAGATTTTAGTACCTTTAGATTAAATTTATATGAAAATGTATTTTAAAGGAGATCTCGAAGGAAACCTGTTGCTTTTCCAATCAGCCTCATTGTACGAGGTCTGCCTTGATTCATCAGCTTCTATTTGTGCGTTTCCTTCATCATGACACTTCTAACAATAGCATTAACAGGCTAAGGAGTTCTGATGGCTTTTAGGGTTCGGCTCAACACCACAACGAGGCGCAGCTCTGTAATTGATGTCTCTATGGTGTGTGAGAGGAAATGGAAAGATTAAATGAGAAATCAAACTAGAAAACTCATCTTAATGAAAGTATCTGCTTTGTCCTCAGCGGCTACTTTTCTGGCACCTAAATAAATTGTCTGCAGACAGTTTTCATGCTGACTGTGGGTGAAATAAATGGATCAGTAGGAGCCTTTTCTCTGGCCGTCACCATTCATCTGATTTTCTTTCTAACGTACAGCGGGTCCTGCTGGGTTTGGCTTAGAAAGGAACAAACAAAGTGATTTTTCTGCTCAGATCAGGCTTTCAGTCAAACATAAAGAACATTTAGACCAACCTGATATAAAAACTAACGGCTGCGGAGAAGCTTTTAGAATCACATCTCAAAATCCTGAGGTGTTAAAAGTTTGAGGGTAAAAACACATTTGGTTTATGTTTGTACAGATAAAAAAAATGGAGTGATTCTAAACTATGCTGTATGTAAAACATAAAGTTGCAGATCAAAACGTCTCACTTTTAACACTAAGTTTACCTGTAGCGGCTGTGGGGTTACAGGGAGAAGAGATAAAGAAGGTGGAAGATTTTAAGTATCTAGGATCAACAGTCCAGAGCAATGGAGAGTGTGGAAAAGAGGTGAAGAAGCGTGTGCAGGCAGGCTGGAATGGATGGAGAAAAGTATCAGGTGTGATGTGTGACAGAAGAGTTTCTTTCAAAGAGAAAGTGTACAAAACTGTGGTGAGAGCGGCCATGCTGATTGGTCTAGAGACAGTGTGGTGAGAGCGGCCATGCTGATTGGTCTAGAGACACCGTGGTGAGAGTGGCCATGCTGATTGGTCTAGAGACACTGTGGTGAGAGCGGCCATGCTGATTGGTCTAGAGACAGTGTGGTGAGAGCGGACATGCTGATTGGTCTAGAGACAGTGTGGTGAGAGCGGCCATGCTGATTGGTCTAGAGACACCGTGGTGAGAGTGGCCATGCTGATTGGTCTAGAGACACTGTGGTGAGAGCGGCCATGCTGATTGGTCTAGAGACAGTGTGGTGAGAGCGGACATGCTGATTGGTCTAGAGACAGTGTGGTGAGAGCGGCCATGCTGATTGGTCTAGAGACAGTGTGGTGAGAGCGGCCATGCTGATTGGTCTAGAGACAGTGTGGTGAGAGCGGCCATGCTGATTGGTCTAGAGACAGCGTGGTGAGAGCGGCCATGCTGATTGGTCTAGAGACAGTGTGGTGAGAGCGGCCATGCTGATTGGTCTAGAGACAGTGTGGTGAGAGTGGCCATGCTGATTGGTCTAGAGACAGTGTGGTGAGAGCGGCCATGCTGATTGGTCTAGAGACAGTGGCAGGTCGCCACTCTGTCGTGGGGCAACACACATAGTACATTCCAAGGGGCAATTTTGGCACCAGCCAATCAACCTAACGTGCATGTTTTTAGACGCTGGGAGGAAACCGGAGTACCTGGAGAAAACCCTTGCATACACGAGGAGAACATGCAAACTCCACACAGAAAGGCCAGTGTTTCAAGCCTCGTCCCTACCTGGGACTTGAACCCACAACCTTCTTGCTGTGAGGCCACTGTGCTACCCACTGTGCCACCGTGCCGCCTCACGTTTTATTCAAGCATACTCTCACGTTTTTGATCATAAACTTTAAGTTAATTAGAAAGTAATCTGAAAGTATGGGTTAACGAGGAAAGACGCTACGCTGACTAATCGCTACATAAAACATGAAGCATTTGAATATGCACGAAAAAATGAACTCACCTCACGTGGACCAGCTTTTTGTAAATGACCCAAAATGACCACAAAGTCACTGTGATGGGTTCATTTGAAGCTGACCATTGATCTGTGTGTCTATGATCACACACAGATTGGACAGGAATGTGTGGGGAAGACGTCACCTTTGGGCTGCCATGTTTTTTATCACTCTTTTTCTGTCCGTTGGGATTATTCTATCAGGAAAACTCGACCACTTCACACCTATGTGATTCCATTACCCGTTGGCCTATTGCCTAAATACAAACCAGCCCAAAACGGCAAACTCTCCATTGATGGGAACACCAGAGGGACCATCCTTCACTTCTTCCCAGAGGCTAGTCAAACAGACCCTTCTGTAAGATCCTGTTCTATGTAGAATTGCTGGACCTGGCAGGCTCGGCCCACTGGGATTTTTTTCTGTAGCAGTTAGCAACTGGAACCATTGTGCACCAGTAATGAAACAATTTCACACAACAGAATACGCCCTGCGGTGCCAATCCCACCGTCTGCTCCCGGCGCAGCGTGCAGTTACACGGAAATTAGATTTTTTTCCCCACTTTTTGTGATCATTGTGACTTCTTTTCAGTATGGAGAGAGCAGTGAGCTGGAGCACCAAGGCTAGTTGGAGCAGGTTAGTGGGACGTGTAGGTGAACTTTGAGTCTCCTTAAACAGGACTCACAGAAAGATGACTGGAAGTGAGTGAGTCCGACCCGTGCATTTATTATCTCGTAAACGTCATGCTGTGATGTCTCCTGCATGTCCTCAGATCAACAGCTGGTGTTTACCTAATGGATGCACATCATTCTCTACGCAAACACACTCTTCACTTCTCACAAGGTTACTGTCACGGTGAATCGACTGGAAAGGACATGGAAATCCTCACTTTACTGGAAACGTGGTGTCTGCCCGTACTGGGTAACGTCCAATTTATTTGGGAAACAACAGACCAGATTGAATTGAATGGAATATACTTTATTTATTCTCTAAGGGAAATTTTCATGCTGCAGTTTAACATTCATACAATCTCATAGAACGTTGTGAATGGGTAATTACAGGTTTGAAAGTGAAAGATGGAGGATGGTAAGAATGTTTTTCTGTACCGTTCCTTTGAGCAGCGGGGTTGCAGGAGGCTGTCGTTGAAGCTGCTCTTCAGATGGTCCACAGATTCATGGAGAGAGTGGGAGGGATTTAGCATGATTGATGACAGTTTTGCTTTCATTCTGTCCCTCGCCTCCTCCACGCAGGCGAGGGGTGAGCCAACCACACGTCCAGCTTTTTTTACCAGCTTGTTCAGTTTGTTGGCATTCTTTGTTTTTATACCAGCTCCCCAGGTGGGCAAAGAAAGGAACAGGACACTCTCCATGATGGCATGGTGAAACATGGAGAGCATCTTGATGAAGTGATCCAATAAAAACTTGTTCCGTTCCGTCATCTTCCACTTGGTCCGGGGTCGGGTCGCAGGGGCAACAGCCTCAAACGGGCAGCCCAGGCCTCTCTCTCCCTGGCTGCATCCTCCAGCTCACCCGGAAGGATCCCAAGTCATTCCCCGGCCAGCTGGAGAGACATAGTCAGCGGGTCCGGGGTCTGCCCTTTGGTCTCCTCCCGGTGGGACTTGCCCAAAACACCTCGCCCGCGAGGCGCTCGGGGGGCATCCTGACCAGATGCCCGAACCACCCCATCTGGCTCCTCTCGACCTGGAGGAGGAGCGGCTCGACACCGAGCTCCTCCCGGATGGCAGAGCTCCTCACCCGATGTCTGAGTGAGAGCCCAGCCACCCTGCGGAGGAAGCTCATTTCGGCCGCTTGTATCCGCGATCTCATTCATTCGATCACCGCCCATAAAAACTTGTGTTTTGCTAGAACTTTTTTGAATTTTATTAATTGTATTTGACTCTAAATATTTTTTTATTCCAGGTTTCAGACTAGTTTAAGCTGTGAGCTTTGCTTATCCATGGATTTACATTCAGGCAGATCAATGGTATTAAATCATTTATTTTTTTGTAAATTTTTAGTTGTAATCTGGATTAAACTCACGTCTATGGTCTGATTTATTTGGTTTGTAACAATCCAGCATGATAAATGTAAATATAACCGTCTCACTCATTTACAAATAAAGATTATCCAAAGCCTGAAGCTAGCTTTATGTGGCGCCGCCTGCTCTGAACAAATCGATCCATTCTGAACTAAACTTTAACAGAAAACTCAGGGCAACATTTTTAGAGATTCATGTTTAGTCAGTGAAATATCATCAAACTATATTAAAAAATACAGATGTAACTAATCCCGCTAAAGAAACCGCGACTAGCGTGGAAACGTTATCTTAGTGAGATCTGTAGCTTCACACGTAGCGGTGCTGCATTTAAGGACAGCTCAGACTCAAATTCAAACATTTCAACCTCTTAATGAAATTATTTTGATCACTGGTTGTTTTATCTCGTTATTATTTGATCAACACTTCTGTGAACGGGTAAGTTTGCGAAAACTGTCTCATAATTAAATTTGGATTTTAAAATACAATTCAGTTACTCCAAGATTGCGATCATCGACTGGTCGATTTTAAAGGCATTATGGGTAGATCGCATGGCATTGAAAAAAAAAAAGTTATCACCAGCGTATCATTAGCCCTGAAGTCAGCCGCTAGAGTCGCTAAAATTTAGGGACTAGTTTTTTTTTCCCAAAAAAGTGTCAATGCAGCGGCTTTTCTTTTGTTACTGGAGATTTTCGGAGACTGTGACGTGAAATCACATTGTTAAGCCTGCTATAGCCCCTCCCCCTCGCAAAGTGCTGTGAGTGTGTGCATGTGCGGATGTAACAAATGGTTACAGCAGGCTGGAAATGATCTGTGGGGTTTGCTATGGAAACATGGGACTGGTAGATCTCAGGAGGTTTAGTATTTGTAGGGGTTGGGCACCCCTGAGTTACGCAATAGCCTGATCCATCAGACTGGTTCTTCCTCACCGTGGAAACAAATTTGCTCATACCACGGTGGGCGGGCACTTTTTTGTATAATCAATCATTCCTTCTTAGTGGGAACTACTGGGGATATACCCAAACAGTCAGTGTAGTCCGGAAAACAGAGTGTAAAAACAAACTATTCCTGAATGAACTTTCTAAATCACGTCTTTAAATTCTCAATCTGGGGAATTGTTACCAATACGGACTGTATAGCATGGTTGATCTACAGAACTACAAACATGGAGGACGGACCGTATAGCATGGTTGATCTACAGAACTACAAACATGGAGGACGGACCGTATAGCATGGTTGATCTACAGAACTACAAACATGGAGGACGGACCGTACAGCATGGTGGATCTACAGAACTACAAACATGAAGTATGGACCGTATAGCATGGTTGATCTACAGAACTACAAACATGGAGGACGGACCGTATAGCATGGTTGATCTACAGAACTACAAACATGGAGGACGGACCGTATAGCATGGTCGATTTACAGAACTACAAACATGGAGGACGGACCGTATAGCATGGTTGATCTACAGAACTACAAACATGGAGGACGGACCGTATAGCATGGTTGATCTACAGAACTACAAACATGGAGGACGGACCGTATAGCATGGTGGATCTACAGAATTACAAACATGGCGGACGGACTTATGTTTGTGTCCTTGTCACTCCATCATCTCTTTTCTCTGATTGGGTAGGACGTTTTCCCATTGCTGCATTTGTAAAATAATACCTACCATTCCTGACCTAGTTGTTGAAATAACATAAATTGAGCACCGTCACTATGCGGCGTCAACACGGCTTCAAAGAAAAGCTGCTGGTTACCGACCACTGATCCAGTCCATGTAGAGATCCGTCCACCTGCTCGGTATTGATGAGACATCCATCCCCTCCTTTCCCATCCTCACACTACGTCCCTGAGTAAACGTGTCAGGTCTGATGTCTTGCCTGCTCACGCTCACATGCAAATCACGGTAGTAGAGTTTCATCTCAAACCAAACAAGAACATCCCGGATCCTCGGTCCCTGTGGAGCTGCCGGAGCTCAGAGATTAGAAGGACTGCCGGCGGAGCTGTTAGGTTCTTCACAGGAGGAGTTTTCTCTAATGCAACAGGAAACGAGCTTAGGAGGGGAGGGATCTGGTCGAACATTTGTTTTTCTTCTAAGGTGAGAAGAATTTCCACCTAAATGAGAAAATAAAATCCAACACAAATTAGAACCAGTTTCTTTTTGACTTCCTGAAGTTCCTCAAATCCAACGTTTTCTCTTTTTTAGAAGTTTTTTTTCTTCAAAAAGAAAGCTCTAAGGACAGTAAATGTTCTGACTTCTTCTTCTTCCATCATTCCCCTTCAGGGGGCGCCACAGCAAGTCAGTTTCCTCCATCTAACCCTATCTCCTGCATCCTGTTCAGTCACACCAACTATCTTCATGTCTTCCTTCACTGTATCCATGAACCTCCTCTTTGGTCTTCCTCTAGTCCTCTTTCCTGGTGGTTCCAAATCCAACATCCTTCTTCTGATGTACTCTCTCTCTCTCCTCTGCACATGTCCAAACCATCTCAGTCTGGTCTCTCTGACTTTAAAACCTCTAACATGTGCTGTTCCTCTGATCCTGTCCATCCTGGTCACTCCCAGAGAGATCCTCAGCATCTTCATCTCTGCTACCTCCATCTCTGTTTCCTGTCTTTTCCTCAGTAAATCTTCTGTCTCTGTTTAGTTTGGTCATTATGTGGCCTCATCGTTTGTCAACAGTGTGTGAAACCCTCCGAGATACCTGGTTACAGAAACCAAACTCCAAAGAACAGCAGTTTTTGTGAATCCTTTTGGTTCTTTTTTCCCAACTTTATTCACCATCGTTCCGTTCCGTCATCTTCCGCTTGTTCCGGGGTCGATCGCGGGGGCAACAGCCTCAAACGGGTAGCCCAGGCCTCTCTGTCCCCAGCTGCATCCTCCAGCTCATCTGGAAGGATCCCAAGTCGTTCCCCAGCCAGCTGTGAGACATAGTCTCTCCAGGGGGTCCGGGGTCTGCCCCTCGGTCTCCTCCCGGTGGGACGTGCCCAAAACACCTCGCCCGCGAGGCGCTCGGGGGCATCCTGACCAGATTCTTGAACCACCCCATCTGGCTCCTCTCGACCCGGAGGAGGAGCGGCTCGACCGAGTTCCTCTTGGATGGCAGAGCTCTTCAGCCGATCTCTGAGTGAGAGCCCAGCCACCCTGCGGAGGAAGCTCATTTCGGCTGCTTGTACCCGTGATCTCATTCTTTCAGTCACCACCCACAGCTGATTACCATGGTGAGGGTAGGAACGTAGATCCTGGTTACCATGGTGAGGGTAGGAACGTAGATCCTGGTTACCATGGTGAGGGTAGGAACGTAGATCCTGGTTACTATGGTGAGGGTAGGAACATAGATCCTGGTTACTATGGTGAGGGTAGGAACGTAGATCCTGGTTACCATGGTGAGGGTAGGAACGTAGATCCTGGTTACCATGGTGAGGGTAGGAACGTAGATCCTGGTTACCATGGTGAGGGTAGGAACGTAGATCCTGGTTACTATGGTGAGGGTAGGAACATAGATCCTGGTTACTATGGTGAGGGTAGGAACGTAGATCCTGGTTACCATGGTGAGGGTAGGAACGTAGATCCTGGTTACCATGGTGAGGGTAGGAACGTAGATCCTGGTTACCATGGTGAGGGTAGGAACATAGATCCTGGTTACCATGGTGAGGGTAGGAACGTAGATCCTGGTTACCATGGTGAGTGTAGGAATGTAGATCCTGGTTACCATGGTGAGTGTAGGAATGTAGATCCTGGTTACCCTGGTGAGGGTAGGAACATAGATCCTGGTTACCATGGTGATGGTAGTATCGTAAATCGACTTGTAAATCGAGAGCTTTGCTTTTCGGCTCAGCTCTCTCTTTACCACGATTCACCATCGTACAATTCTTAAAACAGTTAGTGCAAACTAAACGGGTCACTGGGTAACCGGGTAACCTGTTAAATAGATAATCACTTGCTCAAAAAGTCTTCATGTCAATAGAAGAGTCAGAGCCAGCAGCCCGATCCCAAATCAATTACTCATGCTTTTATTCTGACAGTTTTATTTTTTTTAAAGCAGAAAACTCAGATGTTTGAAAAACCTACTGAAAATGGTTCAAATTCCAACTTTAAATCTTTCCATATCGATGTTTCTTTCGGCTGCACGCTGGCACAGTGGCCTCACAGCAAGAAGGTCAGGTGTTCAAGTCCCGGTGGGGACAAGGCTTGGAACACTGGTCTTTCTGTGTGGAGTTTGCATGTTCTCCCCGTGTATGTTCGGGTTTTCTCTGGTTTCCTCCCACCCTTCAAAAACATGCACGCTAGGTTGATTGGCCACTACATGATTGCCCCTTGGATCGAGTGTGTGTGTATGGTTGTATGAGTGTGGCCCTGCGACGGACTGGCAACCTGTTCGCCTTGAATAAGCTGGTATGGGCTCCGGAACCTATGGTCACCAGCTGTGGGTGGTGACAGAAAGAATGAGATTGCGGGTACAAGCGGCCGAAATGAGCTTCCTCTGCAGGGTGGCTGGGCTCTCACTCAGAGATCGGGTGAGGAGCTCTGCCATCCGGGAGGACCTCAGTGTCGAGCCGCTCCTCCTCCAGGTCGAGAAGAGCCAGATGGGGTGGTTCTGGCATCTGGTCAGGATGCCCCCCCGAGCGCCTCGCAGGCGGGATGTTTTGGGCACGTCCCACCGGGAGGAGACCAAGGGGCAGACCCCGGACCCGCTGGAGAGACTATGTCTCACAGCTGGCCGGGGAACTACTTGGGATCCTTCCAGGTGAGCTGGAGGATGCAGCCGGGGAGAGAGAGGCCTGGGCTGCCCGTTTGAGGCTGTTGACCCTGCGACCCGACCCTGGAATAAGCGGAAGATGACGGAACGGAATGGGCTCTGGCACCCCTACATCCCCATAAGGGATAGATGTTTAAGAAGGGGACTGACATTCCTCTCTAAGTAGTTCCTGAACATCTAGACGTTCCTCTCTGTCTGTACTCCTCTAAATGGTGAAAACACACATTTAACCACTCGTTTTTTAGGTGTTCTCCGGTTTGACCCGTTTCATTCTCAGAGAATCTTTTCATTTAAGAAAACGTTTTCTGTAAACAGTCTAAAAATCTTTTTCTATCTTTTTATTTGTGAATCATTTTTTTCAGCTTCTTTTCTTCTCATTAAGTTGAGCAGAGAGTGAAAATCTTCTCGGTAAAAACTCTGAACTGTGTGTGATTTGTTCCCATTATCCGTGCCCCTCTCCAGCTTGGCGCTTTGTCTTTGCTCCCCGTGTTTGAGGACTCTTCATCCACCCCACGTCTCAGCCCTCTAATTTATTTCAGCCTCTCCAGGATAAACGCGATGTAAGAGGCTTGTGTTTTCCTCCATCACAACCTGTTCATGATGCTCTAGCTCCGAGGGGTATTAGTCAGGCTTGTCATCTTCTCCACTGGCACGCCGCCTGTCGTAGACTGGTCCACACCTCCTCTCATTAATCTCCCTCTTCTGGTTACTCCCTGAAACCGCCCAGTCCTCTGTGACTTTGACCCTCTACACTTCAGACTGAGCTCTCCTGCTAAGTGATTGATTTAAAGATTCTTTTTCACAGCAATTAAACTCTTGTGATTCGGAAGTGGTTTTGTGGTTACTGAAGAAAAGATGACAGATTTAGAAACTCCCTCATTTCTCGGCTTTATTTTCTTTTTCTGGAATCAGCTGTGGTACCAATGGAAGTGAAACATGGTGGTCGAGATGTTAGAAAGGGACTAGGACAGCGCCGATTAATCGGTTGGCTGATTAAACCGGCTGATATTGCGATACATCGATATCTGGGTGAAATGTTACAGATCCCCGTGTGAAGGCCTGCATGCCAAACACCCAGATTTAGCGAACCACCATGCCACATTGGATGAACACTGCAGGTAGTTTGGTGTCTTATTGACAGAACAACATGGAGGAAGAAATCGGAAGCAGACTTTTTAAAATCTCGTTTATTGTTTTGTGTGCGTTTTTTGAACAAATAAGTACGTTTTGTTATCATGTTGCATAATTTGAATGTTTGAATATTTTAATTTAGATTTGTTTAATCTTTGCATTCCTGAGTTTGATGGTATTTACTGTATATTTAATAATTATTCAGATGTCGAGCTATGTTCCTACCCTCACCATGGTAACCAGGATCTATGTTCCTACCCTCACCATGGTAACCAGAATCTATGTTCCTACCCTCACCATGGTAACCAGAATCTATGTTCCTACCCTCACCATGGTAACCAGGATCTATGTTCCTACCCTCACCATGGTAACCAGGATCTACGTTCCTACCCTCACCATGGTAACCAGAATCTATGTTCCTACCCTCACCATGGTAACCAGAGTCTACGTTCCTACCCTCAACATGGTAACCAGGATCTATGTTCCTACCCTCACCATGGTAACCAGAATCTATGTTCCTACCCTCACCATGGTAACCAGGATCTACGTTCCTACCCTCACCATGGTAACCAGAATCTATGTTCCTACCCTCACCATGGTAACCAGAGTCTACGTTCCTACCCTCACCATGGTAACCAGGATCTACGTTCCTACCCTCACCATGGTAACCAGAATCTATGTTCCTACCCTCACCATGGTAACCAGAGTCTACGTTCCTACCCTCACCATGGTAACCAGGATCTATGTTCCTACCCTCACCATGGTAACCAGAATCTATGTTCCTACCCTCACCATGGTAACCACAATCTATGTTCCTACCCTCACCATGGTAACCAGAGTCTACGTTCCTACCCTCACCATGGTAACCAGGATCTATGTTCCTACCCTCACCATGGTAACCAGAATCTATGTTCCTACCCTCACCATGGTAACCAGAGTCTACGTTCCTACCCTCACCATGGTAACCAGGATCTATGTTCCTACCCTCACCATGGTAACCAGGATCTATGTTCCTACCCTCACCATGGTAACCAGGATCTACGTTCCTACCCTCACCATGGTAACCAGGATCTACGTTCCTACCCTCAACATGGTAACCAGCTGTGGGTGGTGACCGAAACAATGAGATTGCGCATACAAGCGGCCGAAATGATCTACCTCCGCAGGGCGGCTGGGCTCTCACTCGGAGATCGGGTGAGGAGCTCTGCCATCCGGGAGGAGCTCGGTGTCGAGCCACTCCTCCTCCAGGTTGAGAGAAGCCAGATGGGGTGGTTTGGGCATCTGGTCAGGATGCCCCCCGAGCACCTTGCTGGTGAGGTGTTTTTTTTTCGGAACCATAAAACATATTAATACTTCAGCCCTTCACACAGATTAGATTTAGGATTATATTTCTGGTGGAATGAAGGATTTTCTTGTGATAAAAACCTAGAGGCTGAAACACATGTCAAAATATTAAAACAATATTTTTGATGAAATTTAATGAAAAAATAATCCTATTGTATTATTTTGAGTGTGAATTGAATATGTTCGAAATTCTTTGAACCTAAAATAAGATATTTTCAACTTCTTAGTTTCTGTCACTTTAAGACAGAAGCAATCGAATTCTGATTGGACAATTTATATACTGTATGTATCTAACTATTTAAACAGCTCACAGCCCATAATATCCAGAAACAGATACTTGCAGTATGAGTGGGTGTTATGTTAGGTAATTCTAACCCGAGTCATTCTGCATTAGAAACATTTTTATACATCGAAGGGAAAAAAATAAAGAATCTTTTGAGTTTTTGACAGTTTCTAAGTTGTTCCCATCGAGATGGTAAAAAACGGTCGGTACGTTCCAAGGGTTTTTCTTGTAGAAGAAAACATGTGAATTTAGAAATTGGCCTTTTTTAAAGTCTTTAAATGGAACTTAAAAAGACATAATTTTTTGGGCCCTAAAACAGACAAACACTGAACTCAAGATTTAATTCTTAACAATCTTCTTCTTCTTCTTCTTTCGGCATTTCCCTTCAGGGGGCGCCACATCAAGTCAGTTTCTTCCATCTAACCCTATCTCCTGCATCCTCTTCAGTCACACCAACTATCTTCATGTCTTCCTTCACTGTATCCATGAACCTCCTCTTTGGTCTTCCTCTAGTCCTCTTTCCTGGTGGTTCCAAACCCAGCATCCTTCTTCTGATGTACTCTCTCTCTCTCCTCTGTACGTGCCCGAAGCATCTCAGCCTTGCCTCTCTAACTTTATCCCCAAAACCTCTAACATTTGCTGTTCCCCTGATGTACTCATTTCTAATCCTGTCCATCCTGGTCACTCCAAGAGAGATCCTCAGCATCTTCATCTCTGCTGCCTCCACCTCTGTTTCCTGTCTTTTCTTCAGTGCCACTGTCTCTAGACCAATCAGCATGGCCGCTCTCACCACGGTTTTGGACACTTTTCCTTTCATTTTATCTGAAACTCTTCTATCACACATCACACCTGATACTTTCCTCCCCCCGTTCCAGCCTTCCTGCACACGCTTCTTCACCTCTTTTCCACACTCTCCATTGCTCTGGACTGTTGATCCTAGATACTTAAAATCTTCCACCTTCTTTCTCTCTTCTCCCTGTAACCTCACTTGTCCATTTGGATCCCTCTCATTCACACACATGTACTCTGTCTCACTCTTAACAATAGTAAGTTAAAACCTTCGGGTCAGCACTCGAACGTGCACAACGTCTTTATATGAGCATGTTGGATGTGGATGTTACGCATCCTGGACATGACCAAATGAGCTGTCTCACCTTCCAAACTGCACTAACAGTAAACATATACGTACATATATCTATCTTTGTTGTCTTTGTTAGTGTATTTCTTAGTAAGGAATGAATCCCTCTGATTCTGGTCGTCTTTGTGTGGACATGATGGATTCATTGGGATTTAACTCCTCGTGTTTTTCACAGATGCACTTAACTTTTCTAATTACCCAGCTTCTCCGTCCTGTTGATCAGTCAGGATGTCTGTAAGGAGGAGTCCTAATGAGGGGCGTCAGTGGAGCGTGGATAGAGGCTCTCACTGTGGAACCTGTCCCATCTACTCAGCATTTCTCCCTTTTTTTTATGAACGGAGAGAAAGCAGCAGCCATTAAACCACTGATCCTTCTTTTATTAGGACTCGGGTTAAACGTTTTTGCTCAGCTTGCTTACGCTACGCAAACTCAAGATTTATAAGAACTTTTACAAGTCCCTTTTTTATCATAGGTGTCAGAATCCGGTCGTGGAGGGCCGGTGTCCTGAGGGTTTTTAATGTGTTCATGCATCCACACCCGATCTGGGTTATGGAGTCATTGTGCCCGATTTGAGTAACTATTGATTTACCTTTATGTGTCTCAACTCTATTGAACCGAGAACACCAACCCTCCAAGAATTCTTCTTCTTCTTTCGGCATTTCCCTTCAGGGGCGCCACATTGAGTCAGATTTTCCATCTAACCCTATCTCCTGCATCCTCTTCAGTCACACCAACTATCTTCATGTCTTCCTTCACTGTATCCATGAACCTCTTCTTTGGTCTTCCTCTAGTCCTCTTTCCTGGTGGTTCCAAACCCAGCATCCTTCTTCTTATGTACTCTCTCTCTCTCCTCTGCACATGTCCAAACCATCTCAGTCTGACCTCTCTGACTTTAAAACCTCTAACATGTGCTGTTCCTCTGATCCTGTCCATCCTGGTCACTCCCAGAGAGATCCTCAGCATCTTCATCTCTGCTACAAACATCTCTGTTTCCTGTCTTTTCCTCAGTGACACTGTCTCTAGACCAATCAGCATGGCCGCTCTCACCACATTGTCTCTAGATCAATCAGCATGGGCGCTCTCACCACACTGTCTCTAGACCAATCAGCATGGCCGCTCTCACCACACTGTCTCTAGATCAATCAGCATGGCCGCTCTCACCACACTGTCTCTAGACCAATCAGCATGGCCGCTCTCACCACACTGTCTCTAGACCAATCAGCATGGCCGCTCTCACCACACTGTCTCTAGACCAATCAGCATGGCCGCTCTCACCACACTGTCTCTAGACCAATCAGCATGGCCGCTCTCACCACGGTTTTCTACACTTTCTTTTTCATTTTATCTGAAACTCTTCTATCACACATCACACCTGATACTTTTCTCCACTCGTTCCAGCCTGCCCGCACATGCTTCTTCACTAATTTTCCACACTCTCTATTTCCAAACCTCCAAGACTGCAGTTCCTGAAAAGTACAAATCCAATAGCAGACTCTTCCGTATTTCTGGAATCTTTGGTTGTATTGCTGTGATGCTGTGACTCCATCGTCCTCATGTGCACTTGATAAAGGACATTAGGATCAATTGGTCCTAGCTGTTTATTTGCCGCCATCTCTTTCTCTTTCCAAGCCTGCTTAAAAATGCATCTTTAAATGCTGTTCTGGGTGTTTTTTTTCTTCATTTGGAGACAAATGAAGTCTGACGCTGCCTGATTATGATTGGCACTTTCACTGCTTCCACTGAACAATGTAAAAGTTAATCAGTAGAAACACAAGATGATTATTGGCTAAATCCGAAGAGAGAATAATGTGTATAAAAGAAAAATACAAACCTATTTTCATAAACAGACCTTGAATAACATAGTAATTTTATATTTTACAAGTGTGCGTTTTGCCAAATCAGAGATTTAAAAAGTCCGTCGGATGGTTCCCGTTAAAAGCAGACTGAATCTTGTTCTCCATGAGGCTCCTCTGGCTTAGCTGCCCATTATTTCAGTCCAGCAGGGTGACCTGTGACTGTGGGGCCATTTTTACACCACAGGGCTAATTGCACCAAATGGTGGGGTGTTTTTCTGGAAGAGGAGAGTCTGTTCTAACTGCCTGCTGCAAAGTTTTACTATAATTTACTTCAGAGTTAATGGATCTTGTTCCAGGACGAATACAGTCATACAGTGATGATGTTCCTGGAAAGAGAGATTGAATTTTTTTCACTTCTTTTTACCAATGTTGTGAATAAAGCTGTGACAAAATTGTCACTTTTTGAGTAACAGAGTAATCTAAGTTGTAATTTTTCTTATAATTATGATACCGTTCTTTTACTAAGAATATAGTGTGCTGTTACTATGACGTGGTAATGGAAGGGAAAATGTACAGAAACGTAGTGAGAGCGGGCAAGCTGATTGGTCTAGAGCAGGCATTGGCAAACTACGGCCCGCGGGCCACATGCGGGCCGTTAAATGTTTTAATCTGGTTCTCCGAACTTGAAAAAAATTAAATAACTAAACCTTGTTAGTTTTATTTTATTTTATATTGGCTCTGTTGAGAAAACAACACTGCTCCCATTGAAATGTGTGTGTCTCCATGATGTGCATACTGTCAAAATAAACAGTGTGGACAGATATGGAAAGCCATCGGGGCCAATACATGCACATAAACAATCATGTTAGATGTTAAAACAAGCAAAATGTTACATCAAGCGCTTAGATTTCAAACCTAGGGCTGCTAAATTAAGGGTGGAGACGGTGGCCGCGTGGTTAGAGCGTTCGCCCGCGGACCGGAAGGTCGCGGGTTTGCGTCCCACGGAGAGCACGTCTAGGGTCCTTGGAAAAGACACCTACCCCCCGCTTCTCCCACCATTGGCGCCGTTGAAGGGCAGCCTGCTGCGGTGTAAGGAGTGCAGCAAACAAATTTCCCCGGTGAGGGATGAATAGAGTAATTCATTTATTTTATTTAAATGCATGTTTTTAAGTGCTATCGCACTAGATTTTGGACTTAGCGTTCCTAGATTTGAATTTTAACGCTCTTGATGTAACATTTAGCGCTTGCTTAAAATCTAGAGATTTAGAACTCAATGTGGCCCACGAACCAAAAAGTTTGCCCATCTCTGGTCTAGAAACAGTGGCACTGAGGAAAAGACAGGAAACAGAGATGGAGGTAGCAGAGATGAAGATGCTGAGGATCTCTCTGGGAGTGACCAGGATGGACAGGATCAGACTGAGATGGTTTGGACATGTGCAGAGGAGAGAGAGAGAGTACATCAGAAGAAGGATGCTGGGTTTGGAACCACCAGGAAAGAGGACTAGAGGAAGACTAAAGAGGAGGTTCATGGATACAGTGAAGGAAGACATGAAGATAGTTGGTGTGACTGAAGAGGATGCAGCAGATAGGGTTAGATGGAAGAAGCTGACTTGTAAATGTTTAAAAATTCACCAATAATTCAATAAGTTACAAAAGCCCAGAGCTGCCAAACTTAATTTTTTTCAAGCATATGACGTCATAAAGATAGACGAAGTGTCAAGACGTGGGTGCAGAAGAAAAAGGAGGACTGAATTCTAGGACAACAAACATGGTTTATTTGAGTAAGGCAGTCCAGGGAACCAGGAAGACCAGGCTGGAAGGGATGATCACCTAAAACAGAATGAAAGGCAGGCTGCCTTTACATAGGCAGCTGCACCATCACCGTCAGGTGTCTCTAATCAGGCAGATGAGGGAAGGTGCCGGGCTCCCTCTGTTGGTGGGTGAGGGAACCATGACACAAAGATAGCATTTTTTAAAGTCAATAAAAACACTACTTATTACATGTTGTTTTCTTTGCAGCTGGCTGTACCTTTGATGAGGACTCGGACCCCGGCCTGTGTGACTATCGACAGGGCCAAGAAGATGACTTTGACTGGCAGCTGATCCGGACTTATAACTGGCCCTATCCAACGCCAGATCTTCTACGAGGTATGTTGGAATGTTTCTCCACCTTTAAACATGTGAAGCAAACAGGTTCAGGTTGATGCAGATTGGAGGACTTCTTTAAAGACGTTGCTTTCTGATGTTAGTGTGAAATGCTAACCAGGGTAGCCAGGGTTCTCAGGTTTTGGTTTCTTCCCACTCTCCAAAAACATACATGATGGTTGATTGGTCAATGTGAAATTGGCCCCCAGGAATGAGTGTGTGTTTGAATAGTTGTAACAGTAGTAGTAACAGGGTGTGGCCCTGTAACAGATTGGTGATCTGTTCAGGGTGTATCTTGCCTAAGTTCGCCGGGTCGAATCCCACTGAGCTCATGTCTCTGGTCCTTGGAGAAGGCACCTAACCCTCAATCTCCCACCCGCTGGCCATACCAGCCTGTCAATGCCTGATCCCATCAGACCTCAGAGGCTGAGCATGCTGGGCGTGGGTAGTACTTGGATGGGATACCACTGGCAACCCCAGGTGCCAGGGGGGACGGCCGTTCCGTTCTGTCGTCTTCAGCTCATCCAGGGCCGGGTCGCGGGGCAACAGCCTCAGACGGGAAGCCCAGGCTTCTCTCACCCCGGCTGCATCCTCCATCTCACCTGGAAGGATCCCAAGTCGTTCCCCAGCCAGATGTGAGACATAGTCTCTCAGGCGGGTCCGGGGTCTGACTCCTGGTGTCCACCCGGTGGGATGTGCCTGAAACACCTCACCAGCGAGGCGCTCGGGGGCATCCTGACCAGATGCCTGAACCACCCCATCTGGCTCCTCTCGACCTGGAGTAGGAGCGGGTCGACACCGAGCTCCTCCCTGATGGCAGAGCTCCTCACCCGATCTCTGAGTGAGAGCCCAGCCACCCTGCGGAGGAAGCTCATTTCGGCCGCTTGTATCGTGATCTCATTCTTTCGGTCACCACCCACAGCTCACCTTAGGTGAGCTCACACAGGTGCCACGGTGGGACGGCCGTGAGATTAAATTGCCGTTGTTTCCATGGGTAAGACACTTCACCCACATTGCCTAGTCTGGATGGTGTGTGTGATTGGTTGGTGATGGTCACAGGGGCCGATGGCGTAAAATGGCAGCCTCGCTTCTGTCAGGACAGCTGTGGCTACAACAGTAGCTTACCAGTACCTGGTATGGATGGAGTGAATGAATAATGTACATGTGAAGCGTCTTTGAGAGTCCTGAAAATGATTGTTGGTGCCATCCTGGCAGCCTGAGGGATGAATTAAGTATGTAAAAATCTCTTTTCTTTTTTTTTACGTAATAAAGCCTTCCAGTGTGTTTTTTTTTTGTGGGTTAAGAACAGCTAGCATCTTGTTATCAACATGACAAGGTGACAGCTTGGTTTCTCAGCCTCAGGATGCTGCTGGCGTGGACATGATGAATGTCTCCGTACTGTCACAGTGAGTTCAAAACTAAGCTTTGAAAAATGCACATGGACACTTTAGGGAGCAAAAAAAAAACTTCTGAGATGTGTGAAGGTTGTCAAAATCAATTCTGTGACGGTGAACAAAATTAAACTGGAAAACTTAAGATTTCAATGATTTATAGGAAATGATTATGATGTCATCCATATGGATGGTTTAATTTATGGATCATTTTTTTAGAATTCAAATTGTTATTAAAATACATAATAAACTATTTTATCCATGGGCAACCGAACATGGTTCAGGATCAGGCAGGGAGCACCAGGAAAGCAGAGGCCCCACCCATAGAAAGGGTTTAAAAAAACTTGTTAAACCTAACTAAATAAAAACAGTCCCTTAAGAGTCAAAGTTCACCTAGTCGGCCACCTGCGGGCATTGCTTCGCCCAGTCTACCGCCTGCCTGCTTAAATAATAAAGTAAAAATGTGATGGAATTGAATTTAGTTGAAGAAGCACAGTGGCTTCACAGCAAGAAGGTCAGGGGTTTGAGGCCCGAAGTAGGGCCAAGGCCTGGAACACTGTTTTTTTCTGTGTGGAGTTTGCATGTTCGTGTGGGTTGTCTCTGGCTCCTACCCACCCTCCAAAAACATCTGTGTTAAGTTGATTGGCCGCCATAAAACTGCCCCTAGGAATGAAAGAGTGTGTGTGTACATGGTTCTCTGTGTGTGTGGCACCACAATAGTTTGGCAATCTGTTTGGGGTGTATCTTGCCTCTCCCTTGAAATCAGCCGGGATAGGTTTCGACACCCGCTGTGACCCCATCAGGGATGAGATCAGCAGATGACAAAAAAATTTGACTTTGAGTCCTAGTTTTTCCTCTTTTATGGTTTTCATAAGTTTCATGTAAATTTTTGAGCTTAACATGGATTTTTTTTTTCTTTCGTGCATGTTTTGCTTTATTTTGAAAATACAAATGAAAAGGATGTGAAAATAAGAGGGTGGGCTTCATCTATCTGTCACTCATACTTGGGCGGGGCCAACATTTCAATTCTGATTAACTTCTGTCAAATGGTATGGTACTAGAAACTTGATCAATAACATTTCACTTCAGCTACTAGGTCAGGGACCAATATATTTAGGATTGTTTTTGAGACTTACCGTATTTTCATGACCATAAGGCGCATATAAAAGTTTCAAATTTTTGAGAAAATGAGTGGTGCGCCCTATCGTGCAGTGTGCCCTATGTGTGTTGTGAAAAAAACAAGTGAAGCAGATGAACGCTACGCTTGCTGGGATTCCGGGAGGTCTGACAAACAAACTCCAACCCCTAGACATTGGCGTGAACCGGCCGTTCAAAGTAAGGCTGCGAGCAGCGTGGGAGCGATGGATGACCGAAGGAGACCACAGCTTCACGAAGGGTGGAAGGCAGCGGCGTGCGAGTTACGCCACAGTTTGCCAGTGGATTGTAGATGCTTGGGCTAACGTGTCTGCTGGCACTGTTGTCCGAGCTTTCCCAAAAGCAGGCATCATTTCTGAGGAGCTGCACGGTTCAGAAAGTGACTCTGACAGCGAGGAAAGTGAACCTGTGAGGTTGGATTTAGAGCAGCTGTTAGATTCTGAACCAGAGGATGAGGACTTGGATGGATTTAATAAATGACTTTATGACGACTGTAAATAATATTTAAATAAAACCAACCAAACTCAGTTTTACTCCCGATCTATTTATAAATACACACACTAGTCTGCTTGTGTGTGTGTTGTTGTAAGGCGGACATATGTAGTAGTAGAGGATATGTAAATAAAACCCACGCCCTATCATCAGGTGAGCCTTCTGTGTGTGTTAAATGCAGAGCATACGAAACAGGGACTGTGCCTTTAAATACGGTACGCGAAAATATGGTTTTAAACACAGAAACAACTTCAAATAACGGCGACAAAAAACAGTTTACATCCAATAAAAAGAATTTATGAAGAGTTTATTTTCATTTTCCAGCTTGCCCGTTGGTCAAAGCGGGGCTTCTATTCGGTGGCTGTTTGTCTGAAAATGCTTGTTATTTCAAACAAATGTCAGTAAACAGAAATAAAAGAATCCTGCAGCCGACTGGAAAGAATTCTTTTATGTGCTGCATTGTTTCTGCCGACGGATCATTACGGCCGCTCGGCCTCCAATTAATATAAACAAAACTTCCAGCAACCTGAGACTCGGGGATTGTTTCATGTCCACCATCTACACTTATTTCAGAGCCACACAAACAGAAATGTTTTTTTCTCTCTGACACTCTCCGGTTCTATCGTCTGCTGATTAGAACTGAGTTTAATTGGAAACGACACAATAATAGAGGATAGATTTGTTACAATTAAAAGCTTCAAGACAACTTTAACCCAGTAGAGATTTATTACAGCACGTCTACCTCTCGGTCAGTATCACTCTGCTTTCTAGATCTGTCTCATGAGACGAGTTTATGATTGGATTTCGCTTCCGGACTTCTGGTGATTTACTGTACGAGCAGCTAAATCTGACTGCTGCAGGAAAAAATAGAAACATTTGTGTTCAGCTATGCAGCCAGAAAAGAGTAACTGTGGCTGCTGGATTGGTAGCCGGGGGGATGCTTTGAACTTCATCACCTTGTGTGGGGAGCATGGCAAATAAACTGCTTATGCACGCTGTGGGACCATGATCAGAGTAAACATGAGTTTGTCTTTACTGGAAAACCCGGATTGTTTCAGCTTCATTTAAAAGGCTTCGGTGTGAAATAAAAACGCTCTTTTTTTCTTTTCTTCCAACAAACAGATCAATTTGTTCTCATTAAAATGTAAAAGTCGGACGTTTAGAGGCTTAGTTCAGAAGCCTCATCTTCTTCATCGGTAACGACTGGCTGTAACTACACTGTTTTCTAAGAATTCAGAAGAAGTCCCAGACGTGAGCCTTGTGGTACCCCAGAACAAAAGTTGACGTATTTTACCAAAGTCCAGAAGTTTAGACAGGCACCTTTTTAACCGTCTATCCCTTTCACGGTTGCGGGGGTGCCAGAGCCCATCCTAGCTGATTAGAGGCAAGGGGCAGGGCCCATCCCGAACAGGTCACCAGTCTGTCATGGGGCCACACACATACAACCATCCACAACACCACTTGTTCCAAGGGGCAATTCTGCCAGGGCCAATCAGCCTAGCATGCATGTCTTTGGATGGTGGGAGGACCACGAGGAGAACATGCAAACTCCACATAGAAAGGCTAGTGTTTCAAGCCTAGGACTAGGACCTCACCCAGGACTCAAACTCACTATCTCCTTGCCATGGGGCCACTGTGCTACCCACTGCGCCACCGTCCAGAAGTTTAATCAAGCAAAATATAGACCTCCATCTTTATCTTAATGAAGTTAATTTGGCCAAAACTTTAATGATAATATTTATTGTTAAACTGCTAGATGAGGCGAGTGTGTCTAATCACAAACGGTTAATCTGTAATTGGTACTGAGTAACTATTAGTCCAGCATTATTAAAAACCTTTGGGAGATATTGTGTTCACAAAAGTGTTAACCTGGTCGTACACTGTTTAACTTAATCTCAGGTTGTATGACTATTTTAATTTGGGGAACGTCTTGGTGTCTCTGAGTGCATGAGGTTACGAAGAGTCACTTGTTTCTCCCAACGAGAATCAGACGGTTGAATGAGTCTGAAATGTTGTCGCCTCTGGTTGAAACATGGTCTTATGGCAGCAAAACAAAGAACCCATTCTTAGGACTGGTTGGTTCTGACGTCTGTAGGTTGCAGTGAGTCAACCTCTTAACCGTTTATCCCTTATGGATTGCGGAGGTGCCAGAGCCCATCCCAGCTGATTCGAGGCGAGGGTCAGGGTACACCCCGAACAGGTCGCCAGTCTGTCGCGGGGCCACACGCATACAACCATCCACACATACACTCATTCCTAGGGGCAACTTGGCACTGGCCAATCAACCTTCCGGTTTCCCCTCCAAGTATTCCGGAAGGGTAAACCGGAGTACCCGGAGGAAACCCACGCAAACACGGGGAGAACATGCAAACTCCACACAGAAAGGACAGTGTTTCAAGCCTCGTCCCCACCCGGGACTTGAACCCACGATTTCGTTACGTTGCATTCAAACCAAAAAATAAAACTTTTAAAACATAATGATGGCGGCGTGCACGTTGCACACGGGGGTAAAACTTGTGGAACAAGCTGGGTTTAATTTTGATGTTCAGTCTCATGGAAGACGCGCGGACGGCCTGAGTGCTTAAACCCCGCCCTCCCCCCCCACACACACACTCCGTAGGCAGCTGCATAATAATTTCAACATTTCATGAACCGCTTCAAAGTGATTTTAAAACAGAAGGAAGTGCGTTAAATTACAGGCGAAGGTCGTGTCTTTTGGATGAAATAGTGTGTGTGAAGATGATGGATGACGTGTGTGTGTAGGGTTGATTGTTCTCACGCTGCTCTCTGTTCTACCAAAGGTATTTAAACAGTTTGGCTCGATTTTAATGCAATTAACTCTGGTAAATGAATAAAACCAGCGTTTTGTTCCCTGGGACATGATTCTCCTAGGGTTCCTACACGTTCTAATCTCCGTGAACACGTCGAGCAGTGTGTCGTTCTTTCATCTTTAAATCAACTCAGAATCAGTTTCAAGCCAGCGTTTTGCTAAAACAGAAAGAATCTCTACCGATGCCCGAGTCACCATGTTTAATCTGGGTTTCAGAATCAAACCAATAGAAATTCATTTTGTTGTTTTGTTATCACCATAGAAAAAAATGATTGGCTGAAATTTTAAATGTTCACTGTTGAAAAAACAAAAGGATGGGAGGAAAAAAAAATATAAAGTAAAAGAACTCTGAGGGTAACTAGTATTAAGTTAATCTATAGTTGGAACTGAGTAACTGTTGGTTCCGTTCCATTCCGTCATCTTCCGCTTGTTCCGAGGTCGGGTCGCGGGGGCAACAGCCTCAAACGGGCAGCCCAGGCCTCTCTCTCCCCGGCTGCATCCTCTAGCTCACCCGGAAGGATCCCAAGTCGTTCCCCAGCCAGCTGTGAGACATAGTCTCTCCAGCAGGTCCGGGGTCTGCCCCTTGGTCTCCTCCCAGTGGGATGTGCCCGAAACACCCCGCCCGCGAGGCGCAATGGGGGCATCCTGACCAGATGCCCGAACCACCCCATCTGGCTCCTCTCGACCTGGAGCAGGAGCAGCTCGACACCGAGCTCCTCCCGGATGGCAGAGCTCCTCACCCGATCTCTGAGTGAGAGCCCAGCCACCCTGCGGAGGAAGCTCATTTCGGCCGCTTGTACCCGCGATCTCATTCTTTCGGTCACCACCCACAGCTGGTGACCATGGTGAGGGTAGGAACATAGATCCTGGTTACCATGGTGAGGGTAGGACCGTAGATCCTGGTTACCATGGTGAGGGTAGGACCGTAGATCCTGGTTACCATGGTGAGGGTAGGACCGTAGATCCTGGTTACCATGGTGAGGGTAGGAACATAGATCCTGGTTACCATGGTGAGGGTAGGAACATAGATCCTGGTTACCATGGTGAGGGTAGGAACATAGATCCTGGTTACCATGGTGAGGGTAGGAACGTAGATCCTGGTTACCATGGTGAGGGTAGGACCGTAGATCCTGGTTACCATGGTGAGGGTAGGAACATAGATCCTGGTTACCATGGTGAGGGTAGGACCGTAGATCCTGGTTACCATGGTGAGGGTAGGACCGTAGATCCTGGTTACCATGGTGAGGGTAGGAACATAGATCCTGGTTACCATGGTGAGGGTAGGACCAGAGATCCTGGTTACCATGGTGAGGGTAGGAACGTAGATCGACTTACTTACTAACTGTTGGTAATTTTGTTAAAATCCATTTATTTTATTTTATTTTTTTTTTTATTTTGAATTACTCTATTCATCCCTCACCGGGGAAATTTGTTTTGCTGCACTCCTTACACCGCAGCAGGCTGCCCTTCAACGGCGCCAATGGTGGGAGAAGTGGGGGCTAGGTGTCTTCTCCAAGGACCCTAGACGTGCTCTCCGTGGGACGCGAACCCGCGACCTTCCGGTCCGCGGGCGGACGCGCTAACCACGCGGCCACCGTCTCCACCATTTAGTGGTTTTGGAAGTTATTGCGTTTGTTACAGAAGCCTGGATGGACAGACGAAGAGTGAAAACCCGTTAAAACGGTGAGAGTTTTAGCTGCATTAGAATAACGTGCTTGTTTGTTTGTGTGACCGACAAAACCAAACAAAATGTATGAAACTAAAGTGTTTTTCTCACTAGAAATGTCAATGAAACTAAATTTTAGCAACAATTTTTCTTGTTTTATGGTTTCACCCAGCTGTAAAACGTGACCTTAAATCAGACATGGGCAAACTACGGCCCGCGGGCCACATGCGGCTTGTTAAATGGTTTAATCCGACCCACCAAACTTGAAAAAAAATTAAGTCAATAAACCTTTATGTTTAATTTTTACTGCAATTTAGATGTTTCTTCACTAGATGGTGCCAAAAACACACTAAACACACTTTTTTTTTCAAGATGGCGCCGTCCAACATGGCTGCCTCGGTACTTCTGTGCAACCTTTTTTCTCTGTTTTTGTTGGTAAATGGTGTATCAGCGTGCTCTTACACTCGTGAAGAGCTCTTAAATCTCAGGACTATGACCCCCACGGACCTACTACCAGTTTTTTTAGTGGTTGCGGCAGATTTAGTCCAAATATTGGCTAAAAAAGTGAAAGGCCGGAAGAGAGGAAAGCGTGCGGGAGTCCTCCTTCGTCTCCGCAGACGTGGCGCGCGTACGCCTTTGCCGAGCCTTTTTCTCTCTAATGTCCGCTCACTTACCAACAAGATGGACGAGCTAGCGCTGCTAATGCGACGAAACAGGGACTTCTCTTCCTCTTGTGTTCTATGCTTCACGGAGACATGGCTCAACGAGCAGATCCCGGACTGCGCGCTTCAGCTGGAGGGATTTCAGCTCTTCCGCGCTGACAGACAGAGGGATTTCTCCGGTGGAAAAACAAAAGGTGGAGGGCTCTGTTTCTACATCAACCACTCCTGGTGTTCGGATGTGTCTGTGATCTCCCAGCTTTGCTCTCCGGTTCTGGAATACTTCTTTATAAACTGTAGACCATTTTATTCTCCACGGGAGTTTGCTTCATTCATTCTGGCTGCTGTTTACATTCCGCCATGTGCAAACGTGCACGAGGCCCAACGCGCGCTCGCGGACCAAATTCTGTGTGTGGAGCAAAACTTCCCGGACTCTCTAGTTATTATCCTTGGGGATTTTAACAAGGGAAATCTGAGCCAGGAACTCCCAAAGTACAGACAGTTTGTAAACTGCCCAACCAGGGAAAAGAACACATTGGATCACTGCTACACTACAGCCAGTAAAGCCTACAAGGCTGTTTCTCGAGCTGCTCTGGGCTTCTCTGATCACGACATGGTTCACCTCATCCCGGCATACAGACAGAAGTTGAAGCTTTCTAAACCTGCAGTGAGGACTTCCAAGAAGTGGACCAGCGAAGCTGTGGACAAGCTTCGTATGTGTCTGGACACAACAGACTGGGGTGTGTTTAGAGCTGCCACAGATAGTCTGGATGACTACACAGACACAGTGACGTCATACATACGTTTCTGTGAGGACAGCATCATTCCATCAAAAACCAGGGTAAGATTTAACAACGACAAACCCTGGTTCACACCCAGACTAAGACAGATCAGGAGGGAAAAGGAAGCAGCTCACAGAGCCAATGACAGAAAGAGCTACAAAGGCGCTAAGTACCGGTTCTCGAGAGAGGTACAGCAGGCGAGATCCAGGTACAATAAACGTCTGAAGGAGCAATTCTCTGTCAATGACACCGCCTCTGTCTGGAGATCACTTCGGCAAATTACAAACTATAAGCCGAAAGCCCCACATGCTGCTGATGACTTACAACTGGCAGAGAAACTCAACACCTTCTATGCCAGGTTTGATGTCTCACTCTCCTCCCCCCTCACTGATCAACAACCTTCAGACACTTTGAAGCCACTCCCATCCCCCACCCAATTAACAACAGAGGTCACTCCAGCTGACCAGCCCTCCCCCTCCACTGCTTTCCTGGTGACAAAACAGGATGTGCTCAAGCTCTTCCGCAAGCAAAACCCTCGGAAAGCTTCGGGCCCAGATGGTGTCTCCCCGGCCACCCTGAAACACTGTGCTGAGGAACTGTCTCCAGTTTTCACAGACATTTTCAACACCTCGCTGAAGACATGCCACGTTCCAGCCTGCTTCAAGCGGTCCACCATCGTTCCTGTTCCCAAGAAGCCCCGTATCACTGGACTTAATGACTACAGGCCTGTGGCACTTACGTCTGTAGTCATGAAGTCATTCGAACGCCTGGTCCTCCCTCATCTCAAGCACTTCACCTCTCCCTCTCTGGACCCTCTGCAGTTTGCCTACAGAGCCAACAGGTCTGTAGACGACGCTATCAACCTGGCCCTCCACTTCACCCTGCAGCACCTGGACTCCCCGGGAACCTATGCCAGGATCCTGTTTGTGGACTTCAGCTCTGCATTCAACACCATTCTCCCTACCCTGCTTCAGGACAAGCTCTCTCAGCTCAACGTGCCTGACTCCACTTGCAGGTGGATTACTGACTTCCTAACAGACCGGAGGCAGTGCGTGCGGCTGGGGAAGAATGTCTCCACCTCTCGGACTATCAACACAGGATCTCCACAGGGCTGTGTCCTCTCTCCCCTGCTCTTCTCCCTGTACACCAACTCCTGCACTTCCAGCCATGACTCTGTCAAACTGATCAAGTTTGCAGATGACACCACACTCATTGGGCTCATCTCTGATGGCGATGAGTCGGCCTACAGGATGGAGGTAGACCGGCTGGTGTCCTGGTGCAGCAACAACAGCCTGGAGCTCAACGCTCAGAAGACAGTGGAGATGATCGTGGACTTTAGGAAAGCTATAGCACCCATTACCCCCCTTGCACTGACAGACTTCTCCATCACCACTGTAGACTCTTTCCGCTTCCTCGGCACTACCATCACACAGGACCTAAAGTGGGAGCCATCCATCAGCTCCCTGATCAAAAAGGCCCAGCAGAGGATGTACTTTCTGCGGCAGTTGAAGAAAGCCAAGCTGCCCGCCCAGATGTTGGTGCAGTTTTACAGAGCCATCATCGAGTCTGTCCTCACCTCCTCCATCACCGTGTGGTACGCTGGAGCCACAGTCAGGAACAAACACAGACTGCAGCGCATTGTGCGCTCCGCAGAGAAGGTGATCGGCTGCAGCCTTCCATCTCTCGAAGACCTGTACGTCTCCAGGACTCGGGGGCGTGCAGGTCGGATAGTAGCTGACCCTTCCCACCCTGGACATGGACTTTTTGAGCGACTCCCCTCGGGCAGGAGGCTCCGGTCCATTCGGACCAGAACGTCCCGCCACAAAAACAGCTTCTTCCCTTCTGCCGTTGGACTTATGAACTCTTTATAACCTGGATCCCCACATCTCTTAGTCACCTCCCTCTTGTCACTTCACTATCTTTATTATTTTCTATTATTTTCTATGACATTGCACTACTTTTCTTTTTCTTCTGAGCACTCTTAGTTTTGTAAAAATTATTATTATTTTTATTTATTTTATTTTTATTATTTTTATTTTATATGTTTGCACACCAGTACCAGAACAAGTTCCTAGTCTCTGATGTTTTTCACTGACATGGCAATAAAAGCATTCTGATTCTGATTCTGATTCTAACATTGCTCCCATTAAAATGCATATGTCTCTGCGATGCACACGTCAAAATAAACCGTGTGCGCCGATATGGAAAGCCATCAGGGCCACGCATGTAAACAAGCGCGTTAGATTTCAAACCTTGTGCACTACCATAGAAAGCCATTGGGGTCACTATACGTTTCAAATCTAAATTAAATAAATTTCAAATCTAATGTGCTTGATGTTTTTGAAAAAAAAAAAAAAAAAAGCCAGTCAGGAGGAGAGTGATGATGACTTCCTGAAGCATCAAAGACCTTCAAAATAAAATAGTTATTCATTTGATTTTCAGTGTTTAAAGACTCATTTCAAAGTTACAGATTTTGTTGTGATGCTTTTCTTCATTTTCATTGGAAATTAAACCCATGTTTTCTCCACATCCCAACATGTGTATATTTCATCCAATGAGATGAGCTTACCAAAGCATGCCATCCATCTGCTCCTGCTTCGGCCCATGTCATGTGTTAGAACACACTGTTCTAACCCAAATCAATGATACCCCGAATCAAAAAGTTTGCCCACCCTGCCTTAAAAAAAGGGAGGTGGTGGCTCAGTGGTTAGAGCGTTTGCCCGTGAACCGAAAGTCAACCGAAGTTTGAGGGTTCGCATCCCACTGGGTTCAAACCCAGGGTCTAGGGTCCTTGGAGAAGACACCTAACCCCTCATTGGTGCCGTCTGCGGTGAAATGCAGCACATAAATTTTCCGGTGAGGGATGAATTAAGTACAATAAAAACAAACAAACAAAAAAAAAAACACTTGCCCCACACATTAATTTCTATCAGCACTGGATGTAAATATGACTTCTGTCAAAGTTACAAAACATGTGAGATGTAAGTTTTGTGAACAATGGATTCCAAAAGGTAGTTTTAATCCATGGGAATTTTAAATACTTAGGATCAACAGTCCAGAGCAATGGAGAGTGTGGAAAAGAGGTGAAGAAGCGTGTGCAGGCAGGCGGGAACGGGTAGAGAAAAGTATCAGGCGTGATGTGTGATAGAAGAGTTTCAGCTAAAATGAAAGGGAAAGTGTAGAAAACCGTGGTGAGAGCGGCCATGCTGATTGGTCTAGAGACAGTGTGGTGAGAGCGGCCATGCTGATTGGTCTAGAGACAGTATGGTGAGAGCGGCCATGCTGATTGGTCTAGAGACAGTATGGTGAGAGCGGCCATGCTGATTGGTCTAGAGACAGTGTGGTGAGAGCAGCCATGCTGATTGGTCTAGAGACAGTGTGGTGAGAGCGGCCATGCTGATTGGTCTAGAGACAGTATGGTGAGAGCGGTCATGCTGATTGGTCTAGAGACAGTGTGGTGAGAGCGGCCATGCTGATTGGTCTAGAGACAGTGTGGTGAGAGCAGCCATGCTGATTGGTCTAGAGACAGTGTGGTGAGAGCGGCCATGCTGATTGGTCTAGAGACAGTGTGGTGAGACCGGCCATGCTGATTGGTCTAGAGACAGTGTCACTGAGGAAAAGACAGGGAACAGAGATGTTTGTATCAGAGATGAAGATGCTGAGGATCTCTCTGGGAGTGACCAGGATGGACAGGATCAGAGGAACAGCACATGTTAGAGGTTTTAAAGTCAGAGAGGTCAGACTGAGATGGTTTGGACATGTACAGAGGAGAGAGAGAGAGTACATCAGAAGAAGGATGCTGGATTTGGAACCACTAGGAAAGAGGACTAGAGGAAGACCAAAGAGGAGGTTCATGGATACAGTGAAGGAAGACATGAAGATAGTTGGTGTGACTGAAGAGGATGCAGCAGATAGGGTTAGATGGAAGAAACTGACTTGATGTGGTGACCCCTGAGGGGAAATGCCAAAAGGAGAAGAAGAAGTTTCACCCCCACGGGCGGGTCGACTGTAACCACAAAAAATCTACAAACCAGCCAGGCTGTGAAAGGTGAAGATTGTTATAACGAGAGACCGCTGTACCACAAAAATACTTTTATAAATATTTTTTACCACCTTAAAGTTGCTTTTAAAAGTTTCTTCTCACATCCCAGTGTTCTCAGATGATGTAAGAATGAGCTAACAGGAGGAATCATCTCCCTTCCCACTCCGCTGTCTTTAAAGACGTGTGAACACGTTTTATTTCATGTCTGTGTGAATGTTAATGGAACGTTGGAACAGATTTACAACCGGCACGCTTCCCTCGGAGATTTACACCAACTCTTTTTATTACCTTGGACCTTTCTCCAGCTGTCAGCGTTCGTTCTTCACTTCCTGTCCCTAGATGTTTGGAGTTCTCCATGCCTCAAATGTCCTGCGTCCAATCTGCTCTGACGTTCTACAGAATGTGAAAAAGATTTCCTCATCTATCTGTTGTTTCAGTAGCAGAAATACTAACTTATTGTGTCCACTTTTCTTTCCATTCTTTCATTTATTTTTCATCTGCAGATGAAAGGAGTGTAACCGTACCTCTACTGATACTGTACTGTTTCAGTATGGAACGTTCGGTCGGGAGTGTTTCAGTATACATCCGCCAAGCATCTTGCATGCACCCTGTGCACAAAACACTTGTAAACCGTTCCGTTCCGTCGTCTTCTGCTCATCCGGGGACGGGTCGCAGGGGCAACAGCCTCAGACTAAAAGCCCAGGCTTCTCTCAGCCCAGCTGCATCCTCCAGCTCACCCGGAAGAATCCTGAGTCGTTCCCCAGCCAGCTGTGAGACATAGTCTCATAGACATAGTCTCCTCCCAGTGGGACGTGCCCTAAACACCTCACCAACAAGGCGCTCAGGTGGCATCCTGATCAGATGCCCAAACCACCCATCTGGCTCCTCTCGACCTACAGGAGGAGCGGCTCAACTCCGAGCTCCTCCCGGATCGCAGAGCTCCTCACCCGATCTCTGAGTGAGAGTGGAGGAAGCTCATTTTGGCCGCTTGTATTCGCGATCTCATTCTTTCAGTTACCACCCACAGCTGGTTACCATGGTGAGGGTAGGAACGTAGATCCTGGTTACCATGGTGAGGGTCGGAACGTAGATCCTGGTTACCATGGTGAGGGTAGGAACATAGATCCTGGTTACCATGGTGAGGGTGGGAACGTAGATCCTGGTTACCATGGTGAGGGTAGGAACGTAGATCCTGGTTACCATGGTGAGGGTAGGAACGTAGATCCTGGTTACCATGGTGAGGGTAGGAACGTAGATCCTGGTTACCATGGTGAGGGTAGGAACGTAGATCCTGGTTACCATGGTGAGGGTAGGAACGCAGATCAACTTGCAAATTGAGAGCTTTGCTTTTCGGCTCAGCTTTTTCTTTACCACGATGAACCGATGCAGCGCCCTAGTTGTTGCTGACGCCGCACAGTGCAAAGCTCTCTACTTATTGTGTGAATCCCAAGAGAATGAAGCACCATCATGCCCTTATGTCCTCTGTCTCCTGGTTCTGTTGTGTTTTCGATTGTTGTGTGTCTTCATCTCGTGTCGGGCGTGCTAGAACTGTAATTTTGTTGTACCCTTCAGATTCAATTTCAATTCAGTCTTTTTTCTTTTTCTCATCCATTATTGAATTTTAAAGCCATTTACATGATAGCTGCAGACTGAGAGCTGGGACGACCTAGTCTGGGAGGTTAGGGATAGCATCTGGTGCTGCGTTTTAGTCAGTTAGTCACCTTCTTAATCGTCTATCACTTAAGAGGTTGCAGGGGGTGCCGGAGTCCATCCCGGCTGATTCAAGACGTGGGGCAGGGTACACTCCTGAACAGGTCGCCAGTCTGTCGCGGGTGTTGCGTTTTATTTTTTGGAAAAGTTTTGTTTACCGTTTACAAAGATAAAAAAAAAAAAAAAAATAATAATCTAATTTCTTTATGGTTTCAATGAGAATATTTGATTTTATTTTTTCGCTAAGTAACAGTGTATGTTAGTTTTTCCTGATTTTATGTCAAAACAAATAGTTGGTTTAATAAAATACACAAATAAACAACAGACAAACGGTCACCATGGCACTGAAACCGAATGAGGATTTTAATGAACCAATGTTTCCCTAACAGATGAACCTGAAAGTAATAAGGCTTGTTTCACTTGAAACAGGAACTAGAATCTGTCTTCCCAGTCCCAGCACATCCAGATTTCCCATTTTCCCTCCTTCAAACTTTCTCCAGGGTCCCGGCATCCCCTGGGATTTAATCTCAGTCCATCCTTTTAGCTGTAGTTCCAGTTAAATTTAACTCAGCTAAAAATCTCCTTCAGGGGTCTTTGTTTGATCCTGAAATAAGATGTTCACGTCTCTTATTAAAAGAGAAACTCCAGCCGTCATGTCTGCTTTCTGAGATGGAACTTATGAGGAATCCTTTTTCCTTTAACCGCATTGGTTCATCTCATTGGTATTCCACTGGCTGCTGGGTCCAAATCAATACCATTGATCCGCTCGGGCCCAATAAACTACGTTGTTGTCTCAATTGTGGTCTCTTTAGCGTGTCTGAGAGAATTTGAAACCTCGGAAAATATTCGATGTGGACTGAGTCTCATCAGCTTGAAGGAATCCTAGCAGCTTAAGTTGAATCTGAGCCTGTTTAAAACCGAGATGGTCCAAAGGATTCGGTTTCACTGAAGATTTAGAAGGCGACAAAAAGTTGAAGGACCTCATTTAAAAAGATGGTGGAGTGGAGTGTAGTCACCATGTAAACTCTGTTAGTGTCACACGCAAATATGTCAGTGAATTTAAAAAAAAAAAAAGTTGGTCAAA
This sequence comes from Neostethus bicornis, assembly GCA_902685375.1. Classification (NCBI taxonomy): domain Eukaryota; kingdom Metazoa; phylum Chordata; class Actinopteri; order Atheriniformes; family Phallostethidae; genus Neostethus; species Neostethus bicornis. The sequence goes on from LR738551.1 coordinate 2,666,664, forward strand.
AAAAAAGAAGAGGTGAAGAAAAGAGGTGAAGAAGCGTGTGCAGGCGGGTTGGAACGGGTGGAGAAAAGTATCAGGTGTGATGTGTGATAGAAGAGTTTCAGGTAAGATGAAAGGGAAAGTGTTCAAAACCGTGGTGAGAGCGGCCATGCTGATTGGTCTAGAGACAGTGTGGTGAGAGTGGCCATGCTGATTGGTCTAGAGACAGTGTGGTGAGAGTGGCCATGCTGATTGGTCTAGAGACAGTGTGGTGAGAGTGGCCATGCTGATTGGTCTAGAGACAGTATGGTGAGAGCGGCCATGCTGATTGGTCTAGAGACAGTGTGGTGAGAGCGGCCATGCTGATTGGTCTAGAGACAGTGTCACTGAGGAAAAGACAGGAAGCAGAGATGTTTGTAGCAGAGATGAAGATGCTGAGGATCTCTCTGTGAGTGATCAGGATGGACAGGATCAGAGGAACAGCACATGTTAGAGGTTTTAAAGTCAGAGAGGCCAGACTGAGATGGTTTGGACATGTGCAGAGGAGAGAGAGTACATCAGAAGAAGGATGCTGGGTTTGGAACCACCAGGAAAGAGGACTAGAGGAAGACCAAAGAGGAGGTTCATGGATACAGTGAAGGAAGACATGAAGATAGTTGGTGTGACCGAAGAGGATGCAGCAGATAGGGTTAGATGGAAGAAACTGACTTACTGTGGCGTCCTTGGAGGGAAATGATGGAAGGAGAAGAAGAAGAAGGTCTGACAAAAAAGAAAGTGGCCTCGAATCCACGTCAGCCACTGGAAGCGGTCCAAGCGATGTCCAGCTTGATGTTTTGATGAAACTTGGTACCGTCTTATAATTCACTTGTACATCTGTGTGTGGTGAAACAGGACGAACTCGGGTTATGGAAGCAGTTATGACCAAGAGAGCACTGCCCTGAAGACAGCAGTGTGGTTGCACTCCACCGAAAAAGAATGATAATACCCTCTTGTGTGACGTGCAGATGCTTGCGACATAGTGGTGGAAAGTTATGGCAAATAAAAAAACTGAGCTTTGCCTCTTCAAAACGGAACTTCCTCTCAGTCTCCCATGAGCGGCGTTGTTGGGTTCCCTCTTTTTGTCCTCAAAGTTAAATCCCATGTCCCGTGTGGTGATTTCAGGTAGGTTACTGAAACAGCACACGTTTCAAAACAATGGACAATGCAAAAATCTTAATTGATTTTTTTCCATGATGTACTCCACTTTTCTTCTGTACAGTACACATTACTGAGAGGTTTTTATGAGTGCTTTCTAATTGCTTCTTCACTGCTTCAAATGCTTCATTTCACTGTCCTCGGTCCACTTCAACTTCTGTCCACAGGTGTCGTCTTTTCCTCACATTTTTCATTTTGTGTAAACCAGCCTCTGACTTTGCCTCAAGCTACGCTTAAGTCCACACTTTTTGGCATCTCCCTAGATCAGTCAGTTTGCGTTAGAGTTGGTTGGTTCAACATTCCGATTTCAGTGTAGACTAAGTAATTTCCAGTTGAAACCACATTAAAGATTTCATTCGCACACAAAACCAGACCTGAAATTCTGCTGCTGAATCTAATTTCTTCTTCAGAAATGTCAAGCAAAGGTCCCAGGAGGCGTTGGCTCATTGGTAGAGTATATGTCTTTTGACCGGTAGAACCTGGTTTGATTCCCACTCAACCCAAGCTGTCCCTGGGACTCCAGGAACAGTGACAAAAAACAAAAAAATACAAATTTAAAGGAAATTCTGTGAATTGATGTGTGTGGAAACCCCCACATGTTTTAAAACATTCAAAGTCCCTCCCTCAAAATTTTCCTGGATAAATGAGAGTAGAAATAAATCAAGTAAATATGTTTCATATTTAAATTGTTTCTTGTCGTTAACCTCCTGCTGGAGTTTGAACTTGTAATCACTTGTTATTTATATTTACCCTCAGGTAAACTTTTTAAATCTTATTTGGTTAAAGCTCACGTCTCTGAAGAAGCGATGCTGAGTGTTTCAGACTGTAACAAACAAAGTGATTACAGCACTCAGGCTGGACCCACACACAGCTTCAGTCACATCTCAGAAGTACTTTCAGTTGGCATTCAAACTATTTATCACCAGCTTGAGTTCCCTCTGGATACAGGAGGGTAAAAATAATTTAAAATGTAACTGTATGTATGTGACTGAATGGTAACCAGCTGTGGGTGGGGACCGAAAGAACAAGATCACGGATATAAGCAGCCGATATGAGCTTTCTCCACAGGGTGGCTGGGCTCTCACTCAGAGATCGGGTGAGGAGTTCTACCATTCGGGAGGAGCTCGGTGTCGAGCCGCTCCTCCTCCAGGTTGAGAGAAACCAGATGTGGTGGTTCGGACATCTGGTCAGGATGCCTCCTGAGTGCCTCGCTGGTGAGGTGTTTTGGGCACGTCCCATCTTTACTGTTATTTTATGGATTAAATTCAGATTTTCAGGGTAAATACAGACCTCAGAGACTTGCTAAAAGGAATCTAAGAGATAAAAAAAAGATAACAAGCACAATCTGTCTCCTTTTATGTGATAAAATGTGTCTTTAAGGTGGTCATCGAACGCTGCCCCTGTACGGTAGTTTACATCATTAGAAAAGTGGTTTAAAAAGTGATAAAAGTAAGTTTTTAAACAATACATACATATTTTTTGTGCCTTTTTGGGTTAAGTTGAGACTCTTGCATTCCCACAGTGGTCCATACAAGGGCTCTAAAGTGTCTAATGTTCACCACAGGTATGTGGATGTTTGGATTTGCTCCTCAGTCAGATTCATTTGTCAGACTCGGGGTCAGTTCATTGTTGAACTTTATGAGTTTATTTATTAATCAAAGCTTGTGAAATCCCAACGCTTGGCTTGAACCTTTAAAAACAGGCCAGTCAGAAAACCGAAGGTGACCACCTTGCCTCCAAGGACACATTACGCTCCGTCTTTCTGAGCAGAAAGCCAAGTTTTAAACTGGAAATGTTAAAGGTTCTTTGGCTTCCGTCCAGCTGGTTTTTTAAAGTTCCCTAACTTTCTTTTCAACTGGATTGAGGATGCTCGGTCGACCTTCTGAGGTCACAACAAAACATTATAAATAAGTTCCTCCTCTGGTTTTTCTCTTTTTTTTATGTCGGGCAGACATTTGGACAAAGAATGTGAAGGTTAGACGGGACGGATGAGGAAGAACTCCTTTCAAATTACTTTAAAAACTCATGAATAAAGAAACTAAAAGGTTTTTTTTTGACACATTGAAATGAGACACTTCTTTATTGAGACGTCCTGTTTTTAATTTGGGTTTCATCGTTAATTTACAGACGATATTCAACAGAGGAAACCAGAATTTAATTAGGTCAGATTGGTACGCTCTGCCCTTCGGTTGGCAAAGGATTAATCAATGTTTTAATGATTAACTCGTCACTTCAGTTTGAAACCGCAGCAGGTTTGACTGAAACAAGAGTTTGTATCAAAGTGATTTATTTTCATTGTATGAACGATTAAAAACAGTTTGAGCCTAAAGAGAAAAAGAAATAATAAAAATAATCTGAACGCCTCGATCTTCCGTTTGTCATGGTAATGAACTCTTGAGATCGATGTGATAACTTGGATAAAGTAGTTATATGTGTAAGTGTCATGATGTGGAACTGAGAACAAAAACATTCCCTTGACACAACAGACAGGCTCAGATGAAGAAAACAAAAGCAGATTTATTGGATTGATAAAAAGTCCAAATAAAGAAGACAATAACCGATTAATTAGGCAGGTTCTGATGTAGGAGCTGGAGCCAAAAACTGGATAACAGGTCAAGCATGGTAAACAAACGATCTGGTGAAGAGTATGTCAAAAACTGATCCATTTATGCTGCAGTAGATGAGTAGAAGAGTTTCAGGTGAGACTTGTTGCACACACACAGACAAGAGGGAGGGGGGAAAGAGGACACAGAGGGGGAACAGACAGTAAGATGTTACCACCGTTAAGCCGGCCACTCTTAAAAAAATATAAACAAAAATAAACCAAAAATATGTCAATTGTTTGTGCTATTTTATTTTTTTTTTAAACGTCCCTATTTCCTGCTACAGTTAGGCGGCGCCAGTTTTTTTTTTTCACCAGAATGAGGGGCTTGATGACGTCATTGTCCAAATTGTAACTCGTTAAAAAAAAAAAAAAACTAAAATGGCACAAACAAAAAAATTTACAGCACAAAAAATTGACATATTGTTTGTTTATTTTTGTTTACATTTTTTTTTTTAAAAAAGGAACCAGTTTTATGGACGTTAAGATGTTTACATTTTACAATCTTCCCTTTTTGGTCATCTGACCCTGAAACTTTACCAGTTCATCTATAGTTGGCATCCTTCTGTCTCTTGAAACAATGGTGTCTGCACCTGGATACTTATCTGGGTGTGCAGCATCGGCTGTGGCTGTGGGAGCTAATGAGGGAGCTGCATCTCCTAGCACAATTATTGCCAATATACATCTGAGATTTGTCCCAGATGTGATTAATGAAGCTTACGTTGTATGAAGAGCGTTTCATAATTTGTGATGATTCTCAAATTTACGTAGCGTGATAAAGAAAAAGAGTAGTCAGAGTAAGACAGAGTACATGTGTGTGAATGAGAGGGATCCAAATGGAAAAGTGAGGTTACAGGGAGAAGAGAGAAAGAAGGTGGAAGATTTTAAGTATCTAGGATCAACAGTCCAGAGCAATGGAGAGTGTGGAAAAAAGGTGAAGAAGCATGTGGAGGCAGGCTGGAACGGGTGGAGGAAAGTATCAGGTGTGATGTGTGATAGAAGAGTTTCAGATAAAATGAAAGGAAAAGTGTACAAAACTGTGAGAGCAGCCATGCTGATTGGTCTAGAGACAGGGTGGTGAGAGCAGCCATGCTGATTGGTCTAGAGACAGTGTGGTGAGAGCGGCCATGCTGATTGGTCTAGAGACAGTGTGGTGAGAGCGGCCATGCTGATTGGTCTAGAGACAGTGTGGTGAGAGCGGCCATGCTGATTGGTCTAGAGACAGTGTGGTGAGAGCGGCCATGCTGATTGGTCTAGACAGTGTGGTGAGAGCGGCCATGCTGATTGGTCTAGACAGTGTGGTGAGAGCGACCATGCTGATTGGTCTAGACAGTGTGGTGAGAGCGGCCATGCTGATTGGTCTAGAGACAGTGTGGTGAGAGCGGCAGTGCTGATTGGTCTAGAGACAGTGTGGTGAGAGCGGCCATGCTGATTGGTCTAGAGACAGTGGCACTGAGGAAAAGACAGGAAGCAGAGATGGAGGTAGCAGAGATGAAGATGCTGAGGATCTCTCTGGGAGTGACCAGGATGGACAGGATCAGAGGAACAGCACATGTTAGAGGTTTTAAAGTCAGAGAGGTCAGACTGAGATGGTTTGGACATGTGCAGAGGAGAGAGAGAGAGTACATCAGAAGAAGGATGCTGGGTTTGGAACCACCAGGAAAGAGGACTAGAGGAAGACCAAAGAGGAGGTTCATGGATACAGTGAAGGAAGACATGAAGATAGTTGGTGTGACCGAAGAGGATGCAGCAGATAGGGTTAGATGGAAGAAAGTTACTTGATGTGGCGCCCCCTGAAGGGAAATGCTGAAAGAAGAAGAAGAAGTAATGACCGTCGTTGCAAAGCCAAAGATCTACATCCTTCTTAGTAACTAAGGCTGCAGGATTTCGTTACTGCACCAGTTTATTTTCTGTGTTAAAGACTGGTGACGTTTTCAGGGTCGACTTTCTTTTGAGATGAGGGGACGTTTGAGGACAGTAACGAGGGGAGCTGTGGACCCTCCCCACACAGTTACTACAGCCGTAGAGAGGCTAACACAAGTACCAGACTGCATGAACGTTATTACATTACACGGTAACATTCACGGCCCAACGTACTTCAAACATGATGCTGAACTTCAAACTGTGGTCTCCGCCCCCTCGCTCTGGGACCCCCGCTGTGAAGGGCTAAGTCCTGAACCTTGCTGTCTTTGATGGTCGTGTGTGCAGAAAAAACTAACGATGGAAGGCAGAACGACTCTTTGCATTTAAATAGAGCATTAACAGAGAAGTGCTCGTCTTGATCTGGAGACATATTTAAATCTGTAGCATTTCAGAGTCTGATAGATGTTCACCAATCACACAAAGAGAGACCACTCACTTATAAATATTAAGGACTTTATATCAGACTCTATATTACTACCATCGTTAATATGACCTGTAATTACTGATGCACCGGCAGTTTTTAGCCGTGTCAGGATTCCTGTTGGCGGTCCAAATCCCTGTCTTTCTGAGTCTGTTAACTTTCACAGAAAATCAAACCGTTATTTTCACTTTATTTGCATCTTTTTCCCAAAGTTTAAAATAAATTTAAATATTTCTAGAGAATTTACTAACACCTATTTTTGTATCAGTGAAAATACTTTTTACTTTGATAGATGCGATAAAACTAGAGCCTTGCTTAGTGTGCGCCCTGCCTTGTTGGACTAAAAAGGCTAGAAAATCAATCAGTGGATTTCTTAAAAAAAATTAACCACTGGTTGTGGCAAACTGGTGCCCTGATCAGAGTGTATCCTGCGTCTGTAATTCAGCATTGGAAAAATTTGGTTGAAAAAAATCAATTGGTGTACCCTGCCTTACAAACCAGGAATGTTTCATACACATTCAGTTGTTGTTCAGTTGTCAGTTTTCAATCGCTTGGTATGCATCCTAACCAGATGCCCGAACCACCCCATCTGGCTCCTCTAGATCTGGAGGTGGAATGGCTTGTCTCCGAGCTCCTCCCGGATGGCAGAGCTCCTCACCCGATCTCTGAGTAAGAGCCCAGCCACCCTGTGGAGGAAGCTCGTTTCGGCCGCTTGTATCCATGATCTCATTTTTTTCGGTCACCACCCACAGCTGGTGGCTCAAACACTCCTATGAAGAGATCAAGCATGGCCAAGTTACCCTTGCCCGGACGCGGGTCACCGGGGCCCTACCTTAGAGCCAGGCCTTAGGGTTGCCAGGCTGTCTTTACCCATGGGGCCTGGTCGGGCTCGGCCCGATCCGGAGACATGGGCCGCCCTTCCAGTGGACTCACTACCTGCAGGAGGGCCATGGGGATGGGTGACACCCAACGACGGACCCTGAGTAACTGTGGGCAGTTTAATTTAAATCTGTTCAGGGGTTTGGAAAAAATAAGAGTCACAAAATTGTTACACAAGCATGGAAACACGGCCAGCCTGGATGCCTGCTGTGCCACCACCCAGTGGGCAGACACAAAGGCAGGACCATGTGTATGGAGGGTTTGATGGGCTGTGGAGCCGATGGGCTGAAGGCTGGCGAGATACGGCTCTTTTCTTTTATCAAAATTGCTAAAATTCCCCATGTGGAACTTTTTCTTAGCTGCTGCTTTCTTATCCTCTGGTGGCTCGTTGAAAGATAACGGCTCAGCACAAACAGGGTGATTGGACTCGCCTGTAAGAGAAGAAAAAAAAAGAGACAAAAAAAAGCATCTGGTCTTTTCTGAGAGCCGTGGTATCAGACGTAGGGAACATCCGTCGTTTTCATGGAGTAAATGTGTGTTTTAGATTCATCTGAATGAGTCTGACGCTGTCAGCAGGTATTGATTGGTCTATTATGCGGCCGTGTGATTAGACGGCCTCTCCCTGATTTGCTGTTGTTTCTGGACAACTGCTGCTGACCGTCATAATTAGCCCATTTTCTACTAAAGCTTCCAATGATGTGCGTCTTTATATGACTTCATTATGAAGCTGTTTGAAACGGTTGAAGGTAATTTTGAACAAAGAGAAGGACGTTTTAGATAAAGCAGTAATCGTCCACCCTGGTGGTCTTTTCAGGGGTTTCATACCACATGTCTAGCCAGGCTGGCACCATCTAGTGCCTCCTCTTAGATTCATTTTACTCTGGAAACGAGTCAAGAGGACTGTAAGCGTTATGTTAGCAATGGGAAAACGTCCTGCCCAATCAGAGAGCAGAGAGGATGGCGTGACATAAACACAAGGGCCATGTTTGTAGTTCTGTAGCTGAAAAGGAGATCGACCATGTTGTACAGTCCGTGCAGGAAATGGTTCCCCAGATTGAGAATTTACAGACACTGTTTAGAAAGTTTATTAAGAAAAGTTTGTTTTTACGCTCTGTTTTCTGGACGACACTCAGTGTTTAGGTGCACGTCCAGTGATTGGTTAAATCAAAATGAACCCGCCCACTTTAGAGTGAGCAACCCCAAAAGCTGCAAGGTCAGACTGTTTTCATATCCCTATCTGCACGGCACGAAATCAGACAAAAATATCTGTGAAAAAGGGAACGTTTTTTTACTCACACTCCTTCCCTCTTTTTACGATACTCCATCTTTAAAATAAATTCATTTATTTGTTCTTTTTTCTTAACGAGGTTTAAAATTTACAGAAAAAATTATTCAGATTTTCTTTAACACTAGAACTACCAGAATTCTAGAACTACTAGAACTCCCACAGCTGTCAATTTGACAATTAGCGCCATGGTAATGACGTCATACAGGAAGTGCCTTAGTGATGACAAACGTTTTCTTAAATCTTTGCTCACCTAGAGTTGAGTGATGCCACAACGGTTACTAGGCAACAGTAACCGCGCTACAATCAGGTGCGGGGAAAAGTTACAATGTATTTAACAGAGAAGTCAAAATGACAGGTGTGGGAGTTAGAGAAAGAATTACTTAGAACTCATTTTTTGTGTTTTATTTCAGTTAAATTACAATAATATACAAAAAAATATAGAAAAAGTAAAAAAAACTTAGAAACGTTAAAGATCAACGTAACGACAGAAATAAGACGTCATATTCAGAGAACTGTCAAATTGACGGGTTTGGTAGTTCTGGTGTTAAAGGTGCACATTTACTTCCTGAAATCCGGTGACAAGATGTCTGTCTATGATCACCATCCACAAATAGATGAGTCTAAGAAGGTAAATGAACCTCTAGATGAGTGGTTTACGTTTTGACTCGACTTTCTCTCTCATGTTGCGTCCTAATAACTGACGACAGAGCACAAATTAACCCATAGATCTTTCATTCCCTTCTTCCCTGATTTGTGAATAAAAGCCGATGAACTAGCGGTACATCATCTGCAAAAGATTACTGTCACCAAACCACATCCTTCTTTTTCCCCTCAGCTGCACCAAAAACTCTGTTCATAGCAGGAGACCACCCTGGTCACTCCCAGAGAGATCCTCAGCATCTTCATCTCTGCTACAAACATCTCTGTTTCCTGTCCTTTCCTCAGTGCCACTGTCTCTAGACCGATCAGCATGGCCGCTCTCACCACACTGTCTCTAGACCAATCAGCATGGCCGCTCTCACCACACTGTCTCTAGACCAATCAGCATGGCCGCTCTCACCACACTATCTCTAGACCAATCAGCATGGCCGCTCTCACCACACTGTCTCTAGACCGATCAGCATGGCCGCTCTCACCACACTGTCTCTAGACCAATCAGCATGGCCGCTCTCACCACACTGTCTCTAGACCAATCAGCATGGCCGCTCTCACCACACTGTCTCTAGACCAATCAGCATGGCCGCTCTCACCACACTGTCTCTAGACCAATCAGCATGGCCGCTCTCACCACACTGTCTCTAGACCAATCAGCATGGCCGCTCTCACCACAATGTCTCTAGACCAATCAGCATGGCCGCTCTCACCACACTGTCTCTAGACCAATCAGCATGGCCGCTCTCACCACACTGTTTCTAGACCAATCAGCATGGCCGCTCTCACCACACTGTCTCTAGACCAATCAGCATGGCCGCTCTCACCACATTGTCTCTAGACCAATCAGCATGGCCGCTCTCACCACACTGTCTCTAGACGAATAAGGAGGGCCGCTCTCGCCACACTGTCTCTAGACCAATCAGCATGGCCGCTCTCACCACACTGTCTCTAGACCAATCGGCATGGCCGCTCTCACCACACTGTCTCTAGACCAATCAGCATGGCCGCTCTCACCACACTGTCTCTAGACCAATAAGGAGGGCCGCTCTCACCACACTGTCTCTAGACCAATCAGCATGGCCGCTCTCACCACACTGTCTCTAGACCAATCAGCATGGCCGCTCTCACCACACTGTCTCTAGACCAATCAGCATGGCCGCTCTCACCACACTGTCTCTAGACCAATCAGCATGGCCGCTCTCACCACACTGTTTCTAGACCAATCAGCATGGCCGCTCTCACCACACTGGCTCTAGACCGATCAGCATGGCCGCTCTCACCACACTGTCTCTAGACCAATCGGCATGGCCGCTCTCACCACACTGTCTCTAGACCAATCAGCATGGCCGCTCTCACCACACTGTCTCTAGACCAATCAGCATGGCCGCTCTCACCACACTGTCTCTAGACGAATAAGGAGGGCCGCTCTCGCCACACTGTCTCTAGACCAATCAGCATGGCCGCTCTCACCACACTGTCTCTAGACCAATCGGCATGGCCGCTCTCACCACACTGTCTCTAGACCAATCGGCATGGCCGCTCTCACCACACTGTCTCTAGACCAATCAGCATGGCCGCTCTCACCACACTGTCTCTAGACCAATAAGGAGGGCCGCTCTCACCACACTGTCTCTAGACCAATCAGCATGGCCGCTCTCACCACACTGTCTCTAGACCAATCAGCATGGCCGCTCTCGCCACACTGTCTCTAGACCAATCAGCATGGCCGCTCTCACCACACTGTCTCTAGACCAATCAGCATGGCCGCTCTCACCACACTGTCTCTAGACCAATCAGCATGGCCGCTCTCACCACACTGTCTCTAGACCAATCAGCATGGCCGCTCTCACCACACTGTCTCTAGACCAATCAGCATGGCCGCTCTCACCACGGTTTTGAACACTTTTGCAAATAAAAGTCTCTTTTATTTGAAGCATGAGTTAAAATGAATCATTAATCAATTAACTCACCTTGTTGTAAACGAGAAGCTCGTTAGTTTTAATCTACTTTTGCACCTTGATGTCTGTTTATCTTTAATTTCCTCTTCCTGTTTATTTTATTTCCATTTCTCTTTCAGGTACTGACAGGATATATTTAGCAGATATTTTCCTCTCGTTATAGACGCTCTCCTGTCAGACTAATTGATGGATTCTGTATCACGGATTCTACAGTTTGGATGAGTCATCTGCACGTAATGAGCAGATAAATGATGTAATAATGGATGCCTACAGTCTCTCAACGAGCCTCACTAGACTAATGACCGTTTAAATAATGCACCACAACTTATAGTTTCAAGCCAGATCAAAACCTCTAGAGGTGGGTCCTTTACAAAGAGAGCCTGTAGGAAAAACAATTTGACTAAAAACAGGCAGAGATAAAAGAGTTTAAGTTGCTTTGTGGACGCAAGAGCTGGGCCGGTGATTCTGAATTTTTTTTAGAGTCCAGAGTGTCAGAAAATGGAATCTTGAAAATGCTGAGAATCTCTCTGGGAGTGACCAGGATGGACAGGATCAGAGGAACAGCACATGTTAGAGGTTTTAAAGTCAGAGAGGCCAGACTGAGATGGTTTGGACATGTGTAGAGGAGAGAGAGAGTACATCAGAAGAAGGATGCTGGGTTTGGAACCACCAGGAAAGAAGACTAGAGGAAGACCAGAGAGGAGGTTCATGGATACAGTGAAGGAAGACATGAAGATAGTTGGTGTGACTGAAGAAGATGCAGCAGATAGGGTTAGATGTGGTGCCCCTGAAGGGAAATGCCAAAACGGGATGTAAAGTTCAATCCAAATACACATCAGCCAAATTTATTGAGGGAAATTTGGCCGATGTGCCAGATGGAATGAAACAGGTGGCTCGGCATGGTAACCAACCTGGGCAGGGTTGGTTCCCGAGCAAGCTTCCGTGGGTTTGGGTTCCTTCCAGGTTTGGTTCCTGGGAAGGTATGGAGGGACCAGACAAAAACAACATGACAGACAACCTGACAAATAAAAGGTAGGCATTAGTGTTTATGTAACAAAGAAAAAACAAAACACAGCCGCAAACATAAGAGAGTCATCGGTGAAAAAGTGTGAGGGAAGAAAAAATGGGAAGAAGGAGGACATGAGATTCTCCTCCATTGTGGCCAACTCATATACACATGGTGTCCCCTTCCCCTGAACCACTCTGTCCTAATTAGTGCCTGATGGATCATGGTTTACCATCCTGCACCATATTAAAGTTGTCTTTTTGTGTCCAAATCTTTAATTTTTGCTGTAGATCAAAGTTCTACTGTTGTTTTCTTCATTTTGATTTCACCAAACATTTAAGTCATTTCTGACAATAATTATTCAGATTTTTTTCTCGATGATTGCCCTTGGGACTGAGTGTGTGTGTGGCCCTGTCAAAGACTGGCGACCTGTTCCGGGTATACCCTACCCCTCGGGTCTAGTCAACCGTATAACCCTGTAAGTCAGGGGTGCCCATTACGTTGATCACGATCCACTGGTCAATAGCAAAGGCATTATGGGTAGGTTGCATGGCATTAAAAAAAAAAAAAAAAAAAAACTTTAAAAAAAAGTGTAAATCTAGTGGCTTTTCTTTTGTTACTGGAGATTTTTAGAGTCTTTGGCATGAAATCACGTTGTTAAGCCTGTAATCAATAAGCAGCCCGCAGTGCTGCTGTGGCCCCTCCCCCTCACAAAGCACTGTGAGTGTGTGCGTGTTGTATGGGTAGTTACAGCAGGCTGGAAACGATCTGTGGGTTTGTGATGGTAACATGGGACTGGTAGATCTCATTTTGTGTGTGTGTGTGTGTGTGTGTGTGTGTGTGTGTGTGTGTGTGTGTGTGTGTGTGTGTGTGTGTGGGCTGGTAGATCTCAGGAGGTTTGATATTCGTAAAGAAGATCTTGGGACAAAAAAAGTTGGGCAATCCTGCTAGTAAGGGATAGACGTTAAGAAGGTGACTGACTGACACCATTTTGTGAGGGTTTGGACTCTGAGAGTCAGTTAGTCATCTTCTTATCCGTCTATCCCTTACAGCAGGGGTGGGCAATTAATTTTTATCAGGGGTTGCATGAGAAGCCTGAATTGTGTCGGAAGGCCACCAACTTTCTTTCATTGTAAAATACATAGCTGGTACTGATAATCAGAAGAATAAAGCACTCTGTAAATATGTATATTAGGTTATGTCAAACTGGTTAAATAAGAAAAACAATTATTGAACCAGTGCAATTTATTTTTTAACTTCTAATGGTTTCCACCTCATGTTACCTCTTCAGTGAGAATAATCCAGTCTGTTCTGGGCTTGAACATTGAAATCTGGTGGAATGTCTGAAGTGGAAGGACAGCTGAGAGGTGGTCATCAGTCATAGAGGATCTGTGTTTGGATTTGTTGAACTTCATAACTGAGAATGTCTGTTCACATTGATAGGTAGATCCAAAGAGGACTAGGATCCTCTGAGCATGCCTCCTCAGGTGTGGAAAGTTCTCCTCTTTGAGGGCGGAGTACGACGTGCATATGTAGCGACGTAACGCTTTTCAAAATAAAATAAAATTTCAAAATAAAAGTAAAAAAAAAAAAATTAATTTATGGTGTTTATGATTGGCCTCACGCGGGCCGGACAGGGGCGTACAAAGGGCCAGATGTGGCCCGCGGGCCGTAATTTGCCCAGGTCTACCTTACAGGGTAGCGGGGGGTGCCGGAGCCCATCCCGGCTAATTTAAGGCGAAGGGCAGGGTACACCAGTCGCCAGTCTGTCGCGGGGCCACACACATACAACCATCCACACACACACTCATTCCTAGGGGCAATTTGGCACCAGCCAATCAACCGAGCATGCATGTCTTTGGAGGGTGGGAGGAAACCGGAGTACCCGGAGGAAACCCACCCAGACACGGGGAGAACATGCAAACTCCACACAGAAAGGACAGTGTTCCAAGCCTCGTCCCCATCTGGGACTTAAACCCACAACCTTCTTGCTGTGAGGCCACTGCGCTACCCACTGCGCCACCGTGCCACTAGTATTTTTTTTTTTAAAGATAGAAATCCTGTGAAATGGTAACGCTTGGCTGAAAAAGAATGACTATGAAGTCTTTAGTGACGAGTTTCACAAACTTTAAACATCTATAAAATAAAAAAAAAAAGAGTAAGGGCGATGACTTTGAAGATTTAGACAATGTTTTTTGTTCTTTTTTTTCAGAAAACAACAACAGAAATTAAGAAAAACCCTGTAATAAAAAAAAAACAGAATCAGAAACTTTTATAATTAGAAAAGAATATAAATATTTTTTTTTTTAGTCACAATAACTGAAACTTTCAAAATGCTCCTAAAGTCCTTCTTCTTGGTTCTAAGAAACGACCACTAAAGTCTCTTTAGGCTAAAAAAAATACCATGAAAAGCTTTTTAAACTTCAAAAAGCCTTTTTTTATTGTTCAAACCTTATTGAAGCTTCAATCCGTCGATGACGGGATCTATAAATATGTAAATGTGTCTTCATCTCTCAGCAGATAACAAAGGACTTTCCTCCTTCTGTTACGCTGTCTAATGGCCCAGAGTGATAACGGGGTCACTCAGTGAGACGCCCTCAAACTAAACATCCGGTCTGAAGAAGAAGAAGCTGGATTAACTTGTTGATTAAAAAAATTCAGGGATTAAAAAATCTCCATCACAGGAATCCAGACGATTTAATCAATAATAGAATTTAAAGTCTACGTAGATGATGTTATTGATCCATAGAATCGATGGGATGACGAGAAGTTACTGTAAACATCGATGAACCAGAAGAACTTCAGCTCAAAAAAGAAAATTCTGCTGACTGGTAGGATGTTGGACATGAAAATTCGGGCGTGGATCTATGTACTTTTTAAAAATGTTATCATTTTTATAAAAACCAGGGCATGTTTTGGTCAGACTGTTCAATTCTAAGCCTGAGCTACATCTTCTATTTCCTCCTCAGAGAGGATTTATCCTGCTAAAAGCAGTTTTTTATTTCTTGGATCCTTTCAGTGAGTCTATGAGGTCTGTAATACTCAGAAAATCTGAATTTAATCCATAAAATAGCAACAAAGATTTCTTTACATAATCTTTTCTGGTCCTGATCAGACGTCTCGTTTTGGTTCAGGTTCATCTGTTACGTTTTTTCACACTGTTATGTCACATAGTTTCAGAGGAAATGACCATATAAGGAGGAACAATGGCTGACGTGGGTGTGGCACACAGACATAAAGAGTAGGCCCCTCATTGGCTGCTGCAGCCGCCATCTTTGATTGGTAGTCCTACCCGCTACAACCTTTTCCCTCCTTCCTTCCGTTCGTCCGCCATCTTTTTTTTGGCCAGTTTTCGTCATTTTTTTGCGATTTTTCTGCAACGGTTCGTGACTTCGTCGCAAACTTTTGTTGCAATTTTTTTTGTGACATTTTTGCCATTTTTTTTTACAATTTTTTGCGACTTTTTCATGACTTTTTTGCGATTTTGCAACTCTTTTCAACTTTTTTGCGACTTTTTTTGTGATTTTGTGACTTTTTTGTGACTTTTTTCAACTTTTTTGCGACTTTTTTGTGACCTTTTTGCGATTTTTTGCGACTTTTGTGACTTTTTTGCGACTTTTTCATAACTTTTTTATAACTTTTTTGCAATTTTGCGACTTTTTGGGGACTTTTTTTACATTCTTTGCGACTTTTTTGAGACTTTTTTGCGATTCCGCAACTTTTTTGCGACTTTTTCGTCAATAATGTAGCAAAAAATGTAGCAAAAAATGTAGCAAAAACTTCCTTCCTTCCTCCCTCCCTGCCTCACTACCATGCTCCCTCCGTTCCTCGTCACCCCTCTGGAGGGCAGGAGCACAGTTAATACTGCGTGGTAATTAAAAGACCATACCATACTTTTCGGTGAGCCTTCCGGTTTGCTGCTCAGCAGTCTGTCATGGCCTCGTTTCACACCAGCACCACATTCCTGTAACACTCGCTCAGGGAAAGCCCTACGTCTCTAACCACGTCTCAGTAATCCGTCTTCTAATTCACATGGACTCCTCCTGAGAAGTAAAGCCCACCTTCTAATCCACCCCGCTGTTAATGAGACGCTCACTTTGGGCTTTTATCAAAGTTTATTCTGTTGAACTCAAAGGGAGTCGGTCTCTTATCGATCGCTGGCTAATTAATCACTGAATTTTGTTTTTCTAAAAGTTTATTATAAATCAACGTGTAGTCACAGGAATGTATCGACATATCGATATATCAAAGTATTGGGATCAATGTTTATGTCGTTCAGACTTATTGATAAATAAAAGCAGAACGTCCATGTTGTTTGATTCAGATTCATTAGAGAGAAAAACGAGATTTTTGTACTTTGAAATTGAGCCCCCTGCGGGTCAGGGACAGGGTCCTGCCCCAAGTGGAGGAGTTTAAGTATCTCGGGGTCTTGTTCACGAGTGGGGGAAGGATGGAGCGGGAGATCGACAGGCGGATCGGTGCGGCATCAGCAATAACTAGGACGCTGCATCGGTCCGTCGTGGTAAAGAGAGAGCTGAGCCGAAAAACAAAGCTCTCCATTTACAAGTCGATTTCATTCCTACCCTCACCATGGTAACCACGATCTACGTTCCTACCCTCACCGTGGTAACCAGGTAACCAGGATCTACGATCCTACCCTCACCATGGTAACCAGGATCTACGTTCCTACCCTCACCATGGTAACCAGGATCTACGTTCCTACCCTCACCATGGTAACCAGGATCTACGTTCCTACCCTCACCGTGGTAACCAGGATCTATGTTCCTACCCTCACCATGGTAACCAGGATCTACGTTCCTACTCTCACCGTGGTAACCAGGTAACCAGGACCTACGATCCTACCCTCACCATGGTAACCAGGATCTACGTTCCTACCCTCGCCATGGTAACCAGGATCTACGTTCCTACCCTCACCATGGTAACCAGGATCTATGTTCCTACCCTCACCATGGTAACAAGGATCTACGTTCCTACCCTCAACATGGTAACCAGGATCTAAGTTCCTATCCTCACCATGGTAACCAGGATCTACGTTCCTAACTTCACCATGGTAACCAGGATCTAAGTTCCAACCCTCACCATGGTAACCAGGATCTACGTTCCAACCCTCATCATGGTAACCAGGATCTACATTCCTACCCTCACCATGGTAACCAGGATCTACGTTCCAACCCTCACCATGGTAACCAGGATCTACATTCCTACCCTCACCATGGTAACCAGGATCTATGTTCCTACCCTCAACATGGTAACCAGGATCTACGTTCCTACCCTCACCATGGTAACCAGGATCTACGTTCCTACCCTCACCGTGGTAACCAGGTAACCAGGATCTACGATCCTACCCTCACCATGGTAACCAGGATCTACGTTCCTACCCTCACCATGGTAACCAGGATCTACGTTCCTACCCTCACCATGGTAACCAGGATCTACGTTCCTACCCTCAACATGGTAACCAGGATCTACGTTCCTATCCTCACCATGGTAACCAGGATCTACGTTCCAACCCTCACCATGGTAACCAGGATCTATGTTCCAACCCTCACCATGGTAACCAGGATCTACGTTCCTATCCTCACCATGGTAACCAGGATCTACGTTCCAACCCTCACCATGGTAACCAGGATCTATGTTCCAACCCTCATCATGGTAACCAGGATCTACGTTCCTACCCTCACCATGGTAACCAGGATCTACGTTCCAACCCTCACCATGGTAACCAGGATCTACGTTCCAACCCTCACCATGGTAACCAGGATCTATGTTCCTACCCTCACCATGGTAACCAGGATCTACGTTCCTACCCTCACCATGGTAACCAGGACCTATGTTCCAACCCTCACCTATGGTCACCAGCTGTGGGTGGTGACCAAAAAAATGAGATCATGGTTACAAGCAGCCGAAATGAGCTTCCTCCGCAGGGTGGCTGGGCTCTCACTCAGAGATCGGGTGAGGAGCTCTACCATTCAGGAGGAGCTCCGTGTCGAGCCGCTCCTCCTCCAGGTCGAGAGGAGCCAGATGGGGTGGTTCGGGCATCTGGTCAGGATTGCCCCCCCAGCACCTCGCGGGCGAGGTGTTTCGGGCACGTCCCACCGGGAGGAGACCAACGGGGAGACCCCAGACCAGCTGGAGAGACTATCTCTCACAGCTGGCCGGGGAACGACTTGGGATCCTTCCAGGTGAGCTGGAGGATGCAGCCGGGGTGAGAGAGGCTTGGGCTGCCCGTTTGAGGCTGTTGCCCCCGCGACCCGACCCTGGAACAAGCGGAAGATGACGGAACGGTAACTGTGCTGAACCGAAAGGATTGTAATCCAGATTAGAGAGTAAATCCAGAATAGAAGAAGAAGAAGAAGCGTACTTTATTCCTTCCTCAATGAGGGAATTAATGCTACATCACACCGCAGCAGGCTGCCAGGACGGCACCAATGGCGGGAGAAACAAGGGGTTACGTGTCTTCTCCAAGGGCACCTAGACATGAGCTCAAACTTCCGGTCTATCTACCACTGAGCTATCGCCTCCCCCAGAATAACGAGCAAAATCACATAAAATTCATCATAAAGTTAGTCAAATTTGATAAAAAATCAAACAGAGTAAAATCCTGTGAAATTTTTAATAAAATTAGTAAAATCAACCATTAATAGTAATAAACAAATAAAAATCCCAAACATTAAAAAACATAATAAATAAAACTTTATTTTCCTGTTTGATGAATCACTAAAGTCTGAGGTTTAAAGTTCAAATCATAGAGGTCGAAAGTTAATCCTAAACCCTCGTGAAAAGGCTTCATAACAACTAATTAGGGTTAAAAATCTGGTTAAAGAGCTGAGTTCCTGCGTCTCAACATCCGGTGAATGAACCCCACCAAGCATGACAGAGACCCACCCACCACCCTCTTTAACTCCTTCATGTATGTCCGTCGTCTCAAGGGGCGACTTCATCACCTACAAAAAAAAAAAAAGAGATTTTTAACAAAGTTCACAATCAGTCATTTCTTTTCTGAAAAATGCTTTTCACATTTGCATAACAGTTCATTCGGTCGAGCATTTAGTGGTTGTAACCCCCGTAAACCCCTCACCCCTCACCACCAGTTTTATCTGCAAAACTCAAACAAAATAAATACTAAATAAATTGGGGGGAAATTTGTCCATTTTCTCTGCGAGTTTTTGGCCATTTCTCAGAAAATAAGAACCAGAGATCATCGAATACTCATGTTGTTGTTCCCCCCTCGGAGGGGTCTAGATGGAGGGGAACATCTGAATGTGGGGAGAGGAGTGTCTGGATGTAGGGTGACCACCTGTCCCACTTTTTAGGCTTGCATCCCGCATCTTACATATTCTTATGTTCGATCATCAATAATAATAAATTTTATTTATGTCATGTTTTCATAGACCCTCAAATATGTTTACACAATTAAAACAAAACAACAACAAAATATCAAACTGCAGAAAGAAATTTTGCAAAACATAGAACAATTAAAGGGGGAGACGGTGGCTCAGCGGTTAGAACGTTCGCCCTCGGACTACAAGTCAATCAGAAGTTCACGGGTTTGCATCCCACTCAGTGCATGTCTAGAGTCCTTGGGGAAGACACTTAACCCCCTGTTTCTCCCACCATTGGCGCTGTCATAGGTGGCAGCCTGCTGCGGTGTAAGGATGAACGGAGTGTATAAAAAAAAAAGTTAAAATATTTAAATGTTGACAGAAGTTTTAAAAGGATGAGTTTTAAGGAGTTCAGTTCAGTCTTGAAAGAGCCGGGGTAGCTTGTTCCAGAGGGAGGGAGCAGCAGTGGAAAAGTCTCTGTCTTCCCAAGTCCGCAGCTTAGTCCTGCATGGTCGTGACCGGAGATTGAAAAATCTTCTGAGAAAGCGGATAACCCAATGAGAAAGCAGGACACGGCCGTGATATGCGGGACATGGGACACAAGCCTAAAAAGCAGGACGGTACAACGTAAAGCGGGGCAGGTGGTCACCCTATCTGGAATGGGCAGGAAGGATTCAGAGAGGAACGTCCGAATCTGGAGGAATGATTTAAACCTAACTTAACCTTTACTAACTTTAACTCCTGTAAAAATAATATGAAGTATGACTTAAACTATTTAAACCTGACTTTTCTGAATTCTACAACATTTAATCAGAATAAAAACATATCTAATTTATTCAGGTTTTCTTCATAAACTTTCGTCACCAAAACAACTTCATTTTGACCAAAGGACCATCAATTTTGAGCAAATGACTTTTTTTTTTTAGGTTGTTAAAAATCCTCTAAATTCAGACTAATTTAAACCCATCATGTTGATTGATGTGTGTGTGTGTGTGTGTGTCAGCTCTTACGTTGCATATCATTTGCCCTCCTGTGGTGTAATTCCTCGTCTCCGTCGGTGACTGAAGGCTCCTTTGGGTTGCAGGTTGTTGCCTTGGCAACATGCTCCTATCCCCTCTCTGCAGATAAGCGTGTGTTTGACACAGAGGGATGAGACGGGGTGGTTATCGGACAGAAAACAGACTGCCACCACTCTCCACGCTCCGCTTCCTCACACGGGTAATTGGCTTCCTCGTGGCCCCTCTTGGCTTTTGCTCTCCGATGAATCTCCAACGGGGTGGGAGTCAAAGTTTGAGGGATTGGAATTTAAAAGCGATGGAGGTAAACATCCTTCACTTTTTAAAGTGGGAGCTTAAGAGGATTTAACCCTTGGTATTTTACATGTCAACTGGTTTCACTGGGAGGAAATTCAGGGCTACATTTTTATTAAATTCTGGATTAAATTGATCTTCTGAAAAAAAAAAGTTTATCTGCCGACGGGATTCGATGGAGCCGGTGAGCCCTCGGACGGTCCGTACATCTATCGGTCGATAACGTGCCAGTTAACATGAGATCTCCCAAACCACTGAAAGGCTTATAATAAAACTGCCGATAGTTACTTGGTACAAACTATAGATGAACTGGTTTTGTTTTTAGTTTTCTTTTTACTCTTTGATTTTAAAAATTTACATGTTTTGTTGAAACATGAAGACATGAAGATAGTTGGCGTGACCGAAGAAGATGCAGCAGATAGGGTTAGATCAGGAGTGGGCAAACTTTTTGATTCGTGGGCCACATTGGGTTCTAACATTTGACCAAGGGCCGGAACAGGAGCAGAGGGATGGCATGCTTTGGTAAACAAGATATGGAAAGCCATTGAGGCTGCTACACGCACGTAATCTAGCGTGCTAACGTCAAAATCAAGCGCCCTAGTGCTTAAAAAACGTACATCTTGTGCGCTAGGTTTAAAATGTAGGTTTGAAATCTCCTGATAATCTATTTTGACAACGTGCGCATAAAAAAACACACACATTTTAATGGGAGCAGTGTTGTTGATTCTTTGGCACCATCTAGTGAGGAAACATCAGAATTGCAGGGGAAATAACAACATTAACATGTTTTTTTTTTTTTTGGCCGGATTAAAACGTTTAACGGGCCGCATGTGGCCCGCAGGCGTAGTTTGCCCATGCCTGGGTGAGATGGAAGAAACTGACTTGCTGTGGCGCCCCCAGGAGGGAAAATGATGGGAGGAGAAGAAGACATGTTTCAATGAGAGACAATCGTGTCTTCACAAGGTGCTCAGTTTACAACAAACCTGTCGATTTTCTTGAAGCTTCATGCACCTGATAAAGCAGCAAGTTGTGGCGGGGTAGTACCACCTGCCCGATTGAAGGCAGGTGGTAACTACCCAGTGGAGTCAACCTCCTACCGTTGAGAGCAACCCCAAGTGCCTTGCTCTGCAGGAAATGAGGCTGGGTTTATACAGTAACTGGCAACTGTTGATCACCGTCTTGAGACTGCACTGTGACAGCAATGCCGGGGAGACTTCCCCAGGTGGTATGGAGATCCAGCAGTGCCCAGTGCCAGTGCTCTTGGCATTACAGACAGAGTCCGTTGGAAAGACAGGCCGATGCAGCCGGTGTCAGCGCCACTGCAGGAGGAGCCAACACGTCTAGGGGTCTCCATCTCGGATTTTGTGTCTGGTTTTTACGCCATAGCTTTTGGCCAGCCAAGACCAACCTCCTAGGTAGCCGGAACGCGTGTACAAATTAGAACTGAACAGTTCATCTATAATTAGTACTGAGTAAGTGTGGGGAGTTTTATTGAAATTCCTTCAATGTTTTGGGAAATATTGTGTTCTCTAACATGTTGTGGAATTACGGACACATGGGCTGCCCGAGTTCTTGATGCACAAGTGATAAAAATAAGACCTATTATTTATTTTTTTAGGGTTTTCTAATCATTAAATTCGCCCCATCTTTGCCCTCAGCATGCCCATGCTGAACTCTCACTGCATTACTTCCTAAAAACTTCACAAACTTCTTAACAAACTATTTTAAAGCTCATTTTTCTTCCTCTTTGTTTGTTTTTGGCTCAGAGCTGCGCTTATGGGTAAATCAGAGTTCTGTACAGACAGGGAGGGGGTGTGAGATGGTGGGCTTTCCTCAGGCCAACCCTCATGTTCAGAGCAGTGTTGTCTCAGAACCCATCAGTGGAATCGAAGCGGAGAGAGGAGGAATCTTTTCTTTAGCTGGCCTGAGATCCTCTCCAGAATGGGCAAAGTTTACCGCAGGCTGTTGCTCCCACTGAGCCGGATGGAAGCGTGTGATTGGCCGACACAACGCTGGATGCTATGCCTTTTCGCCCTGCGCTAAAGGCTTAGATGGTATCCCGGTTGTTTCTGTGTATCCTTCCACTTCAGGCTGGAGAAACACACTGAAGTGAAGGTCAGGACTTTTAAAAAAAAACTGCCTTCAGCTCAGAAAAGCTCGGAGCTTTTCTTCTTTTAGTTTCTCTGCTCGAGACAAGGAACAAAAAACTTAAAAACATGGTGAAAAGTGAAGGTAAAACGATGGAAGTTTTTATTTGACATTAGAATCCGAAATCCCAAAACAAACCCTGGTTCAAGTCCAGGGTAGGGACGAGACTTGGACCACTGGCCTTTCTATGTGGAGTTTGCATGTTCTCCCCGTGTCTGCGTGGGTTTTCTCCTGGTACTCCAGTTTCCTCCCACCCTCCAAAAACATGCATGTTAGTTTTATTGGTCGATGCCAGATTTGTTCCTAGGAATAAGTGTGTGTGTGTGTGTATGGTTGTTTGTGTGTGGTCCGCAACAGACTGGTGACCTCTTCGGGGTGTACCTTGCCTCTAGCATTAAATCAGCTGGGATGGGTTCCGGCACCCCCGCGACCCCACAAGGGATAGATGGTTGAGAAGGTGACTGAATGACAAAAGAAGCAGTTACTGTTTCATTGTTTGCCACAAAAATATGAAAATTGGACCAATGGTTGTTCTTTTTTTTTTTATTATTCAGTTTGAATAAAAAAGTCAAAAAGCAAAAATTTGTTTGTTGGTAAATTTTGAGAATTTTCACTAAATTTAGTCATTTTTAGGAACTTCCAAAAACGTTGGCAAATTTTAGGAATTTTATAAAAACTTTGAACAAACTGAATTTTTAACATTTTTTTATTTAGTTTTGCAAAAAAAAAAGAAGTGATTTTGACTTCATTCAAGAAAAAATCCAAAACATTTGTCAATTTTTTTCAAACTTTGGCCAGTTTTGATTAAATCTTAAAAATTTTGTGTGTCCGACATAAAGACATTCTTCTGGAAAAATGCAAAGAAAATGGTTAATGTTTGGTTCATTTTTCTAAGTTCGACCAACTTTTAAAAAATCTCAAAACTTTTCTCAACTTTTTGAATAGATTTTTTTTCATGTTAGAATAATTTTCCCAAATCAAAACCAAACCTGATGTGTCTTTTTATTTCAACCATGCATACTTTAATAATTAACAAGCTCGCTCATTCACTATTCACTACTCAAATGCCAAGTTGTTCTATGCCATAGATAAATTTTTTTTTACAACCCAGACTTTCTAAATAAGAATACAACAGAAATGTGCCAGCTTTGCCAACTTAATGTTCTTAAACTGTGTTTATGGCTCATGCAAGACTTGCTAAGCATGGAGCGAGAGGAGGAGGTAAATCGTAGCAGTGATCACAAACACTGCTGTGACACTTCTGTGTCTGAAAAGACGGACATAAAAATGGGTTCACACTCTCACCAGATTGAAAATATTTTATTAACCCCTGAAGGTAAATTTGATGCTGCGGTGCTAACACCTCGATGCCTTCCTGGTCCGCTTACACGGTGTAAAAGCTGGCGACTGAACGGTTAAAAAAACAGTCCATAATGAGTCCACGAAGTCAGGCTTCAATGAAGCACCCCAAGTGCCCCCTCCACATTCCTGCTGGGTCAGAACGAGCGTCCCCAGTTCCTCCATCTTGCCAGCGAGCGTCCAGATGTTACCCGCAGGGACACTGGGCTCAAAGCACCTCCTTTCAGATTGTCTGGTCCGTCTGGTTCTCAGTTCCGTTGGGACTGCACTGACTCCTCCTAGTCGTGCCCGCAAACAAAACGGGACGACTCCATGACCAGCAAAACAAGCCAACGGGGAGCAAGCCGTTGAAAAAACCGTCCTGGCTTAGAAACAGTTGTTTGAAGTAAAACAATTCGGTCTAAAACGACGTCCAAAGAGTCCACAAAGTAAAAAGAAGGGACAGAAATCGAGTGAAAAAACGTGAAAATAGACGACAAAATACTAAAACAACAGAAGACACCGCAGCAGGCAGCCGACCGGGACAGCCGACCGGGACAGCCGACCGGGACAGTGTCTTTATTTTTTTGGATTTTTGTCTGAAAGCCTTTCCACCAATTACATAATTTCATAAATTTTGTGATTGTTTTGAATCATTTGAATGTTAGAAAGGTTACTATAGGTGGTTCAGTCGCGCTCTGTCTCTTTAAGAGACCCCTCGTAGATTTAGTTTTGGGTCCCTCCCTTAAACCTTTTTTTTTAAAGCTCAGAGTTAAAAAACTTTCCAACATTAAAAAGTTAGAAGAATCTTTCACGTTCGTGAAGCAAACCAATTAAGTTTGTGTTTTCGTTTCTTAATGATTAATCTGAGCCGAGCCATTTACTCGGCACACTTTTAATTGGATGTGCAGCCATCTCCTCTGATTAATCTGAAGCTCAGATATTGGTAGAAGGTTTTTATTCAGCTTCATCGTATCCTCCAGAGTTGGATTTCAAACTCCCCGAACATTAGGAAAGGTGAAGAGGTGCACGGTGATGGCACGAGGAGATATGAAGGGTTTATTTCCCCAAACAGATGGAGTAATTAATTGGACGAGAGAGGATTGTGTAATCCAGTTTTCCACAGTCCGCAACCGTGTCTGTCCTGGGACTCCGTCACTTCAAAGCCTGGTTTAAAAGCTCATATATGAACAATAAGAGTGGGTTTAACGTTACTCCTCCATCTGCTTTTCTTTCTTCGCTTCTGTACAGATAGAAATAATAAAAGTGATAACGTGGTATTTCTGCTCCATGTTAACCGTATTTCTGACAGGGTTTGGTTTTTCCCGTTCCGCTCCATCGTCTTCCGCTCATCCGGAGCCGGGTCGCGGGAGTAACAGCTTCAGACTGGAAGCCCAGGCTTCTCTCACCCCGGCTGCATCCTCTAGCTCACCCGGAAGGATCCCGAGTAGTTCCCTGGCCAGCTGTAAGACATAGTCTCTCCAGCAGGTCAGGGGTCTGCCTCTTGGTCTCCTCGTGGTGGGATGTGCCCGAAGCATCTCACCAGCCAGGCGGTCGGGGGGTATCCTGACCTGATGCCCTCATCTGGCTTTTCTCGACCTGGAGGAGGAGCGGTTTGACACCGAGCTCCTCGATGGCAGAGCTCCTCACCAAATCTCTGATGAGAACCCAGCCACCCTGCGGAGGAAGCTCATCTCGGGCGCTTGTATCCGCGATCTCATTCTTTCGGTCACCACCCACAGCTGGTGACCATTGTGAGGGTAGGAACGTATATCCTGGTTACCATGGTGAGGATAGGAAAGTAGATCCTGGTTACCATGGTGAGGATAGGAAAGTAGATCCTGGTTACTATGTTGAGGGTAGGAACATAGATCCTGGTTACCATGGTGAGGGTAGGAACGTAGATCCTGGTTACCATGGTGAGGGTAGGAACATAGATCCAGGTTACCATGGTGAGGGTAGGAACCTAGATCATGGTTACCATGGTGAGGGTAGGAACGTAGATCCTGGTTACCATGGTGAGGGTAGGAACGTAGATCCTGGTTACCATGGTGAAGGTAGGAACGTAGATCTGGGTTACCATGGTGAGGGTAGGAACGTAGATCCTTATTACCATGATGAGGTTAGGAACGTAGATCCTGGTTACCATGGTGAGGGTAGGAATGTAGATCCTGGTTACCATGGTGAGGGTAGGAACGTAGATCCTGGTTACCATGGTGAAGGTAGGAACGTAGATCTGGGTTACCATGGTGAGGGTAGGAACGTAGATCCTTATTACCATGATGAGGTTAGGAACGTAGATCCTGGTTACCATGGTGAGGGTAGGAACGTAGATCGACTTGTAAATCGAGAGCTTTACTTTTCGGCTCAGCTCTCTCTTTACCACGACGGATCGATGCAGCATCCTATTTATTGCTGACGCTGCATCGATCCGCCTGTCGATCTCTTTTTTTGGGCTTACTCAAAAGCGTTACGGAAGCACAGACGCACGGACACCGCGACTGCTTAATATCTCCTCCACATTCTGGGTCTTAGTATAAACATCTGTAACATATTGGGACTTAGAAATACTCAGTACACGAAATCACAAAATTTACTTCACATATTCCAATATTTCCACATTTCCAAGTAAATGTTCCAGTTTTTTTAAGCTTTTGAAGCTTCAGGACTGATGAGGGATTAAATGAAAGCCTGCTAATGTAAGGAAGAACAAAGATTAGGCTAAAAATAACTTCTTTTCATCCTCGCAGACAGCTAACATCAGTCACTGTGTAGCACCATTCAGATACATAAAAGTCTTTTCACACGTCGAATAAAAATCTTAATGACTAAAACAGACCTTTTTGGATCATAAGAAGCTTTACCGTTTCAGTCCAACCTCGTACACACCGCTCCGGTAACGAGCGAACGAAGACGATAAAATAAAACCTTCTTTTATTACAATAATGAAACATGGTTGTGCAGACTTTACACTGTTATTACAGACGTTTAAATCTCTCTCTTTAGAGACTCGTCTCATTAACATTTTAAGACTTTTTTCTTGTTGAAAAACTCTCAAAGTTCAAATTTGATGAAAAACATCATAAATTTTATAAAGTTGCAGCTTGAATTGTTTTAAAATGGATGAGTCATGAAGAAAACTATGAATTTAATTATTAAATACATGATAAAAATCTGGTTTGAGGCACAAAAACATACCATGGAGACAAAGACTTTATCTGTGTGTACCCCACTTTTGGGAAACCAGTATTTTGAATAACATTCAAAGTTTTTTGCATGAGAACCTTTTAAATTGGGCGATCATGGAAATGCATGCCAAAATAATATGTTGATACTTCGTATTTTCAAACCATGAAAGATGAAACATTTTCCTTCGTCCTCGCTCTAAAAGCAAAAATACCTTCAGAAAAGTTTACATACACATGGAGAGGACGTTTTTTTTGTTGATAATGGGTACCTTAAAGAGCCTTACACCCACTGGTCTATAGAACCCAGATTGAGCTACAAAATTACACTCAAAACTGCAAAAGTGTGAACCTGCTAAAAGTGAACCGAGTTAGAGCAAAAAAATCATTCTGATGCATACAACTGAATTCAATAGATATACTTTATTGATCCCCGAAAGGAAATTTAAGTGCTGCAGTGTACAGTAAACACCTCGATGCCCCCCCGCCCCTATCCACTGGCGTCCCAGTCCGGTTGCTCTGTATCCATCCTGGCAACCCAAAAGCTGGAGTCCAGAATGGGTCACAAAGCCAGGCCGCAGTCTCTCTGTATTTCACTGGGTCCAAGTGAGCGCATCCAGTTCCACAAACATCCAACTGGACGTTTCCATGGAAACCGCAAAAACACAGGAAGCACCTCCGCTCCATCTTCTTCTTCTCTGCTACCCCAGGACGAACCAGCTCCTCCAACCAAGCTGGTGTGGCTCCGAGAGCCAGCAGCTGGTCGTGCATATCAACATGGATGTCAGCAGCAGAATTACTCCCTAACCAGCTAGCCGTTGGGAGCTAGTCGGACGATTTCTGAAAAATCAGCTGTCCGACACAAAACAACAAAGTACAAAATGACGTCCAAAGTGAGCTCAAAATGAAATCTTCAGAAAGAGACAAAACATAGCAGAAGAAGGGACAGAAACTCAGAGAAAGTTGGTGATTAAATGCTAAAGTAAAAGGGAGCACTGCAGCACCCAGCCGCCCAGGGCAGCGCCTTATACAATATAAGGTTTCTAAACTTTTGAAAATAAAGGATGTGCCAAATACATTTCACAATGAATTGTAATGGGGTTTGGTCTCAGTATTACCCATCTTGGCCACGGTTGGTTATGTAGTACGATTTTGTAAAGCTCTACACACAACAGGGACCTCACTTATCAAACGTGTATGCACCCAAATATCAAAGATTCCGGATTTGGTATTGGGTTAGTATCCAAAAAGGAATCTTTATTACTTTTTGAAGAACTTCATCCAGTGGTGTAACGAGAACCATCTGCACCTGAGCGTGGCCAAAACAAAGGAGATGGTGGTGGACTTCAGCAGGAGGGGGTTCCAACCATCACCGGTCTGTAATGATGGATCTGACGTGGATAGGGTCCCGTCGTACAGATTCTTGGGTGTTTACGTAAACAGTAAACTGGACTGGTCCACCAATACGGGCCTGAGTAGACTGTACTACCTCAGAAAGTTCAGGTCCTTTAACGTCTGCAACAAGATGCTCTCCATGTTTTACCATGCCATCATGGAGAGGGTCCTGTTCTTTTCTGTGCCCACCCGCGGAGCTGGTATAAAAACAAAGAATGCCAACAGACTTAACAAGCTGGTAAAAAAAGCTGGACGTGTGGTTGGCTCACCCCTCCCCTGCGTGGAGGAGATGGCAGATCCCTCCCACCCTCTCCATGAATCTGTGGACCATCTGAAGAGCAGCTTCGGTAACAGACTCCTGCAACCCAGCTGCTCTAAGGAACGGTAGAAGAAATCATTTCTGCCGTCCTGTTAATGAGTTCTAGATTGTTTGATTGCTGATTTCATCTTATTGTAGGTTCTTCTTTCGGTTCTCTGTTCTTTGTTTTGCACTGCAGCACTCAAGTATCTTTTCAGGGATGCATAAAATTTTTTCAATTCAATTCAATTTGGAAGAAGTGGCATTGTTACAACCCAAAAGTTTCCCCTCGCCAGTTATATTCTATCAATTATCCACCTCAAAAAACTCCCAGGGACCTCTACCCGCTCTTCAGTTTTCCTTTTGGCCCAAAGAAGCAGAAACATCAACGTTCTAACGGGGATATCGAGACTTTTAAGGTCAAAAAAAGCAGATTGTGTTTGGCTGCTTTATTCTGGTATATTTTCTAAAAGCTTGAAAGCAATCTGTGAGGTTAGGTGCATCTGCTGAAGCCTGACCGAGGGTGATGGCTGCTGAAAGAAGAGAAGAGCGGGGGTGGAAGGGATCGGGGTACAGAGGAGAGGTCCATGCGACAGTTTATTATGCAGATGAGAAAAGTCAGCGACTCCTAAACTGTCTGAGCGTTTTCTAATTCATCACTGTCGCTTCGGGTCTGCGTGAAGCATCTGTGTGGCGACCACCCGTTCTGATTGATCACCCCGTCTACACGGTTCGGTGGGCGGGTGGTGGGGTTCAGTTTGTGGTGCGTACTCGCAGGTGTCTCATCCCGTTGATTAAAGAAAAGTCTGTTACAGAAAAGATTCACCGTCTGAAATGTTCTTTTTTTATCCACATGGCATCCCTTCATTTGACAAATTAATCCCTAGTAACGAGTAAAGTCTCCCTAGTAACCAGTGAAGCTTCAATGGGAACTAGTTACCCATCCACAGGAATATGTAAAGCATCCTGAGAAACCAATAGAGCATCCTTAGGAACATGTAAAGTGTCCTCAGGAGCCAGTAAAGCTCCTCAGTGTCAGGATCCCCTCGCCTGCCACCTGAGGGAGCCCTGGATTCCAACTTTATCCTGAACACCTGGGTGATTAGCCTGGTACCAATCAGCTATGCATCGTCAGCCTGTTGCCTATTTAAGGGCAATCACCACAGACTGTCTGGGTCCCTGGGCATGCTGGAGTTGTGGGAAATGAAATGGCCGACGCTCTAGCCAAGGCATCTCTTGGTAGAGACACTATAGACGTGTTCTTGGCGTTGGAGATGCAGGAATGTTTTAGCATCTGTAAGGAGAAAATTACTGAGGAGTGGCAAACAGAATGGGAGAATGAGCGGCGGGGCAGACAGCCTTCAGTTACTGGCACTAACTGCCCTAAAACCTCTTGTCGTAGAGCTGAAGTTGTTCTAACTAGACTTAGACCTGGGCACTGCACCCTGGCGGAGAGTTTGAAATTAGTCGGCAAACATCCTAGTGGGCTGTGTGAGTGTGGAAACGCTGAATCGGTTGCTCATGTAATGTTGTCATGCAGCAAATACAATCAAGAAAGAAGACATCTTTTTGTTCAGTTGGCAGACACAGGGTTAAACGTTTTTTTCGCTCAAGTCGTTGTTGTTTTCGGTAGAAAGGCAAATTGAAGAAGCCGTACTTTTTTATCTGCGCCTTTTTCAAGGATCTAATGTAGACCTTTTGTCTACCTGAGGAGGGCAGCATTGCGCACTCGAGCATATAGCCTGCCGGAAATGATTTGAAGAAGAAGAACTTTCTCGTCGGATCATTACCCTCCCTTCCAGCCAGGTCTCCCTGGTTGCCTGACCATGTTTGAACTTTGTTATTATTTGAACTCCTGAATCCTGAGTTAATCCTGTACCTTTTGCTTTACAGAGTTACTGAAATTAGGTTTATAAATCTTGTTTTGTTGTCCTCATTCAAAGTTCACCAAAGCCTGACACTAAGGAACCCGTAAAGCATCTTTACAAACCAATAAAACTCTTTAAAAACCAGTAAAGTGTCCTTAAGAACAAGTGAAGTGTTTTTAGGAACAAGTAGTCATCCTTACCAACTAGTAACGCCTCCTTAGGAACTAGTAAAGTGAACAAAATAACAACAAGCTTCAGAAGAATAATAACAGCTTTTAATTTATTTTCGTGCCCCTTTTTATGACAATTATGGGCAGTCACCCTTAAATTACAACCGTAGAATCAGTACTGTATGCCCTATCGCAGGGGTCTCCAACCTTTTTACCTCCGAGAAATACTTTACCTAAAACAAAAAGGCCGGGAGCTACTCGTGGTTTGTAACATTTTTTCCTCATAGCTTTGTTTAACCCAAACAAAGATAACTTTTTTTGCCTGAACATTTAAAAGTGTTGGTGTCCAAAAGTCTCGTTTTGGAAAATAAGGTTTCGGCTTTTTGTTCTTTGTTAAAATGTGCGCCACTTTACATGATAATTGACCAATGCAGCCTCTGCAGCTGCATTGGTTGGTTCTTCGTTGGTTTGATGAACGGGAATTGTGTCCATGAAGCGTTGTTTTTAGCTCCTTAATTTTTTCTTTTCAGAGACTGCTGAAAAGAGAAATTCGCGGGAAATTCCCACGCAAAGTTTCCGTGGTCCTTATTGAAATGGCGTTCCACGTTACCACGTCTTATCAGCAAACACGCTGGCACCGCAGATCAAAACTCTGTTTCCCTTTCTTCGTGGAAATTGTACGTTTTTCGCCTCTGAGCTCTGGTCGTAGTTGCTGCCCGTCCGCCCGCCATTACCTATGAGTCAAGCTAGACTGCAGCGCAACTGTTCGATTGACAACTAATTGGCGAATAATGATATGACGGAGGCGGGACATTAATGAATCTTATTGGATAGTTGTGTAACATTTTATACCGAGTGACAATTCAAATCTCTCTGATAAAAGCTGTTTAGGATTCAGAAAACCTTTGGCGAGCTACTCAAAAAGGGGCGGGTACTACCGATAGCTCATGACCTACAGGTTGGAGACCCGAACCCTACAAACTATAATACCAGTGGACCAGATTAATTTGTTATTTGGTCTATCTTTACAGGCCAAATTCCTTATATATAAAAATCAAGTTCAGTCCTTTGGTCAGGATTTGACAGCTGTGATTGGCTGCTTTACACAAAGTTAAACACACTTACCCGAATAAATAAACTACAACCATGCACAAAAAACTTATTGCACATGTTTGACAGCCTGTTTCACAATAGAAATCTGCTCGAAGCACACATACAAGGATTAGCTTTACGTGTAAACTCGTTGCTATCATTTGTGTGACATCACTGGCAGGTTAAAATCATTCATACACAGTCCTTGTACCTAGCGTTTCTTTTTAAGTGTCCCTTTCTTATCAAGAACAGATGTGACGTCTGTAATGCACCCAAACAGGAAAACAGAGCTTAAAAACAAACTTTTCCTGAATAACTTTCTAAACATTGTCTTTAAATTCTCAATCTGGGGAATCGTTACCAACACAGTCCGCAAAGCATGGTTGATCTAAAGAACTACAAACATGGAGGACGGATGATTGTGTTCATGTCACTGATTTTATCCCTGCTGATTGGATAGAATGTTTTTTGGTCGCTGCAATTGTAAGATAATTTTTGCAATTGTTGACTAGCTGTCAAAATAAAATTAAACTAAACAGAGGCACTAGGTGGCGCCATCCCAGTTTACCCTATGGGGTAGGGAAGTCTTTTAAAACCCAACAGAATTCGTTCCAAGTTATTTCCTCACATTTTCTTCTTATAAAAGAACATTTTTGGGAATTAAGCAAAGCATCAAGATCGAAATTCCTCCCTGACTTTTTCTAATCAAGTTTTTTTTAGTTAGTTCTTGAGAAACTGGGTTTTTATCAGCTGATGAAATCCTAAAATGGAAGTCCTCTTCATAGCCGCTAAAAACCATCAAAAGTCTTTATTGAAAACTCTTTTCAATCAGTTTCTCCCACATTTTCTCGGTGTGAATCAGAGCTTGAATGGCTCGTCTTTAGAAAGTTCTTTCCTTTTCTATCTCGTCTCCATAGATTCCTGTAATGGATAAAACTGCTCTTATAGCTTCTTTTCAATGTTCCAGAATCGACTGAGAGGAAGAAGCCAAGCGTCATTGAAGCGAGTCGCCTACTGAAACCGTTTAGCTCATGCGTTCATATCCTCTCCAAGAAAAATAAGTCCACACGAAGGGCTGCCCCTTTCACATACATTATCAGTTCATATAGAGTAGGTATAGAGTAATTGTGTTCATCAAAATAAGAGGTATCGTGTGTTACAGATGCACAGACACAACGAGCGCTTATCGCCTTCTTCGTATTCTGTAGGTGAAGGCGTATGTCGGTATTCATCCCAGCCTTCAAGTTTTAGACCAGGCATGGGCAAACTACGGCCCGCGGGCCACATGCGGCCTGTTAAACGTTTTAATCCAGACCGCCAAACATAAAAAAATAAATAAATAAAACTTGTTTATATTTTATTTTCCGACGATTTTGATGTTCCCACACTAGATGGCACACTCTAGATTTATTGACTTTGTTGAGAAAACAACAACACGGCACCCATTAAAATGTGTGTGTCTCCGTGACGCCCACGTTGTCAAAATAAACAGTGTGCACAGATATGGAAAGCCATCGGGGCCAATACACGCACGTAAACAAGCGTGTTAGATGTTAAAACAAACAAAATGTTACATCAAGCGTTTAGATTTAAAACCTAGCGCCGCTAGATTTGAAATTCAACGCTCTTGATGTAACATATAACGATTGTTTAAAATCTAGTGCGCCAATCTGTAGGTCTAATCTAGCGGTTACCAAAGCATGCCATCCATCTGATCCTGTTCCGGCACCCTGGTCAAATGTTAGAACTCAATGTGGCCCATGAACCAAAAAAGTTTACCCACCCTGGTCTGGAGTAAAGACTGAGGCTGTGCTGTTTATCAATGTTCACTTGATTAATTTAAATTAACGACTTTAATTTTCTGATTGTAAAAGATGTGCTTTCCCTCCTTTCTTTCGTTGTTGTGTCTTGAGGCTGTGTCATCTTTATGGGTCTGAAGAATTTGTAGAGGCGGCTCAATTGTTCGTTTGGTCACAAAAGAAAAGTTTCTAAACCCATTTATTCAGTTTCACGTTACTTCGTTTTTGTGAAACACAGTTTTTGACCAGAACTCCCTCTTCTCTCGCTCTCTGCTTAGCCCACCCCCTTTGGAATATACACCACTCAGAGTAAATCTCATTTAAAGCTTCAAAAACAAACGTTAACGTCACAATAATTTGATTAAATTGATTATTTCCAATTTACAGTTAAAACAATCTGCTTTTTTTAAATAAAAGTAAATTTTTAAAACATTTTTTCTGGATCCTTTTTCACATCTTTTATTTGTTTTTGTGCTGAAAATTGTAAAAAAAAAACCAAAAGTATTCAAATTGGAAACTGGATTTTTGTAAAAAAAAACTATATATTTTTTAATTTTATTTCTTGGCCACACGGCCCAGGTCTAGTTGGTAGAGGGTGTTCATCACAGCTGCAAAAACACTTCCTGCATACATCGCGGAGAACAAAATCCATGATCAAGAACAACCTGTTGTTTAAATGGCGTGTGAATATCAGACGAGAGAGCTGGCAAAATTTTGCAAACTTGATCCCATAAAATAGAAAACTGCCTCAGGAATGATTTTTATGTGTGACTGGCATTTAAACATGGTATTTTAAAACCTCCTGTTGGGTACACACACACACACACACACACACACACACACATATATTTTTATTTATAGTGCTTGAGCCCAACCAGTGAATGCACGTCTAAGTATTGTTGCAAAAAAAATCAGAACAAAATCATTAAGAATTTTCATGTCATCTTTTCAAAGTGAAAACTTTTCTTTAACTTTCCTGAATGGGATTCAGCGACGGTTGAGTTTCCTGGTGATTCGTCCCTCCTCCTCCGTCCCACTTCCTAACGGTCGCTGCTGGTCTGTTTAAACCCTGACACAAAGGGGAGAGTTAGCAGTGAAAGTGTCTGGATGCAGACATGTTAATGTGCTGCGGCAGTGGGCTGACAGCAGGCATGTCGGCGGGGTGTGGGAGTCACTGTGGGTGATGGGTGTCAGCTGGGGAGATAAATAATGGAACGCCCACAGAATGTTCAGGCAGCTGTACGAGCCGCACCCTAACAGAGACAAAGCAAGAAAAGGAGAAATATGGACGTGCGTCCCTACGTTTAGCAGGTGGTGTCCATCAGCTGTCTGAAGGAAAACGATCCGTTTCCCTTTGGGGTTCAATATGGATCAGACTTAAACCTATGACCTGTCCGGTTTGAAACATGATGACTTCAGCGAGCCTTCACTGCCATCGTTTTGTCAGCTGTCACTGACAAAGACCCTGCATCCACTCCCCCAATGGTAGACCACCTGTCAGACTGACTGATCCAATCAGGGGTTTACAACCAGCAACTGTGTCTGACTTTCACTGGGGTGCAAAATATCACCAAATAAAGTCACAGTCATAGTTTTTTTTTGATATGTGATATTTCACTTATTTCACTTTTCCAGAATAAATGGACCCAAATGGAAAAGTGAGGTTACAGGGAGAAGAGATAAAGAAGGTGGAAGATTTTAAGTATCTAGGATCAACAGTCCAGAGCAATGGAGAGGTGTGAAAAAGAGGTGAAGAAGCGTGTGCAGGCAGGCTGGAACGGGTGGAGGAAAGTATCAGGTGTGATGTGTGATAGAAGAGTTTCAGATAAAATGAAAGGGAAAGTGTAGAAAACCGTGGTGAGAGCGGCCATGCTGACTGGTCTAGAGACAGTGTGGTGAGAACGGCCATGCTGATTGGTCTAGAGACAGTGTCACTGAGGAAAAGACAGGAAACAGAAATGGAGGTAGCAGAGATGAAGATGCTGAGGATCTCTCTGGGAGTGACCAGGATGGACAGGATCAGAGGAACAGCACATGTTATAGGTTTTAAAGTCAGAGAGGCCAGACTGAGATGGTTTGGACATGTGCAGAGGAGAGAGAGAGAGTACATCAGAAGAAGGATGCTGGGTTTGGAACCACCAGGAAAGAGGCCTAGAGGAAGACCAAAGAGGAGGTTCATGGATACAGTGAAGGAAGACATGAAGATAGTTGGTGTGACCAAAGAGGATGCAGGAGATAGGGTTAGATGGAAGAAACTGACTTGATGTGGCGAATCCTGAAGGGGAATGATGAAAGGAGAAGAAGATTTATTCCAGAATCACGTGCAACATTTATACCTAAATAACAACTCAAGGTTTGGATGTCATACTTAGAGGACTCATTATGCCAGGCATAATGAGTACAGTATTTGCAGTGAGAATCGTTGGGCTTGAGCCAGGCAAACCGCGGCCTGTGGGCCGCATGTTGCCCGCCAACCCTTTAAATCTGGCCCACCATACATGAGGAGATTTTGTTGTTTTATTTTCACTGCAATTCCAGTTTTTTTAATCCAATAGATGGCAGTCATATCGACAGTTGTTGAGATTCATTCCAAGAATTTTAATAATAATTAATTGTACTTCTATAGAGATGGTAGCTCGGTGGTAGAGCGTTTGCCCGCGTAAGTCAACCGGAAGTTCGCAGGTTTGATTCCCATTGAGTTCACATCTAGGGGTCCTTGGAGAAGATGCCTAACCCCCCGTTTCTCCCACTATTGGTGCTGTCATGGCAGCCTGTTGCGGTGTAGTAGTGCAGCACACAAATTTCCCCGGTGAGGGATCAATAGAGTATATAAAAATTAAAAAAAAAAAAGAGGCACTTTTTCAGGACGCCCGAAGACCCTTCACACATCAGTGGTGGGAACGTAGATGCTGGTTACCATGGTGAAGGTAGGAACGTAGATCCTGGTTACCATGGTGAGGGTAGGAACGTAGATCCTGGTTACCATGGTGAGGGTAGGAACGTAGATCCTGGTTACCATGGTGAGGGTAGGAACGTAGATCCTGGTTACCATGGTGAGGGTAGTAACATAGATCCTGGTTACCATGGTGAGGGTAGGAACGTAAATCCTGGTTACCATGGTGAGGGTAGGAACGTAAATCCTGGTTACCATGGTGAGGGTAGGAACGTAGATCCTGGTTACCATGGTGAGGGTAGGAACGTAGATCCTGGTTACCATGGTGAGGGTAGGAACGTAGATCCTGGTTACCATGGTGAGGGTAGGAACGTAGATCGACTTGTAAATCGAGAGCTTTGCTTTTTGGCTCAGCTCTTTCTTTACCACGACGGACCGATGCAGCGTCCTAGTTATTGCTGATGCCGCACCGATCCGCCTGTCGATCTCCCGCTCCATTCTTCCCCCACTCGTGAACAAGACCCTGAGACATTTAAACTCCTCCATTTGGGGCAGGACCCTGTCCCTGACCCGCAGAGGACATTCCAGCATTTTCCATTGGGTTTGTTTTATATTCAAATAAAAATAGTACACTTTAAAAAATAAAATCAACACGACTATAAAATGAATGTTTGTCTCCGGTGTAATAAACACCCCTCCCACCCCGGGACTAAAAACAAAAGGTAATTATCCTTCCGTTTCCACTGGGTTTGTTTTGGAGTGCGATTAGAGAGCCATAAAAAAAAAAGAACGAAGAATCAAAAAGTACTTAGACACCATCTGAGGCGTGGTAACTCATACCCACCTGTTATTTATGAGGACCCTCGTCCTATCTTTAAACTCCTTGGTTTTGATGTAAACATGAAGTGCTTTGCAGCAGCAGTGAGTGTGTTTCAGATGAGGAATCGTACCTGGAAGGTTTTAGAAGAGGAAGTGACATTTTTACAGCCATGCTGGCACCACCTGGCGCTTACACTTAATTTAATTTTCCCCCAGCAACTTGGTGAAGAAAATAAATCGTATCAAAGGGAAATAAATCGTAAGGCTTTATGTCACGATCGCAGTGATCAGAAAATGTCCTGCCCAATCAGAGAACCTCATGAGTCAGATAGAAGAATAGATCTGTTTAAGTGTGATTAAGATCATGGGTTTGATTTACCTGGATTTGATTCTATTTCTCAGGGTTTTTAGGATTCCGCAAATCCTAGTCATCTTCTTATCCGTCTGTCCCTTTTGGGGCTGCGGGGGTGCCGGAGCCCATCTCGGCTAATTTAAGGCGGAGGGCAGGGTACACCCCGAACAGGTCACCAGTCTGTCGCTGGGCCACACACATACAACCATCCACACACACACTCCTTCCCCGGGGCAATTTGGCACCAACCAATCAACCTAGCATGCATGTTTTTGGAGGGTGGGAGGAAACCAGAGTACCCGGAGAAAACCCACGTAGACATAGAGAGAACATGCAAACTCTACACAGAAAGGCCAGTGTTCCAAGCCCCGTCCCCACCTGGGACTTGAACCCACAACCCTCTTGCTGTGAGGCCACTGTGCTACCCACTGCGCCACCGTGCTGCCTCCACAAATCAGATTTTTATAATAATCAGTTTAACCCAATCAGAGAAGAACTCCAGACGTCTGTTCCACTTTATTAAGCAGATCAATATTTTTATTAATCTAGAAAACAAAAATGATCTCTGCTGCTGGAAAGCAGGAAATAGGTGGAAGAAAACATTCTATTTTTCACAGTTTAAAGAGGATCCCAAGTCGTCCGGACTTGGAGTATACAGCCGGGGAGAGAGAGGCCTGGGCTGCCCGTTTGAGGCTGTTGCCCCCGCGACCCGACCCCGGAATAAGCGGAAGATGACGGAACGGAACAGATCAGTTTAAAGAGACGTGTGTCTGATTCAGAGTTTACACCAGGCGTGGGCAAACTACGGCTCGCGGGCCACATACGGCATGTTAAATGTTTTAATCCGACCCATTGGACTCGAAATACATAAATAAAAAAACCTTGTTAATGATTTGTTTTCCTGCAATTCCAATGTTTCCTCATTAGATGGCGCCAAAAATACAACAACACTGCTCCCATTAAAATGTGTGTGTCTCCGTGATGCGCACACCTTCAAAATAAACAGTGTGCACAGATATGGAAAGCCATCAGGGCCAATATACGCACGTAAACAAGCGTGTTAGATGTTAAAACAAACAAAATGTTACATCAAGCGATTAGATTTCAGACCTAGCACCACTAGATTTTAAATTTAACGCTCTTGATGTAACATTTAGCGCTTGTTTAAAATCTAGCGCTTAGATTTCAAACATAGCGCCGCTAGATTTGCCATCCAAAGCATGCCATCCATCTGATCCTGTTCCCGCCCCTGGTCAAATGTTAAAACTCAATGTGGCCTGCGAACCAAAAAGTTTGCCCACCCTGCTCTAGACCAATCAGCATGGCCGCTCTCACCACACTGTCTCTAGACCAATCAGCATGGCCGCTCTCACCACGGTTTTCTATACTTTTCCTTTCATTCTAGCTGAAACTCTTCTGTCACACATCACACCTGATACTTTCCTCCACCCGTTCCAGCCTGCCTGCACACACTTCTTCACCTCTTTTCCACACTCTCCATTGCTCTGGACTGTTGATCTTAGATACTTAAAATCTTCCACCTTCTTTATCTCTTCTTCTGAAACTGCTGAAAAAAACTTTTGTTTTCTTAGTCATGAAACGTAACGTAAACATGAACCCGGCAGGTTTTACTCTTAATCTCTTAATCTAGAAAAAAAAACCCTCCACCTGATCAGTGTTTCTAGGATTAAATAGATGATGAGAAAGTTTTTCTGGTGATTTTTCTGCACCATGTCCAGAGTGTCTTCTGGATTAATTGGATTCTTGACCCAGTTCCAGTTTGCTCTTGTGCTTTTCTCCGCGCTCCACCCGGGGCATCGACAAGTCTGTGTGTGTGTGTGTGTGTGTGTGTGTGTGTGTGTGTGTGTTAGCGATGTCTCTACATGTGTGAACAGACAGTCAGTTGGGAATCTTTGTCTTCCTGCCACCCCTCGCTCTCATCACTCTCCAGCAACGGCCAGCAAACAAAGCCCCAGAACGCCTCCCCCCGTTTGCCCCGTCTCTCCCCTCTCACTTTTCCAGCTACTTTATGCTTCGTCACAACCACCGCTGCCACCTTTGTTCTCCCAGCATGCCGGGGCCTCACTGGGGGCCGCTGGCGTTAAAGAGTAACTGAACCCCTGACGAACGCTAACAGAATGGGGAGGGGGTACATGTGGTGCCCATGCGCTCATACATGCGTCTGTAACAGTTTTGTAAACGCTGTATCTCAAAAACCACTGAAGCGATTTGAATGAGTTTTACCAAAACTGCTCAGTACCAACTCTAGATGAACTGAGTAGATACTTGGGGACATGTAATCAGATGTGAAGGTCACAAATTCTCTTGAATACAATATCCACCGAATTGAGGGATTTTTTTTTTTTAAACTGCCCACAATTACTCAATAAATTTAAATTATAACTCACTTCAAATTTCAGAAAAAAATCTCAAAACAATACAAAAATAAATAAAATGAAATTACATTTAAAAACAACAAGAAAACTAAAACATTTTGGAACAAAAATGTTTCTTTTTATAAACATCCAGACCACGTCGGCCCCTCACCGTCTCTAGAAAGCCAATCAAATCCATACAGCGGCTGTCTCCGATAGAGGAGAGTCTGGTCTGGGTTTATGAAGGCAGTGAGTGGAAGAAGGAAGGCTACGTGTTGTGGTCTTGTCGAGGGTAAACAGGAGCAGTGTGTGATGGATTCTGTATCGAATGAGCCGCCAGTGAAGGGGTTTGAGGACGGGTGTCATGAAGCGGTGTGCAGGTGGAAGGAGCAGGACAGAAAACATGGTTTATTTAACTATGGTGTCCAGTGATGCTGTGAAAAGAAAAACAAAGTTTCAGTAACATGGCAAGAGGTTATTGTCAGAACGTGTTCATGGTCAGGCAACCAGGAAGTCCTGGCTGGAAGGGATGGTATGACCCGACTGGGAAGTCAGGGGTGATTGTCCTTAAGTAAATGGCAGGGTCCACAGTTGTGTGGCATCAAGAATCAAGATCAGATGTCCCTAATCAGGGTGATGAGGAACATCCAGGGCTTCCTCTGGCGGGAAGTGAGGGGATCATGACAGGGTTGATGTGGTCGTGAGGACTTGGGGGAGTGATGGTGTTCTTTAGGGGTTCTAGACAAGAAGGCCATTTCAGTAGACCAACCAGGAGGAGATGAAGGCTTGAATCTACCTCTCAGCATCCGGTTGGGAAGGAGAGGGATGTAGTTTGGCAACAATTTTAAGGTGAAGAAGGAATGGGTGTTGAGAGAGGTGTATGTGTCTAGTGCAGGGGTGAACAAACTTTTTGGTCTGTGGGCCACATTGAGTTCTAATATTTGACAAGCGGGCCGGAACAGGATCAGATGGATGGCATGCTTTGGTAACCTCTAGATTAGACCAATAGAATGACGCTAGATTTTAAACAAGAGCTAAATGTTACATCAAGAGTGTTACATTTCAAATCTAGCGACGCTAGGTTAGGCCAGAGTGGAGGCGGGTGAGGAGGGCGGGCGGGTGGTGAGGAGG
This sequence comes from Neostethus bicornis, assembly GCA_902685375.1. Taxonomy (NCBI): domain Eukaryota; kingdom Metazoa; phylum Chordata; class Actinopteri; order Atheriniformes; family Phallostethidae; genus Neostethus; species Neostethus bicornis. The sequence continues at coordinate 2,708,081 of LR738551.1, forward strand.
GAGGGGGGCGTGTGTGAAGTCCGTTCTGGCTACGTCAAGCGCGTCATACTTTAAACATCTGCTCATTGGTTGTTTTGTCTGAGCGTTCCAGAAATCCACAGAAAAACGGGCTAAATCAATGTAGAAACACACACACACACACACACACACACAAGGCCCGGACATCACTCTTACAAGGTAGAAAACTTTGGAAAGTCCATTTTTCATGAGATGGGCCCTTTAAGGCACGTGCTTCACGGAGACACACATATTTTAATGGGAGCAGTGTTTTTGTATCTTTGGCACCATCTTGTGACAAAACATCAGAATTACAGAAAAAAAAAAACATTAGTAAGGTTTATATATTTAATTTTTTCCTATTTCGGCGGGCCGGGTTAAAACGTTTAACGGGCCGCATGTGGCCCGCGGGACGTAGTTTGCCCATGCCTGTCTAGTGTGATTCCAAGGTTTTTAACGAAGGATGACAAGTGAACGTTATGACCGAAGATGAGGATACCTCTGAGTGAAAGTGACGGGGTTTGATGTGAGAGGAACTTAGGGATCACCTCCATGTTGTTAGTTCTTTCTACTACACATGTGACTGCTCTAACCGATCACACACACCTGAGACCTTCCTTAGAATACAGTTTGAGATTTAAAGCAGACGGAAGTCTTTTGTTTCATGCTGTTTTTTTGTTTCTATATTTCATTTCAAACCCATGTTCTCTATTATGAAGCTAATGAGATGCTTTTGGCTGAAGATTCCTCGCTCCTTTAACCTTGTGGCAGGTTTGCTGCGGTCAGTTGTTCTGCATAGAAAAATAATGAGCGTAATGGAAGTTTCTGAATGAATGTTTCCCCCTGAGCTTTTCATCTCCTCGCTGGTTTGTAATTACAAACCCGAGGCTGCTACAGGTGCAGGGTCAGCTCTCACGTCTCCTTTTATGGACACTGATGGCCATGATTTGTAGTCACCAGGCGGCGTGCACCCTTAACGGTTCTGAGGATTAAGAGTCCTCCTCATAAATGTCAAACAGAGTGCTTTTTGCCTCCAACTTCAGATGCTTATTATGCTGATTTATTACTATTGATTTCATTTTAGAGCCTGGAAGCTGCAACGTTAAAAGATGCAAGTTAAAATCCCAGGGATTACTGCATGGTGGTGACATGTGAGGGAACGACAAACAAAGAGCTGGCTCTACTCTGATTGGTTCATTTGAATCCTGTAGCTGTTTCTTTGTTTATCCTCCAGCCAATTAAACGCCAGCGTGGATTTTTTAAAAATCTGAACCCTGGTTTTGAGCGTGGACCGTTAAACCGTTTCTTTAGAGAGTTTGAAAAGCCTCTTTTCAGCCCAACGGCTTCTCTTTTCACTTTAAATTTTAAAGCCTGCTGCTTGTTTTTAAACCAGGTTTGAATTGAGATTAGTGGAAACATCCAGGCTCATTGTGGAGTGTGTGGACAAGGACAAGTGTGCCCCCTACTGCCTTCCTAAACACCCCAAAGGAGTTTAAAGACAGATTTAAGAGATTTTTGTTCGTTATGGACGTAAACAAGAACTAAATGTGAAGCTTTATTAAAACAAACTGATGCATTTTTCATATTTTGTCTGTTTATCCTGCAGAAAAAAAATCAACATGGATTTAAAAAGAAAAAAATACAAATGAATGATGTATTTATTCTTTTATTTTAATTTTAATTACTGTAATTTATTAAGTTTTAAATAAAGTTAAAGATTCTCATCATGAACATATTTCGTCAGATCAAAATGTAAATTATGCATAGTGTTGTTTTCAGTTTGGAAACATTTTCCTGAAAAATCGAACAGATTATTTTGTGGATTTTAAATTGGTGCAAAAGTTCTTTTCAATCTCGAGTCGTTCTTATTTTAATGTTTAAGAAAGACTGATTTAATTCAGAGGTATTAATCTGCTGCATCTTCTTCAGTCACACCAACTATCTTCATGTCTTCCTTCACTGTATCCATGAACCTCCTCTTTGGTCTTCCTCTAGTCCTCTTTCCTGGTGGTTCCAAACCCAGCATCCTTCTTCTGATGTACTCTCTCTCTCTCCTCTGTACATGTCCAAACCATCTTAGTCTGACCTCTCTGACTTTAAAACCTCTAACATGTGCTGTTCCTCTGATCCTGTCCATCCTGGTCACTCCCAGAGAAATCCTCAGCTTCTTCATCTCTGCTACAAACATCTCTGTTTCCTGTCTTTTCGTCAGTGACACTGTCTCTAGACCAATCAGCATGGCCGCTCTCACCACACTGTCTCTAGACCAATCAGCATGGCCGCTCTCACCACACTGTCTCTAGACCAATCAGCATGGACAGTCTCACCACACTGTCTCTAGACCAATCAGCATGGCCGCTCTCACCACACTGTCTCTAGACCAATCAGCATGGCTGGTCTCACCACGGTTTTCTACACTTTCCCTTTCATTTTATCTGAAACTCTTGTGTCACACCTGATACTTTTCTCCACCCGTTCCAGCTTGCCTGCACACGCTTCTTCACCTCTTTTCCACACTCTCCATTGCTCTGGACTGTTGATCCAAAGTTTAATAAGGAGATATAATGTTCATAAAAGTGTCACAGAAACACAAACAGCAGCTGACTTGGAAATGCTGTCCTGTCGATCTGAGATATCCCATTAGCCGATAATATGGTGGATAATATTTATGTACTGTAATTTCACGGCCATTAGGCGCACCGTACGAAAAGGCACAGTCTCAGTCACACACCGCCTTACAACAACACACACGCAAGCATGCAAATGTGGTATTAAAAAATAGATTGGGAGTAAAACTGAGTTTGGTTGTACTTTATTTAAGTAGTAACGATACTAAACAAACACATTACCGGTAATAGTCTTTATTCAAATCCATCAAAGTCGTCATCCTCTGTTTCAGAGCAGGTCCACTTCGCTCCTCGCTGTCAAAGTCACTGTCTGTACCGTGCGGCTCCTCAGAAAGGATACCAGCTTTTGAGAAAGCTCGGATAACAGTACCAGCAGACACGTTAGTCCAAGCATCTACAATCCATTGGCAAACTGTAGCGTAACTCGCCCGGCGCTGCCTTCCACCCTTCGGTCATCCATCGCTCCCACGCCGCTCACACTTCACTCTTTAACGTTCTCATGCCTTTTCTTTCAGGTCCGCCTCGCGGGCACCGCGTTTTCTTTTAGGTCCGCTTTTTCTCACACACAAGGCACACCGCACGAAAAGGCGCACCGCTCATTTTGAAGAAAATCTAAGACTTTTAGGTGCGCCTTATGGCCGTAAATTACGGTATATTTAATTGATCCCTCACCGCAGCAGGCTGCCACAGCAGCGCCTATGATGGGAGAAACAGGGGGTTAGCCATCTTCTCCAGGGATGCTAGACTTGAACTCATAGGGCGAACGCTCTACCACTGAGCCACTGCCTGGACATACTGGTGTTTTCTGGCAACTTAATGTAGTCATTTCTTCGGTGAAACGAAGCTCGGTTAAATGAATCGATGGGTAGATGAATGATGGGTAGTTCATCTCGATGAGGTGGCATATCTCGCCTTCAGACAAACCAAAACAACGTCACATCTTACAAGAGATTGTTTTGGACGGCACTTAAAGGGGTGACCTCTCTGCGTCCACTCCGAAGATTGGTGCGTAGGGGAAGTGATTAGAAAGCCAATGTGATTGCTCTGCTGGTTTGCTGATCCAACCAGATGGTATTCTCTTTGCTCCACACGCAGAGACCAGCCTTTCGATCTTCCACTGGCACAGATAGAATGTTATCTCCATATACGTCCTAGTTTGGGAAGTAAAAGTTTGCTGTGTGGATATTAGACCTCATCTTTCACCGCCCAGTTTTAGCACCGTGTAGACCTGACCGATCAGATGGTCAGCTCATATAAAACACAGCAGATCAGAAGGTGGGATGCTGGAAAAGAACCGGTGGCGGTCTACAAGCGGCTCAGTCAGCCCACACCACTGCTAATGCACTATTGATTTCTGCCAGTGAGAAAATTACCCTGCATTCCTCCTCTCATGTCTCTGTCAGCTAACCGGACTCTTGGACCAGCGTTAAAACAGATTTTTCCTCCTTTTTTTTTCTTCTTTTTTGCTGGAAAATCAGACAAACTTCAGCAGTAATAATGATGAATAATAAATGCTGCTTTTCTTTTTAAAAACAATACAAATAAACAAGAAGCTTCATTCATTTATTTATTCATGTCCTGCGGTCGAACAATGAACAAGATTTTTAAAAAGTCTGTTTCTGCTTTCTTCCTCCCGGCACTGTGATTCACTTTACTGTGCACATGATGTCATCATATGTCGGTGCATTTTAAGCAACTCTGTGAATATGGCAGGCTTTCATTGGCTTTCATTTTTCTTCTCCTGGTGGAACGAGGGTAGGATCCTGGTTACCATGGTGAGGGCAGGAGGGTAGATTACTGTCATAACCGAGGATGTGGAAGGAAGGAGGTCCCAAATGTAGGACAATAGACATGATTTATTTTGAAAAGGAGTCCAGTAAAGCTGTAACACATTGATCAGGACGATTGTTTCATGGTTAAAGTTCAAACCAGCACGTCTTGGTCAGGCAGCCAGGAAGACCTGGCTGGGAAGGATGGTGATAACATTTTTGTAAATTTTAATAGCTGGAATTTTTAAGTCCTGAAACCAGACTTTTTCTGGATTTTATCCAGTTTATTCTGGTTTTTATTCACACACAACTCTGCGATGGTTTGTTTTCTTTTCAAGACATTTAAATTTCTGAGGGAAACATCAGTTTTTAAGAATCCGTCATGTTTTTTTTTTCATCAAACCAGCCTGAACTCTCTTTTTTAATCAGAAGAGACTGAATGTAACGTTTTATTAGCCTGAAAGTGGGAATAAAATCTGTGTGAGTTTGAATCCACAGGCTTTGCTCGGCTGCGCTCGGTTGCATTTTCCCTTTTTCTTTCTTGTTTTTTTTTTTAAGATTTTTCTGACCACAATTTTCAGCCTCAGTTTGAAACTGTTTTCTTTAGAAAAAGAAATTCTCCTGCTGAGCTTCGACCAGCAGACAGACAGTGTGCAGCATAGAAGAACAGTTCAGAGATTACATTTAGCGGGCTTTTGCTGGCATGTGGAGTCAGACAGGTCTGCGGCTAGAGGTCTGTTTATACTGCTTTATGTGGTTTCTATGGTTTTAATCTCAACGGCCGAAGCATAAAATAACACCTCTAACTTATTCAATGAGGAGACAAGACGTTGGTAAGTTGTGGTGAAGAAGTGAATCTGATGCATTTCAGAGTCCATTTACAAGCCGCTCCTCACCAGATCTAAATATTTCTAAGTTCACATGTTAATTAAGTCCTGATTGCATTTGGTCATGCCCAAACTACATCACCTGGCTTCTCTCGACTAGAGGAGGAGCGGCTCGACACCGAGCTCCTCCCAGATGGCGGAACTCCTCACCCGATCTCTGATTGAGAGCCCAGCCATCCTGCAGAGGAAGCTCATTTCGGCCGCTTGTATCCGCAATCTTGTTCTTTCGGACACCACCCACAGCTGGTTACCATGGTGAGGGTAGGAACATAGATCCTGGTTACCATGGTGAGGGTAGGAACATAGATCCTGGTTACCATGGTGAGGGTAGAAATGTAGATCCTGGTTACCATGGTGAGGGTAGGAACGTAGATCCTGGTTACTATGGTGAGGGTAGGAACATAGATCCTGGTTACCATGGTGAGGGTAGGAACGTAGATCCTGGTTACCATGATGAGGGTAGGAACATAGATCCTGCTTACCATGGTGAGGGTAGGAACATAGATCCTGGTTACCATGGTGAGGGTAGGAACGTAGATCCTGGTTACCATGGTGAGGGTAGGAACGTAGATCCTGGTTACCATGGTGAGGGAAGGAACGTAGATCCTGGTTGCCATGGTGAGGGTAGGAATGTAGATCCTGGTTACCATGGTGAGGGAAAGAACGTAGATCCTTGTTACCATGGTGAGGGTAGGAACGTAGATCCTGGTTACCATGGTGAGGGAAGGAACGTAGATCCTGGTTACCATGGTGAGGGTAGGAATGTAGATGCTGGTTACCATGGTGAGGGTAGGAATGTAGATGCTGGTTACCATGGTGAGGGTAGGAACGTAGATCCTGGTTACCATGGTGAGGGTAGGAACGTAGATCCTGGTTACCATGGTGACGGTAGAAATGTAGATCCTGGTTACCATGGTGAGGGTAGGAATGTAGATCCTGGTTACCATGGTGAGGGTAGGAACGTAGATCCTGGTTACCATGGTGAGGGTAGGAACGTAGATCCTGGTTACCATGGTGAGGGTAGGAATGTAGATGCTGGTTACCATGGTGAGGGTAGGAACGTAGATCCTGGTTACCATGGTGAGGGTAGGAACGTAGATCCTCGTTACCATGGTGAGGGTAGGATCGTAGATCCTGGTTACCATGGTGAGGGTAGGAACATAGATCCTGGTTACCATGCCGAGGGTAGGAACGTAGATCCTGGTTACCAAGGTGAGGGTAGGAACATAGATCCTGGTTACCATGCCGAGGGTAGGAACGTAGATCCTGGTTACCATGGTGAGGGTAGGAACGTAGATCCTGGTTACCATGGTGAGGGAAGGAACGTAGATCCCGGTTACCATGGTGAGGGAAAGAACGTAGATCCCGGTTACCATGGTGAGGGAAAGAACGTAGATCCTTGTTACCATACAATCTTTTATATGCTAAATGTTTTGTGTAATAATGCCTTACAACTACCAGAGGGCCACAGGATGTAGAATCCCAAAAATGAGGGTGCGGTGTGACCTGTAAAACCAGGAACCTACTGGTAATGAACGAGGAACATAAAATAAAAATGGGCCCAACACTAAACCTTGTGGAACACCCACGTTGATGTTTGAAATTAAATGAAGAACAATCTATTAAAACTTTAGATTCAATTCTTTCTAATTGGGAAATAATAAAAAAACCCTTCTAAATATGAGATCATAAAACATCAATGAATCTCAGATGTTTTTGTAAATATTAAGTGACACGCTGATGAAATGAAACCAGAAAGTGACTGTTTTTACAGATTAAAGGATAAAGGTCCATCATATTTGGCTCTTTGTGGATGCGATCAGAACGCCATTAGAACCCTCCTCCTCATGTTTCAGGATTTGTATTCAAATGATGAAAGCTCTCACTGTCGTCCCGGTTTGTTCTGCACCAGTACAGAGACACCAGTGTGAGAACGGCCGTGAGTGTGGACTGAGGGAATTCATTAGCCCAAACTGTCAGTGAACTAGGACACGCATTGTTGTCAGGACCCCTTAAACTCTGTCAGAGGGGCATTTCCGACCAGCTGCTGCCAGTTTGCCCGATTCCCATCTGCACAGTCTGTGTCACCTTGTAAATGGTGAAATCTCCGTTGCCTTCTGGGTCTAGTAAACACACTGCGGCTCCGCCAAGGAGCAAACACAGAGGTCATCGTGCCCTGGAATAATCTTTTCTTTTTTTCTACATCAGAGAAGATCTGAGATCAGAGGTGTCAAGTAACGAAGTAAGACTACTTCGTTACCTTACTCAAGTAGAAAATCTCGTTATCTTTACTTTAACGAAGTAATTATTTTTTTGTCTACTTTTTACTTTTACTCACTACTTTTTTATGCAATTATCTGTACTTTTACTTCGTTCATTTTATAAAAAGTAGTCGCTACTTTCGCCATTTTGTCACCATTAAAAAGCCGCGACTGTTTGTCGGCGTTTTTTTTTTTTTTTTTTTTGTGAACCCTGAATGCATCAAACAAAGGAACAGATGAATGATTGGCTGAAAGGTCCAGTCAATCCTTACTTTGGGGCGAGTAGCACCGCCCACAAACTTTTAAAGAGCAGGGACGTCAATTTCCGTGTTTGAGACTCGGGCTCGGAAATCAAAGTGTTTCTGATGCTGCAACACTGAACTTTGATTGAATTATCAGTTTTTTTTAAAAAACAACAGCAAAGAAATGTTTTATTATTATTTTCAGTCTGCGGTTATTGTAAACGTCTTTGCTGAAAATGTTGTAGATGGTATTTTTATAAAAATAACTTTGATCTGTGACGCACTATTTTATCTTTAGAAACAAAGCTAATTGAACTGATTCATCCATAAATACTAGTGGATGAAGTATTTGTGCTTAAAAGCATCCAAAATGTTATTGATTAGTTTATAAAGACTGACTGAGGAGATTAAAACTACACATCGCTTAGATTTTGTATCATGAAGATGTTTGGGTTAACATTAAAAAAACCTTATATGTACACATATATATGTAGATATGTATATATATAAATTTATATATACCGTCTCCTAAGTCCCGCCCCTACTGGTTTTTTAAAATCTTGTTTCCCTGTTTTTTTTTTTTCATTTTTGCAGTTCTTAAAATTTTAGAAAAAGAATCCAAGGATTTTTCCTCCTGTGTGTTTCCTTCACTCCCACTGCCTTACGAGTGCATGTAAAGGGTGTTATTTTTTCAGTGGGCGTGGTTTTACTGGGTGTACGATATTTTTTGTAAAATACGATAATTTTACGTCATTAGTACGATAATCCAGCACCTCCCACCTGGCAACGCTGGTTCCAGGTGTCACGCAGGCTTTATGTGGCACTCCCAACCTTATCAACTTGATAAAGACTATTCAGTATTGCCTCAAAGAACTTTGAAAACTAGCTGCCTTCAAGGCTTGAAAAAGCCTTTTGGTCATTTTTTTTTCTTCATTTATTTATTTTTTTTTTTTTACATTGAGTGTGTTTGTGTCTGCTGAAGTTGGTTAAATTAGGTGATGCAGAGTGAAGCTTGGTAGCTGAAGGGACGTTACATAATGCCCTGCTTATGTTAATACATTTGATTGTGTTAATTAATCGATTTCCAATAAAGATTATTAAGAAATAAATGTTTCTGATTCATAAAGTTTAACACCAAAACACTTTGATTTATTATCATATTTTCTGCTCCTTAAAGCATGTGATAATAGTTAAAAAATATGTTCATACGCTTTTGTTAACAATATTCCTTTTTTTCTGAAAATTACTTTTACTTTTTTTACTTTAAGTAGTTTTTAAATAGGTTACTTTTTACTTTTACTTAAGTAGAAAACTTGAGTTGATACTTCTACTTTTACTAAAGTAGTTTTTTAACTCGGTATTTATACTTCTACTTGAGTAGAAAATGTTGGTACTTTTGACACCTCTGTCTGAGATATTGTTTGAGGTTAAAGTAAACACGGAAAACACGGAAAATACATGGAAAACAGAATCTCTCTGAGAGGCTGTGGAGCTGCTAGTGGACAAGTTCAAAGATCCAAAATTTGTGCACCAATGCAATTTTTTTTTCTTTTTTTAATGTACGTACTTAATTCATCCCTCACCGGGAAATTTGTGTTCCGTATTACACTGCAGGGGGCTGCGACTTACATTAATGGTGGGAGAAACGAGGGGTTAGGTGTCTTCCTTAAGGACCCTAGCCATGCACTCAGTGGGATGCGAATCCACGAACTTCCGGTTAACTTCTGACAAACGCTCTAACCCAGTTATGGGCAAACTACGCCCGCGGGTTAAACGTTTTAACTCGGCCCGCCGGACTTGAAAAAATTAATTAATTAAACGTTGTTAGTTTTATTTCTCATGCAATCCTGTTGTTTCCTCACTAGATGGCACACTCTGTGATATGAGAAGCCATCAGGCCCAATACACGCACGTAAACCACCCCTGATGGAACCACTGAGCCACCGTCTCCCTCCATTGAGCGATTAATTTGCGATCTGTAAAAGTGGTCGCGTCCAGAGATTTTTTTGTAACTACGCAAAATCAGGAGCTTCCGTACGCACATCCCAAGACGTGGATGAAGGATGACAATGTGGACACGAGCTAAAGTGAAATGACAATAAAGTGAAGCATTCAAAAGAACAAATGTCTGTTCTGAAAAATTTGAGAAAAATGGACCACATCATGGAAAGGATTCTTAATTAGGATAAATGGACATCATCAGATCATCACGTTTCTACTCATCTTGAAACCATGTGCTATTGTGCTCCAGATTCCACACAAAAATAATTCTTAACCGTCTATCCCTTGTGGGACTGCAGGGGGTGCCGGAGCCCATCCCGGCTGATTCAAAGCGAGGGGCAGGGTACACTCTGAACAGGTCGCCAGTCTGTCGCGGGGCCACACACATACACTGTGTTCCAAATTATTATGCAAATTGTATTTAAGTGTCATAAAGATTAAATTTAGTGTTTTTCAGTTAAACTCATGGATGGTATTGTGTCTCAGGGCTCTGTGGATCACTGAAATCAATTACATACACCCATGATATTTAGTTGGCGAGGTGAGTCCAATTAAGGGAAAAACTGCTTAAGAAGGATGTTCCACATTATTAAGCAGACCACCATTTTCAAGCAATATGGGAAAGAAAAAGGATCTCTCTGCTGCTGAAAAGCGTGAAATAGTTGAATGCCTTGGACAAGGTATGAGAACTTTAGATATTTCACGAAAACTTAAGCGTGATCATCGTACCATTAAGAGATTTGTGGCTGATTCAGAGCACACACGGGTTCGTGCAGATAAAGGCAAAATGAGGAAGGTTTCTGCTAGACAAACACATCGGTTACAGAGAGCAGCTGCTAAAGTGTCATTACAAAGCAGCAAACAGGTATTTAAAGTTGCTGATGTCCCTGGAGTCCCACGAACATCAAGGTGTAGGATCCTCCAGAGGCTTGCAGTTATGCATAAACCTTCTATTCGACCACCCCTAAACAATGCTCCAAGCAGAAACGGCTGCAGTGGGCCCAGAAATACATGAAGACCGATTTTCAAACAGTCTTGTTCACTGATGAGTGCCGTGCAAGTCTGGATGGTCCAGATAGATGGAGTAGTGGATGGCCACCATGTCCCAACAAGGCTGCGACGTCAGCAAGGAGGTGGCGGAGTCATGTTTTGGGCCGGAATCCTAGGGAAAGATCTGCTTGGTCCCTTTAGGGTCCCTGACGGTGTGAAAATGACTTCTGCAAAGTATGTTGAGTTTCTGACTGACCACTTCCTTCCGTAGTACAAAAAGAAGAATCCTGCTTCCCGAAACAAAATTATCTTTATGCACGACAATGCACCATCTCATGCTGCATTCATTGGCTGCTTCATTGGCTGCTATGGGCATAAAAGGGGAGAAACTTATGGTGTGGCCCCCATCCTCCCCTGACCTCAACCCTATTGAGAATCTCTGGAGCATCATCAAGCAAAAGATCTATGCAGGTGGGAGGCAGTTCACATCCAAACAGCAACTTTGGGAGGCTGTTCTGACATCCTGCAAAGACATTCAAGCAGAAACTCTCCATAAACTCACAAGTTCTATGGATGCAAGAATTGTGAAGCTGCTATCAAACAAGGGGTCCTATGTTAACATGTAACTTGACCTGTTAAGATGTTTTGGATTGAAATGGCTTTTTATTTCAGTGAATATGACCTCATATTGCTGTAAATTCAACAAATTACTATTTTCAGTTCTTTATAAACTAGAAAAAGTCTTGAAACTATGTTATGCATAATAATTTGGAACAGTGCATTTTAAGTTTTTCATTTATTTTTTAAATACTGTTTTCATTAGGAGGTTTGTTCAATAATATTTGAAATACAATTTGACAGCTAATGACTTGAAAATGATGCTGATCGTCATTTGCATCAAGTATTTTGGAAAATCAAACAAAAACATCATTTGCATAATAATTTGGAACGCAGTGTACAACCATCCACACACATTCATTCCCAGGGGGAATCATGTACAGTAGTGGCCAAACAACCTAACATGCATGTCTTTGGAGGGTGGGAGGAAACCCACGCAAACACGGGGAGAACATGGAGACTACACACAGAAAGGCCAGTGTTCCAAACCTCTGCTCCACTAGGGACTCGAATACACGACTTTCTTGCTGTGAGGCCACTGTGTTACCCACTGCGCCACCATGCCGCCTCGTGTCGCTTACATGATCTGTATTTGTCTTATCAGAGACGTGACGGATTGATTTCACTTTGTCTTACTTATGAGTTTGTACGAGGTGTGATCTTTAAATCTTAAGTTGTTTAAACGTAGTTACAGAAGTTTTTATGAATCCTTGGTTCGTGTGGCGTCAGCAACGTGTGTGAACGGCACTAAAACATTTTCTCCAAACCAAACAACACGTTCAGTAATTGAAAAATCTCAGGTCCAACGTGGAGGAATGAAACATTTTTCTTCCTCAGTCATGCCGTCCAGATTTTATCTCCGCTCTAAACTTGCTGAGTGTTCAAACAGACGGAGAAAAAAAAAGGTAGAAAATGTGGAATAAAATGAGATTAAAATGCACCGGGCAGAGATGGCTCTTCTAAAACTTTATTGATGGCACCAGAGGGAATGTAAGAAAAAAAAGACGTAAAGATTAAGCCGCGGTATCTTTTCCTCTTTCTGGCTCTGCTTTCCTCAGTGTAAGTGTGATAAAAGCATGCACACCCCGCACCGCGCAACCCCAACAGCCCCAACAGCCCAGGATGCCTCCTAATCTCTTAATGCATGTTCCTTCAACCTTGGCAGGGTCATGGGAGAAATAGATGGAGTCTTATCAGGTTTTATGGATTTATGGAGAAATACTGTGTTTTTACACAGTGTGTGTGTGTGTGTGTGTGTGTGTCCTTCCTCAGGGGTTTAGTAAGGTTATCTAAAATGATAACTGTAGAGTTTTTATAATATTTTAATTACTGAATCAATCACGTTGACAGAAAATTGATTTTGACCAATTTGTGCTTTTTTTTTTTAACCTTCAAATTTAATCTTTTTCTTTTCTGAGAAGCGAAACTGACTTAAAATCAATGGGATTTTAAAAAACGAGCAGCTAAAAGGCCCAAAGCGATATGAAATTAGACAGAATTTTTTCAATTCAATTTGCAGAACATCACAACATAAGCTCGACAGGCTCGGAGCTTAAAAAGTTAATGTAAATATTTATAAATATGAGCTCATTAAGCTCATGGACAGAATATCTAGGCGCAGCCGAGGCGTTGGAGGGATCCGGTTTGGTGACCTCAGGATCGGATCTCTGCTTTTTGTGGATGATGTGGTCCTGTTGGCTTCATCGGACCGTGATCTCCAGCTCTCACTGGATCGATTTGCTGCCGAGTGTGAAGCGGCCGGGATGGGAATTAGCGCCTCCAAATCTGAGACCATGGTCCTCGCCCGGAAAAGGGTGGAATGCCCCCTACGGGTCAGGGACAGGGTCCTGCCCCAAGTGGAGGAGTTTAAGTATCTCGGGGTCTTGTTCACGAGTGGAGGAAGGATGGAGCGGGAGATCGACAGGCGGATCGGTGCGGCATCAGCAATAACTAGGACGCTGCATCGGTCCGTCGTGGTAAAGAGAGAGCTGAGCCGAAAAACAAAGCTCTCGATTTACAAGACGATCTACGTTCCTACCCTCACCATGGTAACCAGGATCTACGTTCCTACCCTCACCATGGTAACCAGGATCTACGTTCCTACCCTCACCATGGTAACCAGCTGTGGGTGGTGACCAAAAGAATGAGATCGCGGGTACAAGCGGCCGAAATGAGCTTCCTCCGCAGGGTGGCTGGCCTCTCACTCAGAGATCGGGTGAGGAGCTCTGCCATCCGGGAGGAGCTCGGTGTCGAGCCGCTCCTCCTCCAGGTCGAGAGGAGCCAGATGAGGTGGTTCGGGCATCTGGTCAGGATGCCCCCCGAGCGCCTCGTGGGCGAGGTGTTTTGGGCACGTCCCACCGGGAGGAAACCAAGGGGCAGACCCTGGACCCGCTGGAGAGACTATGTCTCACAGCTGGCCGGGGAACGACTTGGGATCCTTCCGGGTGAGCTAGAGGATGCAGCCAGGGAGAGAGAGGCCTGGGCTGCCCGTTTGAGGCTGTTGCCCCGCGACCCGACCCCGGAACAAGCGGAAGATGACGCAACGGAACAGAGCTCATGGAACTCTACAGCTACATTAGCTCAGGACGAGGCATTGGCTCAGTGGGAGAAGCTGGTTCGAATCCTACTGGGCCCAAGCCTAAGTGCCCCTGGAACAAATAGAAATAATTAGATGTGATTCATCCTGACGGAAATGAGGAGTATCTGGTTGCGCAAATGAAAGGGATCAGAGAATCAAATCAGTAACACATCACGCACCAAAGCCTCCTCAGTTTGGCGAGTTTTGTCTTTATAGTTACAGCTTCATACACATGCCGTAGACAAGACGATGTAGATAGGTCACCGCCCCTCATCAGTTTGCACCATATGTTTAACAGATCTGAACCCTAATAAGGTTTAAGTGTCCATTTTTTGGCTGGTGCTGCCAGATTTAAAACATTAATTTTGTATGTCCCATACCACTCACACACAGAGTACATGTGTGTGAATGAGAGGGATCCAAATGGAAAAGTGAGGTTACAGGGAGAAGAGATAAAAAAAGGTGGAAGATTTTAAGTATCTAGGATCAACAGTCCAGAGCAATGGAGAGTGTGGAAAAGAGGTGAAGAAGCGTGTGCAGGTAGTCTGGAACGGGTGGAGAAAAGTATCAGGTGTGATGTGTGACAGAAGAGTTTCAGATAAAATGAAAGAAAAAGTATAGAAAACTGTGGTGAGAGCAGCCATGCTGATTGGTCTACAGACAGTGTGGTGAGAGCGGCCATGCTGATTGGTCTAGAGACAGTGTGGTGAGAGCGGCCATGCTGATTGGTCTAAAGACAGTGTGGTGAGAGCAGCCATGCTGATTGGTCTAGAGACAGTGTGGTGAGAACGGCCATGCTGATTGGTCTAGAGACAGTAGCACTGAGGAAAAGACAGGAAACAGAGATGGAGGTAGCAGAGATGAAGATGCTGAGGATCTCTCTGGGAGTGACCAGGATGGACAGGATCAGAGGAACAGCACATGTTAGAGGTTTTAAAGTCAGAGAGACCAGACTGAGATGGTTTGGACATGTACAGAGGAGAGAGAGAGAGTACATCAGAAGAAGGATGCTGGGTTTGGAACCACCAGGAAAGAGGACTAGAGGAAGACCAAAGAGGAGGTTCATGGATACAGTGAAGGAAGACATGAAGATAGTTGGTGTGACCGAAGAGGATGCAGGAGATAGGGTTAGATGGAAGAAACTGACTTGATGTTGCGCCCCCTGAAGGGAAATGACGTCAAAGCGTTTGATGCTTTGACGTCAACTTATTTTGTTGCCTTATAAAGTTATTAAAGTTAAATTTAGAGGCAAACTTTCCTCTTTACGTCCAAACAGACGGGGTTAATGGAGAAGCAGGGGCATGGACGCCGTGTTGGCAATGCAGCTGTACGGGTGTGAAATGAACCCAAATGGATTTGAATCACTGTTTGCAGGAAGACCAAACATAGCCACCGAGGATCTCACACTAACAACCTTCAACCTGCCAGCTTTCCTCTCACACTCTGCTTCATGGTTTAAAAATAAAAAAGAGACAAACTGTGTTGAGCGGCTAACATGACGTGTCTATCCAGGGACATGTTCAGGTGAAGCCAAACAAGATGTAGCTTGTTATTTCCAGACATCTCTATGCAGCTCTGTCTCACAAGAAGATAAAAGTTTTCTCTTTCCTCCACCAGGTGCTTTCATGATGGTGAACTCCTCGCAGCATTTCGGGGGTCAGCGAGCCCAGTTGCACCTGCTCCCCCTCAGTGAGAACGACACCCACTGCATCCAGTTCAGCTACTTCCTCTACAGCCGCGACGGCCACAGTCCCGGAGCTCTTCAGGTCTTCATTCGAGTCAATGGCGGCCCCAAAGGCAGCGCTGTCTGGAACATCTCGGGGTCCCAGGGGCACCAGTGGCACCAGGTGGAGTTAGCTGTGAGCACGTTTTGGCCCAGTGAATACCAGGTGGGTAAAAGTTGAACTACATGAACCGTATTCTTTAGTTTTGATTAAAATAAATCTCCATCATTCTCCAACCAGGTCCCTAAAACTCCAAATATGGACAATAAAAACTATGTATTCAAATGAGCCAGTACCGCCTGTTATTACTCATGCATAATAGCGTGGTGTCACCGTCGTGTGGCTCTCTGAGTGACCAAGTGATCTGTCGGTTGAAAAAGAAACGTTATTAATGATCTAATTCAGGGGTGGGCAATTAATTTTTATCAGGGGGCGCATGAGAAGCCTGAATTGTGTCAGAGGGCCACCGACTTTCTTTCATTGTAAAATACATAGCTGGTACTGATAATCAGAAGAATAAAGCACTCTGTAAATATGTATATTAGGTTATGTCAAACTGGTTAAATAAGAAAAACAATTATTGAACCAGTGCAATTTATTTTTGAACTTGTAATGCTTTCCACCTCATGTTACCTCTTCAGTGAGAATAATCCAGTCTGTTCTGGGCTTGAACATTGAAATCTGGCGGAATGTCTGAAGTGGCTATGTGAAGGACAGCTGAGAGGTGGTCATCAGTCATAGAGGATCTGTGTTTGGATTTGTTGAACTTCATAACTGAGAATGTCTGTTCACATTGATAGGTAGATCCAAAGAGGACTAGGATCCTCTGAGCATGCCTCCTCAGGTGTGGAAAGTTCTCCTCTTTGAGGACGGAGTAAAAGTCCAGCAGTGAGACTGACTTGAAGTGATCTACCAGATGTGTGTCAGACTGCAGATCACTTCACTTGGTGCATCATCCACACTGCAGTTGAAGGGAGAACAAACCATGTGCATTTCACTCTCAAGAGTTTTGAAATGCCTTGAAAACTCTGCATGCGTGCATACGTAGCGCTTTTCAAAATAAAATAAAATTTCAAAATAAAAGTTAAAAAAAAAGTTTAATTTATGGTGTTTATGATTGGCCTCACGCGGGCCGGACAGGGGCATACAAAGGGCCGGATGTGGCCCGCAGGCCTTAATTTGCCCAGGTCTGATCTAATTGAATTGAATTGAAAATACTTTATTAATCCCCAAAGGTAAATTTGATGCTGCGGTGCTAACATCTCGATGCCTTCCCGGTTCACTCACACGGTGTAAAAGCTGACGACTGAACAATTAAAAAACAGTCCATAATGAGTCCACGAAGTCAGGCTTCAATGAAGCACACCAAAAGGCCCCTCCACATTCCTGCTGGGTCAGAACGAGCGTCCCCAGTTCCTCCATCTCACCAGCGAGCGTCCGGATGTTACCCATGACAACCACAGGGACACTGGGCTCAATGCGCCTCCTTTCAGATCATCTCCTTCTCAGTTCTGTCGGGACTGCATAGACTCCTCCAGCCACGGTGGATCTGGTTCTGAAAGCTAGCAGTTGTTTGAGTCCACGCTAACAAAGCGAAACGACTCCATGACCAACAAAACGGAGAGCCAGCCTAAAAACAGTCGTCTGAAGCAAAACAGTGCGGTCCAAAACGACGTCCAAAGTCACATCTCCAGAATGGGACCGGTAATAATTGTGATTACTACATATTAAAATTTGTAGTATGTGAAATCAGTCGCCTTCTTAACCGTCTGCCCCTTATGGAGTTTAGGGTGTTGCCAGAGCTGATCCTGGCTGATTCAAGGCTAGGGGCAAGGTACACCACCAATCAGGTTGCCAGTCGCGAGGCCATACACACACTCATTCCTAGGGGCAATTATGTAGTGGACAATCAACCTAACATGCAAGTTTTTGGAGGGTGGGAGGAAACCGGAGTACCCGGAGGAAATCCACACAGACACAGGAAGAACATGCAAACTCCACACAGTAAGGCCAGTGTTCCAAGCCTCGTCAAACCCACAACCTTCTTGCTGTGAGGCCACTGTGCTACCCACTGTGGCCAGTTAGTACGTGAAATATTGTGTAGAAACTGGTGCAACGTTCACTGTCCTCAGGTCACTTCAACTTCTGTCCACAAGTGTCATATTTTCCCCAAATCTTATCATTTGCAGGCGTCAGCTTCTGACTTTGTTCAGTTACATTAAAGTCTACACACTCCTCTGCTTTCACAGATCGCTCAATTTATGTGACTGTTTGTTACACTAGGGGTGTAACAGTACATATACTACAGGGTTGGTCCACTCTGAGTACGTCACACAAATGAGTGTCCTTGCTGATATCAAAGAGTCATCCCTCTCACGCTATCTGATTGGCTACTCTTAGCAAGCAACTGTAGCTTGAAGACCCTCCCCTGTCTCTAAAGGGTCCTGTTGGGAATGCTTTGGCTTCTTGGTTAAATACTGAACCAGAGAAAGTCAGGCAATGCTGACACTGTTCAGCTGAGGTCTGGTAGCTTTATGCCAGCACACCAACTCAGCTGAAACGTTAATAATAACATATACTTTATTGATCCCGTCCCGTTCCATCGTCTTCCGCTCATCTGGGGTAACAGCCTCAGACGGGAAGCCCAGGCTTCTCTCTCCCAGCTGCATCCTCCAGCTCACCTGGAAGGATCCCGAGTCATTCCCCAGCCAGCTGTGAGCCATAGACTTTATTGATCCCTCACTGGGGAAATTTGTGTGCTGCATTACACCGCAGCAGGCTGGCACGACGGCACCAATAGTGGGAGAAACAGGGATGCCTTCTCTAGGAACCTAGACGTGAACTCAGGTGGATTCAAACCCATGAACTTCCGGTTTACTTTTGGTCCAAGGGCGAACGGTCTACCACTGAACCACCGCCTTTTCCAACCGTTAACAACCCAGAGTAAATATCACTGGCACCTTGGCAACAAAGATCGGACAGCCCGTACTAAGGATTCCGAGACTCCGTACTCCCGGAGCACCCCCCACAGGAGTCCCCTAGGGACACGATCGAATGCCTTCTCCAGATCCACAAAACACATGTAGACTGGTTGGGCAAACTCCCGCGCAGATCGGTGCGGGGTCAGCAATAACTAGGACGCTGCAACGGTCCGTCCTGGTAAAGAGAGAGCTGAGCCGAAAAGCAAAGCTCTCGATTTACAAGTCGATCTACGTTCCTACCCTCACCATGGTAACCAGGATCTACGTTCCTACCCTCACCATGGTAACCAGGATCTATGTTCCTACCCTCACCATGGTAACCAGGATCTACGTTCCTACCCTCACCATGGTAACCAGGATCTATGTTCCTACCCTCACCATGGTAACCAGGATCTACATTCCTACCCTCACCATGGTAACCAGGATCTATGTTCCTACCCTCACCATGGTAACCAGGATCTACGTTCCTACCCTCACCATGGTAACCAGGATCTACGTTCCTACCCTCACCATGGTAACCAGGATCTATGTTCCTACCCTCACCATGGTAACCAGGATCTACGTTCCCACCCTCACCTATGGTCACCAGCTGTGGGTGGTGACTGAAAGAATGAGATCGCGGGTACAAGTGGCCGAAATGAGCTTCCTCCGCAAGGTGGCTGGGCTCTCACTCAGAGATCGGGTGAGGAGCTCTGCCATCGGGGAGGAGCTCGGTGTCGAGCCGCTCCTCCTCCAGGTTGAGAGGAGCCAGATGGGGTGGTTCGGGCATCTGGTCAGGATGCCCCCCGAGCGCCTCGCGGGTGAGGTTTTTCGGACACGTCCCACCAGGAGGAGACCAAGGGGCAGACCCTGGACCTGGACCCCGGACCAGCTGGCCGGGGAAAGACTTGGGCTTCTTCCGGGTGAGCTGGAGGATGCAGCTGGGGAGAGAGAGGCTTGGGCTGCCCGTTTGAGGCTGTTGCCCCCGCGACCCGACCCAGGAACAAGCGGAAGATGACGGAACGGAACCTTGGCAACATCAAAATAGTGTTGAACTATTACCGGACAATACCGGACTGAAAATGTACCAGTGTGTGTTTGGTTACCCACAAACCCACCCACAGGGGTCAGTCTGTGGTTACCCGGGTAACCACAGTCTTTAACACTCTTAATAAATGAGGCGGTTCTGTTTTACCCATCAGACTGAAACCAGACCATCTCTGGGGTGGTTATTATTTTTTAAGATATATATTCATCAATTTTTAAATAATAGGGCTGTTTTTTCTTGGAACTGGTTCAACTTGATGTTTGTTGATTTTAATTAAGTTTTACGTTCGTTAGAAAAAAGAAAAACTCAAAGAAGTTGGACCGCTTTAAACAAAGACTGATGAAGCAGTCGACGTTCCTGTTGTTTGTTCATTCATTTGTTGTTTCCAAATCATCTGAAACCATGGAAACGGCTTCATGAACGATTCCCAAATGAAGAGATTAGAGATGAATTATTACTTGTGAAGGTATCCCAAAGTCTCAGCAGCATCCTCTTCAGAATAAATCTGAAAAGCTTTGATTTCTTGTTCTAGGAATTAGTTTGGCACGTTCTCCAGACTTAATAATGCATCGATGTGCGGGTTTCATTATGTCTGATGTTCTGCCAGAGTGAATCTTTAATCATTCATCAATAATGAATGAACGACTTTAACACAGACGTCAGAAGATTTCGCTTCAGCTTCAATGGGATTGTTTTATTTTCTCATCAGAAAAGTTATAGCTCGGCAAACGGAATCAAGACCGAGTGGAGTTTCTTCTATTGGTTTGTCGTTTGTCTTCCACCTGATCTAAATGGTGGAAACAATCTGTCTGACTGGGTTATCGAAGGGCGATCCAAACCCTTTTATTCTAAAAAAGTTTTAATCTCACGGCCCTCCCCGTTCCTCAAACAACATGCATGAATTAGCAGCTGTGTCATACACTCCACCAACTCAATAGCTGCATAATTACTGGCAGTGTGTGTTTGGATTGTGGCTTTATTTATTGGTCAATCTCCGTGCGTGCTGCAGTGTAATCAATAGCTCTGTTTGATGCCTGTATCGGCACCGCGGCTTTGTAAGGTTCTCCCCACTGCTCACCTCATTACAGCTGATAATTTATCCCCTAATGTTCTTCTTATTCCCACCAAGCAGGTTGCCATTCGCCCCCGTAGAAAAACGCTGTTAATGAGAAGGTAGTGGCTGAAGTGAGGGATTGTGGGAGCGTGGGTTTGCCAAACAGTCAATTGACCTCAATTCCGTGCAACCCCTCAGCAGTCCGGGTGTTTGCTTCTATAACCTCGCTGCACTCCCAGGCCCTTCTCAATAAATCAAAAGCCAGTTAATGAGATTAGAGTCCTGCGTGAATCAATGAGGACAAGCCATCCGCTCCCATCCTAACAAATAGCCAAACTGATTTAAAGTAATGATTTTACTCCGTTCTGTATGGATGCTAGAAGTTGGTCTGTCACTGTGTGGGGAAGATACTTAAGTCAGGTAGAGGGAGTCAGGCCGGACTGGGTAAACTTTTCTACTTGGAGACCACAAATGTTTCTCAATGTACACAAAAGACCATGGATGTCGTGTCTCGTCTCTTTCTGAAACCATCTGAATTATGTTATGTGGCAAAATGTGTGTTTTCACCACTTAGTCATGGCCAGGTAAGAGGAACGTCTGGATGTGCTGGGACAATTTAGAGAGGTTTGTCTCGACGTACAGGAATGCTGCCATGCTGATTGGTCTAGAGACAGTGTGGTGAGAGCGGCCATGCTGATTGGTCTAGAGACAGTGTGGTGAGAGCGGCCATGCTGATTGGTCTAGAGACAGTGTGGTGAGAGCGGCCATTCTGATTGGTCTAGAGACAGTGTCACTGAGGAAAAGACAGGAAACAGAGATGGAGGTAGCAGAGATGAAGATGCTGAGGATCTCTCTGAGAGTGACCAGGATGGACAGGATCAGAGGAACAGCACATGTTAGAGGTTTTAAAGTCAGAGAGGTCAGACTGAGATGGTTTGGACATGTGCAGAGGAGAGAGAGAGAGTACATCAGAAGAAGGATGCTGGGTTTGGAACCACCAGGAAAGAGGACTAGAGGAAGACCAAAGAGGAGGTTCATGGATACAGTGAAGGAAGACATGAAGATAGTTGGTGTGAACGAAGAAGATTCAGCAGATAGGGTTAGATGGAAGAAACTGACTTGCTGTGGCGCCCTCTGGAGGGAAATGGTGGAAGAAGAAGTCTTGATGTGCAGGAAGGAATTAGGAGACATTTACGGTCTGGCCGGTCCAGTCGGTCCGGTCATGACAACTTGATATTTTGTCCCAAACTTTCTCAGCATTTTTTTTCAGTGTAGGTATGATTTTTCAGTTTTCTCTGACTACTTAAAGTCTTCATAAAACCTTCATGAGTTGGACTTTGGAGCACGAGGCGACCCCTTGCCACCAGTCTCTCTTAAAAAGCCCACTGGCTCTACTCATCTATAGATAAAGATCGATGCCAGTGAACAGATCGTCTCCTCCCGGCTGCTTTTCCTTCGGAGAGGAGGACTACTTCAAAGGGCTTGAAGGAGCACGTGTGAGGAGGAGAATCTGCTGGTGAAATGGATAGTAGAGGGAGAGGATAGATAAATACCCCCCCAAACCTCCGGGAGGAGGGACAGACTGCTTCAGAGATAAGTTGGACTGTGATCAGAGGTGCTTTTGGCCTGAAGCATTTATGCTTTGCGAGGATCAGGTTTAGGATTCCAGATGTCCAATTCTTTCTATAATAAATGAGAAATGTTTTCAGGCCAATCGGACAGCTTCATTATGGCACGGATATTGAT
Source organism: Neostethus bicornis (assembly GCA_902685375.1). NCBI lineage: Eukaryota > Metazoa > Chordata > Actinopteri > Atheriniformes > Phallostethidae > Neostethus > Neostethus bicornis. Next base: position 2,730,583 of record LR738551.1, read on the forward strand.
TGGCAGGATTTAGTTTTCTGTGCTGCTGCGATTGGATCAACAAACAAAGCAAATTGTCCAACTTCATCATCACAGAAGGACTTTGAGTCCTTCTGTGATGATGAAAAAAAAAATAAAACACTTACACTTTTATCCAAACCGACAACAAACAATGAGCAAGAAAAAAAATGTCGATTTGTCTTTTAGTTCTGAAACTTCTTCAATAATCTCGTAAAATTTCTCCGTCCTCCTCGTTCTCCCGAACTCCTCACACCTGATCCCAAAATTTTCTTCCCAATGTTTTTTTTACATCCTCTAATCATCCCTCACCGGGAAAATTTGAGTGCTGCACTACTACACCGCAGCAGGCTGCCACAATGGCGCCAATGGTGGGAGTAACAGGGGTTTAGGTGTCTTCTCCAAGGACCCTAGACATGAACTCAATAGGAATTGAACCCACGAACATTCGGTTAACTACTGGACCGTGGGCGAACTCTCTACCACTGAGCCACTGTCTCCCCAAACCACAGGTGACTCCTGTGGCAGGTCACCTGTTGTTGGTAAGATGTTTTATCCTGGTTGATTTCGCCCATGCCTGTAAACCCCCCAAGTCTGGTCTCTCCATGGCTGCCTGCCACACAGAGTCTCCTTCAAGGCTGCCCAGGATACTAGGCTTGCCCATGCATACCAATTTTTTAAATTTTTTTTAAAGCTTGCAGCACCTGGTATTCCCAGACGGTCTTCCATCCCAGTACTGACCAGGCCTGACCCTGCTCAGCTTCTGAGATGCACACCAATCTTCCCTAGAACGCCAAACTTGCCTCGAACGCCAAGCTTGCATAGGAGTCATGCCTGCCCATGACACTCAGCTGGTCCAGGATCCAAGCTTTTTCAGGACTTCTATCCTGCCCAAAACCAAAGCTTGCCTAGGTGCACTCAGTTTCCCCAGGACTCATTCCTGCCCAGAAAACCATACTGATTCATACTACAGCTTCTTAAAAGACCCCTTTACCTCTTTAGCTGGGTTTGTCAGACCACATTAACCAAGCTGGTGTGTTGATGTTCATTTCCATGTGAGTGATGAGATGCCAGGGAGCGACTGTCACGTACTCCTGGTAAAATTGCAGAGACAGGCAGTTTCTCAGACTCAGTATGCTGTAGGGTACAACAGCCCCTCTGATAAATGACATCAAAATGAGTTGGAGTCATAAAGTTTTATGATAGAGTCATGGGGTTTTGCTTAAAATTTGCCCCTGAAGAGTAACATTTCATGTAGGAATAAAAAAAAAATGTCTGGCCTGTAGTCGAACCTGATCCCAATCGATTCAGTGGAAAATTCTAGACACAAGCCCAGGTTGTTCAGTCAAATATTTTAATGGGGAGACTCTTCTCCTTCTTCTTTTGGCATTTCCCTGCAGGGGGCGCCACAGCAAGTCAGTTTCTTCCATCTAACCCTATCTGCTGCATCTTCTTCAGTCACACCAACTATCTTCATGTCTTCCTTCACTGTATCCATGAACCTCCTCTTTGGTCTTCCTCTAGTCCTCTTTCCTGGTGGTTCCAAATCCAGCATCCTTCTTCTGATGTACTCTCTCTCTCTCCTCTGCACATGTCCAAACCATCTCAGTCTGGCCTCTCTGACTTTAAAACCTCTAACATGTGCTGTTCCTCTGATCCTGTCCATCCTGGTCACTCCCAGAGAGATCGTCAGCATCTTCATCTCTGCTACAAACATCTCTTTGTTCTGTATTCTCCTCAGTGCTACTGTCTGTAGACCAGACATGGGCAAACTACGGCCCGTGGGTGACATGCAGTGTTTTAATTTGGCTGCCGAATTTGAAAAAAATTAAATAAATAAGCCTTGTTAGTTTTATTTTCCTGCAATTCTGATGTTTCATCACTAGATGGAGAACTCTAGATACATTGGCTTTGTTGAGAAAACAACAACACTGCTCCCATTATAATGTGTGTCTCCGTGATGTGTACGTTGTCAAAATAAACCATGAGCGCAGATATAGAAAGCCATCGACGCCAATACACGCACGTAAACAAGCGTGTTAGATTTCTAACTTTGTGCGCTTCTATGGAAAGCCATTGGGATCACTACAAGAATGTAATCTAGCGCGCTAGATGCACGTTTTTTAAGCGTAGCGTGCTAGATTAGAAATTTAACAAACTTGATGATATTGATCTAAAAAAGAAAGACAGGACGAGAGTGATGATGACTTCCTGAAGCATCAGAGATCTTCAAAATAAAATAGTTATTCATTTTATTTTCAGTGTTTAAAAACTTCAAAGTCAGAAATTTTGTTGCGAGGCTTTTCTTCATTTTCACGGGGAATTAAAGCACATGTTTCCTCCAATGAGATGAGGTTACCAAACCATGGATGATCTGATCCTGTTTTGCCTCCTTTGCCAAACGTTAGAGCTCGGTGTGGCCCGCGAATCAAAAAATTTGCGCCCCCCTGGTTTAGATCAAACTGTTTCAAACATTGTCCGTTTTGCAATTTTGAAAACCTTATATAAAACTTCAAGATCTTCAGTCCTGAATATTTTCAACATGTACATCCAGAAGAAAATGATCACTGCAGCCTACTTACAAAAAAAATAATCCTGGAAATATGGCAGGTCCAATCCGCCTCTTTCTTTTGGCTTCTGAAGAGCTTTCAGACTGATTCTCGGTGGTTTGCTCTTTCAAAGCATTTGGGAGATAAAGCAGTCTAGTGATTTAATCTAAATCACTTGACCAGGTTAGAGATTTGGATGGAGGAGTCATGGAGAATAGATGTTTGTGGCCTTGCGACGGACTGGCGAGTGTTTGGGGTGTACACTATCTCTCACCTGTAATCATCCAAGTTTGGCTCTGGCACATTGTTAGCTTTGTTACTGATAAACGATTCAGAAGATGAACGAATGAATGAAAGAAACAAAAAACCTCGGGTCGCAACTTAAACCATGACACATGTTGCGTAAGGAGAGTTACGGAGGTTTTCATGAATCTCAAGTTAGCGTGGCATAAGCATCGCCGTGCTCAGCAAAAATTTGCTCAGCGAAAGATCTATGCCAGTCAGAGTAAATACGGCATCTGGTCTGTATAGTTTGTTTTTACAAGCAAATCTAACTCGTAACTTTTATTTGTGTTATAGATTCTGTATTTTATGTCTTGATATTTACGTACGTTATCAGAGGAGAACCACTAACGTAATGAAGTGGATTGTTTGGTTACAGATGTACTTATTCCATTATAGTCATGTAGTCCACAGGACGAGGGGCTTTAATGTGGCAAACAGGACATTTCAATGTGATATCAGCAGCATTATATGAAGGCTTTAGTAAGTTTGGGCAAAAAACTGCGAAGCTGAATTAATGAATGTTGGTGTATAGAAGCACCACGGGCAAACAAAGAGCGATCAAGTTTTGAGTGCGAATCCAGACCACTTAATTGGATTGAAAAGAGGACATTAGCCTTTGGGCTGTCTTCGTGCCCTTGTGGTCGTCTTGTGCCGTATTGAATTTTATTTTGTTTCTTCTTATCACACAGTTTGTATTGAAAGAAACTTTCTATTTGTGTTTTATATCCCACGGTAACGTTTTAATGGGATCATAACAGAAAAATAGCAAAAACTAAAAACATAACCGTCAACCGAGAGTTAGAAATCGATAAGGTAAATATCTTATTTAGTCATGGTTCTTCTAACGACTCTCTTGTGGGTCTATAAGACTACATTCCTGCAACTAGCAGCTTTAAGTGGGTCTCTGGATCGTTAGCATCACCTAAGAAAGAAACATATAAAAAAACTCTTCACTGTATGGATAGAAAAGCAGGTTTTTGGAGGGTCTTATTGGTTAAAAAGTACAGGAAACGTGATTGGGGGGGCATCATCGATCAAGAGAAAGTTACTGCCAGGGTGACCAGAGAGGGAGTGTGGTATCAAATGAGGAAGTCTAGTGTGTGAAAGAATCCGGGGGTTTACTTCTTCTCAGGTTTGGTTAAATCTAATATTTGCTTCGACTATCGTCCATTAAATAATCTCACCACCTGGTCTTTCTTGCGTGTGCAGACTGAAGAGAGAAGGCTGGTGATCAAAACTACTAAATATTAAGCATACCAAGCATTTGAAATACGACCAGGATTCAATCATTTTCTCAATTTCCAATATTTATTCATCAACATTAAAATCTAAACAGATGCATCTGGGTCTCAGTTGCCTGACAGATCACACCTGTGTGCCTCTGTGAAGTTACAAGAGAGGACACACCCTACTGAGATTTGCCAGATTTATACCAGATATATCATTCATGAATATTCATTAATTAAGGCGTCTTCTCTTTCCTCCACTTGGTCATTCGTTGTCCTTCTCCCATTTCCTGTTCTTGCAGAAGACAGAGGTTTTGTTCTTATCTGCAGACAAAGCAACCTCCTGACCACGATGCATGCTGGTTTAAATTGACTTCACGTAGCTTCACGTGGTTTGCTCAGACAACCTTATAGAATTTTGTCACACTCAGCAATTATTATCCAAGCACAGCCTTAGCAAAATAAAACATTCAAAAACATATCTTTATTGAATAAAAAGTAAAATGTTAATCTTCTTAAAATGTAAAAAGGTAAACAGTAAAATATCAACTTTCTTCATGTGATAGAGAAGTATGTTAGAGTGGTTCAGAACATTGGGGAGACGGCAGCTCAGTGGTTAGTGTTCGCGTGCGGACCGGAAGTTCGTGAGTTCGTGTCACACAGAGATGGTGGAAGAACCCCCGCTTCTTCCACCATTGGCGCCGTCGAAGGGCAGCCTGCTGCGGTGTAAGGAGTGCAGCACACAAATTTCCCCGGTGAGGAAGAAGCCCAAGTTGTTCCCCGGCCAGCTGGGTCCGGGGTCTGCCCCTTGGTCTCCTCCCGGTGTGACGTGCCCAAAACACCTCGCCCACGAGGCGCTCGGGTGGCATTTTGACCAGATGCCCGAACCACCCCATCTGGCTCCTCTCGACCTGGAGGAGGAGCGGCTCGACACCGAGCTCCTCCCGGATGGCAGAGCTCCTCACCCGATCTCTGAGTGAGAGCCCAGCCACCTTGCGGAGGAAGCTCATTTCGGCCGCTTGTACCCGCGATCTCATTCTTTCGGTCACCACCCACAGTTGGTGACAATAGGTGAGGGTAGGAATGTAGATCCTGGTTACCATGGTGAGGGTAGGAACGTAGATCCTGGTTACCATGGTGACGGTAGGAACATAGATCCTGGTTACCATGGTGAGGGTAGGAACGTAGATCCTGGTTACCATGGTGACGGTAGGAACATAGATCCTGGTTACCATGGTGAGGGTAGGAACGTAGATCTTGGTTACCATGGTGAGGGTAGGAACACAGATCCTGGTTACCATGGTGAGGGTAGGAATGTAGATCCTGGTTACCATGGTGAGGGTTGGAACGTAGATCGACTCGTAAATCGAGAGCTTTGCTTTTCGGCTCAACTCTCTCTTTACCACGACAGACCGATGCAGCGTCCTAGTTATTGCTGATGCCGCACCGATCCGCCTGTCGATCTCCCGCTCCATCCTTCCCCCACTCGTGAACAAGACCCCGAGATACTTAAACTCCTCCACTTGGGGTAGGACCCTGTCCCTGACCTGCAGCAGGCATTCCACCCTTTTCCAAAGAGCCTTTTCAATAGAGTAATTCATTTATTTATTTCATGCATGAGGACAGTAAGACAGTGGTGAGGTGTGCTGTAGGTGAGACAGAGGAGTTCAGAGAGGAGGTGGGACTGCATCACAGAAATATACCCCATAAAACCCAAGATTAACCTTCTTCCTGTTATTTCTTGGTTGTGATAAAGTTCTGACTAAACCATGAACACATGCAGATGAAGACACAGCTTTTTTTTTTTCCAGATTAAAGGGTAACAGAATAAAAACAGAAAAAACACGGCCATATTTTTTTTTATCTCTGCACCGGGCATTCCTCATTCCCCAACCTTAACTTCACCTTCAACATAAAGCCCTGTTTCATCACAGATCCTTTTAAGAGATGCCTCGGCGCAGCTGCATGGGCACTATAACATATCATGTCAGGTCACAGGTACGCTTGTTTATCAAAATAAGCTCATTTTACTCTATTGAATTAATACGGGGGGAGCTTGGGCATCTCAGATAAAAACTACAATAAATTGTTTTACTCAATAAATAAACCAGTGATGAAAAAGTCTTTTATGCGGAAACAGATGCAACAAAAAAGAAACCATTCATAACGACCTCATAAACTTCAAAAATATAGAAGAATAAGACATTACTAATATTTGTAGCTCTTCTTCTTCTCCTTCCATCATTTCCCTTCAGGGGGCGCCACACAGAGGTAAGATCTCAAGCCCGAGGAGCCCGACCCGACTTTCGGGTTGGGCCTAAAAATGTCAATCATTACTTCGGGTCGGGTTCGGGGTTCTCTCTCGCTGACTTTTTTTTTTTTAATAAATATATGTTTATAAAATGTAAACTAAAAATAGGTGTGGGTACTAAACTAATTGTTATAAAATTATTTAATTTGGATAAAACAGAGAAGTAATGTTCAACTACTAAACAAGATCCGCAGAGCCAGATCATCCTCTGCGCACGTGAACACCTCCTCTTAATTTGGTAATCCTCCCCTGCGGACGTCTGTATTTTGTTTATTTTGAACTGGTATCCCCGATATGAGGAAGTAAGAAGTTAAGGATAAACTAAAGGCAGGAGAACTGAAAAGACAAACACACACCGGTAAGAGTGAGGTGTGGAAAAGATTCAAATTTATTGTTCAAAATTCTACAGAAACTCTCGTTGGCTTTGCTGGATGTAGTCAATATGGCGCTTCGCTTACATATGACACCAAAAAGACTGGCACCTCGACGCTGAGCGGGCATTTAAACAGCTGGACTGGTAAAAGTGATGATCGTTAAAGATCTATTTTTTCATTTGTTTCAAAGACCGTCCATCCTCTTCGCGCTAAGCAGGCCATCACAGACAAGTGTGTTAGGGGTCCGATAGTGTGATTAAAAAATATAGAAAAATATAACACTATTATTACTTGTAGCTCTTCTTCAAGTTTTTTGAAAATGTTCCTATTTATAAATAACCCTCCTCCTCCAGAGTCCTCACAAATAAAATATGACATTTCGGGCTTGTTTCGGGCTCGGGCCGGGTCGGGCTGGATTATTTAGGCCCGATCTCACCTCTAGCGCCACATCAAGTCAGTTTCTTCCATCTAACCCTATCTCCTGCATCCTCTTCAGTCACACCAACTATCTTCATGTCTTCCTTCACTGTATCCATGAACCTCCTCTTTGGTCTTCCTCTAGTCCTCTTTCCTGGTGGTTCCAAACCCAGCATCCTTCTTCCGATCTCCTCTTAAAAATAGGAACCAGTACACTTCTCCTCCATTCATCAGGCATCTTCTCACTTTCTAATATCCCGTTAAACAGCCCAGTCAGAAACTCTACTGCCACCTCACCTAAACACTTCCATACTTCTATAGGGATATCGTCAGGACCGAGAGCCTTTCCACTCTTCATCCTCTTCAGTGCCCTCTTTATTTCTACCTTACTGATCTTAGCCACTTTCCGGTCCACTATGGTAACATCTTCTACTCTTTGTTCTCTTTCATTTTCTTCATTCATCAACTCTTCAAAGTACTCTTTCCATCTTCCCATCACATTACTGGTATCTGTCAAGAGACATCCATTCCCATAGGGTCTTTAATCACCCTAACTTGCTGCACATCCTTCCCATCTTGTAGATAAAACCATTTTTCTCTCCTCATTAATGCTGAAAGTCCAGCCTGTCCTTCATATTTCTGATGAAGTTTTCTGTCCCATACTGCTCGGACTTCTTTACGTTGTTCAGCTTTTTGAAAAACTCTGATGAAAAATGACTTTGACTCAAAATCAGCCACCAAATCTATTTGTTCTTTTTCAGATTTTGTTCACTGGTAAAAAAAAAAAGGTTCTACACCAGGGGTGGGCAATTAATTTTTATCAGGGGCCACATGAGAAGCCTGAATTGTGTCAGAGGGCCACCAACTTCCTTTCATTGTAAAATACTTAAATTAAATATTTTGAATAGCTGGTTCTGATAATCAGAAGAATAAAGCACTCTGTAAATATGTAAATTAGGTTATGTGAAACTGTGCTCCATTGGTTAAATAAGAAAAACAATTATTGAACCAGTGCAATTTATTTTTTAACTTGTTAATAACTTGTAATGCTTTCACCTCATGTTACCTCTTCAGTGAGAATAATCCAGTCTGTTCTGGGCTTGAACAAGGGACAGCTGAGAGGTGGTCATCAGTCATAGAGGATCTGTGTTTCGATTTGTTGAACTTCATAACTGAGAATGTCTGTTCACATTGATAGGTAGATCCAAAGAGGACTAGGATCCTCTGAGCATGCCTCCTCAGGTGTGGAAAGTTCTCCTCTTTGAGGGCAGAGTAAAAGTCCAGCAGTGAGACTGACTTGAAGTGATCTGCCAGATGTGTGTCAGACTGCAGATCACTTCACTTGGTGCATCATCCACACTGCAGTTGAAGGGAGAACAAACCATGTGCATTTCACTCTCAAGAGTTTTGAAATCGCCTTGAAAACTCTGCATGCGTGCATACGTAGTGACGTAACGCTTTTCAAAATAAAATAAAATTTCAAAATAAAAGTTAAAAAAAAAGTTTAACTATGGTGTTTATGATTGGCCTCACGCGGGCCGGACAGGGGAGTACAAAGGGCCGGATGTGGCCCGCGGGCCGCAATTTGCCCAGGTCTGTTCTACACCATTGAAACGATATTTACAATCAGAAAGGTTCTCACCGATACGGTTCACTGGTTTAGCTTATAAACCAGCTGTAAGGCTTTTCAGGTAAAAAACAAAATAAATGACTAGGCACAGGGTTGCATGGTCTTGCTGTCCGTAAAGATAAGCCAAGCTCAAACTCGGCTTAGTCAAAGCTAAAAGTTTCATTGCCATTTTCTTTCTGTAGACAGAAACAGCAGATCTAATTCTGAAAGGGCTGAGGGGTGTTTTAACAAAGCTGGCAACAAATACCGGCTTAAATGTAGTTCTTCAAATGCTGTGTTGTCAAAAAAAAAAAAACCTCACGTTTCCCAACAAATGTAGGAATATGCTGGAACCTAACCTTTCCAGAACTTTGAGAGAACCAGATTCACAACGTTATGGGTAAAATTAAAGTTAGAGGAACGTTCCGAAAACCAAAGCAAAAAAAAAAAAAAGGTTTCCTAACCATCATAAAACTTTCCATTTGAACTTTTAGAGAACTGAAAATAACCTTATAGGTTCAGCTTTAAAAAACCTCCCTAGAACATTCTGGGAACGTTAAATTGTTAGTTGGGTCAGAAGCAGCATGGCGATCAGAAACGCCATGTGAGAAAAAATAGACCATTTGGACATACTTAATGAATACTAATGATGAAATCTAATTATCAGCAGTTTATGATTAATATATTTTCAGACCAGCAGAGGCTTTGAAGGCGTTCAGCGTCTGCTTTCTGTCTGACTTTCTGTCTGACTTTCTGTCTCTGAAGGAAAGCTTATTTTCTGCAGCGGGTTTGTTTCTGGTGTCATTTCCTGTGGTTGCTGAGGGATAAGACGCTCCCCCGCTGCTACCAGTGAGCTAAAACCAGCTTCTCATGTGGTGGATTGTGTCTAAGCTGTTTTAGGGAATGGCAGGAAAATGACATCAGCACAAGCTTGTGTTCTGCTTTAGACGTCCATCTTTTCTATTGTTTGCAGAAATAGAAAGTCTTCGGAATGTACGAGTGTCGGGTATTGGCCCGAAACTTTGCTATCAAATATTAAAGAGAGCATCAGCCTGTTGGAGGGGAACAATAACAGTGAGCCCTTCACTGTTATAGCTTTATGTTTGAAGCTTCTTTCCTCTTCTTTTTTCTTCTGGGCTTCACATAGTTTTATAATAAAATACCAAACACTCATTGAATAAAGTTGCAAAATTAAAAAGCATCTCATTAAATGACGCGTTAGTTTGAACCAAAAGAGCCTGAAATGGACCGACTCATCAAAACAAGAAATTTGTTAGTAGCTGACTGAAAAAAACTATCTTCATTCTGCCTCCAACTCCAAGTTTCATGTCATTTTATTGAAGAAAAAACTTGTTTTGTGTAGCTTTTCTTCATCAAATAACCAAACATACTGTATTTTCACGACCAAAAGGCGCACTGTATTTAAAGACGTAGTCCCAGTTTCATGTGCTCTGTATTTAACACACACATAAGGTACACCTGATGATAGGGCGTGGGTTTTATTTACATGTCCTCTACTACGTATGTCCGCTCTAAATCCAACCTTGCAGGTTCACTTTCCTCGCTGTTAGAGTCACTTTCTGTACCGTGCGGCTCTTTGGAAATGATCGGACAACAGTGCCAGCAGACACGTTAGCCTAAGCATCTACAAACCACTGGCAAACTGGGGCGTAACTTGCCCGGCGCTGCCTTCCACCCTTCGTGAAGCTGTGGTCTCCTCTGGTCATCCATCGCTCCCACGCCGCTTACTTTGAACGGCCAGTTCACACCGATGTCCAGCGGTTAAAGTTCCTTTGTCAGACCTCCAGGAATCACAGCAAGCGTAGTGTTCATCTGCTTCACTTGTTTTTTTTCACAACACGCATAGGGCGCACTGCACAATAGGGCGCGGTGCTCATTTGGAAGAAAATCTAAGACTTTTACAAGCGCCTTATGGTCGTGAAAGTACGGTATATTCAAATTGTCAGGATATGGGGATGTGGAAAGAGGAGGAACCAATTGCAAGACAACAAAACAGGATTTATTTACCAAAAAGTCCAGCAAGGCTGTCAGACAACGGACACAGGATTAACTCAGGATCAAAAAGTTCAAATTATATAACAAAGTTTAAAGATTAAACTTATGATCGGGTGGTCGGTCGGTCGGTCGGTCGGTCGGTCGGGCGGGCAGGCAGGCAAGGATGACAACCCGACAAAGAATTCCTTTAAATAGGCAGCAGGATCCACAGGTGTACGTTATGAGACCAATCACCCTTAGGTGTCCCTAGTCAGGGTGATGAGGGAAAGTCCAAGGCTCTCTCTGGTGGCAGGGGAGGGGATCATAACATGGATAAGTCAAAAAAATATTCACTTGGTGACAAATAAAGTGTTAAACATTTTATATTTTAAGAGCCTGATTATCTGGTTAATTGGGGCTCATGCCGTTAACGATTTCACAGACAGAAATATAAAAGTCTGACGCTTATTTTGTTACATTTTCATCTCGTCAACAGTAACTTGCAAACATCTCGTTACATTTTAGTCACAAAAAAGATGCATTTATTTTGTTATCGTTACGTCTTCGTCATAAAAAAAAAAGCCTTGTCAACAAAATTATTTTATTGTCGTTATTGTTGACGAAAACAACACTGGCTGATTGTTAATGTTTAAGCTCTCGATTTACGAGTCGATCTACGTTCCTACTCTCACCATGGTAACCAGGATCTACGTTCCTACCATCACCATGGTAACCAGGATCTACGTTCCTACCCTCACCATGGTAACCAGGATCTACGTTCCTACCCTCACCATGGTAACCAGGATCTACATTCCTACCCTCACCATGGTAACCAGGATCTACGTTCCTACCCTCACCATGCTAACCAGGGTCTACGTTCCTACCCTCACCATGGTAACCAGGATCTACATTCCTACCCTCACCATGGTAACCAGGATCTATGTTCCTACCCTCACCATGGTAACCAGGATCTACGTTCCTACCCTCACCATGCTAACCAGGGTCTACGTTCCTACCCTCACCATGGTAACCAGGATCTACGTTCCTACCCTCACCATGGTAACCAGGATCTACATTCCTACCCTCCCCATGGTAACCAGGATCTACAATTCCTACCCTCACCATGGTAACCAGGATCTACGTTCCTACCCTCACCATGGTAACCAGGATCTACATTCCTACCCTCACCATGGTAACCAGGATCTACAATTCCTACCCTTACCATGGTAACCAGGATCTACGTTCCTACCCTCACCATGGTAACCAGGATCTACGTTCCTACCCTCACCATGGTAACCAGGATCTACGTTCCTACCCTCACCATGGTAACCAGGATCTACGTCCCTACCCTCACCATGGTAACCAGCTGTGGGTGGTGAGCAAAAGAATGAGATCGCAGGTCCAAGCGGCCGAAATGAGCTTCCTCCGCAGGGTGGCTGGGCTCTCACTCAGAGATCGGGTGAGGAGCTCGGTGTCGAGCCGCTCCTCCTCCAGGTCGAGAGGAGCCAGACGGGGTGGTTCGGGCATCTGGTCAGGATGCCCCCAGAGCGTCTCGCGGGCGAGGTGTTTTGGGAACGTCCCACCAGGAGGAGACCAAGGGGCAGACCCCGGATCTGCTGGAGAGACTATGTCTCACGGCTGGCCGGGGAACGACTTGGGATCCTTACAGGTGAGCTAGAGGATGCAGCCGGGGAGAGAGAGGCCTGGGCTGCCCGTTTGAGGCTGTTGCCCCTGCGACCCGACCCCGGAACAAGCGGAAGATGTTTTCATTTCGTTTGATAAACCGACATCCATCCTGCGATCCCGACTTGTGCAGACGGTTTAACCTCATTTGCATGATGAAGAAAGTTTCCCTGCTAACGCTCAGCGCCGTGTATGCTTCTCCTGGAAGTGATGGCGAATGTGGGTGAACATTGTGACTGAGTGAATCGATGGCTGTGGGCGAGATGACGCGTGATGAATTGAAGAGTTAATCGTTCTGACGTCTCTAATGGTCCAACACGGGAAGAAAAACTAAAAATAAATTAGTAGAAGGAACGAACGCCCGGCTCTTTATCCGTCTGCCTCGGCCTTTTGTCGTATCGATCGGCCTGAGGCACTTAGAGCCTGATGTATTGTCAACACTTCAATCTTCTCGGTCTAAGAGCGTGCTCTTGTCTGAATTCCACCGGGTTTTGGCATCCATAACGAGCAGTGTGGAGCGCTGAGACGTACCTGCTGCAGGTACGACTTCCATCTACAGCAGAGAAAAGGTAGAGGTCTTATTCAGGCTCTGCTGACTGTAATTACCAGTCGAGAAGTGACTCCACCGCACGATGGGAGTTCTTCATTTTACTTTAAGTCTCAGCGTGGACTCGGCTCATTTAGATGAGAGAGGAAAAAATTCACTTGTGTTTAAGGCCTCCTGTAGCTGCTGAATGAGTCCAATAAAAGAACCGGTTGGTAAAAAAGAAAATGGATTTAGTCTCAGAAAATACAATCACTCATATTTACAGAATATCTCATCAAAAAGCTTCAAAGTGAACGTTACAGTTTATTTAATTACATTTTATAATCCAAAAAGGGCGGGTGGTCTACACTGCCATTCAGCGTATAGCAACAAACGACAGTGAGGACCCGTACCCCCACCCGAAGGCGAAGGAAGGCAACCCTTTCGTCCACCGGGGAGAACTCGTGTTCCCCGGCCAGCTATGTCTCACAGATGGCCGGGGAACGATTCGGGATCCTTCCGGGTGAGCTGGAGGATGCAGCTGGGGTGAGAGAAGCCTGGGCTTCCCGTCTGAGGCTGTTACCCCCTCAACCTGGCCTTGGATGAGTGGAAAGCGACGGAATGGAACCATTTTATTCTTTTCAAGTTCATTTTTCTTCTGTCCTCCGAATGAGCCTGAGGATTTTTTTTTTACACAAAACCAAGTAAATACATAAAAAACATTAGAAAGTTAAAAAAAAGGTCAAAATCTATCTAATTTAAACTCAAGAAAAGATCCCACGACTCTTTGCTCTCACCATTGATCCACTCTTTGAGAATTACTACTATAACACAAAATTAATCAGTTCATCTACAGTTGGTATTCAGTAACGGGATGCAGTTTTATTTCCATTCAGTGATTTGGGAAATATTCCAATGGAGAGTGTGGAAAAGAGGTGAAGAAGCGTGTTCAGGCAGGCTGGAATGGGTGGAGAAAAGTATCAGGTGTGATGTGTGATAGAAGAGTTTCAGATAAAATGAAAGGGTAAGTGTAGATAACCGTGGTGAGAGCGGCCATGCTGATTGGTCTAGAGACAGTGTGGTGAGAGCGGCCATGCTGATTGGTCTAGAGACAGTGTGGTGAGAGCGGCCATGCTAATTGGTCTAGAGACAGTGTGGTGAGAACGGCCATGCTGATTGGTCTAGAGACAGTGTGGTGAGAGCGGCCATGCTGATTGGTCTAGAGACAGTGTGGTGAGAGCGGCCATGCTGATTGGTCTAGAGACAGTGTCACTGAGGAAAAGACAGGAAACAGAGATGTTTGTAGCAGAGATGAAGATGCTGAGGATCTCTCTGGGAGTGACCAGGATGGACAGGATCAGAGGAACAGCACATGTTAGAGGTTTTAAAGTCAGAGAGGTCAGACTGAGATGGTTTGGACATGTGCAGAGGAGAGAGAGAGAGGACATCAGAAGAAGGATGCTGGATTTGGAACCACCAGGAAAGAGGACTAGAGGAAGACCAAAGAGGAGGTTCATGGATACAGTGAAGGAAGACATGAAGATAGTTGGTGTGACCGAAGAGGATGCAGGAGATAGGGTTAGATGGAAGAAACTGACTTGATGTGGCGCCTCCTGGAGGGAAATGCCAAAAGAAGAAGATCCAGTTCCATTACATTTCCGTTCACTAAAATATTACAGAAGCGTAGACTCACGTACAACCCCGTTCTTAATGCCTCCTCTACATTCTCACGCTCTCTATTCTTAAGCACTCCGATGCTTTCTAGACGCTCCCTGCTTCTTTCATCCCTCATGCTGAAAAGATGTTCATAATTTAGCTCCTGCACACTAAAACATTCCTCTTCATACACATGGAAATGAGAAAATGCACTTGAAACACTTAGACTGGTGCTTGAGGTGCAGGAAGAGCGAGGACAAACAGATGTGCACCACAGCTGTGTGGACGGTCGGACAAACATGCAACCAGTACGAAAACATAAAAGATGGATGTTTAAATACTTATATGTGCTGGAAAGGTTTAATCATCTCTCCCACAGCTGGCTCACGTCTACCAAAACTCCATTCAGATGTGAGTTTGTGTGGAGTTTAGACATTCTGCTGGTGTTTTTACACCTTCGTGAGACAAATGACCTTTCAGTGCTAAACAGAAACCCCGGAGAGCTCTTGTCTTGTGGTTAGGATGGGCTCAGACTAATTCCTGACATTTCCCGCGTGTCGGTTTAACGAGATGAAAGCCTTCTGCTAATAACCGCTTCTGTTATGACTGATTAAATTGCTTCGGATGACAAATACCAGGCGGCTGCTCGGAAACATTCCTGATTACAGCTTCTGCTTTCTTTTGAACTTCCAGAGGATTTACCTGAACATTTGTCTTGTTTGTCTCCGTCTTCATCCCCCGTCCATCCTGTCCAACCCTATGAGCTGTAATCATTTTTTTTATCCTGTGTTCCTGCAGGTCATCTTTGAAGCCACTGTTTCTGAAGACAGACAGGGCTACATCGCCTTGGACGACATCATGCTGCTTAATTACCCCTGCTGTAAGTACCTGCTAACGGAGCCCTCAATGCCCACCTACTGAATTCAATTCATTACTGTATCAATACATCCACACAATTAATACTATCAACCTTCAGAATTAGTACGTAAGCCTCTTACTGCCTCCATTTGATCTATGGAGAGAGCATAGAGCTTGTTAAAACATACAAATATCTGGGTGTGCATCTTGATTGCAAACTGGACTGGACAGAGCAGGCTGTTTTTCTTAAGAAGACGTGTGGTGACGTGTTGAACATCTTTTATCAGTCTGTCGTGGCAACTGCAGTTTTCTTTGCGGTCGTCTGCTGGGGAGGCAGCAATAGGCTGGACAGACTGATAAGGAAGTGTGTATCTGTGGTGGGGAGAAATGTGGACCCTGTGGGAGCTGTTTTGGAGGGGAGGATGAGGGCTTTAATGCAGGGTATCCTGGATAACCTCCACCACCCTCTACATAATGTTATCACGACCCAGAAAACGACCCAAAGTAAGACATTCCTCTCACTGCGCTGCAGGACTGAGCGCTTTAGGAGGTCGTTCATCCCTTCAGCCCTCAGCCTGATGTTTCTGGAAGAAACTGAGTCCTATTTTATTCTGTGTGTGTGTGTTGTTTTTATTTATTTTATATGTACAGTTTGTGTGATTTCTGTTGCTCCTGGACACCAGAATTTATCCTGCGGGAGATTAATAAGGTTTTATCTACAAAGTATCTTTTCGATGAGAATAAACCAGCCTGATGGAAACCCGTCCTCTTCCAGAACGGACAGGCAGGATTTACCTACAGATTACATGATCCACATCAGGGATGCCCAACCATTTTTGTCCCAGGATCTACTTTTCAAATGTCAAATCTCCTGAGATCCTTCAGTACGGTGCTACCACCACAAACCCTAACCCTCTCTCTCTGAAACACACACACAGACTTTTTCTGCGCACACAGCGCTTTGGGAGGGGATAGCAGCCACAACAGCAATAGGCGCTGCTCGTTGATTCCTAACAACACAACTTCACGTCACAGACTCCAAAATTTGTGAATAAAGCTAGAAAAACCCGCAAGACTGCTGCCTTTTTTTGGGCGGCTTATGGCTCTTCTCGCAACTAGAGGGTCTGAATATTCTCGTCAAAGTCGCTGAGTTGACGACCCTGACTTCATTTAATTTTTCCCGACACTTGGAACCAGTCCGTGTGCCACCGCTAGACTGCGATCAATTAGTTGGGCACTCCCGATCTAGATCGTTTTGTAGTTGTCATTTGTTATAAGCCATGAACTAAAGATGACACCTCGTGACCCAGTTTCAAGCCTCTCATTAGCAGGAATTTCTATTTACTAGGCTTTTAGCATTTTTATAATAGGGTTCGTTTACTGGTCTGTGGCTACAATAGGAGCCATTCACGGCCATCTTAGGTAACACAGGCTCATTGGCCGAGCCCTCCTTACTATTTTTTTACCTTTTACTCAGGTTAGTATAAATAGATCCAGTTTTCAGTCCATTTCATTCAGATTGAAAATGATTTCCGGATGGAAGTCGAAACGTCTCGATCAAGAATTAAACTGTCCAGAAGACTTTTTTGAAACTTTTTCTACTATGTCATTTGAGAGATGAAGCAGATGGGATTCATGCAGATAGAAGTGTTAGTGATGCCCAGCCTACTTTAAACTCAGATTATTTCTTTATTATTTCAGCGACCAATCAGTGTGCACCTCTCACAGAGTGTCCATGGTCACTGCCTCCCACTCTACTGTCTTTTGCTTGAACAAGATACAACCCCAACCAGAGCTGTGGCTCGCAAAGAGGACTATATTTACACACCTCTTTTGGGGAGGCAAGCGTCTCCATCTTGGTGTAATTACGTTTATCTCACCATTGAGCATGAGTATTTTCGGTGCCACCAGCTCATTAGAATAGCATTGCATATGCATAATGTCACATGCATGAACCATATTTGAAGCTTTACAGGCATAAATGGGGTGTAATGGAGATCAAGTTGGCTTGAGTTGCATTATAGGATTTTAAAACCAAATTTGTGTCACATAAGAATGGTGTGTTAACTCAGCAAAAGTCTTTAGAGATGAGGCATTGAATCCTCCACAGCTATGATATAAAACGGTGAGCAGGTTTCACTTTTCTTAAGATTTTTCTTCTGAACCGTTTATCCCTAGCCGGATCGCGGGGAGGTGCTGGAGCCTATCTTGGCTGATTTCAGCCGAGAGGAAGGATACACCGTGGACAGGTCGCTGTCATGAAGCAGTGTGCAGGTGGAAAGAGGAGGACCCAATAGCAGACAGAAAACATGGTTTATTTGAATTTGGCAGTTCATTAATTCTGTGAAAAGAAAAACAAAGTTTCAGTGGCATGGCAAGAGGTTATTGTTCAGAATGTGTTCATGGTCAGGCAACCAGGGAGACCTGGCTGGAAGGGATGGTATGACCCGATCGGGAAGTCCGGGATGATTGCCCTTAAATAGATGGCAGGGTCCACAGATGTGTGGAATCAGGAATCATCCTCACATGACCCTTATCAGGGTGATGAGGAACATCCAGGGCTCCCGTTGGCGGCAGGGAGGGGATCATGAGAAAAGTTGGCTCCATCAAAGGTAGCCATTTTCTGTTAATTTGAAAAGTGTCATGTTGAATTTTCTGAAGCTAAAAGTATGCATTCATTGGTCCAATCTGCACATGCATGGCAAAAGCTTTCCAAACAAAGGAGCGAGGTTTTTGAAGTTACACATCCATGTGATTGGAAACCCGAACTGCAGTCAATCTGTCTGACTTACGTTCTGATATCCTGCTGACATTGACGAAAGAAAATCTGGGAATTCTGGGATGATTGCCCTTAAATACATGGCTGGGTCCACAGAAGTGTGGAATCAGGAATCATCCTCACGTGACCCTAATCAGGGTGATGAGGAACATCCAGGGCTTCCTCTGGCAGCAGGAGAGGGCATCATGACAGTCGCCAGTCTGTTGTTGGGCACTTTTTATTAATCTCCGTGGGGAAATGGGTGAGTACACACATACAGTAGTTCTGATTGGTTACACACGAGTAACGGAATCAAGACGATTAAGGACAGGCTACCGTATGGACGCGAGATGAGGAAAAGGAAGAGAGGGTCGTTTGGTGTTTGGAAAAAACAAAAGTTGGTGATCCTCACAACCAGACAGCAATGAAGGCAGACAAGTAAAAATAACAACAACTTGGAAACAGAGAGCAAACAATACAAACGTAGACATCACCGAAGAGGGGGAGACCAAATTTTTTTAGAGGGAAAGCTTCCCGTCTCAAATGGTCTGGTAATAACTTGTCCAGTAAACTCTGACCTTCAAACTTCTTTTGGCATCCGTCTGAACATCTGCAGTCCGGACCGAAGTCCATAGCATCTTTCCGACGGGGGTTGAAGACTTCTAAATAATGCTGCTGACGGGGGCGAACAGAGAGAGGCACACAGAGCAGGAACCTGTCCAGGGTGTCAGGCTGTAATAACACAGCAGGAGACGTTTCTTTTGTAAACACAAATGTCTGACCTTTCTGTCTGTAGGAAGCCGGCAAAGTGCTCCAAAGCTTGCTGTGATACTAGAAAAGAGACAGCGTTCACTGGCTTGGATCAAGTGGATGTTTAGTGTTTGAGACGTTAACGTTCGGTTTTGATGGCTTCTTAATAAGGTCATCGTCTTCATTCTTCTAATTTAAAGATCAATACGTTTATGACGTACAGTTTTTTAATGAGATATTGACACGGTTGAAATAAAAAACTTGGACCTCATTTGTGAAGAGTGTGAGCGCCCGAATCAACGCATACACCGACTTCTATGCAGAGTTTGGGATTTGTGGAGGTGGAGTGTTGTGTCTAGTAGCAACTCAGGAGCTACAGTACGCAAACTATGAAGGAAAAAACGAGACTCGTGGACAGAAGCTGAAGTGAACTGTTACGTTCCGTCATCTTCCGCTTGTTCCGGGGTTGGATCATGGGGGCAACAGCCTCAAGCGGGCAGCCCAGGCCTCTCTCTCCCCGGCTGCATCCTCCAGCTCACCTGGAAGGATCCCAAGTCGTTCCCCGGCCAGCTGTGAGACATAGTCTCTCCAGCGGGTCCTGGGTCTGCCTCTTGGTCTCCTCCCCGTGAGATGTGCCTGAAACACCTCGCCCGTGAGGCGCTCGGAGGGCATCCTGACCAGATGCCCGAACCACCCCATCTGGCTCCTCTCGAAATGGAGGAGGAGCAGTTCGACACCGAGCTCCTTCCGGATGGCAGAGCTCCTCACCAGATCTCTGAGTGCGAGCCCAGCCACCCTGCGGAGGAAGCTCATTTCGGCCGCTTGTACCCGCAATCTCATTCTTTCGGTCACCACCCACAGCTGGTTACCATGGTGAGGGTAGGAACGTAGATCCTGGTTACCATGGTGAGGGTAGGAACGTAGATCCTGGTTACCATGGTGAGGGTAGGAACGTAGATCCTGGTTACCATGGTGAGGGTAGGAACGTAGATCCTGGTTACCACGGTGAGGGTAGGAACTTAAACTCCTCGACTTGGGGCAGGACCCTGTCTCTGGCCTGCAGGGGGCATTCCACCCTTTTCCGGGCGAGGACCGTGGTCTCGCTGGAGACGCTAATCCCCATCCCAGCCGCTTCACACTCGGCAGCAAATCGATCCAGCTGAAGTGAACTGAGGATGGTAAAATGAAGCTTTTGAATCAGTGAGAAAACAATTAGAAAACCCACATGTGTACGTATATTGCTGTCATAAGAGAAATGCACTGCATTATGGGTAATGTAGTCTATCAAGATAGGTGCACCTTTTCATTCACCCCATTTACCTTATTTTCGAACTGGGCGGTTTTGGACTTTGGCCTCCAATTTTTTCTGCACCACAGACTGGTTTAATATCTGACGTTATTTTCACAAACCAGCCTAAAGGTTTGGCAAAAAAAAAAAAAAAATCAGACCAGCATTAAAAACTTGCATTTTCTCAATATCAATAAAACAAAACATAACAAATAAATACAAATCCATTTTGTAACATTTAGTAACATTCTCTCTGTCCAATAGGGAGATACATCACACGTCCTATCCATCGCACAGTGACTTTAAAATAAGACATAACAAACCTAAATCCATATAAATACTAGTTCGGTTCCTCACAGTTACTCTGAATAAATAAGAGTCTTCATCTTATTTTGCTGCAACCAGACAGTCCCATCTTGGGCTGAATCCTGAAGAGTCCAGTCTGCTGCATAACTTTGTAACTCTGTAAAGAAACTTTCTAAAGATATTTGTTTTTTACTCATTTTGCTTCTTTGGGGGTCAGGTATGACATGACCAATGCCATAATGGGTTTTTGGCAGATGGAATGAAGAAAATCTGTTGACTTTTAAATAAAACATAATTAAAGCTCGAATAATAAACCGAATGGAAATATTGGACGCTGTAAAAGACTGGTGACCTGTTCAGGGTGTCTGAAATTAGCCGGGATAGGCTCCCAAACTATTGGAGAGATTTTAATTAAACAATTAGATACTCAGTTCTAAAAATATACTGATAAGGTTTTCAGAGTCGTACAAGAAAATGTCACAATCCCGATGGTGACACAATCCGTTCCGTTCTGTCATGTCCCGCTCATCCGAGGCCGGGTCGCGGGGGTAACAGCCTCAGACGGGAAGCCCAGGCTTCTCTCGCCCCAGCTGCATCCTCCAGCTCACCCGGAAAGATCGCGAGTCATTCCCCGGCCAGCTGTGAGGCCAATGGTTCTCTGTTAAAAAAAACAAAAAAAAACTTACCGTAATTTCCCGACCATTAGGCGCTCCGTACGAAAAGGCGCAGTCTCAGTCACACACCGCCTTACAACAACACACACGCAAGCATGTAAATGTGGGTATTAAAAAATAGATCGGGAGCAAAACTGAGTTTGGTTGTGCTTTATTTAAGTAGTAACGATACTAAACAAACACATTACCGGTAATAGTCTTTATTCAAATCCATCAAAGTCCTCATCCTCTGTTTCAGAGCAGGTCCACTTCGCTCCTCGCTGTTAAAGTCACTGTCTGTACTGTGCTGCTCCTCAGAAAGGATACCAGCTTTTGAGAAAGCTCGGATAACAGTACCAGCAGACACGTTAGTCCAAGCATCTACAATCCATTGGCAAACGGGTAACTCGCCCGGCGCTGCCTTCCACCCTTCGTGAAACTGTGGTCTCCTTCGGTCATCCATCGCTCCCACGCCGCTCACACTTCACTCTTTAACGTTCTCATGTGTTTTCTTTCAGGTCCGCCTCGCGGGCACCGCGTTTTCTTTTAGGTCCGCCTTTTCTCACACACAAGGCGCACCGCACGAAAAGGTGCACCGCTCATTTTGAAGAAAATCTAAGACTTTTATATGAGCCTTATAGTCGTGAAATTACGGTATTTTTGTTGGTGATAAAAACACTGTTTTATCATAAGATAAATAATCTGGTTTGTTTTTGTTTTTTAAGAACTGGCACTTTTGTTCAAAGACCGTAACTGAATAATTGCTAAACCGAGGCGTTGGTTTCCAGTTTGGGTAAACCACTGCTAACCCGATGTTAAATATTCTTTTTTCTTTTTAATTTGGACTTGATTGTACTTTTCAATCTCCTGCTTCTGATCAAATTCTTGTCTGATTTCTGCTTTTTTTAATGTTCATTTTGACACCAAAGACCGAAGCAGGATGGTAGAAACATGAAGAAATGCTAATGAATGATAATGTGGAGTATTTGTGAGTTCATGAAATTCAGATAAATCATTCTGGCTTTCATCAAAACCAACTGGCTGCATATTATAAACCTTCGGATCCTCGCTGGGAAATACAGAAACTAAAATAATCATTTTCAAACTGAGCGTTCTTATCGGTCTCGACTTCTTCACGAAAGCTTAAGTTTAGAACGCTATCCTCCAGGGATGCGTTTCCATGGTGATTAAGGATGGGGAGTGTTGTTAAGGCCTCTCAGCGTGTGATTAAAACTGATTATTGAAATGCTAAAAAGGGCTTTCTGGTGGGACTTTATAAACACAAGAGCACATAACTGGTGCACGTGTATTATCATGATGTCTGCTGTGCTGCAGGTCGGAGGGGTTGGAGCTATTTTATTCACATTTACACAAAGTGGGCAAAAAAAGAAACCTTTTTTCTATGTTGAGGAGCCATACAGCACTCAGGCTGTCTGTGCTTCTGTAACATCTTCCAAATAATTGAAGGAATTTTAATAAAAATTCCCAAAGTGCCCAAAGTTCAGTACCAACTACTGATGAACCGACCTTATTGGGTTCATTTAGAAAGAATTGTGTAGATTTTAGGTGGAGCACACTTTTTCCTCGGCACTACGGCGATGCTTACGCTACGCTAGTGCTACTCAAATAACGGGGCGGGGCAGGGCGCGATGCCAGGGGTGGCGCGTATGACCCTAGGGTTTTTTTTTTGTCGTTCCGTTCCGTCATCTTCCGCTTGTTCCGAGGTCGGGTCGCGGGGGCAACAGCCTCAAACGGGTAGCCCAGGCCTCTCTCTCCCCGGCTGCATCCTCCAGCTCACCTGGAAGGATCCCAAGTTGTTCCCCAGCCAGCCTTGAGACATAGTCTCTCCAGCAGGTCCGGGGTCTGCCTCCTGGTCTCCTCCCGGTGGGACGTGCCCGAAACAGCTCGCCCGCAGGCGCTTGGGGGACATCCTGACCAGATGACCGAACCACCCCATCTAGCTCCTCTCGACTTGGACGAGGAGCGGCTCGACACCGAGCTCCTCCCGGATGGCAGAGCTCCTCACCCGATTTCTGAGTGAGAGCCCAGCAACCCTGCAGAGGAAGCTCATTTCGGCCGCTTGTACCGGCGATCTCATTCTTTCGGTCACCACCCACAGCTGGTGATCATAGGTGAGGGTAGGAATGTAGATCCTGGTTACCGTGGTGAGGGTTGGAACGTAGATCCTGGTTACCATGGTGAGGGTAGGAACGTAGATCCTGGTTACCATGGTGAGGGTAGGAACGTAGATCCTGGTTACCACGGTGAGGGTAGGAACGTAGATCCCGGTTACCATGGTGAGGGTAGGAGCGTAGATCCTGGTTACCCTGGTGAGGGTAGGAACGTAGATCCTGGTTACCATGGTGAGAGTATGAACGTAGTTCGACTTGTAAATCAAGAGCTTTGTTTTTCGGCTCAGCTCTCTCTTTACCACAACGCACCAATGCAGCGTCCTAGTTATTGCTGATGCCGCACCGATCCGCCTGTCGATCTCCCGCTCTATCCTTCCCCCACTCGTGAACAAGACCCTGAGATACTTAAACTCCTCCACTTGGGGCTTTTTTTGTCGTACTACAATAAAGTGTAACTGCACATCCACTACCGTAGTTGGCGCTCTCATTGTCAGAGTGTGCGGAGGGAGTATTGTAGATGTGTACCTATAACAATTTCATAGACAAATGATACTAATTATAGTCACAGCCGAGAGTGGGGGCGGGGGCTGAAATATTTTCTTCTTCCTAGGGGGGGCGCAATGGGGAATTGAGAAGCACTGCACCTCGATAACATCTCGGGTGCTAAAATACAACCTGAAAATCCTCATGAACAATGATGAGGTGTAGCCATTGCGCGGCCGTGCTGACATCTTCCACAAGCTTCCACAAGACCGTAGAAGACGGTCTCCATGGCAACACTGACTGACTGATTTGTTGGTGAATTTAAAAGAAGTTTTTCGAGCTTCACGGTGACAAGTTGTAAACCGGGAAAAGGTGTCAGCGACTGGAGGCGGTCCTCGTAATTCTCAGCTTGATTTTTTAATTATAATGTTATTATTCATAATTATTTTGATGTAAATGTGAGATATTGCATAGAAGCGGGTGAATGCACATGGTTTCTAAGTGAATAAAAACGGGGTGATTTGACAGGGTGCATGTTTCATTTAACCATCTTTTTCACCATGTGCTCCTGTATTGTTATGACAGACATCTGGTGAGATTTTTAATTGTTTTCTTAACACTTTATTTCAATATTCTAAGCTCACTTTATTCTACACACTCCACCACCTTTAGAAATTACACAATGAGAGTTGGAGTCAGGGTACGCACGGATGTGGGCATGTCATGCTTGATAGATGAGGCTCCTGATTAGGGTCGTTGACCAAAAACCAAGTAAAAATAAACACAAAACAAAAAACCATGGTCCTCGCCCAGAAAAGGGTGGAATGCCCCCTGCGGGCCAGGGACAGGGTCCTGCCCCAAGTGGAGGAGTTTAAGTATCTCGGGGTCTTGTTCACGAGTGGGGGAAGGATGGAGCGGGAGATCGACAGGCAGATCGGTGCGGCATCAGCAATAACTAGGACGCTGCATCGGTCCGTCATGGTAAAGAGAGAGCTGAGCCGAAAAGCAAAGCTCTCGATTTACAAGTCGATCTACGTTCCTACCCTCACCATGGTAACCAGGATCTACGTTCCTACCCTCACCATGGTAACCAGGATCTACGTTCCTACCCTCACCATGGTAACCAGGATCTACGTTCCTACCCTCACCATGGTAACCAGGATCTATGTTTCTATCCTCACCATGGTAACCAGGATCTACGTTCCTACCCTCACCATGGTAACCAGGATCTATGTTCCTACCCTCACCATGGTAACCAGGATCTATGTTCCTACCCTCACCATGGTAACCAGGATCTATGTTCCTACCCTCACCATGGTAACCAGGATCTACGTTCCAACCCTCACCATGGTAACCAGGATCTACGTTCCTACCGTCACCATGGTAACCAGCTGTGGGTGGTGACCGAAAGAATGAGATCGCGGGTACAAGCGGCCGAAATGGGCTTCTTTTGCAGGGTGGCTGGGCTCTCACTCAGAGATCGGGTGAGGAGCTCTGCCATCCAGGAGGAGCTCGGTGTCGAGCCGCTCCTCCTTCAGGTCGAGAGGAGCCAGATGGGGTGGTTCGGGCATCTGGTCAGGATGCCCCCCGAGTGCCTCGCGGCGAGGTGTTTTGGACACGTCCCACCAGGAGGAGACCAAGGAGCAGACCCCGGACCGGCTGGAGAGACTATGTCTGACAGCTGGCCGGGGAACGACTTGGGATCCTTCCAGGTGAGCTAGAGGATGCAGCCGGGGAGAGAGAGGCCTGGGCTGCCCGCTTGAGGCTGTTGCCCCCGCGACCCGACCTCGGAACAAGCGGAAGATGACGGAACGGAACAAAAAACTAAAGGTCACAAATTCTAACAAATATGACATCGTCTAAACCCGGTGGCACGGTGGCGGAGTGGTTAGCACAGTGGCTTCCCAGCTGGAAGGTCTGGGTTTCGATTCCCAAGGTAGGAACAAGACTCAAGCTTTTCTGTGTAGAGTTTGCATGTTCGCCCCGTGTTTGCGTGGGTTTCCTCTGGGTACTCCGGTTCCCTCAAACCTTTGAAAAACATGCATGTTAGGTTGATTGTTGAATTGTCATGATGTGGAGCTGAGGCCAAAAATATACCCATGACACAGCAGACAGGCTCAGATGAAAAAATCACGAGCAGATTTATTAGATTGATAAAAAGTCCAAATAAAGAAGACAAAACAGATAAACTAGGCAAGTTCTAATTTAGGAGCTGGAGCCAAAAAACTGGATAATAGGTCAAGCATGATAACCTCTTAACACCCACCTATTTTCGGGCTGTGCACAATAGTTGGACATACCCAAATGCCATTGCTTATTACAGCAGCATCTTTCAAGTCACATGCTTGTACTATACATCAAAATAAAGCTTAGACCTTCTAGTTTCTGTAGATATGTACATGGAGAGTGTCAGAATTTCAGAGCCTATCCTACAGTAGTTCAAACATAAAAAAAATTGTAGAATTTTAGCCTCGCCTAATTTTTTTCATTTTCCAATGTCCCTAGCCAAGACATACTTCTTAGTAGGCATAATTCCTTCCATTTGTATGACAAAAATCTTGTTGACAACAACTGTGTAAAGTTTCAGATCTCTAGGTACAAGTGTTTTTGACCTATTGACCTTTTACTATAAAAAGTGTCCATTCGGCACAAGCTGTCCAAATCTGTGCCAAAATGTGCCAAAGTGAATTTTTGCCATTCTATCACTTTTTTAGTCATAAAAAATGCATATTAGTGTTTCTGTGACTTTGAATGCATCCCACAGATATTTTTTTTTCATAATTTTTTAAATGTATATTTTAATATTTTTTACTGTAATTATAAATTTTTCCATAAAAAATTATGCACAAGAAATGAAATATACAACTGGATAAATGATCTGTTGTGTATGACAACAACTGTGTAAAGTTTCAGATCTCTAGGTACAAAAGTTTTTGATTTATTGACCTTTTAGTATAAAAATGTCTAATCTGAACAAGCAACAAATTGAATTTTTGCCATTTTATCACCTTTTTAGTCATAAAAAATGCATATTAGTGTTTCTGTGACTTTAAAAACCTCCCACAGATCTTTTTTTTTTCCTTTTTTTTTTTTTATTATTTTTTTTTTTTATTTACATAATTTTTGCTGTAATTATAATTTTTTTTCATAAAAATCATGCACAATAAAAAAATTTCGGATAAAAAATATGTTCCAAAACCCCAGAAATATAGTTTGCTAAAAAAAAAAAGTTGAAAATAAACTAAAAAATCTTTCAATCTGTGACCACCTCACTCACTCAGTGTCTGCTCCTCATTCGCGTCATGACGCACAAAATGGCGCCGTTTGTTTTGATAAAATTTTCCGTTACGCAGTTGAAATACACGCGATTCTATTGGTCCGGTTTTGAACCAATCCCCTCGTTTTGAAGGTGGAAGTATCAGCTTTCTTTATAGGCTAATCATATATTTTTAAGTGACGTCGTTAGCCTGCTAGAAGCTAACATGCTAGCAGTGCTGTTAGCTGGAGGAGAAGCGCTTGCTTCTTTCAAAGCCTTGTAAAAAACAAACTCTTTATCGGAATATTTTGCGAACCGTCTCAGTTTGTAGATAACTTCGTAAAGAAAAGAAACATACCCAGGATGAACTTAAAAACACAGCTAGGCAGTTATTATGGAGATTGGAACGCGACCGCTACTATTTCTCGCAGAAAACAAAATCACGTTTTCTGGAGTTTTTCTCCAAACTGGTTTACTTTTGAGAAAATACAATTTTATATAGTTATTCTGTGGATTGTTACGGACAAAATGAGACCAATCACATGAAGATCGAACCCGTCTCAGCCCATTACGACTGGATCATAGGTGAGAAATGCGCTCCAAACAGTTTGATTTTGTTTGCGAATAGTTTGCTATTTCTTCTTGAAACTAGTGAAAACATAAGAATGGATGCTATGATCGTTTTCTTGAAAGTCTTAGCTTTAAAACGAGGTATAACTTAGTGGAGTTGAGTAAAGAATAAGTGTCTTTATGAGTGAAGAAAAAACAAAAACCCACAAACGTACCGTGGGCGGGTCAGTGGATGTTAAGAGGATAAACAACGATCTGGTGAAGAGTGTGTCAAAAACTGTTCCATTTATGCTCCAGCAGATGAGTAGATGAGTTTCAGGTGTGACTAGTGCACACACACAGACAACAGGGAGGGGGGAAACAGGACACAGAGGGAGAACAGGCTACTCTCCTGGCAGTGCCCCTCCATAACGGGCGCCGCCAGGCTGGCCAGGATGAGACAGGTGAAAGTCTCTCACCAGGGAGGCATCCAAAATGCGAGAGCATGGGACCCACGACCGTTCTTCAGGACCATACCCCTCCCAATCAACCAAGCACGGAAGCCTCCTGCCGCACCTACGCACATCCAAAAGGCGGTGTACAGTATAGGCAGGGGAACCGCCCACGAGCCGAGCGGGAGGAGGAGGATCGGCAGGAGGACAAAGGGTCACTAGAGACAACAGGCAGGGAAACATGGAACGTGGGATGGATACGAAGAGCAGAGGGCAAGTCATGGCTCCACATCATGACATGAATATTTCATAATATTTAGTTTTGTCACCTTCTTGTCCGTCTTTTCCTTACGAGGTTGCGGGGGGTGCCGGAGCCCATTCCGGCTGATTCGAGGCAAGGAGCAGGGTAGACCCCAAACAGGTCGCCAGTCTGTCGCGGGGCCACACACATACAACCATCCACACACACAATTTAGCATCGGCAAATCAACCTAACATGCATGTCTTTGGAGGGTGGGAGGAAACCAAAGTACCCGGAAAAGACCCATGCAGACACACGGAGAACATGCAAACTCCACACAGAAAGGACCCAAATCCACTGGATCGGATAAAGAAGATTTACACAACAACAGTCATGAGAACTAATTTACCATATTTTCACGACCAAAAGGTGCACCGTATTAAAAGGCGTAGTCCCAGTTTCGTGTGCTCTGTATTTAACACACACATAAGGCTCACCTGATGACAGGGCGTGGGTTTTACACACATATCCTCTACTACGTCCGTCCGCCTTACAATAACACACACACAAGCAGACAAGCGTGTGTATTTAAAAATAGATCAGGAGTAAAACTGAGTTTGTTTGGTTTTATTTAAATATTAGTTACAGTCATCATAAAGTCATTTATTAAATCCATCCAAGTCCTCATCCTCTGGTTCAGAATCTAACAGCTGCAGTAAATCCTAAGGAGACGGTGGCCGCGTGGTTAGAGCGTTCGCCCGCGGACCGGAAGGTTGCGGGTTTGCGTCCCACGGAGAGCACGTCTAGGGTCCTTGGAGAAGACACCTAACCCCTGCTTCTCCCACCATTGGTGCCGTTGAAGGGCAGCCTGCTGCGGTGTAAGGAGTGCAGCAAACAAATTTCCCTGGTGAGGGATGAATAGAGTAATTCTTTTATTTATTTATTTAAATCCAACCTCGCAGGTTCACTTTCCACGCTGTCGGAGTCACTTTCTGTACCGTGCAGCTCCTCGGAAATGAGGCCTGCTTTTGCGAAAGCTCGAACAACAGTGCCAACAGACATGTTAGCCTAAGCATCTACAAGCCACTGGCAAACTGTGGCGTAACTCGCTCGGCGCTGCCTTCCACCGTTCATGAAGCTGTGGTCTCCTCTGGTCATCCATCGCTCCCACACCGCTCGCAGCCTTACTCTGAATGGCCGGTTCATGCCGATGTCCAGCTGTTTGAGTTCCTTTGTCAGACCTCCAGGAATCACAGCAAGCGTAGCGTTCATCTGCTTCACTTGTTTTTTACGTCAGCGGTGAGATGAGGATGCATCGAGTCAAAAATCAGAAGTGATGGTGATGCGTGGAAAAAAATCATCCGGTCTCCAAAACACACAACACACATAGGGCGCTCTGCGCGATAGGGGGCGACTTTTATATGCGCCTTATGGTCGTGAAAATAAATTTGAATTGATAATTGTTTTTCTGTGAGTTTTCCAACCATTCCTTGTATTTTTGTAGATTATGTTTTTATTCCAAACACGTGTCCCAGTCATGACTAATCTCTGCTGCATCATAAAAAACAGCATTACTAATTTACAGAACCAACATCGCAGACAGTCCAAATGCATCTGAGATTCAATTTGCCTTGCCTTTATTTATTTTTAACGGTCTTAATTAAGGCTCGACAGGTCACATATCCACACTACTGAGCTTTTAGATTTCAAATTAAATTTTCTCAGTAATTATTAATGCTTCTGCCATATCCTCAAATGACTTCTATAATTGGAGAGGTTTGAATGTTTGACTTTTGGAGATCATTTAAAAAGTTTAGTCCGGTCTTTCTTTTCGGTAAATGATCCATAGTTTCGGCGTCTTTTATGAGGTGTTTAGGATGCATTTTATCAGGGTCACTTCAGCTATCTCTCAGAGACACACGATGGTGTGAAATTAGTTATTTATGGCTGGAATTCACTCCGAGTGTTGCAGGAGGAGAGCATGACGAAGGTTGCAGAGAGGGCTTTGCTGTTTCCAGACAGATGTTGCTGTTGATGACTGTGAAAAGCAAGCATGACTGTGGTGGAAATGAATTTAGTAAAATAGGTGGAAGGACACTTAAAAAAAGAAGATATTTAATCACAGCACAGCGGGGTCTACCCAATCAGGACTCTAGTTTAAAATGTGGCACTGTAGATTTATTAAACATTCTCAGACGGGTTCAAACTGAAGCGACAACATAATTAGTAACTGCATAAGATCTTGGATCCTTTCAGTGAGTCAATGAGGTCTGTAGTTACTCAGAAAATCTGAATTTTCTTTTCTATTTCTGCTCAGATGCCTCATTTTTGTTCAGGTCCATCTGTTACGATTTTTCACTTTTCAGAGGAAATGACCATATAAGGAGAAACAATGGCTGACTAGGGTGTGGCTTACATAGACATAAAGAGTAGACTCCTGATTGGCTGCTGGAGCTGCCATCTTGGATGCATTGCAGAGTTTACCAGATGCTTATTTTGAGATGCTAATTGATTGATGATTGAAAAAATAATGAGAGACTTTGCTCAATATCTCAATAATTCTCAACCAAACTCAGTTTTATTCCCGCAGTCTTTTTGAAAACAGCTGTTGTGATGTGGAAGGAGGAGGACCCATTTGCAGGACTTCAAACAAGTTTTACTAACTCAATTTAGGAAGGATTGTAAAGCAAGATGCACAGGGTTAACTCAAGGTTTCAAAAGTTAAAAAAAATAACAAAGTTCAAACATGGTCAGGCGACCATGGTGACCTGGCTGGAAGGGATAGTAAGACCCGACAGGGAAGTCTGGGGTGATTCCCCTTAGCTAAATGGCAGGGTGCACAGGGGAGTGGAATCAGGAATCATCCCCAGGTGATCCTAATTGCCTGATTGGGAACATCCAGGGCTCCCTCTGGCGGCAGGTGAGGGACCCTGAAAGTAGCAACATTTACTGGTATTTTTTGACGTCACTAGGCTCTAAAACCAGGTGTGCCTTCGGTATGTAATCCAGTACGCCCAATAGTCGTGTACGACTGCATGAATGCGACATATTCTTGTTTTTATCATAGAACTATTGAAAGCAGGACGCAGTGATTACTTTTCACATGTAAGACTGAATATTTTGATGTGAATATAATTTTATTGTTCTGAATTTATGCTCATTATCCAGTCAACGTTAGCTCTACTGACGGGGTTTTCACCGTCACCGGCTACGGAGGCCAACAGAGACTTAGAAATGATGAAAATCATACATTGATAGAGTTGCTCAGTGGTAGAGTATTTGCCTCTAAGGTAACTGGAAGTTCGCTGGTTCGATTCCCAATAGGTTGACATCTAGGGTCTTTGGGAAGACACCTAACCTTACGTTTCTCCCACCATTGGTGCCGTCGTGGCCACCAGCTGTGGGTGGTGACCGAAAAAGTGAGATTGCTGTTACAAGCGGCCGAAATGAGTTTCCTCAGCTGGGTGGCTGGGCATTCACTCAGAGATCGGGTGAGGAGATCTGCCATCTGGGAGGAGCTCGGTGTCGAGCAGCTCCTCCTCCAGGTCAAGAGAACCCAGATGGGGTGGTTCGGGCATCTGGTCAGGATGCCTCTCGAGTGCCTCGTGGGCGAGGTGTTTTGGGCACGTTTCATCAGTAAGAGACCAAGAGGCAGACCCCGGACCCGCTGGAGAGACTATATCTCCCAGCTGGCTGGGGAACGACTTGGGATCCTTCAGGTTGAGCTGGAGGATGCAGCCGGAGTGAGAGAAGCCTGGGCTTTCCGTCTGAGGCTGTTGCCCCTGCGACCCGGCCCCGGATGAGCGGAAGATGACGAAAAGGAACGGATTCTGCCAATATGAGAGGCGCCATATTGGATTTTTGAAGTGATTTTTAGTGAATGATTTTTATTCATTGGTCCGGTCTTTGTTTACACTCGTGGGGAAAAGCAGCCGCTACACTGTATAACTAAAACGATTACGAGGCAACACCCCTAAATAATGGCTGCTGATGTTTCAGTAGAAGTCGATACACTCCGAGGTCTTTGTTTTTCACACATGTTGATGCTAAACATCTACCTCCAGTTTTTTTACATTCAATCACACTGGATTTAAATGAATTTTGGGACGAATGGATTTGTTTGGTGTGCAATTCGCTATTATGTAAAACAGTTAATTATACACATACATATGTATACCACACAGTTATACATATTTATACATCTTTAAGGAGTAGAAATAAAAAGATGGTGCAGAGCGTTTGGTGACAGCACATTAAACGGTGTGGATGCATTCCCACTCCTCCATATATCACAGAGCGCCATAAACAGATCATTTTGTCCTCATACAATCCCAGCGCCAGGTGTGACATAATTTAAAGCTTGTTTACCAAGCAGATACGGAGTTAAACATGTCCTAAAATAAGATTTACGAAGTCGGTGTAACAGCAAGCAGTCTTCCATGGTCCACCGTCTTTGCATTTCACTGTATTTTTCCGTCTTTTCAGAAGCAACAAACATCTTTTGACTTATTTAGTGTGCAGAACGGTCTGAATATGAACGCTCTGAAGCCATCACTTGTCATGCGTTTGCGTTTAATGTACTTAGACAGTCCTGTTCGCATCCACGTCTGCCACTTTTATCTGACATGTCTTTCTCCAACAGACAAGGTGCCTCATTTCTCTCGGCTGGGTGACGTGGAGGTGAACGCCGGCCAGAACGCCTCCTTTCAATGCATCGCCACCGGCAAAGTTTCAGAGACAGAGCCTTTCCTGCTGGAGGTAAAAAGCACGAGTGGGCGTCTGAGGGTGTTTTTGTTTTCTCCTTATTTATCATCCTTGCTTGAGGAGTTAAACACACATCTCAGAGCCTGAATTATGGAACAGGATGGAGACTGAAAGAAAAAAATAAAACACCTAGAAGATAAAAAAGAGCTTCATTTAAAGAGTTAATATTACTAGTTTAGTTTTAGACACTTCTTCTTCTTCTTTTGACATTTCCGTTCAGGAGGCGCCACAGCAAGTCAGTTTCTTCCATCTAACCCTATCTGCTGCATCCTCTTCGGTCACACCAACTATCTTCATGTCTTCCTTCACTGTATCCATGAACCTCCTCTTTGGTCTTCCTCTAGTCCTCTTTCCTGGTGGTTCCAAACCCAGCATCCTTCTTCTGATGTACTCTCTCTCTCTCCTCTGCACATGTCCAAACCATCTCAGTCTGACCTTTCTGACTTTAAAACCTCTAACATGTGCTGTTCCTCTGATCCTGTCCATCCTGGTCACTCCCAGAGAGATCCTCAGCATCTTCATCTCTGCTACCTCCATCTCTGCTTCCTGTCTTTTCCTCAGTGGCACTGTCTCTAGACCAATCAGCATGGCCGCTCTCACCACACTGTCTCTAGACCAATCAGCATGGCCGCTCTCACCACACTGTCTCTAGACCAATCAGCATGGCCGCTCTCACCACACTGTCTCTAGACCAATCAGCATGGCCGCTCTCACCACGGTTTTCTACACTTTCCCTTTCATTTTATATGAAACTCTTCTGTCACACATCACACCTGATAGTTTCCTCCACCTGTTCCAGCCTGCCTGCACACACTTCTTCACCTCTTGTCCACACTCTCCATTGCTCTGGACTGTTGATCCTAGATACTTAAAATCTTCCACCTTCTTTATCTCTTCTCCCTGTAACCTCACTTTTCCATTTGGATCCCTCTCATTCACACACATGTACTCTGTCTTACTCTGACTAATCTTCAAACCTCCACCTCTCCAGCTTTTCCTCCACCTCTTCCCTCCTCTCACTACAGATCACAATGTCATCTGCAAACATCATTGTCCATGGGGATTCCTGTCTGACCTCGTCTGTCAGCCTGTCCATGACCACAACAAACAACAAAGGACTCAGAGCAGATCCTTGGTGCAGTCCCACCCCCACACTGTTTAGTTTTAGACACAAATAAACAAAATAAATTGACACCAATTGCAATGTGATTCACTCTTTTAAAGCAGCATCTTCAGTGACGTGTGTTTCAAGGTTTTTCATATATAACATTTGATTGTGTTTGAGGGTCTCAACTCATTGGGACACCAATGCCAGCATGAACTCCACCAATTAAAAATAAAACAGACACCGCGTGGTGTCGCTTGCGCGTGTTGCTACTATAATTAAAAACATCCCTGTTCTGTTTAAATGACGAGTGCCCACCTGTAATTAAATCTTACTGTGTCGGACACAAGAGGTGAACTTTCTGTTGGTCCTTCGTGGCGACCTAACGTTACAGTTCTTCCCTGGTCGCACGGTGACGCGGTAAAAGGTTGATTAAAAAACGTCAGGAAGCGTCATGCCGACCTGAACAGATAAAACAAACTGTTTGATGAGCCTAAAAAAAGACTTAGAAATATGTTGTCACGCTGTGGATGCAGAAGGAGGAGGAGGACCCAAGTGCAGGACGACAAACATCATTTATTTAGTGAGGAGTCCAGTGAAGCTGTTGAAAGAATCCAGGGTTTTTCTTCTCAGTTTTTGATTAAATCCAATATTCACTTAAACTATCATTCATTCATTAATAATCTCACCACCCGGTCTTTCTTGCGTGTGCAGACTGAAGAGAGAAGGCTGGTGATCAAACTACAAAATACCTAAATATTAAAACATACCAACCATTTCAAATCATACCAGGATTCAACAAGTTTCCCAATTTTCAATGTTTATTCCTCAACAGAAAATCTAAAACAGATGTATCTGGGTTTTATTGTCCTCACAGAGCACACCTATGTCTCTGTGTGAGGTTACAACAAAGACAAAACAAATCTCAAATTATGATATTTTATACCAAGAAATACAGTTCTTGAATATTTATTAATTAAGACTTATTTCCATCTTGTCATTGGTCCTTCGTTCTTCTCCTCCAATCTTCTTGTCTTGCAAAGAGGTTTCTCCTTATCACCCGAAACAAAGACAGTTCCACACCCACATGCTCCCCAGGCATCCCTCTCAGGATGCACCACCCTCTGGTTCACACTGGCTTATCCAGTCTCCTATACAATGCTCTGACCGGTTTCAATTCAAACAATCTCATAGAACACAACAGGAGGCATTTATTCAAATCAGTGAATTAGAAAAACAAAACACTCAAAAACAATGAAACAGTAAAGCAGACATTCCAAAACCTATCTCTATTGAATGAAAAGTTACATGTTAAACTTCTTAAAATGTGAAAAAGATAAAGAATAAAATATCAACTTCCTTCACTGTAAAGGAGAACACATGATTCAACGGGATTGTCTCTTGTTTGGGCAGACGTGGCAGGAAGGTACAATGACCCAATACTGAAGGCAAGGCAGACTACCTTTAAATAGGCAGCTGGTCAATCACCAACAGGTGTCCCAAATCAGGGAGATGAAGGAACTCCTGGTGGGGGATTAAACTGGCAACCCTCCGATTAAAGGGCGGTCGCCCTACATACTGAGCCATCCTTCTCCTACGAAGCCAGCCGCAAAGTTCAGCCTGGTGACAAAGTCAGTTTAGATCTATTAATGGAGACAAAAATGTGTGAAACAAAACATTTTTTTTTTCTTCCAAAGTTTTTTGTTTGAATTTTTCCAAGTGTTTTTGTAAATTTTTCTCATTCAAAAATCACATCTATTTATTTTCGTCCCCCAAAATCCTTTTTTTAACTCTCAGTTTATTTTAGTGTAACTTTATTTTTTTCTGCTCTTTGTCATAAGAATATGACCTCCTATAGAAAAGGACCTCTTCCAGATAAAATAATAGTTTTAAGAAGTTCATCAAGGTCGGAAAGCATTGAATTTTTATTTTAAAGATTTTATTAAACCTTGTATTTTCTAAATACGTGCTGAAACTGTACGGTGTGGTTTGCTGGAACAATAGCATCACAGAAAGGGAGAAGAAGAAGCTGGACAGAATCATCAAGAAGTCCAGCTCTGTCCTGGGCTGCTCCCTGGACTCAGTGCGGTAGGTGGTGACAGAAGGGTCCCGAAGAGAATGACATTCATGCTGGGCAACAAGTCCCACCCCCTGCAGGACACTCTGTCTGCACTAAAAGCAGCTTCAGTGGCAGACTGCTCCACCCTCAATGTGTGAGGGAGAGATTCAGGAGGTCTTTCCTTCCTTCTCCTGTGAGACTTCATAATGAGTTACCAGAACTGTGCGGTAGCTCACTCACTTTGAATGCATGTTTCTGTCCTTGTCCTTAGTCTATTTTGCCTTTTTTGTTTTGTTTTGTTTGTGCATACTTGTGAGTTTTTTTTTTCTATACTGTTGCATACCGCAATTTCCCCATTGTCTGACAAATGAAGGTTTTTCTTCTTACTTACTTCTTAAAGTTCACCATAACAGGACTGTATGAGGGCCATAAGTCATATGGTTGGACCAGTTTTCGTTTAAACTCAAGTATTGCGTCTGTTCTTGCTAAGATTAAGTGGATGCCTACGTCTCTATCTTGCAGTGTTTTTGCAAAATGTTCCGTCCGTTAAGCGTCAAGTCAAATGCTGATGTTTCTTCTTCTTCTTCTCCTTTTGGCATTTCCCTCCAGGGGGCGCCACAGCAAGTCAGTTTCTTCCATCTAACCCTATCTGCTGCATCCTCTTCGGTCACACAAAATATCTTCATGTCTTCCTTCACTGTATCCATGAACCTCCTCTTTGGTCTTCCTCTAGTCCTCTTTCCTGGTGGTTCCAAACCCAGCATCCTTCTTCTGATGTACTCTCTCTCTCTCTTCTGCACATGTCCAAACCATCTCAGTCTGGTCTCTCTGACTTTAAAACCTCTAACATGTGCTGTTCCTCTGATCCTGTCCATCCTGGTCACTCCCAGAGAGATCCTCAGCATCTTCATCTCTGCTACAAACATCTCTGCTTCCTGTCTTTTCTTCAGTGGCACTGTCTCTAGACCAATCAGCATGGCCGCTCTCACCACACTGTCTCTAGACCAATCAGCATGGCCGCTCTCACCACGGTTTTGTACATTTTGCCTTTCATTCTAGCTGAAACTCTTCTGTCACACATCACCCCTGATACTTTTCTCCACCCATTCCAGCCTGCCTGCACACGCTTCTTCACGTGTCTTTTTCGTCAAATGCTGATGTTTGACATTTTGAAAGAAAATACAATAAAACACTTTGATTATTTGACTAATTTGGAATAAATTTTTACATCATTGCCTACATTTTGTTGAACAAAGACTTTGTGACATTTTGCATGGAGTCTGTTTGAAGGAGAAACTTATACTGAAGGTGAAACAGACATCAAAGCTGCTTTATTTTCCAATAATCCATATCATGTCAGCTTTTAAGGGTGAATTTTGAAGCCTGACTTATCTCATCGAAACACCGCGGAGCTCCGTCCTCTCTGTTCACAGTGGGGCTGAAATGTGTTCAGCGGTGCGCTTTATGATCCTCATCAAGTTATTCATTGAAAAATATTTTCTGTTTTTAAAGGCTTGTTGTGTCCGAATAGAAAAAAATGAAAGAATTCAGACATTTTTTAAAGAGAAAGTAGGTCTGGTGGGAATAAAAAAAATCAGGTTTTTAAATAGAAAGTGATTAGGGGGCTCGAAAAGTCCTCAAACATGCATGAATGCAATAAAGAAATGATTTTATTGTGGTAAAAATATTCAAACACGATTAAAAAATCTGTAAAAAACTTAATTTGTATAAAACCTCTTCAATAAAAGTTTATTTTTACAAAGCGTTTTGACCGCGTTTTACGTTCAGCTTTTATATTTAAAATGAAAAGCTGTCTAAATTTCAATTTGTAGGCTTTAAATGAAAGAAATTGTGAATAAAATGAATTTTGTGAGCGCGCTCAGACGATAAACAAGCCTTTTAGAGCTTAGAAAAACTACATGTGGAGTTTTCTGTTGAGCACCCGTACCCCCAAAACGTCTGAGGACGACACTGGCAAGAAAAACAGCATGCTACTGGTTTTACTCACAGACGG
Organism: Neostethus bicornis; assembly: GCA_902685375.1. Classification (NCBI taxonomy): domain Eukaryota; kingdom Metazoa; phylum Chordata; class Actinopteri; order Atheriniformes; family Phallostethidae; genus Neostethus; species Neostethus bicornis. Next base: position 2,768,879 of record LR738551.1, read on the forward strand.
GCAGGCAGGTAGTCAGGCAGGCAGGCAGGCAGGTAGTCAGGCAGGCAGGTAGTCAGGCAGGCAGGCAGGCAGGTAGTCAGGCAGGCAGGCAGGCAGGCAGGTAGTCAGGCAGGCAGGCAGGCAGGCAGGTAGTCAGGCAGGCAGGCAGGGAGGCAGGCAGGCAGGCAGGCAGGCAGGCAGGCAGGCAGATCAGGTCTTAAGGCTAGAACAGTCCTTTGAAATTCGACAGCTGAAACTTTCCCACGTTCTTCGTCTTTCCAGCTCGTTTCTCCGAATTCAACGCTTTGAAGATAATTTGCATGTGAAAGAACTTTATGGAAATATTTTCTGAAAAGTTTGTGAATGTTTTAAATGAAGCCTCAAACAAAACTGACGGCAAGAGAAAGAATTTTAATCATAATTTTCTCGGGCTTCACGTCCTAAACAGCAACACAGATTCAGGCCAGTTGTGTCTAGTTTGGTCTGTTTTGGGTGAACCAGAGTGGAATTTGCTGGATGGTGAGTCCCAGCATTGGACGCAGAGTCGAGGTTTTAGTATGTACTGTAAATCCATTCCATTGACTGACTGACCTGGTGGCAGCTTGTCTGCTGGTCAGTGCCTCCCACCAAGCTTCTCCATTTGTCCAATCCAATGGAACCCTAACCCTGCCAAAACGAGGATCTTAATTAGTCACTATTGAATCTGTACCTCGAAACCTAAGCCTAAGGAATTATATTTTTGTACAACTTTGATCTATGACCGGTCGCAGGAGTTCCGAAAACTAACCCTAACGCTAATTCCAATAGAAGTATGGCAGGTCGCAGATGTCAATGTTAGAACATCTGGAAGGGAGGAGGAGTGTTCCGGGCATGCACAGACGTGCATCACACCCAGACCTCGTTTATAACGCTAACCCAACTTGGACGGGAATTAACGCATCCAAATCCGAGACCATGGTCCTCGCCCAGAAAAGGGTGGAACGCCCACTGCGGGTCAGGGACAGGGTCCTGCCCCAAGTGGAGGAGTTTAAGTATCTCGGGGTCTTGTTCACGAGTGGGGAAAGGATGGAGCGGGAGATCAACAGGCGGATCAGTGCGGCGTCAACAGTAACTAGGACGCTGCATCGGTTCGTCGCAGTAAAGAGAGAGGTGAGCCAAAAAACACAGCTCTCGATTTACAAATTAATCTACGTTCCTACCCTCACCATGGTAACCAGGATCTACGTTCCTACCCTCACCATGGTAACCAGGATCTACGTTCCTACTCTCACCATGGTAACCAGGATCTACGTTCCTACCCTCACCATGGTAACCAGGATCTAGGTTCCTATCCTCACCATGGTAACCAGGATCTCAATTCCTACCCTCACCATGGTAACCAGGATCTACGTTCCAACCCTCACCATGGTAACCAGGATCTACGTTCCTACCCTCATCATGGTAACCAGGATATACGTTCCAACCCTCACCATGGAAACCAGGATCTCCATTCCTACCCTCACCATGGTAACCAGGATCTACGTTCCTTCCGTCACCAAGGTAACCAGGATTTATGTTCCTACCCTCACGTATGGTCACCACCCACAGCTGGTGACCGAAAAAATGAGATCGAAGATATAAGCGGTAGAAATGAGCTTCCTCCGCAGGGTGGCTGGGCTCTCACTCAGAGATCGGGTGAGGAGGTCTGCCATCCGGGAGGAGCTCGGTGTCCTCTCCAGGTTGAGAGGAGCCAGCGCCTCACTGGTGAGGTGTTTCAGACACGTCCCACCAGGAGGAGACCAAGAGGCAGACCCCAGACCCACTGGAGAGACTATGTCTCACTGCTGGCTGGGGAACAACTCGGGATCTTTCCAGGTGAGCTGGAGGATGCAGCCGGGGTGAGAGAAGCCTGGGCTTCCCTGCTGAGGCTGTCGGCCCCATAACCCTTGCCCTGGATGAGCGGAAGACGACGGAACAGAACCCAAACTTTGATTTTGTTTTTAACTTGAAAAATTTGCAGTAGGCTTATGCACGGATTTTAGTGTAAAATAGTTTTATAAGTGAGAAATTAGATCCCACAGACACCTTTAAACGCTTTAAAAAAACATAAGTATATTTACAGAACAGTAAAGTATGAGCTGTGATCTGCAGCTTCAGGCCGGCGGTGCCGTCCCACATTTCTCACAGTAACCAGTTCCAACATGTGAACGTCAGGCACGAAAGCCACAAAATAATCAGCTTATTCCTGCAGAAGGTTGCATATATTTCATCTAACACCTGGACCCGCTCATGCCAGGGGCCTGGTGGTTACAGCCAACTACCTGGAGAGGTGATATGTCAGCACGGCGAGCCAAAGAGGTGTCACTTTGAGTTTGAATCCGTGGAAACAACCCTGCTTTCTCACCTGTTCATTACCCTCCTCTACCTTCTTTATCTGGTCCTCAGCTCCTCATTAATCCCATCTGTAGTTGGACACATGCTGATGTCAGTCTGTGTTTGTGTGTGTCTGGTTTGCAGAGGAGGAACGGTGTGGTGCTGGACACGTCAACTTTATCTCGCCTGAGCCACAAAAGGCTGATGGCGACCTTCCAGGTGGAGGCTCAGCGTGGAGAGCAGGACCTGTATCGCTGCATCACCCTGTCTGCCCGCGGTGCTGCAGTGTCTAACTTTGGAGAGCTCGTAGTCAGAGGTACAGCTTGTTTATCTATCGTAGCTCCTCTGTCACACCTATAGCACACAATCAGTATATTTTTAATAAACTTGAAATGCCAACCTTACTGTGTGAAGTTTGCATGTTCTCCTCATATATGTGTGGGTTTTTACCCATTTTTGTTGCAGTACCTCCGACTCCCATCGCGCCCCCTCAGCTGCTTCGTGCCGGCCCCACTTACCTGATCATCCAGCTCAACACCAACTCCATTGTGGGGGACGGGCCGGTCATTAGGAGGGAGATCCAGTACCGAGCCAGCCAGTCCACGTTGACTGAGACGCACGGCGTGACTTCGCTTACATACAAGGTCTGGCACCTGGAGCCCGACACTGAGTACCGCATCAGCGTTTTACTCACCAGACCTGGGGAAGGAGGAACCGGAGCGCCAGGACCCCCGCTGGTCAGCAGGACTAAGTGTGCAGGTCAGTCAGGCCAAATATAGGTCTTCAGTTTTGGGGTTTGGTTTGTTAGAGTATTGGAACAAAATACAAAACAATTTAAAATGAGTTAAAATAGTTTTTACTCAATCTGACCCTGACCTATGGTAACCAGGATCTACGTTCCTACCCTCACCGTGGTAACCAGGATCTATGTTCCTACCCTCACCATGGTAACCAGGATCTACGTTCCTACCCTCACCATGGTAACCAGGATCTACGTTCCTACCCTCACCATGGTAACCAGGATCTACGTTCCTACCCTCACCATGGTAACCAGGATCTACGTTCCTACCCTTACCATGGTAACCAGGATCAACGTTCTTACCCTGATCCTGATCCATGCCTTCATCTCCTCCAGACTCGACTACTGAAATGCCCTCCTCGTTGGTACACCTGGCAGGAGCCTTGAGAAGCTTCAGCACATCCAAAACTGCGCTGCCAGGCTCCTGACAAGGAGGCGAAAATTTGACCACATCACACCTGTTCTTAAATCACTTCACTGGCTTCCCATCCGTTTCAGAATTCACTACAAAATCTGCCTCCTCACCTACCAATGTGTCCATGGAAACGCCCCAACTTACCTCACTGAGCTCCTCTCCCCACTCATCAACCCAAGACACCTTCGCTCAAATTCAACCCACTGCCTCCACCAGCCCAGGACCAGGCTGACCACAATGGGGGACAGAGCCTTCCAAGTCGTTGCCCCACGACTGTGGAATGAGCTCCCGGAACTCCTCAGGGCCACAAAGTGTGGACACTTTCAAAAAAGGCCTAAAGACATTCATTTTTAATAAGGCTTTTAATTTTTGATTTTATGACTCTTTGTTTTCAGAATGTAGATTTTAGTTTTTAAAATGTTTTTATTGTTTTTACCTTTCTATGTAGCGCTTTGGGATTTTTTCTTAAAATGTAAAGCGCACTACAAATAAAATGTATTATTATTATTATTATTACCCTCACCATGGTAACCAGGATCTACGTTCCTAGCCTCATCATGGTAACCAGGATCTACGTTCCTACCCTCACCATGGTAACCAGGATCTACGTTCCTAGCCTCATCATGGTAACCAGGATCTACGTTCCTACCCTCACCATGGTAACCAGGATCTACGTTCCTACCCTCATCATGGTAACCAGGATCTAGGTTCCTACCCTCACCATGGTAACCAGGATCTACGTTCCTAGCCTCACCATGGTAACCAGGATCTACGTTCCTACCCTCATCATGGTAACCAGGATCTACGTTCCTACCCTCACCATGGTAACCAGCCTCAGATGGCACAGATGGGAGGCCTGGGCTTCCCATCTGAGGCTGTTGCCCTTGTGACCCGCCTTGGATAAGCGGAAGACGATGGAACTGAGCGGGTACCAGTGATATTTACTCTGCGTTGGAACCATTTCAAGGAACTACTTTCCTCAGAATTGTGCAGATCATAGGCTGAACACTGTTTTTTTTCTCAGCGCTACAGCAATGCAGTCAAATCAAACCTCATATATCTGTCAAGTGTAAGCCATCTTGAAATCACTCCCACACTAGCCACGCCTCTAGAACTCCATATATGGATCATGCAAATGATGCAATGCATATACAATAAAATTCAAATGAGCCGGTGGGACCACAAAATACTCATGGACAATGGCGAGGTGTGGGTATTGCGCAGTCGGGGAGACGTCTCACACGCGACAGATAGTCACCAAAGCAAATCGGTGATAGACACATTGATCTGTCAGTGAATTAAAATAGAAACATTTCAAACCTATAGTCATGACAAAAACAGAGACTAGCCTTGGATGGGGAGTCCATGTCAGCCACCAGAGGTGACCCAGCCTGTATTGTCCTAGGGGATGGTTTTCAAGCTTCAGTGTGTCGCTAGCAGTAACCACACAGCCAACATGGGGGGGGAGACTGTGACATCAATAGGGGAACTCGTTTGTGATTGGTTCATGATGTCACATTTATAACAAAGTATAAGTTTAAACAACACACACACAAATTACATAACTTTTTCACTTCCAATTCAGAAATCATTACATGTGATAAAACCACTCGTTGGGCATGGTGGAAACCGGGCTTTGTGAAGATTGTGTTGTTTTTTGTAAAAATTAACAACTCATTTCGCAAAATGAAATGAGACAAATGTGACAGAAGAGTTTCCGCTAAAATGAAAGGGAAAGTGTAGAAAACCGTGGTGAGAGCGGCCATGCTGATTGGTCTAGAGACAGTGTGGTGAGAGCGGCCATGCTGATTGGTCTAGAGACAGTGTGGTGAGAGCGGCCATGCTGATTGGTCTAGAGACAGTGTGGTGAGAGCGGCCATGCTGATTGGTCTAGAGACAGTGTGGTGAGAGCGGCCATGCTGATTGGTCTAGAAACAGTGTGGTGAGAGCGGCCATGCTGATTGGTCTAGAGACAGTGTAGTGAGAGCGGCCATGCTGATTGGTCTAGAGACAGTGTGGTGAGAGCGACCATGCTGATTGGTCTAGAGACAGTGTGATGAGAGCGGCCATGCTGATTGGTCTAGAGACAGTGGCACTGAGAAAAAGACAGGAAACAGAGATGGAGGTAGCAGAGATGAAGATGCTGAGGATCTCTCTGGGAGTGACCAGGATGGACAGGATCAGAGGAACAGCACATGTTAGAGGTTTTAAAGTCAGAGAGACCAGACTGAGATGGTTTGGACATGTGCAGAGGAGAGAGAGAGAGTACATCAGAAGAAGGATGCTGGGTTTGGAACCACCAGGAAAGAGGACTAGAGGAAGACCAAAGAGGAGGTTCATGGATACAGTGAAGGAAGACATGAAGATAGTTGGTGTGACCAAAGAAGATGGAGGAGATAGGGTTAGATGGAAGAAACTGACTTGCTGTGGCACCCCCTGAAGGGAAATGCTGAAAGAATAAGATGAATACAATCATCACATTTTTCAAATAAATACAAAACAAAGGTAAAAAGTTTTGCTTTCAGTCAAAGATTTCAGCTGCACATCTGACTTTTAATGAGTCACGGTGACAAATCCAGCAAACCGCGCCTATACCCACTCCGTTTTTTGTAATCTACTCTCTCTGTGATGTTGCTGTTGCTTTCTGTGCCGCATCAAACTGTTGTGACACGTCACTTAGCAGCTCGCAGTTTGCCCGCAGCCGCTCAAAGCTAACTGTTTGTTGTCATCGCATCATAAAAGATGTCTGACGCTTCCTGCTTATCTGTGGCTAACCACCCATGAAAACACAAAATTATTGGGGAATCTGCTTCCACTTTCATCTGAACTCATTCCCATGCAAGACCAGAGTGAGGGGGTTCAACACAACATGCTTAAGGACGGGTCTGGTTCGAGCCACAGAAGGAAAACAATTCTGGGGTCTAATTTATAAAACATGCTTATGGTAAAACCAATGCAAATGGTTTTGAGAATCTTTTTCACCCCAATAGGCTCATACTTCTTTTCTACTTCACCGACAAATCAATGTCTCCATCATAGAGTTGTCATCATGGCTATGTAATGGCAGCACCTTACCATTATTAAAAAGTAATTTCAGGTGCCGAAGACACGGTGGCGCAGTGGGTAGCACAGTGGCCTCGCAGCAAGAAGGTCGTGGGTTCGAGTCCCGGGTGGGGACGAGGCTTGGAACACTGTCCTTTCTGTGTGGAGTTTGCGTGGGTTTCCTCCAGGTACTCCGGTTGCCTCCCACCTTCTGATGACATACATGTTATGTAGATTGGCCGGTGCCAAATTGCCCCTAGGAATGAGTGTGTGGATGGATGGTTGTATGTGTGTGGCCCTGCGACGAACTGGCGAACTGTTCGGGCTTGACTCAGCTAGGCGGATAAGAACGTGACTGACTGTGAATTTCAGGTGCCACTGGCTCATTTGAATACCGTTGCATATTCATCAAATTATTTGCATACTGCATATATGAAGTTCTAGAGTCGTAGTTGGAGCGTGTATGAATTCCAAGTTGGGTCCGCCTGAGATTAGTTGCAGATGGGATTCATTAAGCTTATGTTGCAAAAATAAAGTTACAGTGGTTTTGATAAATCTCTGATTTGCATGGTGTAAGGATACATGAGTATCCATATACATGCTTCATGGATACAGTTAAGGAAGACATGAAGATAGTTGGTGTGACCGAAGAGGATGCAGCAGATAGGGTTAGATGGAAGAAACTAACTTGCTGTGGTGCCCCCTGGAGGGAGACGATGAAAGGACAAGGAGAAGAAGAAGCACCGCCGTGTTGCTGAAGTAAAAATCTGCTCGGCCAAAGATCTACACGGTTCTTAGTAAAAGAGGTTGTTATTGGCAAAGTGGACCGGACAATATTCCCGGCTCTAAAATTATAACATGGCGCCATGCGTATTGGCACTAAAATCAGTGGATAACGTATTTTAAAAATGGATAGAATATAATCTTGTGCCTTTTCATGCCATGCTGGCAGGCTTTTATATATTTAGTTTCCACAACGCTGCTCATCTTACGGGGGATTGGACCCTCTGGCGAGCTGTCAAGAAGACACCACGATGTCCCCGTCACCTGCCAGACTCTTTGATCCGCTCAGCGCCTCGTCAGCTCCCGTCTAAAGACAGCAGAGTGTCTGAGATCTGAAACTCTGCATGAATTTGTCTTTTCCGTGTGTGACATGATGACATTTTGTTCTTCTTGTGGGCACTGGATGAGCGTGGCATTTTGATCTTACAGGTGTGGGAACGTCCTGCGATGCTTTTGTTAGGAGTCATCTGAGAGGCACAATTTGAAACACTGCGTGAATAATTTCCATCTTATTTTAGTTTATTTTGCGTGGCTGAAAATTTCAGATGAATTCAAGTTTCCAACTAAAAATCTAAACATTCTGAAAGTTTTTTCGGATCAGTCAAACACTTCGTTTGACCCCAATTATTCAGAAATAAAGACCCAACTTTTACAGATTTTTGTGACCCATTTTCATCAACAAATAAATCCTCATTAATTTTGTTCTGATTTTATAAACTTTAGTCTGAATTTGACCAATCATTTTTCTGGATTAAATTATTTTATTAAGAATTTTGCCGACCTTTTTTTTTCTTAAAAAAATGCATCTTATTAATTTTTTTGGATCATAAAACTTTAATCTTAGATTTGACAAACTTTATTTTAGAATTGGCTCATTTTATTCTTAATATGGCCGTTTTATTTTAGATTTTGCTCAGTTTATTTAAGATTTTACAGATTAATTGTAAATATTATTAACCTCATTCTGTATTTTTCTTTAATCTTATCATGAATTTAAACGAAATGATCAGAATTAAAAATGAGTTTATTGATCCCATAAATGGGAAATTTGTGTGTTTCAGCAACCCGTTGTCTGTTATTGGCATTCAGCATGTTTGCATACAGGAGGTCCAGAGTTTTACCTACCCTAATAGGGCAGTCCACGTATTTGGTGGAGTCTTTAAGTGATCTGTTCATGTCGAAGTGGTTGAAGTCACCAGTTATGATGCAGAAGAAGATAGGTTGTCGTGTGTGCAGGTGGGTAACAGTGGTTGCAATGACATCACCAACGGTTTCAGCATCAGCCAATGGAGGAACTTAAACAGTCACCACCACAACTGATGTAAACTCCCTCAGCAGTGGATTTTATCGTAAAATCCCTTATTGAGGATTTTACTAAATTTATCAGAAATTTACTAAAATTATTCTGTATTTTATTCACATGATTCTCAGTTTCACTTTTCTGGAAGATACTTTTTTATGTGGGATTTTGTTGACTTTGTTTCATATATTTGACAAACTTTAATCTATATTTTGCTAATTTTTTGGGTAGGGATTTAAATAAATTTATCTGGCTCCAACACCCAGCTGTGTAACATCTGGTACCAGAGAACCTTAAGAATCTCATATGTGAACAATGACTCTCTTGGTCCAAAATAACATCAGAAATTTTACTAACTTTCAAAACAAGTACAGGTTTAATCAAAATGTTGAGTTTGTCATTTCCTTCATGACGATGCAGGTTGAGTTTGGACAGATAAAAGAAGGATTCATTACTTTTTATTTTCTTACAATACGTTACATCCTAATCAGACTCTTTCTTTTCCTCAGAGCCTATGCGTGCCCTACGAGGCCTCACGGCCACTGAGATTCAGCCGCGGCAGCTGGCTCTCCAGTGGGAGTCGCTTGGCTACAACCTGACCCGATGCCACAGCTACACCCTCTCCCTCTGCTACCGCTACTCCATGCCAGCAGGAGGCAGCGCTGGGAACAATGCCACAGTCAGAGAGTGCCTGTCCGTGGACCGCAACACTTCGCACTACATTCTGAGGGACCTGCCACCCTTTCGAGCCGTCCACGTGAGGCTGGCGCTGGCCAACCCAGAGGGCAAGAAGGAGAGCCGGGAGGTGACCTTCCAGACGGAGGAGGATAGTGAGTGGACGCCGTTATTTTTACGGGTGCACCAAAAACACTTTTTTTTACAACCGATATGAGTAGTTTTGTTTGAGTTCTAACTGACATCAAATACAGACACGGCAGGGCTGAAGCTATTAATTATTTCAGTAATCAATTATTCTGTTAATTATTTTGGTCAGTTAATTAACTAATTGGATGAGGCATATTTCCACTTTTTTTTTTTACCATTACTTAAAATAGAAAATTTATTTGTGGATAATCACTTGTAATTTGTATCTGTAAACAAGTAAAAAGCACTTTGGAAGACCAGGGTTTTGAAAATATATCGCCACCTACCCTGTGCTACAAGCTTCATCAGTTCATTTCTAGTTGGTATTGAGTAACTGTGGCAGTTTAGGTAAAAGCCCTTCATTGATTTCACAAATAATGCATTTACAAAGATTGTGACTTTGACTTTTGCAACCTTGACTTTTAGTCACATCTATTGCTAGTACTGAGTAAGACGCCTTCAGTGGTTTGGGAGTCACCATAACCTCTGATAGACGTATGGACAGCCCGATTGCTGAGTAGTACCTTCACATTCGTGGGCATATCTATAAAGGTGCAGGAGAGGTGTCGTATTTGCTTTAAGAAGGAATGCCCCCTACGGGTCAGGGACAGGGTGCTGCCGCAAGTGAAGGAGTTTAAGTATCTCGGGGTCTTGTTCACGAGTGGGGGAAGGATGGAGCGGGAGATCGACAGGCGGATCAGTGCAATGTCAGCAATAACTAGGACGCTGCATTGGTCCGTCGTGGTAAAGAGAGAGCTGAGCTGAAAAGTAAAGCTCTCAATTTACAAGTCGATCTATGTTCCTACCCTCACCATGGTGACCAGGATCTACGTTCCTACCCTCACCATGGTAACCAGGATCTACGTTCCTCCCCTCACCATGGTAACCAGGATCTACGTTCCTACCCTCACCATGGTAACCAGGATCTACATTCCTACCCTCACCATGGTAACCAGGATCTAAGTTCCTACCTTCACCATGGTAACCAGGATCTACTTTCCTACCTTCACCATGGTAACCAGGATCTACATTCCTACCCTCACCATGGTAACCAGGATCTACATTGCTACCCTCACTATGGTAACCAGGATCTACGTTCCTACCCTCACCATGGTAATCAGCTGTGGGTGGTGACTGAAAGAATGAGATAAGCAGCCGAAATGAGCTTCCTCCACAGGGTGGCTGGGCTCTCACTCAGAGATCGGGTGAGGAGCTCTGCCATCCAAGAGGAGCTCAGTGTCGAGCCGCTCCTCCTCCAGGTCGAAAGGAGCCAGATGGGGTGGTTCGGGAAAGGAATAACTGAAGTGAAGAAGAGTACGGAGTCTCAGTGCACCATACTCCCCCCAATTTCTGGCTGCTAGCATCCTGCTAGTAACTACGAAGCTGACTTTGTTTCTCGTTTACCTGGTAATTAGTTTTCCAAAAGAGGAAACTGAACTGAGTTCTACCTCATATAGACATCAGGTCTACGTCTGCAGCAGAACTTTTTCAGTTTGTGTTTTCATGCTGAGATAATTATTGTGTGTCGTTTTACACAAATCCACGCCTTTAGTCATCCCGCACTCGGAGAAAAACACAAATATTGACTCACAAAATAAGCTGGATCAGCATACCTAAACAGTGAAACATCCCTTTGAATGGAGACTAGAGAAACATTAATCAGCTCAGGCCCGGAGCAGAACGGTGAGATGCTCCTGTTTATCCCGGTATTAATGTTTTCTTGGGTACATCAGCAGATTAAATGCAGCCTTATGCATATTCCCTGCTAACGGACGACCGCGCTCGTATTGTTACACGAAATGAGGAAGACTTTCTGACATAATGGGCTGGATTTCAGCTTGAAAGAGACGGATAAAAAATTATGTTTAAATGCATATTTATTCATACTTTAATGGAGTGACGTTCGGTGGCCTGTTTAAGGTTAGAATCATAACCTTAGAATGAGAAAGTTTGAGTCTTTAGAAAGAAGAAGACGTTTTATTGAGTTGGTTTGTTTTCCGACACTGCATTGGTCCGTCGTGGTAAAGAGAGAGCTGAGCCGAAAAGCAAAGCTCTCGATTTACAAGTCAATCTACGTTCCTACCCTCACCATGGTAACCAGGATCTATGTTCCTACCCTCACCATGGTAACCAGGATCTATGTTCCTGACCTCACCATGGTAACCAGGATCTACGTTCCTACCCTCACCATGGTAACCAGGATCTACGTTCCTACCCTCACCATGGTAACCAGGATCTATGTTCCTACCCTCACCATGGTAACCAGGATTTATGTTCCTGACCTCACCATGGTAACCAGGATCTATGTTCCTACCCTCACCATGGTAACCAGGATCTATGTTCCTGACCTCACCATGGTAACCAGGATCTACGTTCCTACCCTCACCATGGTAACCAGCTGTGGGTGGTGACCGAAAGCGGCTGAAATGAGCTTCCTCTGCAGGGTGGCTGGGCTCTCACTCAGAGATTGGGTGAGGAGCTCTGCCATCCGGGAGGAGCTCGGTGTCGAGCCACTCCTCTTCCAGGTCGAGAAGAGCCAGATGGGGTGGTTTGGGCATCTGGTCAGGATGCCGCTCAAGCGCCTCGCGGGCGAGGTGTTTCAGGCACGTCCCACCGAGAGGAGACCAAGGGGCAGACCCTGGACCCGCTGGAGAGACTATGTCTCACAGCTGGCCAGGGAACGACTTGGGATCCTTCCAGGTGAGCTGGAGGATGCAGCCGGGGAGAGAGAGGCCTGGGCTGCCCGTTTGAGGCTGTTGTCCCTGCGACGTTACCCCGGAACAAGCGGAAGATGACGGAACAGAACGGTTTGTTTTCCTCATTTTCTCTGGATTACTTCATCCTCCCAAAATCGTGTCTCCTGGGGATTTCTGATTATGGTAAATCCCCTTTGGAAGTGAGGCTGGTGATACCTTCACCATTACCTGCCAACTATCCAGATTGGATAGTTTGTGTAGAACAAGCAAATTCAGAAAAGGAATCTCTTTCTGTGGTGACTAATCTAAGGTGTACCCTTAGATTACCCCTGCCTCTGACTTGCTGACTGTCTGGGATGGTTTCTGGCTTGTCTTGTACACCATATTTTACACACTATAAGGTGCACCTAAAAGCTTTTAATTTTTCAAAGTTATTTATAAATCATTATTGGTGAGTACAGTCAGGAGGCGTCACCAAAGTAACTGTTGTGATGTGGAAGGAGGAGGACCCAAATTCAGGACAAAACAGAATTTTGAAGTCAAGTAAGTCTATAAGAAAAGTCTATAAGAAAACCGGGCGCAGGATTAACTCAGGATCAAAATTTCAGATAATACAACAGAGTTCCAGGATGTAACTCGTCATCAGGAAGGATGGTGAAGACGCCTTTGACCCGACGTCGAAGTCTGGGGTGATTGCCTTTAAATATGCAACAGGGTCCACAGGTGTGTTGCATCAGAAATCAATCTCAGGTGTCTCTAATCAGGGTGATGAGGAAGATCCAGGGCTCCCTCTGGCAGCAGACGAGGGGATCCTGACAGTAACATGGTAAAATCCCTGGTAAAGGTATTGTTGGAATTCCAGTCACACCGTTACTGGTGTGTTTATAAAGACCCCAAAATGTCTCTGTTCTAGAGACACACTTACAAGACAGAGTTCAAACTGAAGGTTATCAGTCATGCAGTAGAAGATAGGAACAGAGCAGCAGCCAGAGAATTTATTTATAATAAATCACTGGTACGGAAGAGGAAGAAACAAGATGAGCTGTGCCAAGTAAAGAAGACTGAACAGAGCTTCTGAGGAAACAAAGTTAGAGGACAAACTGGATCAGAGAATCAGGACGTAGACGAGTCTCTACGGTTACAATTCTAATGAAGACAGGAGCGCTAGCACGCCTTTTCTGTTGACATGCATGTTGACACACGCAACCAGCTGCTGGCAATCCATATCCGTCGTGGCTGAAGGAGTTGTTTCGGTCCCCGAGGGAGCTTAGGAGAACGAGACTGTCTAGAGGAGGTGCTTCGGCCCCGGTGTTTTTGCGGTTTCCATGGAAACGTCCGGTTGTTTGCTTGAGGAACTGGAGGCGCTCACTTGGACCCAGTGAAATACAGAGAGACCAGTTTGGTCTTCACTGCGGCCTGGCTTTGTGGCCCATTCCGGACTCCAGCTTTGGGGTTGCCAGGTTGGACAAAGTGCGACCTGGGCAGTGCGACTGTGTTGCCAGTGCAACCTGGCAACACATTGCGACTCTGGCGTCCCGTGGACCGGGACGCCAAAGGATAGTGGCAACGGGGCATCAATGTGTTAAACACCTGGTGTTTGCACTGCAGCACTCAAATTTCCCTTCGGGGGTTAATACAGTTTTTTCAATTAAATTTACTGGGGGTGCACCCTGTAATCTGATGTGCCTTATAGTGAGGAAAATACTATAAAAAAATCGGCATGGACTGGCGCCTTGTTCAGAGTGTACCCTGGCTTTGACGTACTACCTTAGATAGGCTACGCCACTTCACATCACCTGTGTAAAACCAAGCAGATCAAAAAATGATTGGATATAAAATCACATCAAAATTGTTTTGAATGGGAAAGAAAAAGGAAGCCTCATGACGCAACACAGTATTTTTTTTTTTTACAGATCAAACTTAGATTTTTACTCAACAACAGTTTACAAAGGTGTCAAAAAAAAAACAAACGGGCTTCTTCCTCCTGCTTCACTTTGACAGAGCAAGTGTGGGAAGTGAGTTTGACTTTGGAGCGGGTAATGCTAGTCCTGGTGACAGCCTAACAATCAAACAGCAGAGAGGCTTCTTCCTCATGCTGTCTTCCTAATTCTCTGAGGAGTGCCGGCTCCTCAGACACTGACTGTATCTTTAAAGATGAATGGACTGTTCAGATAAGCTTTAAACCAGCTGAAGATGGAGGTAATCATCTACCAAAACAGAGAAGCTGCTGATAAAGGACAGACACGGACTGCGTGACCACGCCGTGAAGACGATGTCATGTGTAACCTTGCAAAGGTTCCGTTCCGTTCCGTCATCTTCCGCTTGTTCCGGGGTCAGGTCGCGGGGGCAACAGCCTCAAACGGGTAGCCCAGGCCTCTCTCTCCGCGGCTGCATCCTCTAGCTCACCTGGAAGGATCCCAAGTCGTTCCCCGGCCAGCTGTGAGACATAGTCTCTCCAGCGGGTCCGGGGTCTGCCTCTTGGTCTCCTCCCGGTGAGACGTGCCCAAAACACCTCGCCCGCGAGGCGCTCGGGGGGCATCCTGACCAGATGCCCGAACCACCCCATCTGGCTCCTCTCGACCTGGAGGAGGAGCGGCTCGACACCGAGCTCCTCCCGGATGGCAGAGCTCCTCACCCAATCTCTGAGCGAGAGCCCAGCCACCCTGCGGAGGAAGCTCATTTTGGCCGCTTGTACCTGCGATCTCATTCTTTCGGTCACCACCCACAGCTGGTGACCATGGTGAGGGTAGGAACGTGGATCCTGGTTACCATGGTGAGGGTAGGAACGTAGATCCTGGTTACCATGGTGACGGTAGGAACGTAGATCCTGGTTACCATGATGAGGGTTGGAACGTAGATCCTGGTTACCATGGTGACGGTAGGAACATAGATCCTGGTTACCATGGTGACGGTAGGAACGTAGATCCTGGTTACCATGATGAGGGTAGGAACGTAGATCCTGGTTACCATGGTGACGGTAGGAACATAGATCCTGGTTACCATGGTGACGGTAGGAACGTAGATCCTGGTTACCATGGTGAGGGTAGGAACGTAGATCCTGGTTACCATGATGAGGGTTGGAACGTAGATCCTGGTTACCATGGTGACGGTAGGAACATAGATCCTGGTTACCATGGTGACGGTAGGAACATAGATCCTGGTTACCATGGTGAGGGTAGGAACGTAGATCGACTTGTAAATCGAGAGCTTTTCTTTTCGGCTCATCTCTCTCTTTACCACGACGGACCGATGCAGCGTCCTAGTTATTGCTGATGCCGCACCAATCCGCCTGTCGATCTCCCGCTCCATCCTTCCTCCACTCGTGAACAAGACCCTGAGATACTTGAACTCCTCCACTTGGGGCAGGACCCTGTCCCTGACCCATAGGGGGCATTCCACCCTTTTCCAGGCGAGGACCATGGTCTCGGATTTGGAGACGCTAATTCCCATGCAAAGGTTTTATCTCCAATTGAAAAAATTTCTTGATCAGAACTACTGAAGGTGAACTGTTTAATATTTACCCGCCTTCTGCCAATTAGCTCCGCCTTGTCACCGTCTTACGTCCGTCTCAACAACCCTGACGTACAGTTTGTCCGACAAAATCAAAGATCATTAAAAACTATTGTTTATCTTTCTTGCTAGAAACATTACCACAGTAAAACATTTCGTGACGGTTTATATTCTATTTCTTAAATGCCCACCGCTGTCATGGTTCCCTCACCCACCAGCAGAGGGAACCCTGGGCCCTCCCCCATTTGCTGATTTTACACACCTGAAGATCTTTGTGCAGCTGTCTTTAAATAGGCAGCCTGTCTTCTCTTCAAGTGTCGGGTCAGACCTTCCATCTCAGGCCCCGTCCACACATAGCCGGGTATTTTTGAAAACGCATATTTTTTACCCGTTTTGCCGTCCACACAAAAACAGAGGTTTTTTTTCACTCAAAACCGGCGTTTTTTTTAAACTCCGGCCAAAGTGGAGATTTTGGAAAACGGAGATTTGCGTTTTTATGCGTCCCCCATCTGTGACAAGTAATGCACATACGTCATTCATGTGCGTCCTTGTTTACAAAAGCAGACAGTGGGCAGCATAGATCCACGGACCCTGTTGCAGACCCTCTTTTCTTGCCATTTCGTCCACTCTCAACTGAGAAGCAAAGGAGGAGAAATGTGTTGAAATCGGCGATTATTAATCACGTAAGCTTTCCTAGCTCAGAGCTTACGTTTAGATAAATACTGCCCACTACTGGTCTGGCATGCTTATAACCGCACTCAGAAGCGCATTTATACGGCTCCGTGTGGACGAGAACGTTTTTCTAAAACGGAGGACAGCGGATATCCGTTTTCAACAATACCCGGCTACATGTGGACATGGCCTCAGCCAGGTCTTCCTGGTTGCCTGACCATGAAGTACATTTTGAACAATAACTTCATGACATTTCCACTGATCCGTGTGTTTTATTGTTTTCAGCTATACTGGACTCATTTATTCAATAAATAATGTTACTTGTGTACTATTGGGTCCTCCTCCTTCCGCCTGCATTCGACACCTTGACACCTGCAAGCGGCACACGTTTAAAAGCATTGATATTCATAGATTTTTAGAATAGATCTTATCTGTTGTTAAATTAATGATTGTGTGATATTAGCCTCTCAAAGGTGAGCCTGAGTACCAGTACACTGCCTTGGTATCAGCCTGGTATTGGTAGGGAGTGATCGTTTAGTGTGATTGTTCTTGGTGTTTGAGGTCCAAAAACTTGTTGGGAACCTGTAGATCTTAGATGAGTGATCTAAACTATCCCTGCAGTAGAACTTCTTCTTCTCTCCTGCTCTAGTTCCCGGTGGCATCGCTCCCGAGTCTCTGACCTTCACACCTCTCGACGATATGATCTTCCTCAAGTGGGAGGAGCCTGTAGAGCCCAATGGTCTGATAACGCAGTATGAGGTGGGACACACACACACAACCATGTCTCTCACAGCAAAATCCTCAGTTATGAAAACTTTTGCAGATCTTGAGCTTTTTTAAGCGGCTTTTTTAAGTGACACAAATTCAGGTTTTAAAAAACGTTCTTAGCTCCCTTAACATGACTTAGCCTTCACAGATCACACCTGCAACAAATGTTTAGAACCTTTAAAACTTCTACAACTCCAAATATGGATTGTGCAAATGACATGATGCACGTGTAATGGTATTCAAATGAGCCAGTGCCACTTTTAATTACTCATACACATGGTAAGGAAGAATTATTTTACCATAGTGCAGGTGTAGGAGTGTAAAGCACTGCGCCTCTTTGCACATCAGGGCCATGGTAGCGCCTCCCACAAATGAAACACAGAAGAGTGGGAGGTGGTCACCATGGCAACTCTGTTCTTGGCGCAGACCGATCTGTTGCAAAAATAAAAAATAAATGACACTAACATGAAATAGTGACAAAAAAACCCTGATACTGTATTTTCACGACCAAAATTCGCACTGTATTTAAAGGCGCAGTCCCAGTTTTGTATGCTCTGTATCTAACACACACACATACTTTGAACGACCGGTTCATGCCGATGTCCAGCGGTTGGAGTTCCTTTGTCAGACCTCTCGGAATCACAGCAAGCGTATTGTTCATCTGCTTCACTTGTTTTTTCACAACACAGGGCGCACTGGACAATAGGGCACGCCGCTCATTTCAAATAAAATCTAAGACTTTTATATGCGACTCATGGTCGTGAAAATACGGTCCTTTTTGTAGTTCATCTTTTGCACATAAAACTTTTCAAAGTTCACGTCTAACAATTTTACGTAAACATTTTATTTGATTGTTGTTTTTAACTTTTTGAAAAATCTAATTTATTCAGAAGTAATGTTTGTATAAAAACAACCTTTCATTTTTCTGATGTGTTTATAGATCAGCTACCAGAGCATTGAATCGTCCGACCCCGGCATCAACGTGCCAGGTCCTCGCCGCACCGTGTCCAAGCTGAGGAATGAAACTTACCACATGTTCTCCGGCCTCCATCCTGGAACCACCTACCTGGTTTCTGTCCGCGCCCGAACGACCAAAGGTTTCGGCCAAACGGCGCTCACCGAGATCACCACCAATATTTCTGGTAAAAGAAGAAAAATCTGTCATGTTGACAAATGAGCGCCAGGCATTATTCTGTAGAGGTGGAACGGTACACAACAATCCCAGTTCAGTATGTACTTCAGTTTTGAGGTCCCAGTTTGGTTCATTTTCGGTGCAGAATTAGAACAAATTCAAAATACTCGATCAAGTCCACGTAAAACCTCGAACATTCGCAGATTTAAAAGTTCTTACATTTTCCGGGTCCGCATATTGTTTGTCTTTAAAATGTGACAGACATTGGTTTTAAAACAAGAAATAAACTACATGTACAAAACATGCACTGGTTGCGTGTTTTAAAATGTGCTTCGCATGGAAAGCTATTGCCGTTGCATTTGTAAAACAAAGTGCTTTACATGCTGCATGCGGACACTCTTCGTGCTTGTGTGTCAGCCGTGCAAAGGCAGGGGCAGGTTATTATCATTCATGTTCCACCCCGTACCATTACTATCCCACTCTTCAGTCATGTAGACAGCCAATCACATGGAAGCATCAGCAGCAAAGCTGGAAGTCCTTTAGGTTTTTATTTTGAAGATTTTTTTATGTAATTAAAACCCAGAATGTCTTTTGTCTTGATTTTTTCCTGCTTCCTGGTCTGACCTCCATGTTTTTTTTTCAGCTCCAGTGTTTGACTATGAAGACGTCCCGTCTCCACTCAGCGAATCAGAGAGCACCATCACCGTGCTGCTGCGCCCCGCCCTCGGCAGAGGAGCACCTGTCAGGTGCAAATTATACAAACACACACCCAATTCTTCTTCCATCTCTAAGAGAGACCAGGAAGAAGATCATATGAAACAAAAAAAATACATAGAAATCAAAGACATCGCTCACATTGTTGAATCAAACAAAATGTGGGCGTGTCTAATGCTGTACGACCAATAGGATGTGCTCATTTGGATTCATCAAAATGACATGAACACTGTTATGAGAGTTTCTACTGTTTATATGGGTATTTTTTCGGGGTGTAACCAAACACATAATCGAGGTCTGATACAACAAAACCCAAGCATCAAAGCAGCCTTCTCTTGCTTATTCAGATCAAGATAAAACTTTAATAGGATCCTTCGGGGTGTTTATAGCTCAGAATCTAAGACCAGATTAATCAATCTGTTCTGGTATTAGTCCTTACCAGCCTGTCATTGCCGGATCCTGTCAAACCTCAGAAGCTAAGGAGGCCGAACCTGGGCAGTTCTTGGATGGGAGACCGCCTGAACCCCAGGTTCCACAGTGGGACAGCTCATGAATTCAAATTGTGGCAGTGACCCTGGGCATAACACTTCACCCATGTTGCCTAGTCTAGATGGTGTGTGTGATTGGTTGGTGATGGTCATAAGGGCCGATGGCGCAAAAATGGCAGCCTTGCGTCTGTCAGTCTGGTCCAGGTTGGCTGTGGCTACAACAGCAGTAGCCTACCATTACCGAGTGTGGAGTGGATGAATAATGCATATGTATGAAGTGTCTTTGAGCATCCTAAAAAGTGTTGTAGAAGTACAAGGCATTATTATTATTACTGTATATGTGGGTTTTCTACAGTACACACATTAATAATGTACAGTAAAGATTGGTATTTAACTGGGTATATTTTCATACTGTTCCAGTGCCTACCAGGTGGTGGTGGTGGAGGAAGATGGCAGCCGTCGGATAAGAAAGAGAGAACTTGGTAACTCAGACTGCTTCCCTGCTTCAAACTCTCACAACGAAGCCCAGAGCAAAGGAGCCCCTCATTACTACACAGCAGAGCTGGCCCCCAGCAGCCTGCCTGAGGCCACGCCTTTCACCGTGGGAGACAACCACACCTACAACGGATACTGGAACAGTCCCTTAGACCCTACCAGGAACTACCTCATCTATTTCCAGGCCACCAGTAACTTCAAAGGAGTAAGACACACATAAATACACACACGCATGTAAACCTGTGAGGGTCTACATGATGAAATACTGTCTTCTTTTACACAACACGTGCACTTGTTGACGTGGTAACAAATAGAATCAGTTTTTTCAGACATTTTTCAGGCATTTATATGAAAAATAGTCTCAGTTATTTTCAATCGATACCTTCTTTCATGTGCTTTAATTTATTTTGATTAAACTCATTTGAACAAACTGTAAAACCTTAGATTCTTAACATTCCATCGTAGTCTTCTACTTCTTCTTTCGGCATTTCCCTTTAGGGGGCGCCACAGCAAGTAACTTTCTTCCATCTAACCCTATCTGCTGCATCCTCTTCGGTCACACCAACTATCTTCATGTCTTCCTTCACTGTATCCATGAACCTCCTCTTTGGTCTTCCTCTAGTCCTCTTTCCTGGTGGTTCCAAACCCAGCATCCTTCTTCTGATGTACTCTCTCTCTCTCCTCTGTACATGTCCAAACCATCTCAGTCTGGCCTCTCTGACTTTAAAACCTCTAACATGTGCTGTTCCTCTGATCCTGTCCATCCTGGTCACTCCCAGAGAGATCCTCAGCATCTTCATCTCTGCTACAAACATCTCTGTTTCCTGTCTTTTCCTCAGTGACACTGTCTCTAGACCAATCAGCATGGCCGCTCTCACCACACTGTCTCTAGACCAATCAGCATGGCCGCTCTCACCACACTGTCTCTAGACCAATCAGCATGGCCGCTCTCACCACACTGTCTCTAGACCAATCAGCATGGCCGCTCTCACCACGGTTTCCTACACATTTTCTTTCATTTTGGCTGAAACTCTTCTATCACCCAACACACCTGATACTTTTCTCCACCCGTTCCAGCCTGCCTGCACATGCTTCTTCCCCTCTTTTCCACACTCTCCATTGCTCTGGACTGTTGATCCTAGATACTTAAAATCTTCCACCTTCTTTATCTCTTCTCCCTGTAACCTCACTTTTCCATTTGGATCCCTCTCATTCACACACATGTACTCTGTTTTACTCTGAAGAATCTTCAAACCTCCACCTCTCCAGCTTTTCCTCCACCTCTTCCCTCGTCTCACTACAGATCACAATGTCATCTGCAAACATCAGGGTAGCAATGAGCAAAAAAAGCTGATAATCTTACGGTCGACGCAATTCTTTGTAAATTTGGCTGCAGATACGTAACCTTACATTGAGATGAACTTTTTTGAATGAGAAACTCCAAATATTTCATCATAAATAGATCTAAAATTCTTTGTCTCATATTTTTTATCCGTCCTATTCTTCTCCATTATCTCCGCGTCAGGATGAATGAAAGACTTTTATTTGAGGTCATATTTCTACAGAATTATAGAAGAGAAATGAAAGGATTCAGACATTTTTAGCCACTATTGTAAATTGAATCTTTTGAGGATTAAAACGGCTTCATGTCTGATGAGCATCAACTTTAACGTGATGTGAAATGCCTTCTGGGAGTGAGGATACTTCTATACTTCACCAACGAGTCTAGAGGCTGACGAGCATTAAATTTCTCCTTTAATAGGCTCCATCATTTCTTCTTTGAAAAACCAAAAGAGCCACCTTGACAGAGAGCGGGCTGTAATAACCCCTGACTGGGGTAAATGTGGCTTATATGTCATCATGGAACAGATGACAGGAAATAAGGAACAACTTGAAACAGATTTTATAAAAAAAAGTCATTTTCCAACCTTTTCAGGTGAAAGGTAATCGACTCCAATCTCAGAGTGGATTAGCATAATTACCCATGAAGGCTGATTCTGACTTCCTTTAATCTCAATTTGGAAACTTTAACATGGATTTTTTTTGCTTTTTTTTTGAGCCAATCAGACTACCAGATACAGAGGAGGGTGATGTTGGTTGCCGTAGAAACAAAAAAAAAATCAAATTTACTTGTTGAACAAAAAATAAGCAAAAATACGTCAACGTCAAACGTCGCAAGAAATGCCTCTGCCGTCTCTATAGATTCAAAATGTCAACTTTTTTTACTTCGACATTTAGTCAAATGATGCTAAAAACGGAATCAGTTCATCTATAGTCGGTACTGAGTAACTGTGGTGTACATATTTTTACATAGATGGCGTATTGATCAACGTTTTCACTCTGTGTTTTCTTTAGGAAACCAGAATAAACTGCATCCGGATCGCTCGTAAAGGTAAGAACATGTTTATTCTGTTAAATCAGTTTAATTTAAACACAGAAATGCATACATTGACTTACAGTATATGTGTGTTTTTATAAATATGTTTAAGTATTTATTAGTATTTTGACCCTGTTGCTACTCTGATGGATGGGTGCAGCGTCAGCAATAACTAGGACGCTACATCAATCTGTTGTGGTATAGAAAGAGCTGAGCCGAAAAGCAAAGCTCTCGATTTATAAGTCTATCTATGTTCTTATCCTCACCATGGTAACCAGGATCTACGTTCCTACCCTCACCATGGTAACCGGGATCTACGTTCTTACCCTCACCATGGTAACCAGGATCTACGTTCCTACCCTCACCATGGTAACCAGGATCTATGTTCCTACCCTCACCATGGTAACCAGGATCTACGTTCCTACCCTCACCATGGTAACCAGGATCTACGTTCCTACCCTCACCATGGTAACCAGGATCTACGTTCCTACCCTCACCATGGTAACCAGGATCTACGTTCTTACCCTCACCATGGTAACCAGGATCTACCTTTGCTACACTCACCATGGTAACCAGGATCTACGTTCCTACCCTCACCGTGGTAACCAGGATCTATGTTCCTACCCTCACCATGGTAACCAGGATTAACGTTCCTACCCTCACCATGGTAACCAGGATCTACGTTCCTACCCTCACCACGGTAACCAGGATCTACGTTCCTACCCTCATCATGGTAACCGGGATCTACGTTCCTACCCTCACCATGGTAACCAGCTGTGGGTGGTGACTGAAAGAACAAGATCGCAGATACAAGCGGACAAAATGAGCTTCCTCTGCAGGGTGGCTGGGCTCTCACTCATCTTCTTGAAAACCAAAATAATTTGGTTTGTAATCAAAGAGGCAGTTAATATTTTAACGTAAGATCTCGACCCACGGGGGGATTTTAGAGTTAGATCCTAATCTTAAAATGATTCTGGTTGGGTTTCCTAAATCTGAACCCAATTTGATCATCTCTTCCTAAAATCAATCATTCTGACGGGATTTTGAACTTTACTTAGATTCAACAAAGAATGGAAACCCTAGCATTTTATTTAATGATTTTAAATTTTCAATCAGGACTCCATCTCCTCAGAAAAGACTTGGGTGAAAACAAACCGATCCTCTTCAATAAAATCACCTCCCGCCTTCTTTGGCTCCCTTAGAGAGAAAGTAAGAAGGGCTGTTTGCTTCAGAGACGCAGACAGAAGGATCCGAGTTCAAACAATGGAAGGAGGCAGGGCTGAATCAAGTTGTAGTGCTCCAGAGAAAGCCGCCAGATGAATTGGACTCTCCTTCATGAACTCTTTCATTTGTGAAGTGCAGAAACTTCAAAGAATCCTTCCTCACTGCGCTTTGTTGGTGCACGGTCATGTGTGTGCACGTCTGAGACAGGCTAACCCTGCGGACATGCTGATGTTCCATTTGTCCGCTTCCTGCTGAGCCACCACACTGGTGGGCGACACGAGAATCAGCTAAGAAAAAAGAAGATGTTCATTACACGTTCCATCCTGGTTCTGCTGCAGGAGATGCTGAAACATGACGGTCACGCTTCTCTTTAGAACGTTAGAAATTTACCCTTTAAATCTTATTCCGCTGCTTAAAGCCGTTTGGTCACAGGGTAATACTTCTATGTTCATATTTTCACTTAAAACAAACGGTTTTTATTCTCTTTTTGGGGTTCTTTTAGGGGGAAGGACGTCCAACGAGTTTAGGATTTGAATTGAATGTAGATTTATTTCAAGCAGTGACTGAAAACAGATCTTAAAACTTTCAGTACATTCACATGAATTGTTGAAATATTTTATCTTGGGAGTTATTTGCTGAAAAATACCCACAAAATGAACTTCTAGTTTTTATTTTTGTAGATATTTTATGGCTAAAAAACCTTCACCAGACATTTTAAGACCATTTTCGGCCATTTTTTTTATGTATAACATATTGATCCCTCACCGGGAAAATTTGTGGGCTGCATCACACCGCAGCAGGCTGCCACAACAGCGGGAGAAACGGGGGGTTAGGTGTCTTCTCCAAGTACCCTAGACGTGAACTCAGTGGGAATCAAGTCTGTGAACTTCTGGTTAACTTCCGGTCCGCATGCAAACGCAGACTCCTTTCTTTTAAACCAACTGAAAGTTGCGAGTTTCGCCACCACGCCACCACCCTCCCAACCGCCATGCTTTATACGACTCTCCATCAGCGACCGGTTTTAGTGGCCGCTAATTTAGTGGCCACTGAGCTTCTGCCTTATTCCGTAGCAAATGTTTGTAAAAAAAAAAAAAAAAAAAAACACATTCTCTAAAGCAAGGTGCTCGTTGACGTCCTAGTTTACTGATACGCGTGTAGATCTATGGCTGAACAAGCTTTTTTGCTCACCTTAACAACATTGGTTACAACAAACAACGACTCTCAATACACATTGGGAGCTTCATGAATCCTGCCCCAAATCCCGCCTCTGGAACTCCCTATTATAGATCACGCAAAGACGTGACGCATATGTGGTGGTCCTAAAATAAGCCAGCAGCTTGCTCGCACAGACGTTCCAAAAATTAATCACAAAACTCATCTGAAACATTTGAAGTACAAAAGTTGTGGATTATCGCAATTTCGCTGAGTTTGGTGAATTTTTTTAAAATTTAATTTTAAATTTGTACTTAATTCATCCCTTAACGGGAATGCTAATGTGCTGCTTCACACCGCAGCAGGCTGCCAGGACAACACCAATGGTGGGAGACATGGGGGGTTAGGTGTCTTCTCCAAGGACACCTACACACGAGCTCACTGGGATTCGACCGAACGAACTTCCGACAAACTTCCGGTTCAAGGGCAAACATTCTACCACTAAACTGTCGCCTCCCTCCTTTTGCGTTGACAGTTGCAACGTCAATGTTGCAAAATCCAAGATGGACTGAGAAATTGTACGACCTTAAAAAAGTGACAAAAAATAGACTAGCAATCCTCTGAGAGTCCATGGCGGTCACTGGAGGGGGTTCTAGTAATTCTCAGGTTGATGTTCTGACATTTTTCTTATGAACTATTCATATGTGTAGGAAGTGAAAAATAATCAAGTGCATAAAAACACATGATTTCAAAATGAGTTCAAACATAGGAGGCGGTCGCTCAGTGGTAGAGCATTCGCCCGCAGACTGGATTTCAACCGGAGTTTGCGGGTTCGAATCCCGCTGAGTTTACGTCTAAGGTCTTTGGAAAAGACACCTAAACCCTGTTTCTCCCACCATTGGTGCGTCATGGCAGCCTGCTGCGGTGTAGTAGTGCAGCACACAAATTTTCCCCGGTGAGGAATGAATAGAGTATGTAAAGAAAATAAATAAATAATGTTCACGTATCTTAATTAATGATCTTATGTACGGTCCTACTCTGACAGGCCTTTACGTGTTCTTTCTAATTGTTTCACCGCTGCTTCAAATGCTTCATTTCACTGTCCTCAGTGCACTTCATCTTCTGTCCACAATTCTCATCTCTTTCCCACGTCTTACCGTTTTAAAGCTTCTGACTTTGCTTGAGTTAAAGTCCACGCACTCCACCACCTTCTTAACTTCCTCAGAAGTTGGCATTTGCACATATTTGGGCATAAGCACGCTTCATAAATGAGGCTCCTGGTTTCTAACATTTGGACTGTGAACCCATATTTTTAACAAGATATTTCACACCGTTACCGTCATCGTCTCTCTGAACATCTATCTTTATAGTTGAATCTAAATTCCTTCTTAAAGTGACTTTGATTTTTCTTCTAATCAAATTGACATTTACCAGTGGAAGACGTTTCCTTGCTGCAGGGGATTGTGGGTAAATGGCCTTTAGTAGACGAACCTGGTTTTTCCGAAGTTTGGTCATTGATTTCTTCATTTGTGGAAAAATATTACCTCAGATTCAGGAAGAAAAAGAGTATAAGTTGACACCCAAACATGGACCAGTATGCCCACTTTGTGCCAACATCATAAACTCTATTAATAATGAATGTTTGTGGTTCATGTGAGGCTGAAGCGGGCAGATGTTTAAGATTTTTAAGTTTTAAATAAAAAAATTATCTTCTTCTGAATCGCTTGTTCCTATGGGGTTATGGGGTGCCAGAGTCTATCCTGGCTGATTCGAGGTGAGACGCAGGGTACACGTGGAACTAGTGTAGTTCGGTGGAATTAGTGTAGATTTTTAAAGCAGAGTTCTTCTTCTCCTTTTATCATCTCCCTTCAGGAGGCGTCACACCAAGTCAGTTTCTTCCATCTAACCCTATCTCCTGCATCCTCTTTGGTCACACCAACTATCTTCATGTCTTCCTTCACTGTATCCATGAACCTCCTCTTTGGTCTTCCTCTAGTCCTCTTTCCTGGTGGTTCCAAACCCAGCATCCTTCTTCTGATGTACTCTCTCTCTATCCTCTGCACATGTCCAAACCATCTCAGTCTGGTCTCTCTGACTTTAAAACCTCTAACATGTGCTGTTCCTCTGATCCTGTCCATCCTGGTCACTCCCAGAGAGATCCTCAGCATCTTCATCTCTGCTACCTCCATCTCTGTTTCCTGTCTTTTTCTCAGTGACACTGTCTCTGGACCAATCAGCATGGCCGTTCTCACCATGCTGTCTCTAGACCAATCACCATGGCCGCTCTCACCACACTGTCTCTAGACCAATCAGCACGGCTGCTCTCACCACACTGTCTCTAGACCAATCAGCACGGCCGCTCTCACCACACTGTCTCTAGACCAATCAGCATGGCCGCTCTCACCACACTGTCTCTAGACCAATCAGCATGGCCGCTCTCACCACACTGTCTCTAAACCAATCAGCATGGCCGCTCTCACCACACTGTCTCTAGACCAATCAGCATGGCCGCTCTCACCACACTGTCTCTAGACCAATCAGCATGGCCGGTCTTCAAATGACTGTAATTCTTTTGCTATCAGTGTGTATCAAATATTACGTACACATGTTACATGACCTCAACCTTTTTTATCTTGACATTTGGTTCCATGACCCTGAAACCTGGTCAGTTCATTCATAGTTGGTACTGAGTAACAGTGAGGAGTTTTATTAAAATATCTTCAGTGGATCAGGAGACAGCAGTGTTACTGAAGTACAGACACCAGCAGTGCTCACCGCCTTCTCCACTTTCATCAAACCAGATAAAGAAGACTTTACTCTGGTGCAGATAAACCCTGGTGAAGTATGTGGAGGAAGGATGGAGGAAAGCCTGGGGGGTTCTTCCCTACACTGAATTTATCTCCACAGGACCCCCGTGGCTTTTTCTCTGCAGGCCAAACAGGATCACACCCTCCACCCCCTTCCCTGAGAGGCCGATATAATACGACCTGTCTGGCCTGATAAATTACCCACCAGCACGCGGATATTATCCAGCATGCTAAAAACACGTCCTCCGCTATCTGTACCGTACTTCCATTAAACCAATACATTTTCTCTGCATGACTAGTGTCAGGTTTTTTACTTCTTTTCCCATTTCAGTGAAATGAAATTGGCCACAATAGCCGGTTTCTAAATACGGCCTAAAGGCAGAATGAGTCAGCTCTTGTGTGTGTGTGTGTGTGTGTGTGTGTGTGTGTGTGTGTGTGTGTGTGTGTGTGTGTGTGTGTGTGTGTGTGTGTGTGTGTGTGTGTGTGTGTGTGTGTGTGTGTGTGTGTGTGTGGACCCACTCGCTCCACCATCGGCTGGAAGAATAGCTTCAAATGAAACATATTTCCTTCACCAGCATCAAGAGAAATGTTACCAAATCTGTTTCTTATCGGATGATTTTGTTTTATTTTCTCTTATTTGTTGCTTTTTCACGTTAGGAACGTAGATCCGGTTACCATGGTGAGGGTAGGAATGTAGATCCGGTTACCATGGTGAGGGTAGGAACGTAGATCCTGGTTACCATGGTGAGGGTAGGAACGTAGATCCTCGTTACCATGGTGAGGGTAGGAACATAGATCCTGGTTAACATGGTGAGGGTAGGAACGTAGATCCTGGTTACCATGGTGAGGGTAGGAACATAGATCCTGGTTACCATGGTGAGGGTAGGAACGTAGATCCTGGTTACCATGGTGAGGGTAGAAACGTAGATCCTGGTTACCATGGTGAGGGTAGGAACGTAGATCCTGGTTACCATGGTGAGGGTAGGAACGTAGATCCTGGTTACCATGGTGAGGGTAGAAACGTAGATCCTGGTTACCATGGTGAGGGTAGGAACGTAGATCCTGGTTACCATGGTGAGGGTAGGAACGTAGATCCTGGTTACCATGGTGAGGGTAGGAACGTAGATCCTGGTTACCATGGTGAGGGTAGGAACGTAGATCCTGGTTACCATGGTGAGGGTAGAAACGTAGATCCTGGTTACCATGGTGAGGGTAGGAACGTAGATCCTGGTTACCATGGTGAGGGTAGGAACGTAGATCCTGGTTACCATGGTGAGGGTAGGAACGTAGATCCTCGTTACCATGGTGAGGGTAGGAACGTAGATCCTGGTTACCATGGTGAGGGTAGGAACATAGATCCTGGTTACCATGGTGAGGGTAGGAACGTAGATCCTCGTTACCATGGTGAGGGTAGGAACGTAGATCCTGGTTACCATGGTGAGGGTAGGAACGTAGATCCTGGTTACCATGGTGAGGGTAGGAACGTAGATCCTGGTTACCATGGTGAGGGTAGGAATGTAGATCCTGGTTACCATGGTGAGGGTAGGAACGTAGATCCTACCGTCTTCGCCTACAGAACTGTGAAAGTGGCACTCAGCACTCCAGCTCGCCATGCGTTCGTGTTTTTGTAACTATTTTAATGTATTTTAATAATAAAACTGCCCACTGTTAATCAGTAACCAACTATATATGAACTGATTAGGTTCTCTGGGCTATGCATCCAATGGTCAAATTGAAGGATAAGGTTACAAATTTTTGTCAATGTGTTATTAAAATGTCAACTTATTGTCATTTTAGTGCCGAAAAACATCAGAAAACAGTGAGAAAAATCTCAAAAAACAAAAAACATACAGGAATAAAAAAATCTTTAAAAATATTTTAAATTTAAAGAATAAGTTTAACTTAAAACTGCAAAAAATTTAAAAGACCGAAACTGAAATGCAAAAAAAAAAAAAAAATCTCGAATCCTGAAGAATTGATCCGGATTTTCCTTCAAACCACTGACAGGATTTAAATAAAACTGTCCATATTTAGTTGTTACCAACTATAGATGAACTGATTAGATTTTCCAGTTAAAAATGTAAAAATCTTACACACATAACTGTTTCAACCTCACATAGGCATTCATAATTAACATGGTGTGTGATACTGGACGGGCGGATACCTCCTGTTTCTCGTAGTTTTTTTCTTCCATGTCTGCACCCCTTCGTTGTATAAGTCTAAATCCAGCCTGGTGTAGTTTCTCATGGTTTATCTTCAAACATCCCAGTTACTCTTCTTCAGGCCATACCAGCCTGTCAATGCCTGAACCGGTCAGACCTCAGAAGCTAAGCATGCTGGGTCTGGACAGTACTTGGATGGGAGACCGCCGGAACCCCAGGTGCCACGGTGGGGCGGTTGTTGAGATTAAATTGTGACTGTTTTCCTGGGCAAGACACTTCACACACGTTGCCCAGTCTGGATGGTGTGTGTGCGACTGGTTGGTGATGGTCAGAGGGGCTGATGGTGCAAAATGGCCGCCTCGGTTCTGTCAGTAGCTGTGGCTACAACAGTAGTTTATCAGTACCTGGTATGGATGGAATGAATGAATAACGCACAAGTGCAGTGTGTTTGAGCGTCCTAAAAAGCGCAGTACAATGCGTTACTATTATTTATGTCTTTCCGATTTCTCTTAATCCCGCATGGCAACCAACCACCTTGCCAACCAGGAGCGAGCTTTTTGAAAATATTCTCTGGCCAATGGAAACCCTACCTAACTGCAGCCAATCCATCATTTCATTCATAGTTAGTACTGAATAACTGTGGGCAGTTTCATAAAAATCCTGTCAGTGGTTTGGGAGATATTGCAGTTATAAAAGCGTTACAGAAGCACGGATGGCCCGAATTCCTAATGCCTCCTCTACATTCTGTGGGCACAGATTTAAACGTTGTGCCATGTATATAAATAGAGATCATTTGCTCTTTGATTAATGAACGGTTTAATTTGCATAAATTTCTGTTTTATTGCACCTTTTTTTTCACACATCTGCTTCTTTTTAAATCTTTAGCCGCTTGTAAAGATTCCAAAAAAGCCATGGAGGTCTCCCAGCATGCCGAGGACATGGGTCTGATCCTCGGGGCCTGCGCCGGAGGTCTGGTGGTCCTCATCCTACTGCTCGGGGCCGTCGTCATCATCATCAAGAAGGGGTGAGTGGCTCTTATTGTTCACCCACCGAGGGGAATCCGGCCCCCCTGTTAGCGAGGTCCTCCCGCAGAACGGAGGAGTAAATTACAAACTGAGTCGGTGGGATGGAGGAGCATTAATCCTCAACCGTGCAACCGGTGCCTCGGCCAAGCTTTTGTGCTCGTCTCATCTTTTAATTTCAGGCTCGGCCTGTTGGCTGAGCACGATCGGACTCGCTGGTGTGCTTCCATTTGCAGATTACCGGGGTGGTCCGACGGCACCTGCAGAGCCGGGCGGTGGGACGCTCATCTGACTGTGAAATATTTCATCATGGGGCAGGTTATTCCAGTGCCCACTCAATTACACGAGTCGAGCAGCGGGGGTAATTGGTTAGGGAGGTTGTTTTTTATTCGTTTACAGGGAAGTCCTTCACCTCTGAGTGAGAGCGGGAAGGAGGCGGGGGCTGATAAGACCACCAGACCAGCTGGTCTTTATTTATTTATACAATAAGTCCTGATTTAAACGGAACAGAAAAGGCTGATTTCTGATCAATCAGATTTTTTTTTTCAATAAAAATTAAATGATTATCATGTAAAATAGATTAAATTATAGAACTCGTCAATAAAAGTTTGTCATAATTTAAACATATTCAGGCATGAAGTTATTTTCTATGTAAAATTACATCATTTAGAGAAAAAAATATTATTAAATTATGTAGTTTTTTACATCATCATACGATAAATTAATTTCTCTAATTGCGCGGCGTCAGCAATAACTATGACGCTGCATCGGTCCGTTGTGGTAAAGAAAGAGTTGAACCGAAAACTAAAGCTCTCGATTTACAAGTCGATCTATGTTCCTACCCTCACCATGGCAACCAGGATCTACGTTCCTACCCTCACCATGGTAACCAGGATCTACGTTCCTAACCTCACCATGGTAACCAGGATCTACGTTCCTATCATCACCATGGTAACCAGGATCTACGTTCCTACCCTCACCATGGTAACCAGGATCTATGTTCCCATTCTCGCCTATGGTCACCAGCTGTGGGGGGTGACCCAAAGAATGAGATCGTGGATACAAGCGGCCGAAATGAGCTTTCTCCGCAGGGTGCCTGGGCTCTCACTCAGCGATCTGGTTAGGAGCTCTACCATCCGGGAGGAGCTCGGTGTCAAACCACCTGCGACCCGGCCCCGGATGAGCGGAAGATGCCAGAACGTAACCAATGTGCGACCATTAGAGTTGAAAATTAACTGTTTCATGTGGGTGGCCACTCCCCATTGATTTATAATTTAACTTAAATAAAATGATATTTTCTAAATCCAGCTTCTACAGACGTAGTTTTCAACAGTCAGATCGGTGCAGCATCCACAATAATTAGGACACCACATTGGTCAAGGAGTTGAACCAAAAAGTTAAGCTCTTGTTTTATCAGTCAGTCTGTGTTTGTCCCTCACGCCGACACGCAAGGTGGCCTGACTCTCCTTCAGAGATAGTATAGAGGGAGTCTGGAAGTAGAGCTAGTTACTTAGAGAGGAATGAGATGGAGTGGTTTGGGCACCATTTAACACTCCATTTATCTTCTGTCGTTCATCTGAATACACCAATCACCTTTCTCTCTCTCTCTGTTTCTATCTCTCTGTCTCCTCTCTTCCTTCATGCTATCCAGAAGGGACTTCTATTCTTACCCTTACTACCCGTAAGTTACTGCTCTCTTCACCTGATACCCCATCATCTAGTACCAGTTACCCATCATCCTCCCAATCCAAACAGAATCTCTCTATCACCTTATGTCCCTCTTGAAGTTTTAATCTCACACCGACGTCCCCTCCTGTAGTGCATTAACTCATCTCCCCCTTTCACCGTCTTATCTCTTGGCCTGTCTCACTCTGCTCCTCTCTCTTCTTCCATCGCCGCTCTCTCTTCCTCTCCGTCTCCACAGAAGAAAGAAGGTGGCCATAAACAAGGCGGCCATGGCTTACCGGCAGGAGAAAAGCAGGAAGCTCAGCTCGTTGGACTGCAGCATGACGGAGCAAAGCACGCTACAACAGGACGAGCGCATGGCCCACTCCTTCATGGATGCCCACGGCTGCAACACGCGAAGTAAGACGGCGACCACGTTGGCTTACATGCTGTATGGCACAGGTGTCAAACATAAGCCTCGTGGGCTGAAAAAAAATAAACCAGGCCTTTAGCTGCATTCACACTACACACGTCAAAATGGATTGATCGCATTTTTTTTTTGCTGCATTCATACATACAGTATAAGACACATGTCCAGGACACATGTGCTCGCCCGATCTGCAGTCTGCTTGCCAGAGGTGTGATACATACATGGCAGGAACAACGTCATGTTAACCTAATGTTGATCTGTCTCCGAGCCACAGTTTGATCTGAGGCCTGCCATTTCTGACGTAGATGCTGGAGGGGAATGAAATTGAGGGACTACGTTGCGCCAACCTGGTTAGAGGTTAAAGCTAATGTTCAGAAACTTGGGTTTGTTTGACATGAAAGCAAAGAAATTCAGATTTCGACTTAATCTTCACTCTTATATTGAACAGACCTGTAGGGCAGGCATGAGCAAACTACGGCCTGCGGGCCACATGAGGCCCGCTAAACATATTAATCCGGCCTGCTGAACTTGAAAAAAAATCTAATGTAATATAATATAATAAAGCTTGTTAATGTTTTATTTTCCTGCAATTCTGATGTTTCCTCACTAGATGGTGCACTCAATGATATGGAAAGCCATTGGGGCCAATACGCGCACGTAAACAAGCGTGTTAGATGTTAAAACAAGCAAAATGTTACATCAAGCGCTTAGATTTCAAACCTACCGCCGCTAAATCCACGTTTTTAAGCGCTATCGCATTAGATTTCAGACCTAGCACCGGTAGATTTGAAATTTAACCCTCTTGATGTAACATTTAGCGCTTGTTTAAAATCTAGCGCCATTCTATCGTCTAATCTAGCGGGTACCAAGGCATGCCATCCATCTGATCCTGTTCCGACCTACTTGTCAAACGTTAGAGCTCAATGTGGCCCGCGAATCAAAAAGTTTGCCCATCTCTGTTTTAGGGGTTTGTGATGGTACACACTGATTATAAGTTTATTCATTGTCCGGGTCATGTTTATATTCCATGTGTGTTACCATAGCAAATTCAAGCAGGCAAATAAGGGCGATAAGAGCCCTAAGCTGATGCGTTTAACACCCCCGCTATTTGATGTTTGTGGTCAGGCCAAATCATGATTCCTTCTCTCTCTTTCATTTGCTTTCATGGATCCAAGAAGAGTCTGATTTCTGCTACTTGTTTGATTTTCTATCTCCAGATGAGCAGCGCAGCTCTGTGAATGAGTCCAGCAGCTTACTGGGGGGCTCCCCCCAACGCCAGTGTCGCAGGAAGAGTTCTCCATACCACACTGGTCAGCTCCACCCGGCTGTCAGGGTGGCCGATCTCCTCCAACACATCAACCAGATGAAGACGGCAGAAGGCTACGGCTTCAAACAAGAGTATGAGGTGAGTAAAAAAAAAAAAAAAAAGGTCCACAGGAAGCATTATCAAATCAGATTAGAAGATATTGAGCCAGCGGGTGTTTCTGTAGATAGGACTTTAATTCATATTTTATGGCACGCATAGAATTTCAGCTGTGACATAGTCTCTCCAGCGAGTTAGGGGCCTGCCTGTGGGTCTCCTAACCAGATGCTCAAACCACCCCATCTGCTTCTCTCGCTCTTCTCCAAGCTCTCTCTGAATGGCAGAGCTCCTCACGCTACAGCCCAGCCACCATGTTGAGGAAGGTCGTTTCGGTCGTTTGTATCCGCAATCTTGTTCTTTTGGTCACCACCCACAGCAGATTACCATGGTGAGGGTAGGAACATAGATCCTGGTTACCATGGTGAGGGTAGGAACATAGATCCTGGTTACCATGGTGAGGGTAGGAACGTAGATCCTGGTTACCATGGTGAGGGTAGGAACGTAGATCCTGGTTACCATGGTGAGGGTATGAACGTAGATCCTGGTTACCATGGTGAGGATAGGAACGTAGATCCTAGTTATTAGGATCTACGTCCCTACCCTACGTTTCTTGGTGAGGGTAGGAACATAGATCCTGGTTACCATGGTGAGGGTATGAACGTAGATCCTGGTTACCATGGTGAGGGTATGAACGTAGATCCTGGTTACCATGGTGAGGGTAGGAACGTAGATCCTGGTTACCATGGTGAGGATAGGAACGTAGATCCTGGTTACCATGGTGAGGGTAGTAACATAGATCTGGTTACCATGGTGAGGGTAGGAACATAGATCCTGGTTACCATGGTGAGGGTAGGAACGTAGATCCTGGTTACCATGGTGAGGGTAGTAACATAGATCTGGTTACCATGGTGAGGGTAGGAACGTAGATCCTGGTTACCATGGTGAGGGTATGAACGTAGATCCTGGTTACCATGGTGAGGGTAGGAACGTAGATCCTGGTTACCATGGTGAGGATAGGAACGTAGATCCTGGTTACCATGGTGAGGGTAGTAACATAGATCTGGTTACCATGGTGAGGGTAGGAACATAGATCTTGGTTACCATGGTGAGGATAGGAACGTAGATCCTGGTTACCATGGTGAGGGTAGGAACATAGATCCTGGTTACCATGGTGAGGATAGGAACGTAGATCCTGGTTACCATGGTGAGGGTAGTAACATAGATCCTGGTTACCATGGTGAGGGTAGGAACGTAGATCGACTTGTAAATCAAGAGCTTTGCTTTTCGGCTCAGCTCTTTCTTCACCATGACGGACCGATACAGCGTCCGGATTATTGCAGACGTTGCACCGATCCATCCGTCGATCTCCCGCTCCATCCTTTTCCCCATACTTAAAGCCCTCCACTCGGGGCAGGACCCTGTACCTGACCTGCATTTGGTTTGTCCTTCACGTGGAACTCTTTTTAAACATGTGGTGAAAAAGTTCTTTCTTTGTGGATGTTTAAGCGACACTTTGTTTTCTAGGATTACTTCTCTAGTTCGGAGTCATAACGTCTGTGACGCCTTGCAGGAATCAGCATTCCATCATTTACATCACCCCACATCTCTACCGCTTCATTCTCAGGCTGATTCTATTCCAGACGAGACTGAAAAACCAGCTTCTCGTCTAAAACGTCCTAAACGAACAGTTAAATATCAGTTTTGGTCGTTCAGACCTCGGAGCACTTAGCTGGTTTTTAATATTTATAGGCAATCAGTAAAAGCAGTTTTCCTTCATTTGCATTACAGAGATACCGCCGAAGTTCTCCGAGCCGTGTGGACTAATTAGAGCGCTCTCAGTTCCTCTTCTCCGTTTCTTTTCAGCTCTTACATTAAATTCTCAAACACAAACAGCCGTGTTAAAGCCTTTCTGCTCCTCCACCTGCAGGAAACTCCATGCACTTTTTTTGATTCATTAACCGCTCCTACACCTCCTCCCTTTGGGGGTCTGTCAAATCACCCTTTCCCCCGTTCCACCAAAATCAATAAATGGGTCGTTTTTTCACTCCTTGATGTGGCTTCCCGTCGCCTGGAGAAATAAACAAGATGAAGGGAATCGGTGTGTGCTCTGCTGTCAGACTTCATAACCCTTATTTCCCACAGGGTCACGCCGCTGCCATTGATCAGGCATTGTGCTGCAGGGGGTGAAGGGTCCTCACCGTGTGCTGTGGTCAAAGAGGGAACATAGAGACAAAGAACAGATAAATGACTAAATTAATTCTTTATTTTAGGTCTCCAGGGAGACAAGCCTCGGAAAGCTTTGTGTCGTCTTTAAAGAATGGTCACTGTGGGCTTAGGAAGTGTTTTTGTGGACGTGTGACCCCTGAACGCACCGAGACACAACATGTCCCTTACTCTTGCTCACAGGCACTCTTAGAAACCTCTAGACTGTTTTTGTCACTCTGTGAAAACAGTCTGACTTCACTCCACGGTGGGCGGGTACTTTTTTTATTTAACCAATCGTATCTTTCTGGTTGGGACCAAACATGACACGTGTAACGCCCCCACACAGTCAGCGTAGTCTGTAATCTGAGAAAAATTAATTATAATTAATTGGGATTAATTGCAATTGATTGCATTATTGAGGGGGAGACAGTGGCTCAGTGGTTAGACTGTAAGTTAACCAGAAGTTCGCGGGTTCGTATCCCACTGAGTGCATGTCTAGGATCCTTGAAGAAGACACCTACCCCCCCGTTTCTCCCACCATTGGCGCCATCAAGGGCAGCCTGCTGCGGTGTAGGAGTGCAGCACACAAATTTTTCCCTTCTGAACCGCTCATTCCTTAGGGCGTCGCAGTGCGTGCCGGAGTCTATCCCGCCTGGTTCAAGGCGAGAGGCAGGATACACCCCAAACAGGTCACCACGCATAGGCAACCATCCACACACACACTCGTTCCTGGGGGTAATTTCATAGCAGCCAGTCAACCTAACATGCATGTTTTTGGAGGAAACCAGAGAAAACCTACACATACACAGGAGAACATGCAAACTCCACATAGAAAGGACAGTGTTCTAAGTCACGCCCCTTCTCTGGGACTCAAACCCTGACCTTCTTGCTGTGAGGCCACTATTT
Organism: Neostethus bicornis; assembly: GCA_902685375.1. Taxonomy (NCBI): domain Eukaryota; kingdom Metazoa; phylum Chordata; class Actinopteri; order Atheriniformes; family Phallostethidae; genus Neostethus; species Neostethus bicornis. Next base: position 2,806,201 of record LR738551.1, read on the forward strand.
TTACAAATAAATCCTATTTGCTGGATAATATCAGCCATCGATATGAGTGTGTTCATGTTTATAATGTCCATGTTTTTTTATTCTTAAAGCAGGAAGTCTCTAAAACGACATATGCTGACATTGTGACAAAGAATCTCAAATCTTGACTAAAATTATTCAGAGGAAACAGAATTTTTTCCACCCAAGAAAATCATTAATGACACAAAAACAGTAAAACAGGGTAAAAACCATGTCCTGTAAATAAGAACTGACACTGAAACAAAACATTTTGAAGTCACAGTGAGTGACCGTGCATGCATCCGGGTCACTCACGATGCATTTCTGCATGTGTAAAGTCCCGCGTTGCTGCTTCTGTTTGTGTTTTAATGTCGTTCTTGTGATAAAATTAATTAATGCATCAATTGGAATTATAACCATTAAATTGACAAGCGGCCGAAATGACCTTCCTCCGCAGGGTGGCTGGGCTCTCACTCAGAGATCGAGTGAGGAGCTCTGCCATCCGGGAGAAGCTCAGTGTCGAGCCACTCCTCCTCCAGGTCGAGAGGAGCCAGATGGGGTGGTTCGAGCATCTGGTCAGGATGCCCCCCGTGCACCTCGCTGGTGAGGTGTTTCGGGCACGTCCCACCGGGAGGAGACCGAGAGCAGACCCCGGAGCTGCTGGAGAGACTATGCTTCACAGCTGGCCGGGGAATGACTCTGGGGAGGATCCTTCCAGGTGAGCTGGAGGATGCAGCTGGGGTGAGAGAAGCCTGGGCTTTCCGCAACCCGGCCCTGGATAAGCGAAAGATAACGGAACGGCCCAGTTTTCATCCAAACTCCTGAGAATAATGAATAAATCCAGCTGGCAGCCATGTTAGCGTGATGAATCAGATTGGGGTAAAACTCGGATCAGCCGTCGTCACCTCTCAAAGTTTCAACTTTTTTAATCAGAACAACCTGAAAGTTTCATTTCTTTAGATTTTCCGCTTTAATTGGATGATAAGGAATGTGTGATGGCTGCAGCGTAACGTTCCTTTTTCAGTCAGAAGTGATAAAATCACACAGAATGATGAAAGTGGATCAGGGTTACATAATAAAGACCACATACACTCCTTCTAACACCTGGGACTGCTCACTTATTCATTCTGAGAGGAAACGATGGAAAGGTTAACAAAAGAATCAGCCGTCACTCGTTTTATCATCCAATCAGACTGAGGTTTGAGGGGCTGCTCACTGATGGATTAAAATAACCTGATCGAACGTTTAAAAGTCCAAAAACAACCTAGTTTAACATGAATTTATTGGTTCTATGTTTTTAATTCCTGTGTTTTTTAGATTTATTTCACTGTAAGAATTTGACTTCTTCAGCTTGTCTTTTTTTTTTTTTTCCTTGCAGAGTTTTTTTGACGGGTGGGACGTCACAAAAAAGAAAGACAAGACCAAAGGAAGACACGACAGCCTGCTCAGCCGTAAGTAGGAACCTAAGTTTTAAAATCATTTAAATGTGAGAACAAAACGTGAAGTGAAAAAACTCAAATTAAACATGGTTTTTAAACCAAATGCATTAATAAATGCATAAAAAAAGGGTCTAAAATATGTCTGCTTTTCCAGTGTTTTTTCAATCCCATTTACTTAGAAAAGCAGTGGAACAAATCCACATGTTTTATTCTGGTTTCCATTCTTTACAAACTGAAAGAACGCTCAGAAAACTTATGCATGGGAACTGATATTGAGTTACTGCCAGAATCAAATCTGAGGGTCTTATTTGGACTTGTGGAGATTTTACACGCTCAGTTTACACAGTTTGCTCACACCGTGTAAATTTAAAATTTATAAAAACTTCTGTGACTTCCTTCATTCAATAAATCTCAGCTATAAGCCAACTTTATCCTGCTTTCAAGAGGATCCTCCACACTTTCTGTTTGCTGATTTGTAATGTCATTTTAGCAGCTGCATATTTGTCTAACAGAATCCTTCCTCATGATGTCTTTACCTGCACGACACACAGTATGAGCTCAGAATCAGAAACAAATCCCTGTTATTGTTTATTTATTTGTATGTGCTCAACTGACAAACTGATTATCCTTTTAAAAGTCTAGTTTAAAATGAAGTGCTTCTTTAAAATGTGGTGAACAACATAGAGCCTGCCCAGGTGGCGATGCCAGGAGAAGGCTGTTATCTGCAAAGCAGTATGTTCCGTTCCATTCCATCATCTTCCGGTTGTTCCAGCGTCGGGTCGCGGGGGCAACAGCCTCAAACAGGCAGCCCAGGCTTCTCTCTCCCCGGCTGCATCCTCCAGCTCACCTGGAAGGATCCCAAGTCATTCCCCGGCCAGCTGTGAGACATAGTCTCTCCAGCAGGTCCAGGGTCTGCCTCTTGGTGTCCTCCCGGTGGGACGTGCCCGAAACACCTCGCCCTCGAGACGCTCGGGGGGCATTTTGACCAGATGCCCGATCCACCCCATCTGGTTCCTCTCGACCTGGAGGAGGAGCGGCTCGACACTGAGCTCCTCCCGGATGGCAGAGCTCCTCACCCGATCTCTGAGTGAGAGCCCAGCCACCCAGCGGAAGAGCTCATTTCGGCCGCTTGTACCCGCAATCTCATTCTTTTGGTCACCACCCACAGCTGGTGACCATAGGTGAGGGTATGAACGTAGATCCTGGTTACCATGGTGAGGGTAGGAACGTAGATCCTGGTTACCATGGTGAGGGTAGGAACGTAGATCGACTTGTAAATCGAGAGCTTTGCTTTTCGGCTCAGCTCTTTCTTTACCACGACGGACGGATGCAGCATTCTAGTTATTGCTGATGCCGCACCGATCCGCCTGTTGATCTCCCGCTCCATCCTTCCTCCACTCGTGAACAAGACCCCGAGATACTTAAACTCCTCCAATTGGGGCAGGACCCTGTCCCTGACCCGCAGGGGGCATTCCACCCTTTTCCGGGCGAGGACCATGGTCTCGGATTTGGAGGCGCTAATTCCCATCCCGGCCGCTTCACACTCGGCAGCAAATCGATCCAGCGAGAGCTGGAGATCACGGTCCGATGAAGCCAACAGGACCACAGCAGAGATCCGATCCTGAGGTCACCAAACCGGATCCCTCCAACGCCTCGACTGCCAAAGCAGCCAAAGCAGTGTGTAGGCCTGTTTTTTTAAAGCAGCCTCAGTGGGTCCAATGGCTGTACCCAGATTCTCCCTCCAGCCAGCACACCCCGGACAGGTAGACAGAGAGACAACAAGGAGGCAGAAAGATTTTTATACCGAGGGGATGATTCCCAAACCCAAAACCACACCCACTGCAGACAAAGAGCAGACGCAGCTACCAGGTTACAAGATGAATATGCAGATGTGAAGGGATGAGTTAATGACACGTTACCAACATCCTTGGTAGATCAAATGAAACTAACATACCTTAGTGAACACGATCTGTCCCACACAGAAAGAGCAAACAACATCACTGGACAAAACATCTAACGATTACCGTAATTTCACGGCCATAAGGCGCACCTAAAAGTCTCAAATTTTCTTCAAAATGAGCGGTGCGCCCTATTGTGCAGTGCACCCTATCTGATTTGTGACTTGCGGACGTATTAGAGAAACATGAGGTGGACGCAGTTGAAAACATGAGAATGTTAAAGGGGGAAGTGTTGTGATGTTGAGGGATGGTGGAAAGAGGAGGACCCAAATGCAGGACTTTGAACATGGTTTATTAAACTTATTGCAGGAGAGTCTGTAAAGAAAACATGATTAACTTAAGGTTTCAAAAGTCCGATAAAAATAAAAATTCAAAAGATGGTCAGGCAACCAGGGTGACCTGGCTGGGAAAGGTGGTAGTAAGACCTGACGAGGAAGGCAGGTGAGACTGCCTTTAAATAGGCAGCCAGAAGATTAGATGCAGGTGAGTCCACAGGTGCAGATGGTCATATTAGCCAGAATTGGGGGAAAGGTGAAATGGTCCTGGCTCCCTCTGGTGGTGGTTGAGGGAACCACAACAGGAAGTGTGGGCGTGGATTATGTCTAAAAGAACAGGTGTGTGTTTTATGCAGAACATCGCTGTTTTAACAACACTGAAAATGAAAAGAGACACGCTTATGAAGCTCAGTTTAAACTGATGGCAATCAGCTGCGCCGGGCGAGTTACGCCACAGTTTGCCAGTGGATTGTAGATGCTTGGGCTAACGTGTCTGTTGGCACTGTTCAGAAAGTGACTCTGACAGCGAGGAAGGGGAACCTGCGAGGTTGGATTTAGAGCAGCTGTTAGATTCAGAAACAGAGGATGAGGACTTGGATGGATTTGATAAATGACTTTATGACGACTGTAACTAATATTTAAATAAAACCAACCAAACTCAGTTTTACTCCTGATCTATTTTTAAATACGCACGTGTGTGTGCGTATGCGCGCGCGCGTCCATGTTTATGTGTGTGTGTTGTTGTAAGGCGGACTTACGTAATTGAGGATATGTATATAAAACCCGCACCCTATCATCAGGTGCGCCTTATGTGTGTGTTTAATACAGTGGTTTTTGTCCACCATACGAATGATTGGTTGAGGTTTTCATTCATTTTTTATACTCTTATTTTTAATCTGTTGTGTCCTAAAGTGACTCTGAAACCTTGTTTTTCTGTCTTCCAGATGATCGTCACAGAGTGAAGCTCCATTCTCTCCTGGCAGACCCCAGCTCCGATTACGTCAACGCAAATTACATTGATGTAAGAAAAAAACTCTTTTCTTTCCCACCCGTCTCTCCTCTGTCCTTGTCCTTTCTTCCCTGATGCTTTGTCTTGTTTTTATTGTTGTCTGATCTGCTGCTCGTCTCGGCTGCCACTTCAACAACTGCAGCGGGACATAATGTCCACGTGCCACGCTGTATCAGTTTGAGATCCTACAGGAGCCTTTAAGCTGGAAGCGATGGGCTCGTGACTCACAGAAATGTTTTTTCAAGTCACCGCTGAACTCAGCTGAGCCTTTTAGCCGCTCTCAGATATTTTGATCCAGCAACAGTTCAGCTCTAGTGAATATGATCCAGCATCCGCTGTGCCTACAGCAGACCTTGGAAGAGCCGGTAATACAAACCCTCACAACATGGACAAACAAACTCTGAAAGGCAATCGTTTTTTTTCCTCTGAATCCTTGGCTTAGATCTTCTGTTTCTGGTTGGTCAAAGCTCACCCCCGTTTGTCCGGCCATTTTATCCCCTTCATTGCTCTCTAAGTGGTCCATTAGAGGGAATGCTGTGAAGACCTTTGGGTCATTAATTGTGCTGTCCACAGTGTGACCCGGTGTTACACGAAGACCTTTGGTTCACATCAGCGTTTTTAAATGTACCCAAATTATTCATGAAGGAGACTCGCTGTGGTCTGGATTAAACTTTAATGGTTTTAAAAGTTAAATCTAAAATATTTGGTCTTTTTTACTTAATTTGTCTCCAAGAGATTCAAATTTCCATTAGAACAATTTAAGAAGGAAATGATGTCCCTGTCAATCCCTGATCCAAAGCTCCGTTCCGTCCTCTTCCGCTTGTTCCGGGGTCGGGTCGCGGGGGCAACAGCCTCAAACGGGCAGCCCAGGCCTCTCTCTCCCCGGCTGCATCCTCTAGCTCACTTGGAAGGATCCCAAGTTGTTCCCCGGCCAGCTGTGAGACATAGTCTCTCCAGCGGGTCCGGGGTCTGCCCCTTGGTCTCCTCCCGGTGGGACGTGTCCAAAACACCTCGCCCGCGAGGCGATCGGGGGGCATCCTGACCAGATGCCCGAACCACCCCATCTGGTTCCTCTCGACCTGGAGGAGGAGCGGCTCGACACTGAGCTCCTCCCGGATGGCAGAGCTCATCACCCGATCTCTGAGTGAGAGCTCAGCCACCCTACGGAGGAAGCTCATTTCGGCCGCTTATACCCGCGATCTCATTCTTTCGGTCACCACCCACAGCTGCTGACCATAGGTGAGGGTAGGAACGTAGATCCTGGTTACCATGGTGAGGGTAGGAACATAGATCCTGGTTACCATGATTAGGATAGGAACGTAGATCCTGGTTACCATGGTGAAGGTAGGAACGTAGATCCTGGTTACCATGGTGAGGGTAGGAACATAGATCCTGGTTACCATGGTGAGGGTAGGAACATAGATCCTGGTTACCATGGTGAGGGTAGGAACATAGATCCTGGTTACCATGGTGAGGGTAGGAACATAGATCCTGGTTACCATGGTCAGGGTAGGAACATAGATCCTGGTTACCATGGTCAGGGTAGGAACATAGATCCTGGTTACCATGGTGAGGGTTGGAACGTAGATTGACTTGTAAATCGAGAGCTTTGCTTTTCGGCTCAGCTCTCTCTTTACCACGACGGACTGATGCAGCGTCCTAGTTATTGCTGATGCTAAACCGATCCGCCTGTCGATCTCCCGCTCCATCCTTCCCCCACTCGTGAACAAGACCCTGAGATACTTAAACTCCTCCACTTGGGGCAGGACCCTGTCCCTGACCCACAGGGGGCATTCTCCCCTTTTCCGGGCGAGGACCATGGTCTCGGATTTGGAGGCGCTAATTCCCATCCCGGCCGCTTCACACTCTTCAGCAAATCGATCCGGCAGACTGGGGTGGTGGTCCCTCTTTATAAGAAGGGGGATCGGAGGGTGTGCTCCAACTACCGAGGGATCACACTCCTCAGCCTCCCTGGGAAGGTCTATTCGCGAGTACTGGAGAGGAGGGTCCGTCGGATCGTCGAGTCTCGGATTGAAGAGGAGCAGTGTGATCCAAAGCTTTGTTTTATTATTCTGCGATGCTAAGCACCATCGTCAGGGTGAGGGTTCAGTCTCTCTGGACGGAAATGGAGATCAGCAGTGCGCAAGGAAACACCAGACAGACCAAAATATTAAAGTTTGACCAATTTGATGCCAACAAAAGAAGGATCTCAGCAGGAAAATAAGATTTTGCTACTAGTTACTAGTATCAGTGGTGGATGAAGTACTCACTTTTTATACTTAAGTAAAAGTACAGATAATTAGGCAAAAAATCTACTTAAGTAAAAGTACAAAAGTAGTTGGTGTAAATTGTACTTTTTAAGTAAAAAGTAAAAGTATTCGATCATAATTCAAATGTTATTTTTTGTGCTATAGGGTGTCACCATGGTAACCAGGATAAATACTCTGCAGGGGTGTGACCCCCCTCTCCCGCCTCTTTTAGTCCACAAAATAAATAAATAAATAAAATAAAAGGGGACGAGTCAAGCTATCCCCTAGAAGGGCCAGTGAATGGGCACCAAGATGGAGGAAAATGACACTTATTTTTTAAAATGTTTTGGGGGGAGGCCCCCAGTCACTATATATTGGCTTTGTCAAAGCCCCACCCCCCCTTTGGAAAATTCTAGATCCGCCCCTGCTCTGTGTAACGATGGCTCAACTTTTTATTTAGAAGTAAACACAACAAACAACGATCTTCTGACTCTTTTTAATTTGTTCTAGATTTGATGTTAGGTTTTTGAATGAATGCGGAAAATGTTTCTCGATTCATGACTTCTTCTCCCGATCAACTGCTTCTTTTGATTTTGGCGATGCGGCTTCAAGATGCGCAAAAAAACTGTATATTTTTCAAATTCCTGAACGAAAATGTAACAAAAAATGTAAAACACACTTTTAAAAAGTAGCGAAGTAAAAGTACAGATATTTGCTCTAAAAATGTAGTGAAGTAAAAGTAAAAGTACCGGTCTTAAATTTTACTTAAGTAAAGTACAGATACACAATTTTTTTACTTAAGTACAGTAACGAAGTACATTTACTTCGTTACGTTCCACCACTGACTAGTAGTAACGTAACTAAACAGAACCAGTGAAATAACCATGAGCTTTATCCAGACTAGTGATATTACTAGTGACCGTGACGTCACCTGTAACGTTAAGCTCCAAAACTAATGAAGCCAATTCCGTTTTCTGCCAATATGAACGTCACCATGTTGAATTTATGAAGCCGGAAACATGTGGTCATTGTTTTGGTTTGCATTCCTTGCCAAACACTTCCAAACAGGAGCTAGCTTTTTTGAAGGTACACTGGAGAGCTTAACGGCTGGCTGCGGTCATTGGATTTCAAGACCTTGTAAACTAGACGATAAGACTTTGTAAAATGAACACAAATAGTAACCATACTAAACCGAGCCTGTAAATCAAACTTCTCATTGGTGTGGACGACCAATGTCTGATTTGTTAGTTCTTAATGTTAAATAACTTGTACTAAAAAGGAAATATTGTAAAAACAACAATGGAGAATGAAACCAGAATGGTAAAAACGACAGTAATAGTGAGTAATGGCTGCCGATTTTCAATAAAAGTTTAAAAGTGCGTTCATTCTGCACACGCAAAATTAATTTACCATAATTTCACGGCCATAAGGCGCATATAAAAGTCTTAGATTTTCTTCAAAATGAGCGGTGCGCCTTGTGTGTGAGAAAAGGCGGACCTAAAAGAGAACGCGGTGCCCGCGAGGCGGACCTGAAAGAAAACACATGAGAACGTTAAAGAGTGAAGTGTGAGCGGCGTGGGAGCGATGGATGACCGAAGGGTGGAAGGCAGCGCCGGGCGAGTTACGCTACAGTTTGCCAATGGATTGTAGATGCTTGGACTAACGTGTCTGCTGGTACTGTTATCCGAGCTTTCTCAAAAGCTGGTATCCTTTCTGAGGAGCCGCACAGAACAGACAGTGACTTTGACAGCGAGGAGCGAAGTGGACCTGCTCTGAAACAGAGGATGAGGACTTTGATGGATTTGAATAAAGACTATTACCGGTAATGTGTTTGTTTAGTATCGTTACTACTTAAATAAAACACAACCAAACTCAGTTTAGCTCCCGATCTATTTTTTAATACACACATTTACATGCTTGCGTGTGTGTTGTTGTAAGGCGGTGTGTGACTGAGACTGTGCCTTTTTGTACGGTGCACCTAATGGTCGTGAAATTACGGTATTTCAACATTCTAACTCGATGAAGGTATCCGGCAGTGTTTATGTGATGCGTCCTATCCGATTCTGTGGGAAGTCAAATGCAACCACGCTATATGATTGTCCTCTGCTGAATGCATCCATTTTGACTCACTTGCGACCTGAGCATGTCTGCGTTGTGTTGAGATAAACAAAGTTAAACTTTTTACAACCGACCGATTTGTCAACCAATCATGTGCGAACACATCCGATAAGTGCCACATTCAGACTCTATCCTGCTCACAGACAGGTAAACGGGAAGTCATCCTGACGCATTACCTGCAACTCTGCAAAGTATGAAGCAGATGCAAACACGTACAATGTTGCACTTCGAGGACATGAATTCATGAAGTGCGGCCTGTTAATGTGGATACGACAGAACAAACGCGATCAGTTATTTTGCATGTATAGTATGAACGCGGCTTCAGGGTGCTGAGGTGTTGTGGAGAAAGGAACTGCTTCCTATTTGGCATACAGTCATATAGCACCAGCCAGCTCCAGTTTCTACATGAGAAGTTTTGGGGTTCGAAGGATTAGAAGTTTGAGCGTTGGAGTTTGGGACATAAAGTGGAAGCTGTCCGTTCCATTCCGTTGTCTTCCGCCGTATCGCGGGGGCAACAGCTTCAGATGGCAAGCCCAGGCTTCTCTCACCCTAGCTGTATTCTCCAGCTCATCCAGGAGGACCCTGAGGTGTTACCTGTACAGCTGTGGAACATAGTCAAGTCTGAGGTCTACTTGTAGGTCTCCTCACAACGAGATGTGCCCGAAACACCTCACCAGCGAGGAGCTCAGGAACCACCCCATCTGGCTTCTCTGGACTTGGAGAAGCAACGACTCTACTCCGAGCTCCTCCCTCTATCTCTGAATGAGAGCCCAGCCACCCTGCAGAGGAAGATCATAACAACCGCTTGTATTTGCGATCTCATTCTTTCGAGCACCCAACCCAAGTAGAACTCGCTCCCAGAGAGTTTCAGAGTTACAGAGTTACAGAACGGGGAGATTGAAGGCATGCAACCACATGTACAACGCTCCCTAACCCATCATAGGGAGGCATTGGATACAAGAAATTAGAAAGAATACATGTTCTCGCCAAATAATGTTACACGTCCTGGTGCAAAACAAATACAGACTACAAGAGGGAGACACTGTTGTGGTAAAACCTCCTCTGTAACAAACCTTGGCGTAAAAATCGACTGCAATCTCACATTTGACCAGCATGTACGTCACCTCTGCAAAGTTTCTTTCCTACACCTCAGAAACATTGCCAAGCTCCGCCCCTCACTCACCCACGCCGCAGCTGAAAAACTGATCCATGCCTTCATCTCCTCCAGACTCGACTACTGCAATGCCCTCCTCGTTGGCACACCTGGCAGGAGCCTTGAGAAGCTCCAGCACATCCAAAACTGCGCTGCCAGGGTCCTGACGAGGAGGCGAAAATTTGACCACATCACACCTGTTCTTAAATCACTTCACTGGCTTCCCATCCGTTTCAGAATTCACTACAAAATCTGCCTCCTCACCTACCAATGTGTCCATGGAAATGCCCCAACTTACCTCACTGAGCTCCTCTCCCCACTCATCAACCCAAGACACCTTCGCTCAAATTCCACCCACTGCCTCCACCAGCCCAGGACCAGGCTGACCACAATGGGGGACAGAGCCTTCCAGGCCGTTGCCCCACGACTGTGGAATGAGCTCCCGGAACTCCTCAGGGCCACAAAGTGTCGACACTTTTAAAAAAGGTCTAAAGACATTCATTTTTAATAAGGCTTTTAATCTTTGATTTTATGATTCTTTGTTTTCAGAATGTAGATTTTAGTTTGTAAAATGTTTTTATTGTTTTTACCTTTCTATGTAGCGCTTTGGGATTTTCTCTGAAAGTGTAAAGCGCACTACAAATAAAATGTATTATTATTATTATTAAAACCTGGTCTAAACCGATTTGAACCAAGGATCAATTTGTTTTTTGTTACTATGAAAGTAGAGAAACGATATGTGGCGATGACAGACAGCTGAGAGAGCCAATAGGGACGCTTCATTTCTTTGAATGTAAAATTCTATAAAATTCAGATGTGTTGTTTTAGTCAAACGGATGATTTGTTCTTGGTTTTAAAAGAATGTTTATTCTCTTGTTTGGTTTGTTTAATTGGCTTTTAGGCGGGATTTATCAGCTGCACAAATTCAGCCAAACTTCATATTCTGAAAAAAACTGTTTTAATCTCAGGAGATTAAACACAAAACAGCTGAAAGTGCTGAAGGACTAAAAAAAAAAACCCTGAAAACTTTGGATTCTGAGACGTTTAACAATCACCTCAATTAAAAGCCTGAATGAACCTTTTGGTTTGATTTTGTAAGTTTTGTTCAATAAATTATATTAAAACTTTCCAGCTTGAGGTTTAAAAAACTTCTTTTTCAAACATCCAAAACCAATATTTCCAAAATAAAAAACCTAATTCATGCGTGAAGGTTTTAACCTTTTGCTGAAAAAGAAAAAAAAGATTTTCCGTTCCACACAAATTTAATTAAAGAGAAGAATTTAAAATGACCTGTTTGTAAAGATTATTTTTTACGTGTTGAACCGGTAACTTTATGAAGAGGAGCGTGTTTGTTTGGAAACTGGAACGTGATGTTTTTAACAATGACGCTTTGATTGAACGAGCGCATGAACTGCTTCACAAATGAGAAATGTTTTGACAAATAGTACGACAGCTTTTTGTTGTAACGACCTGTTTTTAAACGTACAGCTGAATAGTGTCTCCAACCGTGGAGATCCTTAAACTGATTGGTCGTATTTTAGTTTGTGAAATAATTTTACAGCTTATAAAGAAATGATCGACTATTTCTCACCAAGATTTACACTGAATTGATAAAAGTATCTGCTCACCTCATTCATATTTTGTACTACTCTGAGTTTACCCGTACTTTTTACAACGACTGGAAGTCTGGAGCAATTCTAAAGATTCAAATCTTTCTGTCATAATGTGGATGTGAAACGAAGAGGACCCAAACACAGGACAACAAACAGGATTTATTAACAAAAGGTCCACCAAGGTTGTAAAACAAAGTCATGGGATTAACACAAAGCAATGTCTTTGGATCAAAGTTAAAAAATATAGAACAGAGTTCAAAGCTCTCGATTTACAAGTCGATCTACGTTCCTACCCTCACCATGGTAACCAGGATCTACGTTCCTACCCTCACCATGGTAACCAGGATCTATGTTCCAACCCTCACCTATGGTCACCAGCTGTGGGTGGTGACCGAAAGAATGAGATCGCGGGTACAAGCGGCCGAAATGAGCTTCCTCCGCAGGGTGGCTGGGTTCTCACTCAGAGATCGGGTGAGGAGCCCTGCCATCCGGGAGGAGCTCGGTGTCGAGCCGCTCCTCCAGGTCGAGAGGAGTCAGATGGGGTGGTTCGGGCATCTGGTCAGGATGCCCGCTGAGCGCCTCGCAGGCGAGGTGTTTCGGGCACGTTCCACCGGGAGGAGAGCAAGGGGCAGACCCCAGACCCCAGCCAGCTGTGAGATAGTCTCACAGCTGGCCAGGGAACGACTTGGGATCCTTCCAGGTGAGCTAGAGGATGCAGCCGGGGAGAGAGAGGCCTTGGCTGCCCGTTTGGGGCTGTTGCCCCCGCGACCCGACCCCGGAACAAGCGGAAGATGACGGAACGGAACGGAAGAGTTCAAGGCTATAACTCGGTCAGGCAGCCAGGAAGACCTGGCAGGAAGGGATGATGACCCAACCAGGAAGTCAGGGGAGACCAGGGGAGGGGAGGCCTTTAAATAGGCATCCGGCTAATGACCATAGGTGTTTGGGATCAGGCTGAAATCCAGGAAAGGGAGGAATGTCCAGGGCTTTCTCTGGTGGCAGGTGAAGGGATCATGACACTTACACCTTCAATATAAATGACACGGGATTCTTTTTAACTACAAAAATATATCCAATCGGAAACAAAGACTGCGATACTGCAAAAAAATATGTGTTTTTTAATGGATGTACATAAAAACATGATACTATTTTTTCTCCTGGCGGTGAAACATTGAGGTGAGGTTGCCTTTTAAAAAACTTTTTGCTGATTCTAAAAACCGTTGACTTTCACCTGGGGAATGATTCAAATTCTGAAGTTTTTTTTATCCGTTTCACCTGCTACTATGCTTCTCAATATTCACTGACTGCTCGGTCAGTTTACATGGCCAACCACTTGATCCCGTAGTTTCTGTTGTTTCAAAATACTTCCATGTTTCTGTAATTATCTTACCATAGGAGCGAACGAGATTTCACCACCTATCAAAGCTCTAACCGGGATGTACTGAGATCAAACCAAGAAACGGTTTGGTATCTAGACATTCATTCACGGAAGTCATTGGAACTCCTCATTCTCGTTTACGGGATGAGTGGATACTTTTAACAAAACCAACATACTTTTGGATCATTTACCCCAAAGATTTGAACCTGGTTCTGTTTTAAAGGAAATCAATAATTAACACCCATCCAACCAGTAGTTGGCTTGGTTGAACGATTAGGGACCTCATTTACTTAGAACCATAAAGATCTTTATCTCTGCAAGCGTTTTGTTCAGTTCTACAACCATGCTTACACAAACCAAATTTGGAATTTATAAAAGCTTCCTTAATTCCTTCCATAAATTACACCTGCGACAGATCTCAGGGAAAGGATAGCTCAATGGGAAGGGTGACTGCCCTGTAACTGGAGGGTTGCCGGGCTGATCACCCGCTGGGAGTTAATGCTGAGGTGTCCCTAAGCGAGACGCCGAACCTCCAATGTCTCCTGATGGTGGTTTCCAGCTTGCTTGTCAGCTTCCACCATCAGGTATGAATGTGTGTGTGAATGTGAGCTACGATGTAAAACACTTTGAGAACCAACACGGGTAGGAAAGCGTATGTCAGTAGAGTCTATTTACCATAAACCAACTTGAACTTTATTCCACCTCAAACACACCTGCACACACACACACCTTCATGCAAATGATCTGATGCATATTGAATGATCCTCTAACGAGCCGGTGCCACCTGTCCTAACTGAATTGTTGATCTACCAGGGAATGGAAAACGAAATGGTTCGACCTTAAAGTAGTGACTAAAACAAACTGGTCACTTATAGAATCTTTATAGGTTATTTAATTTGTAAAGAAGTCAGCGTGGGCTTCGTTTTGGTTGTAAGCACGCTTCATAAATGAGGTTCCTGATTACGAATGCCTTACCTTTCCAAACCAATGTAATCCAAAATGGTTTCTAAGTTCATTTTACCAACGGTTTAGAAGGCAGAGAGAAATGTTTATCCTGACCTGGCGTCTTGATTTCACCACCTATCATGTCCTATCTTTATATTCTGATATATAAACAGGACATCTATTTTTCTTTTATGGGTAAATTACAGTGAACCTGTTGCTTGTGTCACCCCTTCCAAACCCTAAGAATTAGACCATGGTACGCTACAAGACAAAACTAATCTGTTCCAGAAACATTGAACTGACTTTGCTCACCATTCTTTCCACAGGTTTTTCATTTCAGTTTCTAACAAATTTCCTTTCGATCTTTAATCTCAATAACTCGTTCTTCTTTCCTCTCCTACTTTTCTTCTTTCTCTCCTTTTCCCGCCCCTCTGCTTTCCTACTTTATGCCATCTCTTAGATTCGGATAAACAGGGAAGTAAGTACTTTGCTTCTCTTTTCCCCGTTCTCCTTTTTCATGCTGCCTCTTTTCTTTGAGTCTGCCAGACCTCCGTGGCTTCCTTCCAACCGTAGACCTTTGAACTGCTGAGCTTCTCCACCTTTACCCATCACTTTTTCTTTGAGTTGTAGATCTAACTGCGGTGGTCCATCTGTCTTCTTTCATCTCCAGTCACACGCTCGGTTTTTTTTAACTTCATGCTTGGATGCTGATGGTTTCTTATCATGCTATGGGGGAGGGGTGATGGGGTCATGTTAGTAGATAGAAAAGGGGGCAGTGTAAATATCAGGAAGGGAACAAAGCAGAACCCGGTATGTTTATCAAACATAGTTGAAAAATTTTAAAAAAAGTCTTCTGGACAGTTTAATTCTTGATTGAGACGTTTAGACTTCCATCCGGAAATCATTTTCAATCTGAATGAAATGGACTGAAAACTGGATCTATTTATACTAACCTGAGTAAAAGGTAAAAAAAAATAGTAAGAAGGGCTCGACCAATGAGCCTGTGTTACCTATGATGGCCGTGAATGGCTCCTATTCTAATAGACTTTACCAACACAGAAGAGAAGCCTCAAGTGGTCCACAGTCTGCTGTACATCTGCATCTTAAATCCACCAAACACACTTTTGAGGACAGTGAGGTGAAGATTCTAAGTAGAGAGAAAGGTTGGTTTGAAAGAGGGGTGAAGGAAGCCATCTTTGTGATGAAAGAGAATCCCTCAATGAATCGGAGTGGACGCGTTAGATACATTCTGCCTGGGATTTACAGCAGCCTTTTGAAGCCATGGACTAAAGATGACACCTCGTGACACAGTTTCACGCCTCTCGTTGGCAGGAATTTCTATTCACTAGGCTTTTAGCATTATTATAATAGGGTTAGTTTACTGGTCTGTGGCTACAATAGGAGCCATTCACGGCCATCATAGGTAACACAGGCTCATTGGTCGAGCCCTTCTTACTATTTTTTACCTTTTACTCAGGTTAGTATAAATAGATCCAGGTTTCAGTCCATTTCATTCAGATTGAAAATGATTTCCGGATGGAAGTCGAAACGTCTCGATCAAGAATTAAACTGTCCAGAAGACTTTTTTGAAACTTTTTCTACTATGGATCACTCCTGGATGAATGAGGGACTACACGGATTTATCAAACATCTCAAAGAATTTCACACCATGTTGCTGTGTGAAATGTTTCAGGCTCCTTGGTGTAAGCCGGCTTTGCTCATCACCTGGGTAGAAGTGGGTATTTGTCACATCGTCTCAGATACACTGATGTGGCAAAATGTCCGTGATGACGTACAGAAACACATTTCAAAGTTTCTAAATTTGTCTTGTGCATGTCTCGCCTGTTCCATCTTCCTTGTCATTGTCCTGCTTCGTGTTGCCTCGGTGACAGACAGGAAACAAGCCATCAAAATGAGGGTCACTGCACTTTTTCATAACGATGGTCATCTCTGTCACCAGCATGACAGAGTTTGAAAGGACTAGGTCCGATATGTGTGCAGTTATTGACCAAATTCAGCATTTAAAGCCACTTCAGCATAACTTATGAGCAGATTGAAAGGAAACATTAGAGCTTGCTGCTTTGCATTCATGACGTGACCCTTGCGAAGTGTTTGGAAAGTCCAATAAGCTCCTATCCCCTCGCACGCTGCATCATAACCACACTCATGCTAAGCAGAGCAGAAAGTCTGATCACTCAGTGTCACTCCGTTAGATTTACTCCCAGGTCTCCAGATCCTTCACACGTCAATCTACCTTTGATCGGTGGCCTGGGCAGCATACAAAGCTCTGCAGGGGCATAATGAATGATCTGGCTCAGAAACAGGAGAAAAAAAGGAATTAATGCCATCACGGTGCAGGAGGTTTGGACTTTCCTCATCTGGCCACCACTGGAGTTACCTCAAAGTGTTTCTTGGTTAAATAAGAGACACCGTTCCTCCTTTTGGTTCTGAGTTCTGCTCTGTGGAATTCTCATGGAACACCTGACCAGTGATGGGTTCTGAAGTTCTGAGGACGTCCCATCCAGATGCCCAAACCACCCTATCTGGCTCCTCTCGACCTGGAGGAGGAGCGGCTCGACACTGAGCTCCTCCCCGATGGCAGAGCTTTTGGTCACCACCCACAGCTGGTGACCATGGTGAGGGTTGTAACGTAGATCCTGGTTACCATGGTGAGGGTAGGAACGTAGATCCTGGTTACCATGGTGAGGGTAGGAACGTAGTTCCTGGTTACCATGGTGACGATAGGAATGTAGATCCTGGTTACCATGGTGAGGATAGGAACGTAGATCCTGGTTACCATGGTGAGGATAGGAACGTAGATCTTGGTTACCATGGTGAGGGTAGGAACGTAGATCCTGGTTACCATGGTGAGGGTAGGAACGTAGATCCTGGTTACCATGGTGATGGTAGGAACGTAGATCCTGGTTACCATGGTGAGGTTAGGAGCGTATTTCCTGGTTACCATGGTGAGGGTAGGAACGTAGATCCTGGTTACCATGGTGAGGGTAGGAACGTAGATCCTGGTTACCATGGTGAGGGTAGGAACGTAGATCCTGGTTACCATGGTGAGGTTAGGAGCGTATTTCCTGGTTACCACGGTGAGGGTAGGAACGTAGATCCTGGTTACCATGGTGAGGGTAGGAACGTAGATCCTGGTTACCATGGTGAGGGTAGGAACGTAGATCCTGGTTACCACGGTGAGGGTAGGATGAATGAGCGATGACTCAGATCAGAGGTGTCAAACTCAAGTCGAGAGCTGATGTCCTGAAGGTTTTCATTCTGTTCCTGGTTTAAAACATCCAACTCAAAGTGGAATCAACGACCACTAAGATTTGGCACAGTGACCAAATTGATCACAGTGATGGTGAACCCAGACACCAGTCCACCATCGAGGACCAGAATGTGACAGCCCTGACTTAGACAAATAGATGAGATGGTTGTGATGAAGCATTGAGATCCTTTGGTCCATCTCATTGTGTGTTTCATTAAGTATAAACTCTCTAACATGGCCTCTCTTCTCTCTGCTGCAGGGCTACCAGCGATCGAACCATTTCATCGCCACTCAAGGTGAGTCTTCCCTTCCACACGCCGCATCATTTAAATGAAGCTGGTGAATAATTAACCCGTAAACATCGAGCATCCTTTGTTGCATCACTGCCACATCTGGATTTCCACCTCCAACCGTTTCCTTCCTGGTGAATACGCTGAAGCTGTCAGAGGCTTTAACGCCATGACAGCGTGTGAAGTTCCGCCCCTCCATCTGCATGCGTAGCTCTGTCTCTCTGATGTCGCGGAGATCCTCAGTACCGGCTGAAATCCCTGTGCGGCGCCCACAGACGGAACCAGAAAGCTTTATTCTCTCCTGACATCTCCGTGTTTACTCAGATTTTCACTCTGTAATTCCTCGTCGTTTACTTTGGTTCCCAGAAAATCTTTTTTTTTGTGTCACATATTGCTCTTTCTTAAGGTAGAGCTGGAAACGAATCTACAGGAGGGAAGATTAACTCGGGGTCTGGAAGTCACTCGGCGGTGATGTTCCTTTTACAAACGAATGAATGTACAAGCATACTGAAACTTTGAGATTCACTCAAAGAAATGATACTCACTAAGCTCACAGTGGGCGATGTGTTGATGGTACATGATGGCACCCATCCGGTCGACCAAACTTGATGAAAAACACAAACAAAACTTATTGAATTGCTTTTTGTTTTATGTTTTAAGTTTGATAGTTACCGCTGGATGGCACAGTTTGAAAAAAGTTGTTTCAATAGCAGATGGGCTTCATTCGGACAGGAAAACACAGAAAGAGTTTTAAAACATCAGATTATTTTTTTCACCCAGTGGAAACAGTCAGACCTCACAGCATTTGTATTCGATGCCTTCACGGGGAACGGGTACTTCTTTAGTTTAACCAATCACTAACGAGGATAGCTGAAAAAAGGGCGATCACATCTTTAATAAAACTCTCTAAATATTGTCTTTTCCTGGCTTTAAATTCTCAACTGTTGCTGACATGGACCGTATAGTTTGATTGACCCCAGAATGACAATTTGTGTTTGGCATCACGATGCCATCTCTGTTCTCTGATTGGCCAACATTTCTTGGGAACCTCTCTATGATAAACTGATGCGTACAGTACCCAAGCTAGCTGACCCAGCTACAGTGTTGTGAGAGTTTTGTAAAAACAAATTTCTTTTTAACATAAAAGTTGGCAGAAATGTTTAAGTTTGGTGAGTTTTGTCAAAATTCAATCAACTCGTTTTTCACATTTGACTTTTCTTTAAGATTCATAGAAAAAAAACAAACATACCAGTATTTGCTGCATTCACAAGAATTCATCACTACAACCTCTGTCACCTCGACCTTTAGTTGTGTGACCCTGGAATCCCGATCAGTTCATCTATATTCAGGCCATATCCACACGTAGCCGGGCATTTTTGAAAACGCATTTCTACTGTCCTCCGTTTTAGGAAAACGCTTGCGTACACATGGAGCCGTATAAATACACTTCTGAGTGCGATTATGAGCATGCCAGACCAGTAGTGGGCAGTATTCATGTAAACAACAAGAAGCAAGAGCAGTTGAGAGTGGACAAAAAGGCAAGAATAGAGGGTCTGCAACAGGGTCGGTGGATCCATGCTGCCCACTGTTTGCTTTTATAAACAAGGACGCACACGAATGGCGTATGTGTATTACTCGTTGCAGGTAGTGACGCATAAAAATGCAAACCTCCGTTTTCGCACGTCCAAACGCAAATGCAAAAACAGAGTTTTCCAAAATCTCCACTTTGGCCTGAGTTTTCAAAAATGCCGGTTTTGAGTGAAAAAAAAACTACTTTTTGTGTGGACGGCAGAACGGATAAAAATATATGCGTTATCAAAAATACCCGGCTACATGTGGACAGGGCCTTAGTAATTAGTAATTAAAGTGTCGTGATGTGGGGATGTGGAAAGAAGGAGGACCCACACGCAGGACAACAAAACAAGATTTATTAACCAAAAGTCCAGTAAAGCTGTAGAGCAAAGGACACAGGATTAACTCAGAATTAAAAAGTTCAGATAATAAGACCGAGTTCAAAGATTAAACTTATGGTCAGACAGCTAGGAGGACCTGAATGGGAAGGATGACGACGACCTGACAAAGAATTCTGGGGGATTGCCTTTAACTAGGCATCAGGATCCACAGGTGTGTGTTATCAGACTAATCACCCTCAGTTGTCCCTAATCAGGGTGATGAGGGAAGGTCCAGGAGTCCCTCTGGTGGCAGCGGAGGGGATCATGACATGCAGTTTTATCAAAATTTCTTCAGTGGCTTGGAAGATGTCACATTGAGGAATTTCTGACTGACTTTTGTTCATCTGGGCCTAAAAAACTCAGTTTTCAGCTGGTCTGTTGATGAGCTCTTCAAAAGAGGAACGTTTTAATTCTAACCTTGGATGAAGAGATGAGAAGATAACCTTGTTTTTCTTCATAAGGAAACAAAAACATGTCTGAAACCTTTAAGGACCACTATGAATCATCAAGACGAAAACACAAACTCTAGAAATAAAGTTGTCCAAGTGAAGCAACTCCTTTTGGTCCTAAAACTCTTGTTTAAAGTCAAGCTTAGATATTTCTGGCATGTTTTTAGCAAATACAACAAAGAAAATACCATCTGTTGAAAGTCAACGAGTCAGTTTTATGTTGGGAGTCTTTTTAAGCTCAGATGATTCATATGCCAACACGACGGCTTTGCAGAAAAAACAAGTGGAAACACAACAAAAGCTCCGAAAAACAAGCTGAACCTTTATAAATACGAGAAAAATTATGACATGATCACCTTTTAAAAGTTTGGGAGGTAAATAAAGATGGAGGCTACGGGTTAGATAATAGAGTTACAACCATTTTCCTTGATGTTTAAATGCTCAGCTACGGGAATAGAAAAGCAGTGAGTTCTACCTGTAATTTATTCTGTTTCCTCCCGTACTGTAGTGTCTCCACACCCACTGACTTCCTGCATCATTAGGTTGTCACTTTTCCGCTCACGCTTTGCACACGCACAACATTTAGCATATGTGTGATGGTTGGTTGCACCGGCGGCTCCGGTGTTTTCCTGCATTAGAGATGAGCTGTAAAGCAGCAGGTGCTCCGGGCTAACCCTCTTTTATGTCCGGACATGAGCTGATGGGGTGTTTATGTGGAGGTGGTGGACTTCCAGGGGTGCAGAGCCCTGGTCCAGCATATAGATCCAGTGGGTATCCCACCTCATTCGTCTTCATACTGACTCGTTCACTTGTTCGGGTGAAAAAAAAACATTGTTCAGCATGACTAATGAACAGAGAAACAGGAGGAGGACATGTTTATGTCATGATGTTGGGATGGAAGGTAAAACCAGATGCAACCCGCCTCAGTAGCAAGAAGAAAACAATCCGCACCCCGCCGCGACTATAAATACTGTACTTCTTATCGCCTGCTTGGTGCAAAAAACCCTAAACCATGGGGCTAAAACTCCCTGCGCAGACTCTGACAGTAGGAGTGCCGCTGCCGACTACTGCAGTGGATGTATAATTACACTTTATTCTGGTTGGAAATAAAAAACCCAAACCTTGTTCCCCAGGGTCACACGTATTCCCCCAGCATTATATACCACACTATTTGAGAAGCACTGGGTTAGAGGAAATTTAGAGTCAGGAAAAGAGATGGAGGTAGATGAAGCCTGATAGATGACTAGGTAGGGTTTGTTCCCTAAGAGGGCTTGAAATTGGGTAGGTGTGGGACTTGGGCAGGCTTTGTTCTGGACAGGCTTAGAGCCTCAGAGATGGCTTAGAGTTGGGTGTGTCCCAAGATTGGTTCCAAAGCAGTCTCGGTTCTTGGGCCTGCTTGGTCTCTAGGTATTCTTGGTTCTAAGACTTGGTTTCTAGGCAGGCTTTGTTCCCTAACCGGGCTTGAAATTGGGTAGGTGTGGGACTTGGACAGGCTTTGTTCCTGAGTAGGCTTAGAGTCTCAGAATGACTTACAGTTGGGTGGGTGTGGGTCCCAACTGGCCTCCAGATTGGACAGACTTGGTTCAAAAGCAGTCTTGTTTCTTGGGCTTGCTCTGTTTCTAGGGAGACTTGGTATCTAGGCAGGCTTGGTCCATGAGCAGGCTTAGCAAAACAATCGGGAGGAACAATTTCAGGCTTTACATCGTGAGTTCCTGACAAGACTAAAAGGATCAGACAGGGCAAAACAATCTGGTAAGTGGAATGAGGGTGTCCTGACGAGATCTGCGACTGACGAGATCTGCAACTTTGCGCCTCTGCGCATGCTCAGAACACGTCATCCACCTTGCCCTCCCTCCCAGAAAGCGTCATCCCGCTTCCACTCCCTTCCAGATGACGTAAACATCGAGATCTGCAACCTGGCGTAATTCCAATAATCCTATTGGAATTAGCGTTTTTTCACACCTGTTTTTTTTGCACCTGGTTTTTTCACAACCGTAAAAAAAGGGCGTAAACCTCATCAAAACAAGGGCAATAAGTAGAACCTTCCGTTCCGTTCCATCATCTTCCGCTTGTTCCGGAGTCGGGTCGCGGGGGCAACAGCCTCAAACGGGCAGCCCAGGCCTCTCTCACCCCGGCTGCATCCTCTAGCTCACCTGGAAGGATCCCAAGTCGTTCCCCGGCCAGCTGTGAGACATACCCTCTCCAGCAGGTTCGGGGTCTGCCCCTTGGTCTCCTCCCGGTGGGACGTGCCCGAAACATCTCGCCCGCGAGGCGCTTGGGAGGCATCCTGACCAGATATCTGATCCACCCCATCTGGCTCCTCTCGACCTGGAGGAGGAGCGGCTCGACACCGAGCTCCTCCCGGATGGCAGAGCTCCTCACCCGATCTCTGAGTGAGAGCCCAGCCACCCTGCGGAGGAAACTCATTTCGGCCGCTTGTACCCACGATCTCATTCTTTCGGTCACCACCCACAGCTGGTGACCATGGGTGAGGGTTGGAACGTAGATCCTGGTTACCATGGTGAGGGTTGGAACGTAGATCCTGGATACCATGGTGAGGGTAGGAACATAGATCCTGGTTACCACGGTGAGGGTAGGAACGTAGATCCTGGTTACCACGGTGAGGGTAGGAACGTAGATCCTGGTTACCATGGTGAGGGTAGGAACATAGATCCTGGTTACCACGGTGAGGGTAGGAACGTAGATCCTGGTTACCACGGTGAGGGTAGGAACGTAGATCCTGGTTACCATGGTGAGGGTAGGAACGTAGATCCTGGTTACCATGGTGAGGGTAGGAACGTAGATCCTGGTTACCATGGTGAGGGTAGGAACGTAGATCCTGGTTACCACAGTGAGGGTAGGAACGTAGATCCCGGTTACCATGGTGAGGGTAGGAACGTAGATCCTGGTTACCATGGTGAGGGTAGGAACGTAGATCCTGGTTACCATGGTGAGGGTAGGAACGTAGATCGACTTGTAAATAAGTAGAACATGAGGGGAAAAAAAAGGGGACGATCACAATATTTTTCTCAGGAGTATCTGATAAAAGCCGGGTTCTAATGTTCAGGAGAGAAAACAAATCTCTTCGTAGCTTTTCTCAGATTTTTTTTATTGTAGTTTATTAGTTTCTGAACTCTTTGTGGATTTACTGATTTTTCACGGCTTGAAGAAAAAGCTGTGAAAACCCGTCGAGCTCAATAAATCCACCGTCTATAGAAAACCAAATAAAAACCAATATAAACTTGTTTTATTTGTTTGCTTTATTAGGTTTTAAAGGAATATTAAGGAAACGTCTGTGTTCTGCTCGCTCATGTTCCTCTGAGAACAACCGGCCTCTTGAGCGGAAAGAAAAAAAAAAAATCATATTTTCTGATTCTCAGATTTCTATCATTTATTTTTAACAATTTGGAGAAGAATATCCCGTAATTTCACAACCATTAGGCGCACCGTACGAAAAAGCACAGTCTCAGTCACACACCAAAACTGAGTTTGGTTGTGTTTTATTTAAGTAGTAACGATACTAAACAAGCACATTACCGGTAATAGTCTTTATTCAAATCCATCAAAGTCCTCATCCTCTGTTTCGGAATCGAACAGCTGTGCAAAATCCAACCGAGCAGGTCCACTTCACTCCTCGCTGTACATTTTTTTTAACGTATAAGACTTAATAATGACAACCAGAGCTCTAAATGAAGTTTTTTCATCAGAAGATGATGAATTACAGACGTATAGTTGCCTACTGAATAGCCCGTCAATTCTGTTTCTGCTCAGAAGTCACGTTTTAGTTCAGGTCCATCTGTTATGTTTTCCACTCTGTTACGTCACATGTTTTCAGAGGAAATGACCATATAAGAAAAAACAATGTCTGACTTGGGTGTGGCACACATAGACCTAAATAGTAGACCCCTCATTGGCTGCTGCGGCCGCCATCTTGGATCAGTAGTCTTACCTGCAGTAGGGGTGTGCGATACCGCAAGTTTTGGTATTGATCCGATACCAAATAAACACCAGACCAATATCGCCAATACCGATATTGATATTTTATTTTTTTAAATGACTGTTTTTGCATCAAGGGTGAGGGTCATATAAATAGTATGACCAAGTATATGTATAAACACAGGTTGGTAGGTAGATCGATAGAAGTGCCCAGTTACAAACAAATGTTAACTAATGTTAAAGATGATTATGTGGTACTTTCACAATTAAAATTGGAGCGTCTCTGTTAATGAGCGCTGCCTCTGGGAAACAGAAGGAGTCAGGGTTTTCTCCTCCACTCGCCGTTTCTGAAGTTTTTCTTTGGGGTGATTCTTTAATTTTTAGTGTTACCACTATATTTAACAGCCTTTCTGCACATGGTGCAGGTACAGTAGTCTCAAAGTACAGCCACACGCTACCTCTCTTTTTTCCTTCCATTTCTCTCTACTTTTACCGACTTCCGTTTTTTTTGTTTCCTGGCCCCGAGTCGCTGAGTCGTGTGACAAGTTAAAGCGAAAGAGAGGAGAGAGGGGCGGGGCCACCTCGCTTTAGCATACAGGCACGACATATTTTGCAGACAGATAAGTCAGGTTGCCTTTTTGAAAAACACGGAAGCAAAGTGCGAGGGGTAAAACTTCAACCAAAGTATCGATATTGTAGTTGGAGTATCGATCAATATCAATACTAGCATTGGTATCGATATTATCGATATGAGGATCAATATGCCCACCCCTAGTAGATACGATGTCTGAGCACTGTGTGGTGGACTCTGGTTCTAATCAGAGGACGATTAAAAGCAGGACTCGGGGATTACTTTTATATTTTGATGTGAATATAATTTTATTTTTCTGTATTTTTGTCCACTAGTGAAATCTTCTCTAGCTGATGTTAGCTCCACGTTTACTGCCGGGGTTTTCACTGAGACTTTATAAATCATAAACCATAAAAATGACTTAGATTAAAACAAGATTATTAGAATAAAACACCTTTCATGCCTCATACCGACCACAACAACTTTAAAACACACACAACATCTGACTGGCGAGTTGCTTGCTAAGTGTTGTGTGTTTATGTCTATGGTTGCTCAGCTTAGATAAACAGGAGTGGGGGAGGGGTGTGAAATATTTATTTTGCATTTAAAAGGAACAGTGCAAAACAAGGCGTGATTTATTCAGTACTTAGTGCATGTCTCTAAGGCCATGCTGATTGGTCTAGAGACAGTGTGGTGAGAGCGGCCATGCTGATTGGTCTAGAGACAGTGTGGTGAGAGCGGCCATGCTGATTGGTCTAGAGACAGTGTGGTGAGAGCGGCCATGCTGAATGGTCTAGAGACAGTGTGGTGAGAGCGGCCATGCTGATTGGTCTAGAGACAGCGTGGTGAGAGCGGCCATGCTGATTGGTCTAGAGACAGTGTGGTGAGAGCGGCCATGGTGATTGGTCTAGAGACAGTGTGGTGAGAGCGGCCATGCTGATTGTTGTAGAGACAGTGTGGTGAGAGCGGCCATGCTGATTGTTCTAGAGACAGTGTGGTGAGAGCAGCCATGCTTATTGGTCTAGAGACAGTGTGGTGAGAGCGGCCATGCTGATTGGTCTGGAGACAGTGTGGTGAGAGCGGCCATGCTGATTGGTCTAGAGACAGTGTCACTGAGGAAAAGACAGGAAACAGAGATGTTTGTAGCAGAGATGAAGATGCTGAGGATCTCTCTGGGAGTGACCAGGATGGACAGTATCAGAGGAACAGCACATGTTAGAGGTTTTAAAGTCAGAGAGGTCAGACTGAGATGGTTTGGACATGTGCAGAGGAGAGAGAGAGAGTACATCAGAAGAAGGATGCTGGATTTGGAACCACCAGGAAAGAGAACTAGAGGAAGACCAAAGAGGGAATGCCGAAAGGAGAAGAAGAAGAGCGTAGGTCATCATATGAGAAAATAGTACCTTTAGACATGGTCTTACAATGATAACAATGACTTAGCCTGGCTTCCTGCAGTCATTGGCTCAGTAAAATTTGTCTATCAAATGTCCCATATGTCCCCGCATGACGGTGAACAGACTAAATCCGAGTGAGTCTCACATTTGGGAGCAACTTCTGCCCTCCAATCCCAGCTGGTTGCTGTGTGTTTTAGGTCATGTTATTGAAAGAAGGTCGGAATCTGGACAAGAGTAACTTGCTAACCTGATGAGATTTGAATGACGTCTATACCCGACAAAATTCATCTTAGGTAACAAACAATGTGGGACTTTCACGGGGTATGAAATGGTGCCGTGCTCAGAGAGGGAAGGTGTGACACATCCGACAGGGGAGTCAGTATGAAGGACTACCTGGCGATATTATCAATGCCACAGTGGAATGAAATCAATGAAAGTGTCGTCTTCTCCGGGAGCTTGTGATTTGTGAGCGCGGCGGTGCGGTACGGGATCCTGTTTGTACAATGGTCGAGGATTTGTGGGTGTATTGAAATGACATTTCTCTGCAGTATTAGGATAAGAGAACGCTAGCAATAGTTCAGAAGTGACACATTGTTACTCTGCTGCCCAGCGTGGATTACACAGTGCCTCCACATTCGGCTTATTGCTGCTATTTTCTCTGACTTATGTCTCATCTCTCCACCCTTCTCATCCTCCACCGCCTCCTACACCTCCATCTGTACCTGTACCATATCCTCTTTGTTTGCAGGCCCCAAGCAGGAGATGATCTATGATTTCTGGAGGATGGTTTGGCAGGAGAACTGCTTCAGTATTGTCATGATCACCAAACTGGTGGAAGTGGGCAGGGTGAGTTTTTCTTCTCTTGGTTTTCTGACCCCTACAGCCACCCGTGAAGATGGATGTAGGGAATGTATTTCTGGAGCCTCCGGTATTACTCACTGTTTTTATTTATTTATATACATCAGCGGTGCCGGCGGGCCTCTGTTTTGTCGGAGGAAAAGGCTGCCGCTGTCTGATCATGAGTGATCACCTTTTACTTTTGGTGGTTGTGAAGCAAGGTCAGAGCTTTGATGTATATGAAAGCCCACGCTGGGATGCCGAAGCCTGCTCTGTTCACTTCTAATGGAGCTCTGTACTGTAAGCTCAAAACATACACCAGGACTCAAAACATTCTGCTTTTTAAAGTATTCAATCAGCTTTGAATGCTTTGTTTTTAAGACTAATTTAAATTTTAAATCTAACACACCAGATAATTAACATAGTTTCTATTAAAGAGGACATATTTTTATGGTCCCAGTGCAGAGCCATGAGGAACTCCATGACTTGCTCTAGTCTAGAGATGGGCATACTTCCGTTCCGTCATCTTCCGCTTGTTCCGGGGTCGGGTCGCGGGGGCAACAGCCTCAAACGGGCAGCCCAGGCCTCTCTCTCCCCGGCTGCATCCTCCAGCTCACCTGGAAGGATCCCAAGTCGTTCCCCGGCCAGCCATGAGACATAGTCTCTCCAGCAGGTCCGGGGTCTCCCTCTTGGTCTCCTCCCGGTGGGACGTGCCCAAAACACCTCGCCCGCGAGGCGCTCGGGGGGCATCCAGACCAGATGCCCGGACCACCCCATCTGGCTCCTCTCGACCTGGAGGAGGAGCGGCTCAACACCGAGCTCCTCCCGGATGGCAGAGCTCCTCACCCGATCTCTGAGTGACAGCCCAGCCACCCTGCGGAGGAAGCTCATTTCGGCCGCTTGTACCCGGGATCTCATTCTTTCGGTCACCACCCACAGCTGGTTACCATAGGTGAGGGTTGGAATGTAGATCCTGGTTACCATGGTGAGGGTAGGAACGTAGATCCTGGTTACCATGGTGAGGGTAGGAAGGTAGATCCTGGTTACCATGGTGAGGGTAGGAACGTAGATCCTGGTTACCATGGTGAGGGTAGGAACGTAGATCCTGGTTACCATGGTGAGGGTAGGAACATAGATCCTGGTTACCATGGTGAGGGTAGGAACATAGATCCTGGTTACCATGGTGAGGGTAGGAACATAGATCCTGGTTACCATGGTGAGGGTAGGAACGTAGATCAACTTGTAAATCTAGAGCTTTGCTTTTCGGCTCAGCTCTCTCTTTACCACGACGGACTGATGCAGCGTCCTAGTTATTGCTGATGCCACACCGATCCGCCTGCTGATCTCCCGCTCCATCCTTCCCCCACTCGTGAACAAGACCCCGAGATACTTAAACTCCTCCACTTGGGGCAGGACCCTGTCCCTGACCCGCACGCGGCATTCCACCCTTTTTCGGGCGAGGACGGGGTGGGCATACTTTATTGTACTATTCCCTCATGGGAAAATTACTTTTGCTGCATTACACCGCAGCAGGCAGCCATGATGGCACCAATGATGAGGGTATCTGGAGGTGAAGTGTCTTCTCCTGGGACATTTAAGCTTGGGACCAGTGGGAATCGAACCGGCTTCTCTCAGTCCGAGGAAAGATATTCCCCCACTGAGCCAACACCTCCCTCCTCATAAATCTATTCATTCAAATTTACAGTAGAAAACTGTCTTTTTTTTTTACATTCTAGCAGAGCTTAACGTGCCGCCATGCTTCTAAACAGCTACATTAAGCCAAACATTGTAGATTAACATGCATGAGAGCGACTGAGGGAAAGAAAGCTGCTGTTTGAACCAAAGAAAAACATTGTGGTGAATTTACTAGTTTTACTCTTTAATTATTGAATCCTGATGTTTGAATTTTAAATCTGACACCAAGCTGAACAGCCAAAAGATTCTACTCATACTTTGGAGTTTTTGTTTGACGGTAATAGTTGCTAATTAATCTTAGAGTTATGCAAATATTCTATCTTCATTTTGATGTTACATATAAACAATGTTAGTTTTAAACAGGTAGGTGTTTTTAATCTGTTGATTATTTGTTGATCTTAATCAAGCCCATTGAGGCCACATGGCCGCATGGCGCTAAGCTTGAAGAAAAGTTTTTGTTTTTCTTGTCAGATTGTACGTTAACGTTAAAACTTTAAAAATAAACAAAAAATTTGTTCTTGGGGAATTAACAATATTTATCAATTGTAATCCGCAAAGAAATAAATAAAAATAAATAAAACTATAAAAATTAGTGGAGGTGATAGCTTATTGGTAGGGTGTCCGCCCTTGGACTGGGGCAACCCGGTTCAAATCTTACTGGGCTAATGTGTAGGTGTCCTTGGGGAAGACACCTAAAACCCAGTTTCTCCCACCATTTGCTGTGGTGCAATGAAGCACAACTATTTCCCCATTGACGGATAAATATCGTACGTTCAGATTAAAAAAAAAATAATAATCTGGTTTTCACTAGAGCTGGAAAAAATGGATTACAATGGGATTTTTTTTCTGTAAAAAAGAAAAAGGTCATTTTATTTCGAATGCAAATTACTCAAACCTACTCTGGTCCAAGTACAGAGCCCTGAGGAACTCCATCAGAAAGGGAGGACGTGCACACTTTCACGCTTTCCTCTTTGACAACATCTGTTCTCTTTTGCTTCAACACATTAATTTTCACTTAATTTATTTTCTTCAAACTAATTTATTTCTTTTTTTTCTCTGACTAAAGTGTTGATATTTATTTTTTTTAACCTTGGTCTTTCTTTTTGTTTAATGATTAGTGTCACTTAACATGCAGAGAAATGAACCACTACTGTTGTACATTTTTGGTCTTTTCGGGTCCCGTACTGCATGCTTGAGTTTTTTCTTTTTTTATGCATTAGTTAATTAAACAACCTTGATCGTCTCAATAGCTCAAAATCCTTTGACAAGAACAACCTAACATTTGAATAGGTGAAGGAAAAGCTTCATAATTGGCAACAAATATCCATGAATGAAATAGAAAACTTATTCAGGAATATATTTAATGTGCAAACACAATCAAAACCTTTATGGATGTTATTTTTTAAGCAATTATTTTGCCCGTTAAGGTCTCACACAATCTTATTTCTGTCTGTCTGTTGTTTTTAACTGACCAGAATGTAGCTTTTTAAAGTTTCCAGCGGTCTGTTTTAACCTTGTTTATTCGTTTTGCAGATAAAGTGTTGTAAGTATTGGCCGGATGACACGGAGCTGTACGGTGACATAAAGATAACTCTACTGAAGACGGAGACGCTGGCCGAGTACACCGTGCGCACCTTTGCCATGGAGAGGGTGAGTCATTTCTTCTAAATCACCGCTATTCCTCATCTTTTGTTGATAGGTTTGTATTAGAACGTCCAGTCAATGTGTTTTGGTAAACAACCGTGGAAGAAAAATATGACATAACATAGAGAAAAATATGGTTTAATTTAAATTGCAAAAACAAAAGTCTTCAATTATTTCTCTTTTCTCAACTCAGTTTATCTTTTCTAATGAGTACCATGTCAAGGTGAACTCAGACCTCATTGCAACCCTCACCATGGTGACCAGAGTCTACATTCCTACCCTCACCATGGTGACCAGAGTCTACATTCCTACCCTCACCATGGTAACCAGAGTCTACATTCCTACCTTCACCATGGTAACCAGGATCCATGTTCCTACCCTCACCATGGTAACCAGGATCTATGTTCCTACCCTCACCGTGGTAACCAGGATCTACATTCCTACCCTCACCGTGGTAACCAGGATCTACATTCCTACCCTCACCGTGGTAACCAGGATCTACATTCCTACCCTCACCGTGGTAACCAGGATCTACATTCCTACCCTCACCGTGGTAACCAGGATCTACATTCCTACCCTCACCGTGGTAACCAGGATCTACATTCCTACCCTCACCATGGTAACCAGGATCTACGTTCCTACCCTCACTATGGTAACTAGGATCTATGTTCCTACCCTCACCATGGTAACCAGGATCTGCGTTCCTACCCTCACTATGGTAACTAGGATCTACGTTCCTACCCTCACCATGGTAACCAGGATCTTCATCCCTACCCTCACTATGGTAACTAGGATCTACGTTCCTACCCTCACCATGGTAACAGGATCAACGTTCCTACCCTCACCGTGGTAACCAGGATCTACGTTCCTACACTCACCATGGTAACCAGGATCTACGTTCCTACACTCACCATGGTAACCAGGATCTACGTTCCTACCCTCACCATGGTAACCAGGATATACGTTCCTACCCTCACCATGGTAACTAGGATCTACGTTCCTACCCTCACCATGGTAACAGGATCAACGTTCCTACCCTCACCGTGGTAACCAGGATCTACGTTCCTACACTCACCATGGTAACCAGGATCTACGTTCCTACACTCACCATGGTAACCAGGATCTACGTTCCTACCCTCACCATGGTAACCAGGATATACGTTCCTACCCTCACTATGGTAACTAGGATCTACGTTCCTACCCTCACCATGGTAACAGGATCAACGTTCCTACCCTCACCGTGGTAACCAGGATCTACGTTCCTACACTCACCATGGTAACCAGGATCTACGTTCCTACCCTCACCATGGTAACCAGGATATACGTTCCTACCCTCACCATGGTAACTAGGATCTACATTCCTACCCTCACCATGGTAACAGGATCAACGTTCCTACCCTCACCGTGGTAACCAGGATCTACGTTCCTACACTCACCATGGTAACCAGGATCTACGTTCCTACACTCACCATGGTAACCAGGATCTACGTTCCTACACTCACCATGGTAACCAGGATCTACGTTCCTACACTCACCATGGTAACCAGGATCTACGTTCCTACCCTCACCATGGTAACCAGGATCTACGTTCCTGCCCTCATCAGGAAATACAGATGTGGGTGGTAGCCAAAAGTACAGCATCACAGATACAAGCAGCTGAGATGAGCTTCTTCAGCAGGGAAGCTGGGCTCTCACTCCGAGATAGAGAGAGGAGCTTGGAGTAGAGCCATTGCTCCTCTGGGTCCAGAGAAGCCAGATGATACCTCACCATAGTACCTTGTGAGGTGTCATGAAAACATCCCGCTGGAAAGAGATCTAGAGGTTAGCCCTGGACCAACTGGAGAGATTGTGTCTCCCAGCTGGACAGGGAACGCCTTGGGATCCTCCCGGTGAGTTGAGGATGTGGCCGAAGTTCAACAAGTCTGAAAATGACATCTATAGAGAGACATAGCAGTTACAAGAGGGTTAATATGTGAACAAGCTTTTTTGCAAACTTTAGTCTAATATTGATCACCCGACCCCACATGTAAATAATACCCAGCATTAAATCTGTCCTTTTTCTTTCCAGCGTGGTTATCCTTCCAAACATGAAGTGTGCCAGTTCCATTTCACTTCCTGGCCGGAACACGGTGTGCCATACCACGCTACTGGGCTGTTAGCATTCCTTCGCAGGGTGAAGGCTTCAACCCCTCCTGATGCGGGGCCTGTGGTGGTCCACTGCAGGCAAGTCTGCTTACCAACGATGCCTTCACACACTGGACAGTCACATTGAAAATCTTAATACTCAAGATGGTCAAAATCAATTATAAGATAAAAACAACAAAAATGACACAATCTGACAGGAAAAAAAATGGTCATAATTCAAACATTTGAAGGTGTAAGTTTAATATTTTTCATATCAAATTATATTCTTTAAAAGAAAATATCACACAGCAAATAGATTTCTCTAATTTGGTTTAAAAAGTATGATTAAGTTTAAAAATTTTAAGTTCATGTATTAACTTTAAAATGGTTATTTAAATGCAACTGCAGCCAAAAAAATGGAAAAGAATCAGATATTTATTGTATCGGCAGTCTGTTTCTGCTTTCTTCCTCCATGTCGTAGCAGTGTCAGATTACATGATGTCACACGGTGATGCATTTAAGGGAACTCAGTAAATCTGAGTGACTGGCAGAGAGAAAATTTGTTGCCAATCTGCAACATTTACACAGCTTACTGATGTTTCGTGAGAATCTAAAATAGTCCAATTTAATTGGTGAACTCTTTAAATCGAGGGAGACCTCTAATCCAGGGGTCCCCAACCTTTTCTGCACACGGACCGGTTTAGTGTCTGATAATATTTTCACGAACCAGTCTAAAGGTGATAAGACCAGCCTAAAAAACTGTATTTTTTAATCAATAATAAACTTAAATCCACTTTGTCCTCATGACAAAATTTATTAGCAGCGTCTTAATAACACGGAAACATTCTCTCCGCACACTGGTTGCCATCGTAACAGTAAACATACCTTCAAAATAAAAGACATCACAAAAAAAAGTGACTAAAAATACCAGTTAGGCTCCTCCCCTTTAGACTAGATCAATCAGAGTTCTGAGTTTGTTTTGCTGGAACCAGACAGTCACATCTTGACCTGAAACCTGAAGAATGTTTCTCAGGTCCAGTCTACTTCGTAGCTCTGTTCCTCCCCTTTATTTATTTATTTATTTATTATTTGATTAATAAAATTAAAATTGACCGGAGCCAGAGCTTGGTCCGTATAGCTGGCAGTATGTCGTTTCCATTTCCAGTGAGAGTTGGACTCCGCCAAGGCTGCCCTTTGTCACTGATTCTGTTCATCACCTTTATGGACAGAATATCTAGGCGCAGCCAAGGCGTTGGAAAGATCCAGTTTGGTGACCTCAGGATTGGATCTCTGCTTTTTGCGGATGATGTGGTTCTGTTGGCTTCATCAGACCGTGATATCCAGCTCTCGCTGGATCGATTTGCTGCAGAGTGTAAGCGGCCGGGATGGGAATTAGCGCCTCCAAATCCGAGACCATGGTCCTCACCCGGAAAAGGGTGGAATGCCCACTGCGGGTCAGGGATAGGGCCGTGCCCCGAGTGGAGGAGCTTAAGTATCTCGGGGTCTTGTTCACGAGTGGTGGAAGGATGGAACGGGAGATCGACAGGCGGATCGGTGCGGCATTCGCAATAACTAGGACGCTGCATCGGTTCATCGTGGTAAAGAGAGAGCTGAGCCGAAAAGCAAAGCTCTCAATTTGCAAGTCGATCTACGTTCCAACCCTCACCATGGTAACCAGCTGTGGGTGGTGACCGAAAGAATGAGATCGCGGGTACAAGCGGCCGAAATGAGCTTCCTCAGCAGGGTGACTGGGCTCTCACTCAGAGATCGGGTGAGGAGTTCTGCCATCCGGGAAGAGGTCGGTGTCGAGCCGCTCATCCTCCAGGTCGAGAGGAGCCAGATGGGGTGGTTCAGGCATCTGGTCAGGATGCCCCTCGAGCGCCTCGCGGGCGAGGTGTTTCGGACACGTCCCACCGGGAGGAGACCAAGGGGCAGACCCCGGACCCGCTGGAGAGACTATGTCTCACAGCTGGCCGGGGAACGACTTGGGGTCCTTCCAGGTGAGCTGGAGGATGCAGCCGGGGAGAGAGAGGCCTGGGCTGCCCGTTTGAGGCTGTTGCCCCCGCGACCCGACCCCGGAACAAGCGGAAGATGACGGAACGGAACGAAAATTAAAATTCAGCTTATGAACTAAAGGAAGGAAAAATGTGTCTTTATTTAATTGAATAAATCATTCCAGCTTGTTGTTTCTCAATCTCCTGATTCTTATCTCTATATAAAGACGTATCTCAGCCTGTTATAGTTCTCTGTCCAGCCGTGTTAGAAGGACTTTTTATCTGAGAGGTTTTTTCTGTCTGGAGCAGCATGGGGGCAGGACGGACGGGCTGTTACATCGTACTGGATGTCATGCTGGATATGGCCGAATGCGAAGGAGTGGTGGACATCTACAACTGTGTGAAGACGCTCTGCTCCCGTCGAATCAACATGATCCAGACAGAAGTAAGTGGGAGGGCAGAATGGAGGCAACTCTGACACGTTTGATCCTTTCCACTGTGATTCGCTGGAGGCGGACATCTTTCTCTGAGATTACATCCAACCATTAATCATTTCCTGGCTAAAAAGATTTTCTACAAGCCGTGTTCAGTTTTAGCACAGGCTGCTAAAAACTTCACAATAAAAGCCCTTGCACGTTAAACAATAAAATGGTGATAAAAATTTTTTAATGCACCACACGAAACAATCTTAAATACATCTTATTTTTTCATAATAAATGAGAATATAACATTTAATTCTTTAAAAACTTGTATTATTTGTAGAAAAACTCCATCTTTTTCTCTCCTCATCGATGCTAAAAGTCCAGCCTGTCTTTCAGATTTCTGAACAAGATTTCTAAACATGTGCCCACCTGCTACTGAGAGTTCTTTACTTTGTTCAACACACTGAAAAGTCTCAAGTGAATCAGCCACTAAGTCTATTTGTTTTCCACCTTCGGTTATTGTTTTCTGATAAACAAGGTTTTACTCTCCTCCTCCACGCTATTTCTTTTTTTTCATGGTAACAGTCTGACATCACAAAATTAGGGTCGCTTGCTCCACAGTGGGACGGTACTTTTTTTTTCTAACCAATCATTCCTTTCTGGTGGATATTATACATGCCGTACGTAACGCACCCGAACAGTTAGTGTAGTCTGGAAAACAGAGTGTAAAAACAAAAAGGCAATTAATTCATACAAAAACAATGACTATTTTTTTTAGGAAAGCCAAAAAACAAACAAAAAAAATCCTGTTCACTCACCGTTTTGTTTATGAGAAATGCATTAAAAAGATTGGTTTTCAAGGAGCGTTCCCTTTGATGTACCTTTAAAAGTAGAACCCTTAGAGTCGGCGTGACTTCCAATGGTTGACCTCCCATGGGGGAGCGAACCGAACACCTCTCTGTACCGATGTGTGACGGTGGGAGGAGACACTTTATTCAATTTAGTAAGATGAATTTACAAGAAATCAAGAGGAGTTTCTTCAGAAGAGTATGTTGTGCAGCAGGAATCTTTAACATTCGGGTAGAAAAGCCCAACAGAAAAACATTGGATTGTTTAATGATAATGTATACTTTATTGATTCCTCACCAGGGAAATTTATGTGCTGCATTACACCGCAGCAGGCTGCCACCTATGTCGGCACCAATGGTGGGAGAAACGGGGGGTTAGGTGTCTTCTCCAAGGATGCTAGACGTGAACTCTGTGGGATGCAAACCCGCAAACTTCTGGTTAACTTTTGGTCCGAAGGTAAACGTTGAACCACTGAGCCACCGCCTCCTTGATCTAGAATCCCTAAATCCAAAAATCCACATTTTATTACTACAAAACAAATCTATAAAAAATCAACTAGTTTAATAAATTTGTTTCTTTTTTGTTTTTTTCTTCCTAAATTATCATTAAAAGAGGATTTATACAAATTTAAAAAATGTCATTTTGAACATTTATTATATTTAAAATGTTGCTTTAGTAAAAACAACATAAAACAATCCAGTTTTATTGATTAAAAATTCTTCGTTTCTGTTTGTTTTATAGTAAAATATATTTAAATTCTAAAATATTAATGTGATTTCTGACAAAAAAAAACACACACAATAATTCATTTATGAGGCTTTTTTTTTTTTTTTTTACTTTTTATCTTCCTTTTGCAGCTTTTTCTTTATTTTCATCATAAAAACCTCCGAGTTTTTTTTTAACAGAAACATCCTCATTTCACATGTTTTTAATTGTAAACACAGTTTTTCTTCTTTTTGTCTAAATTCTTTTCTAAAAAGCAAATAAAGCAGAAAAAAAAACATTAATTAACGAGATACGTTAAAAATATTAAAACTTATCGAGTCGAAGCAGAAAAATCACAAAACAATTATTATTATTTTAATCTTTTCAGACTGTAATTACATTAAAAAACACAAAGAGGGCAATTTATTTTATAAAGTAGAAAACACACACACACACACACACACGTACACACACGTACACACACACACACACACACACACACAGACAAACACTGTCTTTTATCTTTTGTTTTCCTCCCAGTTTGCTTCTAATTGCTCAGCTCGTTTTTAAACACACTGTGTGGGCAGTGTGATCGAACCGTGGTGGTTTGATCTCAGTGAGAAAGAGGAGCTGGAAGGGGTGCGGGAGCGGGATGGGGGCGGGGGGAAGAGGATGCTGGAGTTTTAATGAAAATTAAAAATCCTAATTTTTCCCTCCAAAAAGAATGATGCTGAAGTTGTGACGACGTCCGTGTTGTCCCTCATTCGTCCAGGAGTGTCCCATTACTGTCCATTTTAAATCTGATGGAGACTTTGAAGCCTTAAACGAATCATATCATTTTTTTATTTTGTAAAATCACAATACTTTTCACTATAATGTTTGCAGATGGCTTTGTGATCTGTAGTGAGAGGAGGGAAGAGGTGGAGGAAAAGCTGGAGAGGTGGAGGTTTGAAGATTAGTCAGAGTAAAACAGAGTACGTGTGTGTGAATGAGAGGGATCCAAATGGAAAAGTGAGGTTACAGGGAGAAGAGATAAAGAAGGTGGAAGATTTTAAGTATCTAGGATCAACAGTCCAGAGCAATGGAGAGTGTGGAAAAGAGGTGAAGAAGCGTATGCAGGCAGGCTGGAACGGGTGGAGAAAAGTATCAGGTGTGATGTGTAATAGAAGAGTTTCAGCTAGAATGAAAGGGAAAGTTAGAAAACCGTGGTGAGAGCGGCCATGCTGATTGGTCTAGAAACAGTGTGGTGAGAGCGGCCATGCTGATTGGTCTAGAGACAGTGTGGTGAGAGCGGCCATGCTGATTGGTCTAGAGACAGTGTGGTGAGAGCGGCCATGCTGATTGGTCTAGAGACAGTGTGGTGAGAGCGGCCATGCTGATTGGTCAAGAGACAGTGTGGTGAGAGCGGCCATGCTGATTGGTCTAGAGACAGTGTGGTGAGAGCGGCCATGCTGATTGGTCTAGAGACAGTGTGGTGAGAGCGGCCATGCTGATTGGTCTAGAGACAGTGTGGTGAGAGCGGCCATGCTGATTGGTCTAGAGACAGTGTCACTGAGGAAAAGACAAGAAGCAGAGATGTTTGTATCAGAGATGAAGATGCTGAGGATCTCTCTGGGAGTGACCAGGATGGACAGGATCAGAGGAACAGCACATGTTAGAGGTTTTAAAGTCAGAGAGGTCAGACTGAGATGGTTTGGACATGTACAGAGGAGAGAGAGAGAGTACATCAGAAGAAGGATGCTGGGTTTGGAACCACCCGGAAAGAGGACTAGAGGAAGACCAAAGAGGAGGTTCATGGATACAGTGAAGGAAGACATGAAGATAGTTGGTGTGACCGAAGAAGATGCAGCAGATAGGGTTAGATGGAAGAAACTGACTTGCTGTGGCGCCCCCTGAAGGGAAACATTATCTTTTTCCAACCTGCTCGTCATCAGCAGCTTTAATTAAATCCAGCTCCATAATGAGGAGGTCATTAAAAACTCTGTGTGTGTGTTTGTTTACCAGGAACAGTACGTCTTCATCCATGACGCCATCTTGGAGGCGTGTCTGTGTGGTGAAACCGCCATCCCCGTCACAGAGTTTGATCTGACCTTCAAAGACATGCTGAAGGTCGACTCCCAAAGCAACACGTCACAGCTCCGAGAGGAGTTTCAGGTGGGGAAAAAAAAATATTAAAGCTTTAATCAACCGACAAAAAACAATAAGTAAAAAATAGTCAGATTGTTCTGTGCCTAGAACTTCCTGTTTGAGGAGGAAAAAATTTAGGAGGAGAGGCCCAATCAGAGAAGAGATGTGAGATTGAAAAACAAGTTCATACAACTGTTTTGCAATTCCCAAAATTCTTTTTCAAACTTAATAGTTTAAGTATCTCAGGGTCTTGTTCACAAGTGGGGGAAGGATGGAGTGGGTGGACAGGCAGGATTGGTGCAGCGTCAGCAAAAACTAGGACGCTGCACCGCTGCATCGTGGTAAAGAAAGGGCTGAACCGAAAAGAAAAGCTCTTGATTTACAAGTCGATCTATGTTCGTACCCTCACCATGGTAACCAGGATCTATGTTCGTACCCTCACCATGGTAACCAAGATCTACGTTCCTACCCTCACCATGGTAACCAGGATCTATGTTCCTATCCTCACCATGGTAACCAGGATCTACGTTCCTACCCTAACCATGGTAACCAGGATCTATGTTCGTACCCTCACCATGGTAACCAGGATCTACGTTCCTATCCTCACCATGGTAACCAGGATCTACGTTCCTACCCTAACCATGGTAACCAGGATCTACGTTCCTACCCTCACCATGGTAACCAGGATCTACGTTCCTATCCTCACCATGGTAACCAGGATCTACGTTCCTATCCTCACCATGGTAACCAGGATCTACGTTCCTATCCTCACCATGGTAACCAGGATCTACATTCCTACCCTCACCTATGGTCACCAGCTGTGGGAGGTGAGTGGCCTCGCTGGTGAGGTGTTCCGTCCCACCGGGAGGAGACCAAGAGGCAGACCCCGGACCCGCTGGAGAGACTATGTCTCACAACTGGCCGGGTAATGACTCAGGATTTTTATTGGTGAGCTGGAGGATGCGGCTGTGGTGAGAGAAGTCTGGGCTTCCCGTGTGAGGCTGTTACCCCCGCTACCCGGCTCTGGATTAACGGAAGGCAACGAAACGAAACTAAATAGAAGACAAAGAACAAGCTTTAATCTGATCTTTCAAGAATCAAGAAAACTTTTATTAGTTCCACAGTTCAAAAATTGCAAGAATTAAGGCCGGCAGCCAATTTTTGGATACAAAGGAAGGGAGATTAGATTCCGTGTTCAAAAATTAAGCCACATGGCATCCGATGCAGCTGGGTAAGTAAAAAAAAGAAAACACAGTCGAGGGGAGGATAATAAATGAAGCAGTTGCTTCTCATATGTATCTACAGCACATATGAGATAACCAGTCTTGGCCAAGGCCGGTCAGTTTTTTTGTTTGCAAATGGTAATCAGGAAGTGTCTCATAAAGAACGATATTTAATAAGGAATAAAAGACGGTTTGTACATGTGGTTTTACTTCTGTCCTCCGCAGACTCTGAACTCTGTAACTCCACACCTGGACGTGGAGGAGTGCAGCGTCTCTTTGATGCCGAGGAACCGTGAGAAAAACCGCAGTATGGACGTCCTGCCTCCGGACCGCTCCCTGGCCTTCCTGGTCACCACTGAAGGAGAGACCAGTAACTACATCAATGCAGCGTTGGCCGACAGCTTCCTACGACCCGCCGCCTTCGTGGTGACCCCACACCCGCTACCTGGCACCACTACTGACTTCTGGAGGCTGGTCTACGACTACGGATGCACCTCCGTGGTGATGCTGAACCAGCTCAACCAGTCCAACTCTGCCTGGGT
This sequence comes from Neostethus bicornis, assembly GCA_902685375.1. NCBI lineage: Eukaryota > Metazoa > Chordata > Actinopteri > Atheriniformes > Phallostethidae > Neostethus > Neostethus bicornis. Next base: position 2,846,360 of record LR738551.1, read on the forward strand.
AAGACCCCTTTTACCACCGTTCAATCGTTTACCTCTTGGCACTCAGATAGTAGAAAAACCTGGTCTTCCCTTTTAAAGACCACCTCTTCCGTTCATCTAAGGGTCTTCCAGACATTGACTCTAAGAAAGAGTAGACTTAGTGAGTTTGACATAAAATTTAGCTCCAGATAAATCAAATTGGCTGGCGTCTTCTTCCAAAATGCACGGCGCCATGTTGAATTGATGGAGTTGGAAATATTTAGTCATTGATCCAGTCTGCGTTCTGTCCGTCTAAAACCAGAGACTTTGAATGGGGTGAAACTAGTGAGGACGAGATCACCCATAACTTTTGTTACTGACCAAAAGAGTCGCCGATCCTCATCATGCCTTTAGGGTTCATCTCGTTCAGAAACTGCATCCCCGTTGCCGATGTCCGGACGAGATCTGCGACCATCGAGATCTTCAACTTTGCGCCTCTGCGCATGCCCAGAACGCTTCCCCTTCCTTCCAGATGATCTAACCATCAAAATCTGCGACCTTCTGTTGGAATTAGGGTTAGGGTTAGTTTTCAGAACGCCGATCTATCGAAATCTGCGACCGGTCACGGATCTCGACGAGGCTGCAGCTCTCGATAGAACACCGGCACACAGGTGACGTCAGAGAAACACGGTGGCATCTTTGGGTCAAAACTAACCAGCATGTATTGCGCTCTAATCGGCATCGATCGTAACTACATTCGCCTGACCGTCTTGGACTCGAAGAGACACTTTTGGCTGGGGTTCCGTAGTCACAAGCCATTTCCATAGAGGTCTATCGGTGCCCAGGAGGATGCCAGCTTCCTACATACTGTACAGTCATTGGTTCCAGACTCACTGGGAGTTGTAGTTTATCTGATCATGCCGTCCTTCCTGTGTGTACTGGATCTTTTCCACGTTCTCTTCCTCTTCCTTCTCTGAGGGTGTCCACCCACAGCGGTTTCCATTTCCACTCACTCTGTCTTTTCTACTTTTCTTCTCTCTGTGATTCGGCTTATTGAGCTTCTGCTTCTGCCACCGCGGCAGCTTTTCCACCAACAAACCGTTTTTTTCTGTAAACTGGATGTTTGGGGGTGGAAAGATGTCCGCTCCAATTTGCAACCAATTCCAGAAGCCGCTGTGCCAGCAGTCATCACAAGAGAAGCATGGAGGCGGAAAAAAAACATGGCCGACTCTCTAACAGAACAAATACCTCCTTTCCTGTTCCTGCTGAGTCTGGATGATGGCAGAAACAAGGAACTGGTTGATGGCTCTGGGAGGTGGAACCCCTGTTTCTGACTGATTTGGCCGATTGAATTGACCCACCAGCTGTGGGTGGTGAACGAAAGAATGAAATCGCAGATACAAGCGGAGGAAATGAGCTTCCCCGTAAGGTGGCTGGGCTCACACTCAGAGATCAGGTGAGGAGCTCAGCCATCCGCGAGGAGCTCGGTGTTCAGCCGCTCTTCCTCCAGGTCGAGAGGAGCCAGATGGGATGGTTCGAGCATCTGCTCGGGATGCCCCCCGAGCGCCTCGTTAGTGAGGTGTTTCGGGCACGTCCTACCAGGAGGAGTCCAAGAGGCAGACCCTGGACCCGCTGGAGAGACTATGTCTCACAGCTGGCCGGGGAACACCTCAGGATCCTTCTGGATGAGCTGGAGGATGCAGTCGGGGTGAGAGAAGCCTGGGCGAAGTCTGAGGCTGTTCCCCCATGACCCAGCCCCGGATGAGCGGAAGATGACGAAACGATTGCATTGGTGAATATTGCGTTCTTAGGAATCACCGATAATCGTCAAATAGGTCTCCAACTGTCCACCCCTGCCAGTGGATTGCCAGTCCATCCGCCCTCCCTCTGTAAATGTTACAGACACCCTCTTGTCTGTAAACATGTAGATCGGGGATCCTTCTCCTGTAATTCACTGTCACTATCTGTTTAACCAGGTCATTATTCTGAATGTCTCAGGTCGTTTACTGACTGCTGACACGATGGTTTATTATGATGAGGACTAACGACCTGTCTGTGTCTGCCCCCCCCTCACCCTGACCAGCCCTGTTTGCAGTACTGGCCTGAACCAGGTCTGCAGCAGTTTGGACCAATGACTGTGGAGCTTCTGTCCAGGACGGCTGACGATGACGTGATTATTCGTCTGTTTCGGATACAGAACATCACTCGGGTAGGTGGACGCTTACTAACACAAGTACTAACCAAACTAACCACAGCATCCCTATCCTTAGAAACCTCCTCTGTTTCTATCTGGCCAAAGTTAAATGTTTTAACTCTAACTTTGGTTTTAATTTGCTCTAACATACTAACTCTAATTTTAGATTTCCAGATTAATCAGACTAAAAATTTAAATCATTACAACAAAAGTTTATAATTGCCTTTATAATCAAGATAATTTCTTTAAAACGAGGGGTCTCAAATTCACAGTCACAGACAAATTGCATTAAACATTCTATTAAATCAAGATTTCAAACACACCTCACACGTTGCAAGACCACTTTGTTGTCCAGAAAGAAAACATTAACCATAAAGAGAGAATGGGACCAGTACACCTGGCTGCTTTCCTTTTTGTTTCTTCACTGTTTTTTCTTCACCAGCGATGGAAACTCAGCTTTTTAACCACCTCACATGTCCAGGTCTAACTACCATATCTAGGACATAGTTAGACCTTTTCTAGAACGGGGTCCTAGACATGTCTAGGTGGTCTACCATGTTAGACATGTGGTCTAACATGGTAGACCACATGTCTAGGTCTAACATGGTCATGGTCTAGGTCATGACCTACCATGTCTAGAAATTGTTACATGCAAAATTTTCACGTTTCTAAGTTTACGCTTAGAAACTTGAAAATGAACACATACTTGTACCTGGTTTTGTTCACATGACTGACAATTTAAGAAGAAATTTCATGGAGTTTTGTATAATTTGAGGAAACTTCAGATTTACCTTTAGCTTTGACACTCATCGGGTCTTTGTCTGATTCAGTTGGAGATAAACCAACTTTTTAAAAAATTCACACAAATCTCAAAGTAAGATTTTGTGTTTATATCTGTGGAGCGAGACAAGGAGGACTCCGACGCCATTATAGAAATATTTTAGAAAGGTTGAGTGAGATAATATTGAAGAGATACCATGAAGATGTTGTGATTTGGAAGGAGGAGGACCCAAATGCAGGACTTCAAAGGAAAGTCTGTAAAGCAAGAAGCACAGGATTAACTCAAGGTTTCAAAAGTCCAAATACTAACAAAGCTCAAACATGGTCAGCCAAACCATGGAGACCTGGCTGGAAGGGATAGTAAGACCCGACATGGAAGTCTGGGTGATTGCCCTTAAATAGATGGCAGGGTTCCCAGGTGTGGGGCATCAGTAATCAGTCTCAGGTGTCCCTACTCAGGGTGATGAGGAACATCCAGGGCTCCCTCTGGCAGCAGGCGAAGGTGATCACAGTAGAAGAGAGTAAGAAAATTGTTGTCTGAATAAAGTCAGCCATGTTTTCTAGATAAATCCTGAAAGTTAGGTTAACATATTGGAATACAGCCAATTTACAACGAGGACATTTTTAAAGCAGCAGCGCAAAATGCGGAAAAAAAAGTAGGCTATTGACGAATTAGATCATTTTACTTTGGTTAATGTTTTTTTTATTGTAGGTTTTAACAATATTTAACATTTTATAATTATTATTACTTTAAAAACTGAGTGGTTTAAAAGTTTATTTATGAAATACAGCAACGCAAAACATGAATAATTACATAAGCGTCATATTGACGGTCATGGTACTTGCTGGTAGATTTAGAACGCGGCGGTTCTGTTGTTAAGTAAGCTTAATGAAGTAAGTATTTCTGTCCCTCCGTCTGAGCCGAGGTAACGCTGCATTAGTTTGAAATCTTCTCTTTGTGATGTGGTCAGAGTTTCTCAGCAGGTTCCAGCTCTGTCTCTCTACGGGAGGTATTTCATCCAGATATTTAGGTGGCTTAATGACCGCAGTAATGACTCAGGCAGTGACCCAATGGCTGGCCAGCGTTTCTGTCTCCCAGCAGGTGAATCAAACTAGAATAATGCAGCTGTATCAGGAACACGCTGTGAATCACATTCACTTCTAAAAATGCTTTAAATACCCAACCTGGACGTCTGGATCTGAACACGTTTAATTTGCAGTTATATTTCAGCAGGACTATAATTTTGCTAATGAGTCATCTGTTTGAAGTAAAAACGATTGATTAAATCGGCCGATAATGCTCTCTCACAGATGAAAATCTGCGAAAATTAGGCCAATTAGACGCAATTAATTTCTTTATGCCAAAGCGAGCTGTCAGGTTTTTAACATTTCAATGCACACACACATATAATGTGTCCAAAAGAGGACACTACTTCAGCTGTTAGACTACAGGTCAGGATCAGGATCATTAACCCCTTGTGTGTAAGGGGAGATCAGATTACAGATACGAGTTTTATTTATTTAATTTTTCAAGTTCAGCGGCCGGATGAGATGTTTAACAGGCCACATGTGGCCCACGGGCCGTAGTTTGCCCATGTCTTTCCTAAGACCCTCCTTCTCAGTGAGAAAAAAATCCCAAAAAAGCCTTGCCAAAGAAGATGCCCTCCTTGCTGGACAGACGATGTACCTTGGACTGTTGATATGAACTCATTTAACTCGATAGTTACTGTATAAATTTGAAAGAATCAGCAGATGGGTAAAAACAGGTAGCAGCTGGGGCACAGGTGAGAAGAACCAGGTATAAAGCACGGCCACGCCCTTCTCAATCTGACCACGCCCACTGCACAGTTATCTAATTACATAGATTATTTTCTTTCGTCTTCTGAACTGCTTACCCCCAATGGGATCGCAGAGGGTGCCAGAACCCATTCCGGCTGATTTCAGGCGATAGACAGGGTACACCCTGAACAGGTCGCCAGTCTGTTGCAGGGCTAAACACTCACACCAAGCCATCCACACACATTCCTAGGGTGCAGTTTCATAACACCCAATCAACCTAACATCTTGTTTTTGGAGAGTGAGAGAAAACCAGAGTACACATACATGGGGAGAACATGCAAACTTCACATAGTAAGACCAAAGATTCACCCCCCTCACCCACTCTGGGACTCGAACCCTGACCTTCTTGCTGTGAGGCCACTATGCTACCCACTGTACCATTGTACAGCCTTGTTTATATTTTGAGCAGTAATTCTAAAAATTTTAAAAGGATTTTTTTAGTTATTATTTTTTATGAACATTAAATAAAAATCTTTAAAGATTGGCCAAGTAATCGAAAATTGAACTTTCTTGGACCTTTTAAACTGGTATAAACATGGGACTTTAAAAAACCCATGTTGGGTTGGGTTCTAGCTTGTAGTGAATCCTGCTGTAAAAAATCCCGTTAGCTCGTCTTCAACAGTAGCTGTTCCCCTTAGATAACCCTCACCATAGCCTCCACGTTAGCTCCCCGTCACCCACCCACCCTACATTCTCTTGACATCATGTCAGAAACGGTTTCCACATAACCTCTCTGCAGGATCCTGAGGAGAAACTGCAGGAAGACCCTGATAGACTCTATCCCAACAAGGTACTCTGTTTACTGGAAGAAGAACAGACTTTTACATAAGCTTTATAGAGTCCAAAACCAGGCTCAGTCGCAGCTACTGGACTCTTCATGGCTGCAGCACTCGTACATACTTCATAAACCAGCCAATCAGAAAGCATTCAAGCGTTAAACAGGGATGGGAGCATGAATCTGCCTCTCCATGGAAACGGTCCAAATTTTGTCAAACACAACTTTAATAAATGAGATAAAATGTGTTTTTAAATCTGACGATGATGTAACAAAGCTGTGTGAAGTTGGTAAAATGTTTTTATCTCCACAGCTCCAGGAGGGTCAGCTAGTTCTGCGTCACTTCCAGTTCCTGCGCTGGTCCCCGTACCGCGATGTGCCCGACTCCAAGAAAGCCTTCCTCAGCCTTCTGGCCCAGGTCCACAACTGGCAACAGGAGTGTGGAGAGGGTCGCACCGTCGTGCACTGCCTGTAAGTCATCACCATCCATTCCAAAAACAAAAATGAGATATTAGGAACCTCCCAAACCCCTCTCCCCTGGCTCCCTAACTCACCCATTGAGAAAAAACAGCATGTTTTGGTCACTATGTACACATAACATAAAAGTTAATCAAAGAAATAACATGCTGTTTTTTGGGGGAACACAAAAATCATGATAAATTAAAGTTAAGACCCTGTTAAAATAAATGGTGGATTGGTTTGGGTGTTGCAGGAATCCCAGCCCACTCTTGGCCAGGTGCTGGGAGGAATCAGACAGGAAGTTGTGTGTATTTGTGTTGGTTTGTGTGAATCTTCTGTGTTTGATTTTTGAGATCTGTTTCTGCGTGCAGGAACGGAGGTGGGCGGAGTGGGACCTTCTGCGCCTGCACCATGATCCTGGAGATGATCCGCCATCACAGTGTGGCCGACGTGTTCTTCGCTGCCAAAACACTGCGCAACTCCAAGCCCAACATGGTGGAGACCATGGTGAGGAACCTTTGAAGTACTGGCTTCTTAAAAATACAAAGGACGTTTGGAAAATAAGTAAAATAAAAAAAAAACACAAACAAGATCTTTCAAGTCTGTTTGTTTGCTGAATTTTATTTTCACTTTCTGTAAACATGGGTTTTTCCACCAGTGAAAATATTCACAAAGTATTGATAAGTTGGTCCACATTGAAAATCGGTGTGGGCATGAACGTGACTGGTGATAGATACCTCAACGTCAGAGGTGCCCAACTAGTCAATCGCGGTCTACCGGTAGCCCGTGTGTCAGGAAAAATGAAATGAAGTCACTAATGTCGACTCAGCGACGCAAGTATTCAGACCCTCTAGTTGCTAGAACCGCTCATTCTTTCGGTCACCACACACAGCTGGTGACGATAAGTGAGGGTAGAAACGTAGATCCTGGTTACCATGGTGAGGGTAGAAACGTAGATCCTGGTTACCATGGTGAGGGTAGAAACGTAGATCCTGGTTACCATGGTGAGGGTAGGAACGTAGATCCTGGTTACCATGGTGAGGGTAGGAACGTAGATCCTGGTTACCATGGTGAGGGTAGGAATGTAGATCCTGGTTACCATGGTGAGGGTAGGAATGGAGATCCTGGTTAACATGGTGAGGGTAGGAACGTAGATCCTGGTTACCATGGTGAGGGTAGGAACGTAGATCCTGGTTACCATGGTGAGGGTAGGAACGTAGATCTTGGTTACCATGCTGAGGGTAGGAACGTAGATCCTGGTTACCATGGTGAGGGTAGGAACGTAGATCCTGGTTACCATGGTGAGGGTAGAAACGTAGATCCTGGTTACCATGCTGAGGGTAGGAACGTAGATCCTGGTTACCATGCTGAGGGTAGGAACGTAGGTCCTGGTTACCATGGTGAGGGTAGGAACGTAGATCTTGGTTACCATGGTGAGTGTGGGAACATAGATCGACTTGTAAATCAAGAGCTTTGCTTTTCGGTTCAGCTCTCTCTTTATCCTGGTTACCATGGTGAGGGTAGGAACGTAGATCCTGGTTACCATGGTGAGGGTAGGAACGTAGCTCTTGGTTACCATGGTGAGGGTAGGAACGTAGATCTTGGTTACCATGCTGAGGGTAGGAACGTAGATCCTGGTTACCATGGTGAGGGTAGGAACGTAGGTCCTGGTTACCATGGTGAGGGTAGGATCTACGTTCCTACCCTCAGCTTGGATCTACGTTCCAAGATCTAGGAACGTAGATCTTGGTTACCATGCTGAGGGTAGGAACGTAGATCTTGGTTACCATGGTGAGGGTAGGAACGTAGATCTTGGTTACCATGGTGAGGGTAGGAACGTAGATCTTGGTTACCATGGTGAGTGTGGGAACATAGATCGACTTGTAAATCAAGAGCTTTGCTTTTCGGTTCAGCTCTCTCTTTACCACGATGGACCGATGCAGCGTCCTAGTTATTGCTGATGCCGCACCGATCTGCCTGTCGATCTCCCGCTCCATCCTTCCCCCATTCGTGAACAAGACCCCGAGATACTTAAACTCCTCCACTTGGGGCAGGACCCTGTCCCTGACCCACAGGGGGCATTCCACCCTTTTCCGGGTGAGGAAATGTTAGAAGTTTAACTCAAACTTTTTCTGCTTCCAGGAGCAGTACCGCTTCTGCTACGACCTGGCCTTGGAGTATCTGGACTGCCTGGAGGTCAGATAGCAGGGTTGATGGTTTACTTCCTGGACCTGAGTCTGCACACACCTTTGCTGAGCCTGGATGCAACGTTCTCCACCGTGAAGGTGGAACCAGAAGCTCTATGTAAAGCTTGTATCATAAACACGCCCATTCTGCTTCTCCACCATCCAACCCAGAAACTGTTTTAACTGTGCCACCTGCCAAACCAGGAGAGGACTTTACAGAACAAGGCAGCCTGACTCTGTGCTACAGAGCCTTTCAAAGAGCTCCTCTGTCTCCTGCCTTATGACTACACCTCCTCCTGGAAGGGACCTGCGGTGGCCTCCACCGTCTGTGTTTGTGTGTGACACTGTGAATGGTGCAACCTGCTGTCGGTACTCCCATCCATCCCACTATATGTGAAGCTAAATGATGAGGAGGACGTTCGGTATCTGTACAGTGGATTTGTCTCTAAGTTCTCTTTATTTATTCTTTGTGTATATAGATGTTTTTATGTTTCTAGATGTTTCTCAGTGTCTTCTCCGTGTGCCATCCTGTGTGTGTGTGTGTGTGTGTATGAGTGTGCATGTGTGTATTTATGTGCCCACATGTATGCAGTGGAGGGCACAGACAGACTCCAGGGACCTCATTTACGAACACTTGCATAGATCTTTGGCTGAGCATCTCTTTTCCTTCATCACTACAGCCGTGCTTACATGGCGCGAATCACCGTAACTCTCCTTATGTTCTTTCCGTTCCGTCATCTTCCGGGGTCGGGTCGCGGGGGCAACTGCCTCAGATGGGAAGCCCAGGCTTCTCTCACCCCGGCTGCATCCACCAGCTCACCCGGAAGGATCCCGAGTTGCTCCCCGGCCAGCTGTGTGACATAGTCTCTCCAGCGGGTCAAGGGTCTGCCTCTTGGTCTCCTCCCAATGGAACGTGCCCGAAACACGAAAAACCGACCATTTACCTGAAATTTGTGCCGATCTTAAAATTGTCGTAAAACCTGAAATTGGGGTGAATTTGGACAGAAAATCACGCAATTTATGCACGGCTTACATTTTCTACACATAATCACCTGTCCTGTCCTATTTTGCCCCCAGAGTTCTTTACTTTGTTCAACTTTATTTGAGAAGTCTGTCTTGAAAATCAGCTTGAAAGTCAATTAGACACTGACTCTATCCTGACTCCAGGATAGGCTTCAGCATGCCCTATAGCCCCATACAGACCATGTGGAAATATTTTAAAATATCCTTTATAAAGAGCAAAATTTGATTAAAATCAGTTTATGTTCAGAAAGTTTTGGGCGAGTAAAGAAGGCGTTCAGGTCCACCACTGACACTTCTTCTTTCAGCATTTCCCATTAGGGGTCGCCACAGCAAGTCAGTTTCTTCCATCTAACCCTATCTCCTGCACCCTCTTCGGTCACACCAACTATCTTCATGTCTTCATTCACTGCGTCCATGAACCTCCTCTTTGGTCTTCCTCTAGTCCTCTTTCCTGGTGGTTCCAAATCCAGCATCCTTCTTCCGATGTACTCTCTCTCTCTCCTCTGCACATGTCCAAACCATCTCAGTCTGGCCTCTCGAACTTTATCCCCAAAACCTCTAACATGTGCTGTTCCTCTGATGTACTCATTTCTAATCCTGTCCATCCTGGTCACTCCCAGAGAGATCCTCAGCATCTTCATCTCTGCTACAAACATCTCTGTTTCCTGTTTTTTCTTCAGTGTTACTGTTTCTAGGCCAAACAGCATGGCCGCTCTCACCACGGTTTTCTACACTTTCCCTTTCATTCTAGCTGAAACTCTTCTGTCACACATCACACCTGATACTTTTCTCCACCCGTTCCAGCCTGCCTGAACACGCTTCTTCACCTCTTTTCCACACTCTCCATTTTGCTCTGGACTGTTGATCCTAGATACTTAAAATCTTCCACCTTCTTTATCTCTTCTCCCCGTAACCTCACTATAACACTATAACACTGTAACACTGGTGCCCCTATAAGCTGAGACACTCAAATGCAATTAAACATGTTAAACATCCCAACATGTCCAAGCACTCCACTGCATACATGTGTCTGCGTCTGTGTGTGTGCGCGTATGTTTACATGTACAGTGTGCAAGGGCCTAACTGAGAGCGTGTGTGTGTGACTGGGGTTAGGGTTCAGCATCTGCATGCCCGGTCTTCAGTATTTTATGGCGATGTGTTTCAGGGTGGGGTTTAAAGACCCCGAAGAGCTTCATGAATCTGCAGCTTTCTAACTTTCTATTTATTCAGTGTCTTTACTTTCTAAATAGTGTAAAATCAAGAAAGAAATAAAACATACTGTTAATTAAACTTTAGTCTTTGAGTCATTGATTAATCAAGTCACAGAGATCCTGAGCTGGGACCAGAGTAAGTCATGGGGTTCCTCATGGCTCTGTTTGAGGACCAGAGTAAGTCATGGGGTTCCTCATGGCTCTGTTTGAGGACCAGAGTAAGTCATGGGGTTCCTCCTTGGTTCCGTTTGAGGACCAGAGTAAGTCATGGGGTTCCTCATGGTTCTGTTTGAAGGCCAGAGTCATCGGGTTCCTCAGGGTTCCGTTTGAGGACCAGAGTAAGTCATGGGGTTTCTTGTGGATCCGTTTGAGGATTACAGTAAGTAATGGAGTTCCTCAGGGTTCTGTTTTAGGACCAGAGTAAGTCATGGGGTTCCACAGGGTTCTGTACTCGGACCAGAGTAAGTCATGGGGTTCCACAGGGTTCTGTACTCGGACCAGAGTAAGTCATGGGGTTCTTCAGGGTTCTGTTTGAGGACCAGAGTAAGTCATGGGGTTCCTCAGGGTTCTGTTTGAGGACCAGAGTAAGTCATGGAGTTCCTCATGATTCTGTTTGAGGACCAGAGTAAGTCATGGGGTTCCACAGGGTTCTGCACTCGAACCAGAGTAAGTCACGAGGTTCCTCAAGTTAAATACTGTATTAGGACCAGTTGAAGCCCCGCTCCGTTGACCAGCCACATGAGGTTGAGCTTTTACAGAAAATCATCCAGAAACCACAGCATGTCAAAGTTAAACAGACAGCCTCTACTGATGTTCCAGACGTGTCTGGCCTTTTTTTCTTTATTTCCAGAATAGTGTGGAGCTTCTTTTTGCAGCAGCATCACAAAGCCCATCCCCTGCAAACTTTTTAAATCATATTTTTTTGTAAACAGTGCTAAGCCGAACACAAGAAAGTTAAACTTTGAAACCTGAAAGAACAAATGGTAAGTTTAACTTTCTACAAGTCCCCCTGTCTGTGTGCTTAGATCTCGGGGGTCTTTTCATTCTGTTTATAAAACTCTACTTCTTTCTGATGAGGAGTTTATCAGACTAACTTTCAGAGCACCAGGAGAACATTTCCTCACTCAGCCAGATGGTTGGAGAGTTGTGTGGATGAAGAGCAGGAGACAGCTGCTGGGGAGCAAAGTCCAATTTAAAAAACTCACCAACCAGAACAAAAGTGTGAGAAAATAAAGAAAAGAAACAAATAATTTGAAACTAAATAGTGTTAAAAATACAGGGTGGAGTGATCTATGAATATTTACATAATGTCCATTTGTCCCAGTTCCTTTTGGTTAATGTCCTACCAAATTATGTCCCTTGGAATCAAATATCAAGTAATATATCTATCTAGTAATAGATCTATTACTAGATCTATCACATTGCGGGTACAAGCGGCCGAAATGAGCTTCCTCCACAGGGTGGCTGGGCTCTCCCTCAGAGATCGGGTGAGGAGCTCTGCCATCCAGGAGGAGCTCGGTGTCAAGCCGCTCCTCCTCCAGGTCGAGAGGAGCCAGATCGGGTGGTTCGGGCATCTGGTCAGGATGCCCCCCCGAGCGCCTCGCGGGCGAGGTGTTTTGGGCACGTCCCACCGGGAGGAGACCAAGGGGCAGACCCCGGACCCGCTGGAGAGACTATGTCTCACAGCTGGCCGGGGAATGACTTGGGATCCTTCCAGGTGAGCTAGAGGATGCAGCCGGGGAGAGAGAGGCCTGGGCTGCCCGTTTGAGGCTGTTGCCCCTGCGACCCGACCCCGGACCAAGCGGAAGATGACGGAACGGAATATCTTTCACTGTGGTAATCCCGTGTCTGCTTCTGAACTGAACATTAAAGGCAGTATAGAAGATCTTTGTCGTGATGACGGATGTGGAAGGAGGAAGAGGACTCAAAATGCAGGGCAGGATTTATTAACCAAAAGTCCAGTAAAGCTGTAAAGCAAAGGGCACAGGATTAACTCAGGATCAAAAAGCTCTGTAATGGAAATTTGACATTAAACAGTAGTATTTAGCAAACATTATTAGTTGATTGTTAAAATCTGGACATTTAGTTTCTCATAATGATGTAACAATGATCCTGTGTTCTGCTGTACTTCTCTGTTATCTGGAATCCCAGGTGTCTTAGGGAGTGTGAAGAACCAGACTAGCACTGTCCTCATCCTGCATTTCTTATCTGACTCCAAGGCTGAGATGACTCTGAACTTCAGTTGAACCATCTAGGGAAGGTTAAACCTTCAGTACAGCAATGTATTAAATGTTGTAGAATCAGAAACTTATGGGAGATCTCTCCAGATCTTCACGTGTTCACATGCGATCTATACAATACTGTAAACTTGTAACAAAAGCAGTTGAATTTTTCTTCCACCGAGGCTGCTTTGATGTAGATGTAACTCATGGTCAGGAAGACCTGGCTGGACGGGATGGTGGTAGGTGAGGGGATCATGACAGTACCTTCCTCAACGACCACCTCCAGCTGGTCAAGGATCCATGGGCAGAAATGAGACTTGACTCGGGGCAGGGCTTTGTAGGCAAAGTCCAGATTCACTGGACTGAAAACTGGACACACTTCAGTCCGTTTGGTCCATTATGGTTGGGTCATTCTGTTGTGATCTGGGATGTGCGAGGAGGACACAGGATTCCTCAGGATCATAGGATCAACTCAGGATCAAAAGTTCAAATAATAAGCAGAGTTTAAGGATGTTACTCATGGTCAGGCAGCCAGGAAGGATGCCCTGGCTGGAAGGGATGGTGGCAGGTGAGGGGATCATGACATTGGTTTTTGATGGCCTTTTCTGGGTCCCAGTGTCCTATCAGTAGAAACATCTGCTGTAAAACCAGGACATTGATGTGATACCCAGGCGCTTGAACCAATGGTTTTCGTCCACTGAACAAAAGTGATCCCACAGTTTTTCTGCCTCCGTCCATGGAATTTGGTAAAACCATTAAGCACTTTGAGTGTCGCTCCTCCTCCAGGTCGAGAGGAGCCAGATGGGGTGGTTCGGGCATCTGGTCAGGATGCCCCCCGAGCACCTCGCGGGCGAGGTGTTTCAGGCACGTCCCACCGGGAGGAGACCAAGGGGCAGACCCCGGACCCGCTGGAGAGACTATGTCTCACAGCTGGCTGGGGAACACCTTGGGATCCTTCCGGGTGAGCTGGAGGATGCAGCTGGGGAGAGAGAGGCCTGGGCTGCCCGTTTGAGACTGTTGCCCCCGCGACCCGACCCCGGAACAAGCGGAAGATGACGGAACGGAACGAAACTTTGAGTGTCCTCGCCTTCGTAACACTGTTGTGAATGTGATATCACCCAAACCAATAAAGAAATTTTAATTAAACTGCCCACAGTTATTCACTACCACCTATAGATGTACTGATTTGGTTTTTAGAACCAGTGACCATCTCGTTACAATATGGTCGCCCTACTCACTGAGCCATCCGTCTGCCTAAGAATAAATCTCATTTAAGATGTATCCAGTTAACCTCCTCCTAACGAGCTCACCAAGTCTTTTGTAGCACTTCCAGAGATGGACCGGAGACATGGACACAACAAAATCTTTCAGCTTTGTAGAACTAAAAAATTTAGAAACACCAGTGGATTATTCTTCTACCAAAAACAGAAAAAAAAAAAAAAAATAATAAAAAAATATATAATAGAAAAATACCCAGAGGTGTCAAAAGTACCAACATTTCCTACTCAAGTAGAAGTATAAATACCGAGTTAAAAAACTACTTTAGTAAAAGTAGAAGTATCAACTCAAGTTTTCTACTTAAGTAAAAGTAAAAAGTAACCTATTTTAAAACTACTTCAAGTAAAAAAAGTAAAAGTAATTTTCAGAAAAAAAGGAATATTGTTAACAAAAGCGTATGAACATATTTTTTAACTATTATCACATGCTTTAAGGAGCAGAAAATATGATAATAAATGAAAGTGTTTTGGTGAAACTTTATGAATCAGAATTATTTATTTCTTAATAATGGAACCAGCGCATGGAACCAGCGTTGCCAGGTGGGAGGTGCTGGATTATCGTACTAATGACGTAAAATTATCGTATTTTACAAAAAATATCGTACACCCAGTAAAACCACGCCCACTGAAAAAATAACACCCTTTACATGCACTCGTAAGGCAGTGGGAGTGAAGGAAACACACAGGAGGCAAAATCCTTGGATTCTTTTTCTAAAATTTTAAGAACTGTAAAAATGAAAAAATAACCAGGGAAATAAGATTTTAAAAAACCAGTAGGGGCGGGACTTAGGAGACGGTATATATAAATTTATATTTATACATATCTACATATATATGTGTACATAAAAGGTTTTTTTTTTTTAATGTTAACCCAAACATCTTCATGATACAAAATCTAAGCGATGTGTAGTTTTAATCTCCTCAGTCAGTCTTTATAAACTAATCAATAACATTTTGGATGCTTTTAAGCACAAATACTTCATCCACTACTATTTATGGATGAATCAGTTCAATTAGCTTTGTTTCTAAAGATAAAATAGTGCGTCACAGATCAAAGTTATTTTTATAAAAATACCATCTACAACATTTTCAGCAAAGACGTTTACAATAACCTAAGACTGAAAATAATAATAAAACATTTCTTTGCTGTTGTTGTTTTTTTTTAAAAAAAAACCTGATAATTCAATCAAAGTTCAGTGTTGCAGCATCAGAAACACTTTGATTTCCGAGCCCGAGTCTCAAACACGGAAATTGACGTCCTTGCTCTTTAAAAGTTTGTGGGCGGGGCTACTTGCCCCAAAGTAATGATTGACTGGACCTTTCAGCCAATCATTCATCTGTTCCTTTGTTTGATGCATTCAGGGTTCATAAAAAAAAAAAATCCGACAAACAGTCGCGGCTTTATAACGGTGACAAAATGGAGAAAGTAGCGACTACTTTTGATAAAACTAACGAAGTAAAAGTACAGATAATTGCATAAAAAAGTAGTGAGTAAAAGTAAAAAGTAGACAAAAAAATAATTACTTCGTTAAAGTAAAGATAACGAGATTTTCTACTTGAGTAAGGTAACGAAGTAGTCTTACTTCGTTACTTGACACCTCTGAAAATACCCATATATAAATGAGAGTTCTTGTTTGTGTTTCATTATTATATGGTTTCATAATTCGGTTATTTTTATTTTGCTACCTGGGTGGTGTTTGAACGTTGGTTTAAATGTGGTTCCAGATGGCCACGCTGCTTAACAGCGATTGAAGACGTCCTGAGCCGGCTTTGCTTTTTTTTCCTGGAGCAAAATACAATAAAAATCTGGGTTGTCTTGTTATTTACCACCAAGTGTTTGTTTGAAGTTGTGAAGCACGCTGTGCAACGCTATGCAACAAGGAGCGTGCTTCCCGTGAATGATGTCATAGGGAATGACACAGTGAATCCTAACGGGTAGAGTTTGTGTTGCAGCTTAAATGAAAACAAAGGGTTTGGTAGCCCGGTCGGTCACATACTGTATTTTTATTATCAGGGCATCTATTTGTGAGCATGAGTCCAACCAATTTAAATAATTTAAAGAACAGACCGTGAACTAAGAGGAACCGGCTGTGTGATGCTGGACATGAAGTCCTGAGCTCCATACATCGCCATGGTAACTGTGTATTAAGAGTAAACAGTTCCAGGGTGTGTGTAATGAACCCGTTTTATGTATTTCTGTGTTGACACAGTGTTACATCATTCATAAACAAACAGAAATATTAGCTCTGGCTTTTTCCTTTGAGAGAATTCTTTCTTTTATAGTAGTGTTTTTACTCGAGTTGTTTTCTTGAACCAAAGGCCGTTTTCAGACGGCAAGACACAGTTTTAGAATGAATTAAAAAACTGTTTCTACACTTTTAAACAATCCGCTAACTTTAAAGTTTTACTACTACTTCAACATTAGATTTTAAAATTTAGTTAAAAAAAAAAAAAAAGAACTCACATGTTCTTCACTTTTTATTCAGTATAAAATATAAGTTTTCTGTTATTTTCGTTAACAGTTATTGAACGCGTCTGGTCGGAACAACAGAAACAAATCAATAGCAGAAAAAAATTAAATAAAAGAAATAAACACAACTTTTTTCTCAGAATTTTCACCTCTGAGCTACTGTTGCCAAGCAACCATACTTAGCCGCCAAGGCAGGTAGGTAGCATGGAGGTTAGTTGTTATGGCGATCGGGACAACAGCCCCAAACATCCCAACAGATACTAGAAGACCCAGAAGGAAAGGAGGACTGTGTGAGTCGGAGCGGAACATAGAATCCATACTGTTTTGTTTGCCATGGAGATGATGAAACTAAACAATAAAGCATGTGCTTTTTAATGAGAAGTTGATCCTCTGTAACCCAGTAACAAATGAACGAGCAGCGGACAGTATGAGGTTTAATTCCTGAAACATGTGCACATGAACTTTGTAAATAAATAAATTACTCTATTCATCCCTCACCGGGGAAATTTGTGTGCTGCACTCCTTACACCGCAGCCCTTCGACAGCACCAATGGTGGGGGAAGCGGAGGTTAGGTGTCTTCTCCAAGGACCCTAGACGTGCTCTCTGTGGGACGTAAACCTGCAAACTTCCAGTCCGCGCTCGAACGCTCTAACCACTGAGCTGCCGTCTCCACCCCAAAGACATTACACATAAAAGTTGTCATGAAGTAGTGTGCAGGTGGAAAGAGGAGGACCCAATTGCAGACATGAAACATGGCTTATTTGAATTTGGCAGTCCATTAATTCTGTGGAAAGAAAAACAAAGTTTCAGTGGCGTGGCTACAGATTATTGTCAGAATGTGTTCTTGGTCAGGCAACCAAGAGACCTGGCTGGAAGAGATGGTATGACCCGACCGGGAAGTCCGGGTTGACTGCCCTTATTAAATAGATGGCAGGGTCCACAGATGTGTGGCATCAGGAATCAATCTCAGGTGTCCCTAATCAGGAAGATGAGGAACATCCAGGACTCCCTCTGGCGGCAGGAGAGGGCATCATGACAGTACCCCCGCCCCTCAACGACCACCTCGAGGTGGTCAAGGATCTTCTGGCGTGGCTTGACATGGCTTGGGCAGGGGCTTTTCCAGTCACTTCTGACAGATGCTTTTCCTGCGATCCTGGGCAGGCTAGAGGACTTGTTCTGCTGGGTCCGTTTATGGTTGGGACATTCTGTCATGAAGCGGCGTGCAGACGCACAGATGTGTGGCACAGGAATCAATCTCAGGTGTCCCTAATCAAGAGATGAGGAACATCCAGGGCTCCCGCTGGTGGCAGGTGAGGGGATCATGACAAAAGTTGGCACTATAAAAGGCAGCCATTTTCTGTTAAAAAGGTGTCCGGTTGAATTTTCTGAAGCTAAACATATGCTAGTCATTGGTCCAATCTGCACATGCACGGCAAGAGCTTTCCTGACAAAGGAGAAAGGTTTATGAAGTTACACACCCATTTGATTGGAGACCCTTACTGCAGTCAATCTGTCTGACTCACGGTCTGATATCCTGCTGACATTTACAAAAGAAAATCTGTAACTCAAACCTGTCATATGTCACAGATGTGGGTGAACAATTGATAACAAAAACAAAACAAAAAAATGAACATCCAAAACTGGACTATGTAGAACGCATGATAAAATGCAGCAGAATCTCGTTTGACCTGCTGCCTATATAAAGGCAGCCTCTCCAGCAGTCTTTGTCGGGTCTTCACTCCTTCCTGCCTTGCCTGGCTCTCGACCAAGAGACTATCTTTTTAAACTTTGAGAACGATACCTTGGAAATGAATTCTGATCATTAACTGCCTTTTTGACTCTTGTTTCTTTTTTACAGCCTCGCTGGACTACCTTTGTTAAATAAATTTTTGTTTGTTGTTCCGCAATTAGGTCCTCCTGCTTCCGCACCCCCTCACCCCATCATAACAGTTCCACTGGCTCATTTGAATACTTTTCCATATGTATCAAGTCATTCATTTGTTCCATATTTGGAGTTCTAGAGGTATGGATGGGGCAGAATGTAAGGGCAGTTGTGAGTTATGAACCTTACCTTTCAGTTCTTTCCTCGGAATTCTCAGTAGATTAGGCGCCTGGTTTCAAAAAAATTAATCCCACTGTGTAAGAAGATGAGTTTGGTCCACTCTCCTGATGATGGCGACCCTATCCAAACCATACTCCCATCAGAGATCAGAGGCATTGCTGCGGAGATGACAGGTAGTCTAATTGAATTCAGCATCAGTTAAGAGGGGATACCAATGTGTTTGTTTTCAGCAGCCATACGGCGGCTCGGCCTTACAGTGAAGAGATTCATCATCTCACAGGATCTGACTTAATCCTGCCGTGTGATTGGTGCGTTGTCAGTTGAATACGAACTAGCCAAGAGGAAACGACGAGGTGGGGGTTTTGGTGTTTTTACAGAACATGTGTTTTTAGTAATTTCCATCAGAAACGATGTCTAATTACAGCTTCCCACTGAATGTCCTCGTGCTGTAAAACTCTCCGTTCTAACGCTTCACCGGGAGCTTTTTTCACAGCGAAACAATGGCCGAACACTAATTACAGCTGAACAATGAGACCCACTCGCTCCTCTCAAACATTTAGCCTCAGAAAGAAAACGGTGTTCTGTTTTTTTTCTTTCTTTCCTCACAGCAGGAAGAGAATAAAGTCCAGGTTCCAGTAATCTGAGTGAAGCAGAAGCTTGTGGAGTGTTGTCCCTGTTCTTTTATTCTCTCAACACAAAAGCAATGTAATTTATTTTCATCCAGGGGGTATTAGGCAGCTTTTCATCCTTTTAAACACACCACGGGCAGATCTATTGCTTCTGAAGTGGTTAGTGAGAAGGTAGAGGATGTTGTACAAAAATATCCCTGACCTCGGAGCTATTTATGGACACAATCTGCCCCTCTGCTGGAGCGCCCCCTTCTGCGTTAGGGGCAGAAAGAAGGGAGTGCTGACTGTGTGTGATTCAGAAAACTCTGCATGCACAATGAGCTGCCCCCAATCAGCAGATCACCAGGACTCCCCTCCAGTGCGAAGCCAGCTGAAAGCGATGGCTCCACTCAGAGGTAATGATTAAAAAAAAGTCCATTAAAGTTGCTAATTAAATGATAAGCGTGAATTAAAACACAAGTCCAAGGAGCAAACCAGAAGGAGGTTCAAGTGGATTATCTTCTGGCTGAGAGAGTGTGTGGAGGCGGCAAAGTCATCAACAAGTTTTAAAAGAAATAAGTGGTGACAAAGTAACTTTTAAAGAGCAGGGCAGAGTCACACATTTACAGATGATCCAATGCCGTCATTTTTAGTTTTAACCCTGAAGAATTTTATGAATCACACTGAAACCAGATGGGGTGGTGCGGGCATCTGGTCAGGATTCCGCTGTGGGCCTCGCTGGTGAGGTGTTTCGGGCCCGTCCGACCGGGAGGAGACCAAGAGGCAGACCCCAGACCTGCTGGAGAGACTATGTCTCCCAGCTGGCTGGGGAACGACTCGGGATCCTTCAGGGTCAGCTGGAGGATGCAGCCGGGGTGAGAAAAGGCTAGGCTTCTTGTCTGAGGCTGTTGCCCCTGCGACCCAGCCCCGGATAAGTGGAAGACGACGAAAAGGAACTCTGAAAATCTCTGAGTTAAGGTGCAATAACACCAGAATCTTGCGTTATGTGCAACCTGTGAGATTCCATAGTTTTCACTATGTACAGTATATCCATACCCGTCACCAGGCAGCATAAAATGGTCCAATTCAAACAACTACGATCAGTTTGTTTTGGACAACATTTCTACATACGGGGAAGGATGGCTCAGTGAGTAGAGTGTCTGCCCTGTAACCAGAGGATTGCTGGTTCAATCCCCTGCCAGAAGTTCATGCCAAGGTGTCCTTGGGGAAGACACTGAATCTTCAATCCCTCCAGATGGTGGTTTGCACCTAACATGGCAGCTAATGTTCAATTGTTGTGGCCCCACGGTTGAGTGTAATTCATTTCATCATGCACTTGATTCAGATGGGATGTTCTGTATTGACATGAATTGAATTGTGTGCAAACAGAGTCAGATCGGGTCGTAAACTTTTGCGTAACCTGTATCAAGGTGCATACTATCGACTTTACATTAAACGCATTAGTAACTAAAGAATCAAAGAAATTGTAAAACATGATAAATATTAACAAATTGTTATTGAACTTGAATAAAATCAAGACGACCATGTTGGGTAATGAAAAAACTAACTGCGCTTACATGTCCTAATTGGCAGAGTCCAGATAGAAGATGTAAAGACACACATGTTTGGGAGTTCCTGTATGCAACAAACATTTATGGAAAGCCCAAATTAGACATGAAACAAAAATATTCCAAAGTCTTCCTTTAATAAACAAATTAAAATATTATTTCAATCCAAATGCCTTTCATTAAGTCTTTCTTACTTCACACACACATCATACAAAAAATCTGCCAAAAAAAATAACAGAAACACACCTTTTCAAACCATCGATAACGTTTGGATCTCTTTATTCAATCTAACCTCTTATAGATTCCTGATTGTATCTATTTTCACACACTGTTAATTTTATTCAAAG
Organism: Neostethus bicornis; assembly: GCA_902685375.1. Lineage (NCBI taxonomy): Eukaryota > Metazoa > Chordata > Actinopteri > Atheriniformes > Phallostethidae > Neostethus > Neostethus bicornis. The sequence continues at coordinate 2,867,340 of LR738551.1, forward strand.
CATTTATTAACCTATTAATAAGTCATTTTTAATGCTGTTTTACAATTAATGACTCAACTCATAATTTAAAGATGGTACGGGAATTTTTGAATGTCCAATATTTGTAATCCCAATACTTCTACTCTGATCCTAGTTCAGAGCCCTGAGGAACTCCATGAAATTCTCTGGTCCCTAAACACTGAAGACCTCCATCACATCGGTTATAAACATCAGAATCAGACACATTTTGGCCATCTAAAGACTTGTCTGCTGTCCTCTTTGTTTTTACACCATTTCCTCTCAGTGATTGCTCTCCTACCTTCCTTTGCATTTCCATACCAGCCTGTCAATGCCCGATCCCGTCAGGCCTCAGAAGCTAAGCATGCTGGGTCTGGGCAATACTTGGATGGAAGACCACCGGAACCCACAGTGAGACGGCCGTTGAGATAAAATTGTCGTTGTGTCCCTGGGCAAGACACTTCACCCACGTTGCCTAGTCTGGATGATGTGTGTGATTGGTTGGTGATGGTCAAAATGGCAGCCTCGCTTCTCTCAGTCTGCTCCAGCACAGCTGTGGCTACAACAGTAGTTTACCAGTACCTGGTATGGATGAATGAATAATGCATATGTGAAGCGTCTTTGAGGGTCCTGAAAAGCGCTGTATAAGTACAATGCATCATCATCTGTGGGAGCTGCTGCCTTCATGGTGACCACCTCAGCTTTGGTGGAACCAGTAAAGTGATCATCACCATGGTTTCCTCAGACGGTTTTAAAACATCTTCTTATTTGGATTTTGTTGACCTTTTGGAATCTACTGGAAATTTTGGAAATTGATCAAGTTTTTCTTTAAAATAAAAGCCACGTTGTTCCTTCAGTTTGTCTTTAAAATGTTCAGCCTTAGTTTAGGAAACGCTCCCCATTTTAAATAGTTTTCATCATCTGGTTCTTTGTTTTTTTGGATGTTTTGTTTTACCGACGGACAGACGGAAATATGAACGATCGATGTTTTAAATCCAGGTTTAATTTTCATAAAAACAGAAATATGGTTAAAAAGTATTTAAATAGAATGAATTTATTTAATGATGAAATAGTGTGAAGATTAATTATGAGTGTGTGAAGATAAAGGTCTGCTCCATCCCTGCTTCCCTGCTTTGGCATCTTTTTCTATTTATTTTCTGTTTTCGTGTGGGTGATGAAATCAGGTGTTATTTATCAAAATTAAAAAATATATTTACCTGTAAAAATTAAGCTGTGCAGAAATAAAAAGTTCCATGGATGGATGCAGCGACAGAGAAAAAGTGTTGGATGTAACATTTACTCATCCATCCAGAAATCCATGATTCAAACATGGGCCCGAAACAGAGCCTAGGGAAACTCCACGAGTAGAAACCAGTTACATTTCTCATTTCCTCCTTCTTATCTGTCTATCTACCGTAATTTCACGGCTATAAGGCACATATAAAAGTCTCAAAATGAGCGGTGCGCCCTTTCGAGCGGTGCGCCTTGTGTGTGAGAAAAGGCGGACCTAAAAGAAAAAGCGGGAGGCCCGTGCTCCTTGGTGCTGAAGTGGCCCTGGCAGGGGTTTCTCTATGCGCCTTGCTGGGTGGGTGGGCGGCTCCTCGGCCCGGTCTCGGGGTCCTGGGATCTGGATGGGCGTGGGCCCGGGTAGCGTGTGTCTCTGCCTCCCTCGTTCCAATCCTTTGGGGCTGGCGACAATCCGTTGGTCCTAATAAGCACATGGTTCACATCGGCAGCATGCATGTACTTTCACTCACACTCGCACACTATATCACTCTGTTTACTGTCCGCTATGTTCCTTGCTTTCAACCAATATTATTATAGCTCTAGTAACATGTGTTTGTGTTGTACATCATTTGCTACAGAAGGTTTTGTTGTGTGTGTCAGTTTTATCACTGGTTTAAACTCTTGTTTGTACTTTTTTTTCCCCTAAGATAAAATAAATAAATAAATAAAAGAAAAAGCGGTGCCCGCGAGGCGGACCTGAAAGAAAAGGCATGTGAACGGTAAAGAGTGAAATGTGGGCGTGGATTGTTTATAAAAAAGGTATGTGCTGTATGCACAACATTGCTGTTTTAACCCTGAAAATGACAAAGAGACACGCTTATGACGCTCAGTTTAAGCTGAAGGCAATCAGCTACGAGGAGGAACATGGGAATCGAGCCGCCGCGAGAAATTTCAGCATAAACGAGTCAATGGATTGTAGATGCTTGGACTAACGTGTCTGCTGGTACTGTTTTTCGAGCTTTCTCAAAAGCTGGTATCCTTTCTGAGGAGCCGCACAGAACAGACAGTGACTTTGACAGAGAGGAGCGAAGTGGACCTGCTCTGTTGGATTTTGCGCTGCTGTTCGATTCTGAAACAGAGGATGAGGACTTTGACGGATTTGAATAAAGACTATTACCGGTAATGTGTTTGTTTAGTATCGTTACTACTTAAATAAAACACAACTAAACTCAGTTTTGCTCCCGATCTATTTTTTAATACCCACATTTGCATGCTTGCGTGTGTGTTGCTGTAAGGCGGTGTGTGACTGAGACTGCGCCTTTTCGTACGGTGCGCCCAATGGTCGTGAAATCACGGTACTTTTATTTTAACATACATCTGGTTTCCTGTAACGCTGCATCGGTCCGTCGTGGTAAAGAGAGAGCTGAGCCGAAAAGCAAAGCTCTCGATTTACAAGTCGATCTACGTTCCTACCCTCACCATGGTAACCGGGATCTACGTTCCTACCATCACCATGGTAACCAGGATCTACGTTCCTACCCTCACCATGGTCACCAGCTGTGGGTGGTGACCGAAAGAATGAGATCGCGGGTACAAGCAGCCGAAATGAGCTTCCTCTGCAGGGTGGCTGGTCTCTCTCTCAGAGATCGGATGAGGAGCTCTGCCATCCGGGAGGAGCTCGGTGTCGAGCCGCTCCTCCTCCAGGTCGAGTGGAGCCAGATGGGGTGGTTCAGGCATCTGGTCAGGATGCCCCCCAAGCGCCTCGCGGGCGAGGTGTTATGGGCACGTCCCACCGGGAGGAGACCAAGGGGCAGACCCCGGACTCGCTGGAGAGACTATGTCTCACAGCTGGCTGGGGAACGACTTGGGATCCTTCCAAGTGAGCTGGAGGATGCAGCCGGGGAGAGAGAGGCCTGGGCTGCCCGTTTGAGGCTGTTGCCCCCGCGACCCGACCCCGGAACAAGCGGAAGATAACGGAACGGAACATCTGGTTTCCACGGTTACAGCTGTTGTAAAATTCAGAGTAGAACTGAAACGATTGGACTTCTTCAGTCTTCTGCTTCATTTGATTAAAGTTTTGTACCAATTATTGAACTGAGGTTGTTCAATGAGTTCAACAAATTGGTGCCGTATCACGTTTGAACATGATGGACAGCCCAGTGAATCGCCATGGAAACATTCTTCTTAGCTAATGGTCTTGGAAATGAAACGTCGACGAGCTGTAGCCCTCTTCTTTGTCTTCGTCGAGCGAAAGTCATGATCCAATCCACGGGGCAGGTGAAAAAATCAATAAACAATCAGCGGCTAGAGAAATGAACAGAAGCAATTATGCTGTTAAAACCCTCGGGATGAATGTTTCCATTCAAATTAGGCTCCTAAAATAACAATCGTTTAGTTTGAAACCGTCCTCACAGCTCCCAACTATTTAGATTTGATGTTTTTCAGTGGAATTGGTGATGATTTAAACTGGCAGAGGAAGAATGACTCAGCAGAAAACGACACTGATAAAAGGTTTAATGTCAGGCAGTTTTATCCGACACCTTTCCAGAGAATGAAAGATTAAAGGCTGGATGGGATGGTCAGCGTCTGTCTATCAATCCTTTTATCTATCCATCAATCTGTCCATCGATTCTTAAATCATTCATCTAAACAGCAGAACCTGTCCAATCAAGGCACTCGCTCAAAATTGATGGTTGATTCGATCAAAATCATGTCTTTATTTCAACAAAACTGTCAGTGCTGTCAGCAAACTGTCAGCAAGAACTAAGACGCTGCATCGGTCCATCGTGGTGAGAGAGAGCTGAGCCGAAAAACAAAGCTCTCGATTTACAAGTCGATCTACGTTTCTACCCTCACCATGGTAACCAGGATCTACGTTCCTACCCCCACCATGGTAACCAGGATCTATGTTCCTACTCTCACCATGGTAACCAGGATCTACGTTCCTACCCTCACCATGGTAACCAGGATCTACGTTCCTACCCTCACCATGGTAACCAGGATCTATGTTCCTACTCTCACCATGGTAACCAGGATCTACGTTCCTACCTTCACCATGGTAACCAGGATCTACAAGTCCTACCCTCACCATGGTAACCAGCATCTACGTTCCTACACTCACCATGGTAACCAGCATCTACGTTGCTACCCTCACCATGGTAACCAGGATCTATGTTCCTACCCTCACCATGGTAACCAGGATCTATTCTCCTACCCTCACCATGGTAACAAGGATCTACGTTCCTACCCTCACCATGGTAACCAGCATCCACGTTCCTATCCTCACCATGGTAACCAGCATCTACGTTCCTACCCTCACCATGGTAACCAGGATCAACGTTCCTACCCTCACCACGGTAACCAGCTGTGGGTGGTGACCGAAAGAATGAGATCGCGGGTCCAAGCGGCCGAAATGACTTTCCTCCGCAGGGTGGCTGGGCTCTCACTCAGAGATCGGGTGAGGAGCTCTGCCATCTGGGAGGAGCTCGGTGTCGAGCCGCTCCTCCTCCAGGTCGAGAGGAGCCAGATGGGGTGGTTCGGGCATCTGGTCAGGATGCCCCCCCGAGCGCCTCGCGGGCGAGGTGTTTCGGGCACGTCCCACCGGGAGGAGACCAGGGGGCAGACCCCGGACCCGCTGGAGAGACTATGTCTCACAGCTGGCTGGGTTACGACTTGGGATTCTTCCAGGTGAGTTAGAGGATGCAGCCGGGGAGAGAGAGAGGCCTTGGTTGCCCGTTTGAGGTAGTTGCCCCCACGACCCGACCCCGGAACAAGCGGAAGATGACGGAACGGACGGAACTGTTTGTGCTACAAAATAAAAAGTCCTGATATAGTAAATCTGTTTAGTTTGTGAACTAAAACCTGAAGGAATGAGTCATCTTTTTATAGGGGAGGCGGTGGTTTAGTGGTAGAGCGTTCACCCGGGAACCGGAAGTCAACCGGAAGCTCGCAGGTTCGCATCTCACTGAGTTCACGTCTGGGGTCCATGGAGAAGACAACTAACCCCCGTTTCTCCCACCAGGTCAGGGTTTTGGGGGATGTCAAAGGAGGAGGACCCAATTGCAGGACTTCAAACAAGGTTTATTGAACACAATTTAGGAAAGTCTGTAAAGCAAGAAGCACAGGATTAACTCAAGGTTTCAAAAGTCCAAATAATTACAAAGTTCAAACATGGTCCGGTACCCAGCGTGACCTGGCTGGAAGGGATGGTAAGACCCGACAGGGAAGTCCGGGGTGATTCCCCTTAAATAGATGGCAGGGTGCATAGATGTGGGGAATCAGAAATCATCCCCAGATGATCCTAATCAGTTGGATTAGGAACATCCAGGGCTTCCTGGTGGAGTGTGGAAATAAACTTCCAGCGTGTATTTAGAAGAGTTTTAAAGTTATGGAGACTCAAAATAACCGAAGAGGGACACAAACTAAAAGTAGATGCATTTCAGTCAGAGGTGGAACTCTGGGGAACAGTCCAGAGCAAGCTTGGGGTGCCCAACCTTATTTGTCTGAAGATCGACTTTTCAAATATCAAACCTCCTGAGATGTACCAGTATAGCTCCCCGGAGATCATTTCCAACCAGCCTCTCACTCTCTCAAACGCACACTACAACAAATTTCTCTCTCTGACACACACATGGATATAGCGACCAAAACAGCAACAGGCGCTGCACATTGATTTCAGACTTAACAACCCGATTTCTCGACACAGACTCCAAAATGTGACAATAACACTCAAAAAAGCCACCAGATTTATGCTTTTTTAGGAAAAAAAAAAAACCAAAAAACAGAGAATAATTCAATTTTAGCAACTCTAGCAATTCCTAGAGACTCTAGCGGTCGATTTGGAACCAGTCCGCGGGCTACCGGTAGATTGTGATCGACTGCTTGGGCAACCCCGATCAGGAGGATTTTCTAAAGAAAAATCACATATTTAAAAATTACAAACGCAAAATAATTACCGTAACCAATTATAAATCACCAAAAACATTAAGCTCCGTTCCGTCATCTTCCGCATGTTCCGGGGTCGGGTCGCGGGGGCAACAGCATCAAACGGGTAGCCCAGGCTTCTCTCTCCCCGGCTGCATCCTCCAGCTCACCTGGAAGGATCCCAAGTCGTTCCCCGGCCAGCTGTGAGACATAGTCTCTCCAGCGGGTCCGGGGTCTGCCCCTTGGTCTCCTCCCGGTGGGACGTGCACAAAACACCTCGCCTGCGAGGCGCTCGGGGGACATCCTGACCAGATGCCCGAACCACCCCATCTGGCTCCTCTTGACCTGGAGGGGGAGCCGCTCGACACTGAGCTCCTCCCGGATGGCAGAACTCCTCACCCGATCTCTGAGTGAGAGCCCAGCCACCCTGCGGAGGAAGCTCATTTCGGCCGCTTGTACCCGCGATCTCATTCTTTCGGTCACCACCCACAGCTGGTGACCATAGGTGAGGGTTGGAACGTAGATCCTGGTTACCATGGTGAGGGTAGGAACGTAGATCCTGGTTACCATGGTGAGGGTTGGAACGTAGATCCTGGTTACCATGGTGAGGGTTGGAACGTAGATCCTGGTTACCATGGTGACGGTAGGAACGTAGATCCTGGTTACCATGGTGAGGGTAGGAACGTAGATCCTGGTTACCATGGTGAGGGTAGGAACGTAGATCGACTTGTAAATCGAGAGCTTTGTTTTTCGGCTCAGCTCTCTCTTTACCACGACGGACCGATGCAGCGTCCTAGTTATTGCTGATGCCGCACCGATCCGTCTGTCGATCTCCCGCTCCATCCTTCCCCCACTCGTGAACAAGACCCCGAGATACTTAAACTCCTCCACTTGGGGCAGGACCCTGTCATTCCACCCTTTTCCACCCTTAAAACATTAAGTTAATCAACACATTAAGTTAGGGAAAAGAAGAAGAAGAGAAAAAGGGAGCAAAACAGTTTGTTGGTGAAGACCAAAAAACATTTGTTTTTATTTCACTGGCAGATCAGTGTGTGCCTGTCACTGAATTTCCATAGAGTCTGTCAATAAGAAACAAACACTGCAGCAAAACAACAACACTCCACCATTTTTACGAGTATTTTCAAGTGCCACTTTGTCATTTGAATATCATTGCATGTTCATCGTGTCATTTGCATGATTTACCTGTGGAATTCTGTAGGCGTGGTCGGGTCGGGATGGGTTTTGTCGCAGGAGGGATTTCTGAAGCTTACAGTCCGTAGAGAGAGTTACGGTAGTTTTGAAAAATCCAGAGTTTGTGCTGCAAAATCTCCGCCTTGGAGCCAAGCAAAAAAATTTACTGACCCAAAGATCTACGTAATTCATAGTTTATGACGTCCGTGGATTCTGAGTCACCTCGGCTATCCCCTCAGAATGTCAAGCAGCAGCTCCACACTGATCTCAAACATTTTAGTCCTCCCAAAATTAGGAGCTTTTATATCCTAATTTTGATGAGGACCAGACAGGGATGCAGTCACCATGGTGACGGTGACGATGTGAGCTTTGTCGTGGCCTCACACAGATCAATAAAATGACCTGCACACTAGACGTACTCTTTCAAATATTCATTGGAGTCTCTTATTACTTTTGAGGCTTCTGGGGTTGTGCCACATCGTTTTATACCTCAGCCTGATGGAAAGTCTTACAAGCTATTTGCGAGTAGATGAACATTTTTTACTTGTTCACTCAAGAGACTCTCAGAAACCTTGGCAAGGGCAGACGATGAGGAGAAGGGCATTCAATTGTTCCTTTTTGGCAGGTCCTATTCATAAAGTAAAGAAGAAAGAGCAGACTCTCATTCAGGAGTTGTTTATCTCAGAAACAGTAAACATCAACTATCAAGAGAACTTTTTTCTGTTCTTACAGCCAATTAAAAATGAGCACTCAATTGAAAGTTTTAGCTTTTAAATTGTTTTATTTCTCTTTTTTGTATTTGACAAATGAAAGTAACACACATTTCACATTCACTTCTTTCGGCATTTTCCTTCAGGGGGCGCCATGCCAAGTCAGTTTCTTCCATCTAACCCTATCTGCTGCATCTTCTTCAGTCACACCAACTATCTTCATGTCTTCCTTCACTGTATCCATGAACCTCCTCTTTGGTCTTCCTCTAGTCCTCTTTCCTGGTGGTTCCAAACCCAGCATCCTTCTTCTGATGTACTCTCTCTCTCTCCTCTGCACATGTCCAAACCATCTCAGTCTGGCCTCTCTGACTTTAAAACCTCTAACATGTGCTGTTCCTCTGATCCTGTCCATCCTGGTCACTCCCAGAGAGATCCACAACTTCTTTATCTCTGTTACCTCCATCTCTGTTTCATGTCTTTTCCTTAGTGGCACTGTCTCTAGACCAATCAGCATGGCCGCTCTCACCACACTGTCTCTAGACCAATCAGCATGGCCGCTCTCACCACGGTTTTGTACACTTTCCCTTTCATTTTATATGAAACTCTTCTTATCACACATCACACCTGATACTTTTCTCCACCCGCTCCAGCCTGCTTGAACACGCTTCTTCACCTCTTTTCCACACTCTCCATTGCTCTGGACTGTTGATCCTAGATACTTAAAATCTTCCACCTTGTTTATTTCTTCTCCCTGTAACCTCACTGTAGTTTGATGTACTGTATATGGATACTGAAAAAAAGAGCTTACAAATTATTAAATCATGTATGAATGAAAAGAAATGACTTCAGGTGTCTTTTTGATGTGGGAAGAACAAAGGAAGCATATTTTGCAAACAAACATGCCTGTTGTTTGAATCTAAAAGTTGGATTAACTCAGAGTTTATCTGGTCTCTAAGAAACGAGATCAGAGGCTTTCAGACAGAGTTTGTCAATCCACAGCTAATGAACATCGGTGATCTTTAATTTGTTTCACCAAGGTGTTGATGTGAAACTTCTGGAAAGACTCAGGAAGATTAGTCTCACTGTGTCTTTAAGAGGATCAATAAGATTAAGATTAGTCTCTGAAATTGGAGTAGATTTAGATTTAGAAGGAAAATATGTGCCAGCATGTTTATTTCAGACTAATTGCAGCTGGATCGGAGCGCTCTCTGTTTTTCTCTCTCTTTTTTTGGGATCAAAGTCTCCTTTGCCATGCTTGAACCATCAAAATGCAGCAACTAGTAAGTAAAATGTTGAAGTGCAGCAGTGAGTGGAGTTAAATTATGCATATCTGTCAGTCTAATGATGCCCAAGCATGCAAAGCATACAGCTCCGGGACACAAACCAGCAAGGCATGATAAAAGACAAGATGTTAGAACTGTGGCACATCAGACGATCCTCTTTCTATGGTTTCTGCATGAAACACATCATTACTTGTTTAAACTACGAGCTGATGCATTGGAAATAGAACCGACTTTTAAATTTATCATTTGGTTTTTATGATGGAATCATCTACAGACTTCCTTCTTATTGACTTCCTAAAACATCACACAATCTTTTCAAAAGCCAATGAGCTCTGTAATGTTTTTGTTGTGATGTGGATGGAGGAGGACCTAAAGCAGGACATAAACAGGATTTATTTAACAGAAATCAGGCAAGGCTGTCAGACAGATTTCTAGGATTAATCACAAGGATCGTCTCTAAAGACTGTTAGTCAAAAGACTAACAGTTCAATGAAAAACTTGGGCAAGCAGCCAGGAAGACCCGACTGGGGATCAGGGGAGACTACCTTTAAAGGGCCCATCTCATGCAAAAGTGACTTTCCAGAGTTTTCTACCTTGTAAGAGTGATGTCCGGGCCTTGTATATGTGTGTGTGTGTGTGTGTGTGTGTGTGTGTGTGTGTGTGTGATGTCCGGGCCTTGTACAGTATATGTGTGTGTGTGTGTGTTTGTGTGTGTCTTTCTAGATTGATTTAGCCCGTTTTTCTGTGGATTTCTGGAACGCTCAGACAAAACAACCAATGAGCAGATGTTTAAAGTATGACGCATTTAAAGTAGCCAGGACGGACTTCGCACACGCCCCCCTCCCTCCTCACCACCCGCCCGCCCTCCTCACCCGCCTTCACTCCGGCCTTACGCCCTCACAAACTGGCTTTCAACGTCCGATATACAGGCTGGTTCGCTGCTCTGCGTCTTTTTTATTTTCTCGCTTGAAACACCCTTTTTGTAACTATATGTTCAAGGAGAAAGTGCCTTCCCCCTCCCGCTCAGAGATGGGCGGAGGAATAGCGGCTCAGTGAGAGCAGAGGGCGGAGCTTGTACTTTCTCAGGACGGACGGGGGGATGAGCAATACCCGGCCTTTCATAGTTCCGGGTCTGTGACTGCGCTCCACCAAATCAATATATTTTCATAACTATGGTGTAATGCATGTTGCAAAGCCCACATTTTGCGTGTGTATGTGCAGAGGATGCAATGTGAAGAGAGGTATTTTGCATGAGATGGGCCCTTTAAAGAAGTACCAGAATCCGCAGGTGTGTGTCCCTAATTAGGGAACGTCCAGGTCTCCCTCTGTTGGCAGGTAAGGGGATCATGACTGTTTCAGGGACTTCTGTTTTATTTCTGTACACTAAACCATGAACAACACTCATTCATTGAAACACAACTTAATGAGTTGAACAAAAGACTCTTGAACTCAGCAACAATCTGGAACAGTCTGTGGAATTAACTTGGACTACAAGTGTATTTTTAATAGAAAAAGGGGGGTTAATGGTGCCTCAGTGGTTAGAGCTTTCGCCCGCGGACCGGGTATTAACCGGAAGTTCAGTCAGTCATTGAAGAAGACACCTAACCTCCCTGTTTCTCCTACCATTGTCGCTGTCATAGGTGGCAGCCTGCTGCGGTGTAATGCAGCACACAAATTTCCCGTTCAGGGATGAATAAAGTATATTTAAAAAAAAAAAAAAGGGGAGTTCATGCTTCCACACGCCCTATAAATAGTCACCTTGATCTTTGGTCGCATGACCCTGAAAATCTGTAGGGTTAATCTATAGTTGGTATGGAGTAACTATGAGTAGTTTATTACATTCCTTTAAGTGGTTTGGGATATGTCGCATAAACAAGAGCAGGGTAAGTTGACGTCTGAGTGTGTAAAAAATTCCTTCGCCTTTAAACATATAAACAGTAGGTCTCATGACCATGAAATCTAATCTATCATGAGTTCCGTCCCGTCATCTTCCGCTCATCTGAGGTCGGGTCACGGGGGCAACAGCCTCAGACGGGAAGCCCAGGCTTCTCTCACCTCGGCTGCATCCTCCAGCTCACCCAGGGGGATACTGAGTCGTTCCCCAGCCAGCTGTGAGACATAGTCCGTCCAGCGGGTCCGAGGTCTACCTCTTGGTCTCCTCCAAATGTACTGAGTATATGTGGACAGTTTTATTAAAATCCATTTGTTGGTTCTATGTTTTGTGAAAAGAAATATAAAGGGGGACACGGTGGCTCTGTGGTAGAGTGTGCGTCCACGGACTGGAAGTTAACCAGAAGTTAACGGTTTTGATTCCCACTGAGTTCACACCAAAGGTCCCTGAAGAAGACACCTAACCCCCTGTTTCTCCCACCATTGGTGCCGTCATGGCAGCCTGCTGTGGTGTGATGCAGCACACAAATTTCCCCGTTAAGGGATCAATGAAGTACATGTTATTATGTTTTCTATAAAATATGAGCCGCTATTTGTTGTGCTTTCATGTTTTTGCTGTAAAGTCTTTCAACAGCAAAAATTTTGTTCAATTAAACAAAACAGTTTGAAGCCACTTTTTCCCTAAAAAATGACAAATAATGCATAAAATATTCATATTGTGTAAACAGTCACTCATATGGCTGCGTATAAACCCAGAAACCAGCTTTCCTGGGTACAAGCAGAACTAAAAGCTACATATTTTCTGTTTTGGCCTTATGCTTAAATGTCACTGAGAGTTTTTCAGCCTAGTTTCAGATATGATGCCACCTCAGAGCCTGGCAGTCTTGCGTGCAGCCTGAATGTTCCAGATTTCCCTAAAGTCCTGGAAAAATATTCCAATCCTATGGCTGCCTGCCTCCATCTATCTGAATGCCATGGAGTAAATCTGCTGAACTATTTCAGCAAGGTTACAGTTAGGTGATTACCGGCCAAACACAGTAGTTATAAATATCTGTCGAGCTGCAGGAAAAGTTCCTAAAATAATTCTGTTCATGTAAGAATCTACTTACGTAACGCAGAGGCTGCTGGTTGCTGGAATCAGATGTTTTCAGTGTGAAAAATCTGTCTCAATCTGTCTTGTGAGACAGAGGCTCATTTTAAACCTGCGTTCACACCATACACGTCAAAACGGGTCATTTGTTTCACATGTAGAGTCTAAGGAGGCTAAAGTCTGCATCTAGCAGTGGTTGTGGTTTACATTCTATGTGATTCAGCGAGAAGATTTGACTTCCTGTTGGACAAACAGACCATGCAATAAAGTCTGGGTTTGGTCTGGGTTTCCAACACGAGGGCTTTGTTGAAATTGAACAATGATTTGTTTACTCCTTTTGATCAAGTTATTTACTTCTTAATAAACTGTCCGCAGTAGGTTTTGTTTCTAAAGCAGTTTTGTGGTTCAACTCATATCTTCATTTCAAACTTTCTATTTTCAAGTTTCTAGTTTTGTTGATGATGTTTAACTAGTTCTCTCACATTGCTTGATAAATGTTTATGCCGATGATACAATTATATACATTTCAGACTGACCCTTTCCTTCTGAAAAATAATTTGCAGCTTGAGTTTTATTCAGGTCAAAAGTGGATTTTAAATAACCAAAAAATGTCAAAGTATTCATAAGGCCAGAGGGAGCTGCACTAGATCTAGAGAAAGTGTATGACAGGGAACCTAGAGAAGAACTATGGTATTGTATGAGGAAGTCTGGTGTAACAGAGAAGTATGTTAGAGTGCTTCAGGACATGTATGAGGACTGTAAGACAGTGGTGAGGTGTGCTGTAGGTGTGACAGAGGAGTTCAGTGTGGGGGTGGGACTGCACCAAGGATCTGCTCTGAGTCCTTTGCTGTTTGCTATGGTGATGGACAGGCTGACAGACGAGGTCAGACAGGAATCTCCATGGACAATGATGTTTGCAGATGACATTGTGATCTGTAGTGAGAGGAGGGAAGAGGTGGAGGAAAAGCTGGAGAGGTGGAGGTTTGTACTAGAAAGAAGAGGAATGAAGATTAGTCAGAGTAAGACAGAGTACATGTGTGTGAATGAGAGGGATCCAAGTGGAAAAGTGAGGTTACAGGGAGAAGAGAGAAAGAAGGTGGAAGATTTTAAGTATCTAGGATCAACAGTCCAGAGCAATGGAGAGTGTGGAAAAGAGGTGAAGAAGCATGTGCAGGCAGGCTGGAACGGGTGGAGGAAAGTATCAGGTGTGATGTGTGACAGAAGAGTTTCAGATAAAATGAAAGGAAAAGTGTAGAAAACCGTGGTGAGAGCGGCCATGCTGATTGGCCTAGAAACAGTAGCACTGAAGAAAAGACAGGAAGCAGAGATGGAGGTAGCAGAGATGAAGATGCTGAGGATCTCTCTGGGAGTGACCAGGATGGACAGGATCAGAGGAACAGCACATGTTAGAGGTTTTGGGGATAAAGTTAGAGAGGCAAGACTGAGATGGTTTGGGAACATACAGAGGAGAGAGAGAGAGAGTACATCAGAAGAAGGATGCTGGATTTGGAACCACCAAGAAAGAGGACTAGAGGAAGACCAAAGAGGAGGTTCATGGATACAGTGAAGGAAGACATGAAGATAGTTGGTGTGACCGAAGAGGATGCAGCAGATAGGGTTAGATGGAAGAAACTGACTTGCTGTGGCGCCTCCTGAAGGGAAAAGCCGAAAGAAGAAGAAGAAGATTCATAAAAAAATCTTTCCATGAACTTTTTGGTAGACATCAGAATTGACTCGAATCCCCAGATCTTCAAATGTCATGATCCCTCACCTGCCCACCAGAGGGCGCCTTGGATCTTACACCCTCTCCTGGATTCCAACCTGATCCTAAACACCTGGGCTATTAGCCTGATGCTAATCAGCTGTGCATCGTCAGCCTAGTGCCTATCTAAAGGCAGTCTCTCCGGACCTCCATGTTGGGTCATCACCTCCCACTCCAATCAGGTCTTGCTTCCTTCTTTGTTTCCTTCCTTCCTTCCTGACCATGAGTTACATCTTGAACTCTGTTATATTATTTGAACTTGTAATTAGAGATGGGAAATCCGACGCCTCGCGACTCATCGAGCAACTTCGAGCAACTGCAAAAAGTCGACACGAGGAGTCGGCACATCTGCAGGCTGCGCATGCATAGATGAAAAACAAACCCCAAGAAATAAAGAAAATCTACGCCTAAAGTTCTGTCTTACTAGAAGATGAAATGTGGGTTATTGTTGGGCAATTACTCTAGTTTTTTTTTAATCATGAAATGAGATTATTGCGTTAATCCGTTGCCATAGTAACAGTTACCTAAACAATCAAATCTCACCCTGTTACTAACAATGTAATAAAATGTTCAATAAAACACACACTGACCCACTGTTTGTCATTTGAGTAACTAGAGAACCTGCTGATAGCATCTTACGGAAGGGAAAATGAACACATTGATACAATTTAACATCGAGATGTTTGTGGGAGCGGGTAGTGGAAGATTTCAGAAAAATAGTTTGGTTTTTGGAGAGTGTGATATTTTCACTTTTGTCCAATTCGATGTTCTCCAAATCAAAGTATAGAAAAAGTATTTTTTGATATTTTAATCTAAAGCACTTTGTAATGTTTTGATAAGAGAAATACTGTATAAATTAAATTCCATTTGAGTCAACAATCTGTGACCCAAGCAGCAACATTCAGGAAAGACGTAAGAGTCTCTGCGGCTCTAAAACAGCGCAAAAACTCAAACAGGACAATTGAAAATGTTTTTGTTATAGATTTTTATTTTAAATAAAATCTTTTCCACGGTGGTTGGCTTTAGTCTGCTCCTTAGACAGACTACCTCTCCCGCTTTGGAAAAGACCCGCTCACAAGGCACCTGGGTCGCTGGCATGTGGAGATGATGCTTCACCGGTTTGGGCAGGTTTGGGTAAACTGTTGTCCTCGATGCCCAGAATGCGAGAGGGTCTTCTCCCCTGAAGAGGTAGACCTGTGATAGGCATCTCTGAACCACCACTGTGGCGTTCCCCGTCGCACACTGACTTCTCTGGGTTTCACCTAGAAAATAGAAGTTAGTAAAACCATGTAACATGAGTACATCGAAGATCAGATGAAAATACGTACCAACCCGGCTGTCCAGCAGGTCCCACAAACTGTCATTCTCCACTGAAGATGACGCTCCCGGTTAGGACTATTAAAACAGAATTGGTTCTCCCTCCATTTACAACTTACACACAGAAACACACACTCACCTTTCACTCTCACACAATTCACGCAAAAACTCTTTCAACCTCTCAATTCTAAACACTCTATATTTGTGTTGGTGAATCCTAAAAACTAATCTAATAGATCTGTGTGTGCGTGAGTGACTGTGTTGGTTGAATGTGTGTGTGTTTTAAGTGACACTTACAAAAGGTCTAACAAGATCAAGGTGATATTATTGTGTACAATACCTACTGTGATAAAATCGTTGTAGAATCCAAAGCTGTGATGTCGCAAAATCGCTAGAAAATCTCCTCCTCACAAAACCCCACGTCTCCCAGAATGAATGAAACCCTTTTATATGTTTTGACTGATTGATCGACCCGCCCCTTCAAACTTTCCGAGCTCTTCGACACCTGGCTCCACCTGACAGTAGCTCGGATTTTGGGTCGCGCGATGTTTGACATTCCGACACATGGAATCGGAGCAATTCTCGCGATACTTTTGTGTCACTCTGTTCGGCTCAGCTCGAGCAGCAAGGCTCGAGCTGGCCATCCCTACTTGTAATCCTTTGCTTTACAGCCTTACTGGACTTTTGGTTAATAAATCCTGTTCTGTTGTCCTGCATCTGGGTCCTCCTCCTTCCATTTCCCACATCACATCAAATCCAGTTTAGTAATGGTTCCTTCATGCTCAAAGCAGACTCTAGTAATTATCTTGGTCTCTGGTTGGACCATGAACTAAAATCCTCTTAAATCCTCTTTTTTTAAAATCTTTTATCTACTTTAGAACATTCATTCATTTATTTTTATCTAGTGTTGATTAGTTCAATACAATTGATCAAAATGCATTTTTCACATTCGAAAGCACAGGATGTTCTTTTAAACTCTCTTTGCAGATTTATTTCAAACTGTCCTCATCAAACTCAGAAGCATCATTGTCTCACTTTTTCAGTCCCATGTATTCAGGAAGAAGTTGGACTTAGAGTGTTTGAGCCAAAGTTTCTGATTGGAACAATTATCCTGCATCGTTTAGATTGATGATATCATGTTTTTATTGAAATCATCTCGGTTTGCGTACCTTAAAACTTCTTGTCAGTGTTCTTGGTTCTGTTGTCATCATAGATTTTTCCTCACAAAGAACAGGAGAACTTTGAAAATGTGACCATGTGATTTGAATAATATTTTTTGGTGTCTTTATATTGACGGTTGATTTGTTTTTATGAACGTTACAATATCAATTGTCTATTTTTTTAATGACTTTTAGCAGGGCATGGTGGCACAGCGGCTAGCACAGTGGCCTTACAGCAAGAAGGCTGTGGGTTTGAGCTCCGGGTGGGAACAAGGCTTGAAACACTGGCCTTTCTGTGTGGAGTTTGCTTGTTCTTCCTGTGTACATGTGGGTTTTCTCCAGGTAATCCGGTTTCCTCCCAGCCTCCAAAATCATGCATGCATTACATAATGCATGCATGATCATGTATTATCCTCTTGGGAGGAAATGGCAGCTCAGTCGTTAGAGCGTTTGCTCGCGGACCGGATGTTTGTGGGTTTGCATCCCACAGAGAGATCGTCTAGGGTCCTTGAAGAAGACACCTAACCCCCGCTTCTCCCACCACTGGCGCCGTCGAAGGGCAGCCTGCTGCGGTGTAAGGAGTGCAGCACACAAATTTCCCCGGTGAGGGATGAATAGAGTAATTCATTTATTTATTTAATTGCCCCTAGGAAGGAGTGTATGTGTGGATGGTATGTGTGTGGCTCCACGACAGAGTGGCGACCTGTTTGGGGTAGACCCTGACCCTCGCCATGAATCAGCCGGGATGGGCCCCGGCACCCCCTGCAACACTATAAGGGATAGATGGTTAAGATCGTGACTGACTGATTTTCAGTAGGGATGAGATTTTGAAGCAAGTTTGTCTGTGTTGTAAATTGCCATGTTTTTTTTTTTTTTGGTAAATTGTTTGTAATGTTTAGTTTTGTTTAGGACTGGCTTTAAAATTCCAATAATAAGTTTTTAAAAACCTCCGGCACAGGCGACTCGGTGGTGCAGTAGTTAACACAGTGGCCTCACAGCAAGAAGGTTGGGGTTTGAATCCCGGATGGGATGGGGATTAAAACACGGGCCTTTCTGTGGAGTTTGCATGTTCTCCTTGTGTATGCGTGGGTTTTCTCCTGATATTCCGGTTTCCGGTGTTTGGATGGTTTTTTATATGTGTGGCCCCGCTGGAGACTGACGATCTGCTTGCGGTACACTTTCCCTCTCACCTGAAATCAGCCGGGATGGGTTCCGGCACTTCTGCGACTCCGATAGGCTCGGACGGTTCCGTTCCGTCATCTTCCGCTTGTTCCGGGGTCAGGTCGCGGGGGCAACAGCCTCAAGCGGGTAGCCCAGGCCTCTCTCTCCCCGGATGCATCCTCTAGCTCACCCGGAAGGATCCCAAGTCGTTCCCCGGCCAGCTGTGAGACATAGTTTCTCCAGCGGGTCCGGGGTCTGCCCCTTGGTCTCCTCCCGGTAAGACGTGCCCGAAACACCTCGCCCGCGAGGCGCTCGGGGGGCATCCTGACCAGATGCCCAAACCACCCCATCTGGCTCCTCTTGACCTGGAGGAGGAGCGGCTCGACACCGAGCTCGGAAGGTTCAGAAGGTGAAACAGCACACTGGCAGCATTGAGTACATAGTTGGATACTTCCTACTTGGCACAGAGACACTGTTTTGACCCGTTCTTGAAAGCAGTTAGTTGACTGGTGTTTAGTTGTTTGTTATAGAAACGCTAAAGTTGCTTCTTCGCTCAAATTAAGGGCATTAGTTGCAGAATCAGACGTTTGAAAAACTTTCCCTTGTTCTGTTTTTCTGTTAATTAACTTAACCAGAACATTTCCAGCTCCCGCTTCATTAAATATTGATCATATTTTATTGGTTTTCAGATTGTGCTTTTATTCAATAAACACCGTTAATCTCATTAGAAGTTGTTGACAGAAACGATTGTTTTTCTAACTCTTGGCCTATTTCCCAGCAGCAGCTGTGATCGGTTCAGAACAAACCAGGCATCAGTGTGAAGCCAGAGTCTCTTTATGAGTTGAATGATTGCCGTAGACTTCTGGAAGATGAAGAGGAATTACCAACAAAGAAAACAGAATACTCATGTGGCACTTGAGACGCCACTATAGAGTCTGAACGTGTGTAAATTTTAGATTTGTTTGCTTTAAAAGGTTGCCACAAAGGAAGAGAAAGGACTCTATTACATGGACTGATAAACGCTGGAAGACGCTTTTATAAACTCTTTCTTTTCTATCAGGCTTAAGTGATTGAAGAGGTCTGTGGACGGCCATTAATGACCATCAGAGACTCAGAGATGGTTTCATGGCTGCAGGCGCGGAGAATTACTCACATGGTTTCAGAGTTTGAAGCATCTTTTATCTGCTGACTGGTTAGAAAACTTTAGAAGTCTTGCATCCGGTTTGGCATCGATGCGTTGATGAGGTTTAACGACCAAAGTTAAAAGCAGTATGTTTTAAAAGGTCAACGTCTTTTTCTGGGATGTTTTCTTTTATCTGCACATGAACCACCAACAACAATATGATTCATCCGATTTTCAGTGTGTAAAAGAAATCAAGACTGAAGATTTGAATCATTAACATGTTTCAAACAAATCCAGGCACTCTTTGTGAGTCATGGGCCACAAATTCAGATTCAGAGTACTGTATTGATCTGATGTGTATAGTAGCTCCAACTAGTTCAAGAGAGAGCTTCAAAAAGCCTCAGAACAGCTGCTAGGTGGTAATGAGTTGGGTGGCATGGAGCTGGAACAGCCGCTTGGTGGAACAGACTTGCAACAGTCACTTGGTGGAACACCTGATAGTTGGCTCTGCGCTGGGAGGTTGAGATTGCTGGATCGTTTGAGCTTGCGAGTTCTGAGCTGCAGTGGATTATGCAGATCAGGTATCCGTGCTAAGTTCGGTATCGATGTAGTGCTTCTGGGAGAGCTCGATACTACTAGGTCGTCTAAGGAGGAATGTACCGGCGGAGGTGAGAATGTAGGTTTAGCGTGGCATTGATGTTTGAAACTCCAGTGAATCATAAAAATGGTCTTAAACTGACCTCAAGAAGATTCACGTCCTGAAAGCAACTCCCATCCTTCACTGTGGTGGAACAACAGCAGCAGTCCACCATCTTTAGATCCATAGTGAAGCCGGGTATGTTCAGACAGGAAGCACTGATGATGTCACTCAGAAGATCCTGTCTTCATTCCTTCTGATTCACTCCAGCAGGAACATCTCCACACGTCCATGGAGACTCCACATGAAGGAGCTGATGAAGGAGATCAGCTCTTTAAACTACAAGAAAACTAAAAAAATCCAACAAAATGTGGAGTGGTAAACGGACCTGCTGCCATCACGAGTAGCACATTTTTAAAGAATCAAAATGAAAGCCACTTCAAGCCATTTTGGTATTTTTCTTTGTTCGTCTTTTTATGGTTTGCTTTTCAACAAACTCAAAAACTAAGAAGTCAGATTAATGAATAGACCACAACTTGTAGTTTTTAGTTTTTATTCATTGTAAAAAATGTTTATATGAGGTTTTCAATGTCCCGAAAACCCACAATCTCTCTTGTTTTTGTAAGCAGTTTCATTGTAGCAGCAAGTCTGTTATGGATCAGGGGAGGAAAGAGATCCAGACGCAGGTCAATGATCACGAAAATACAAATTTATTAAATAACTAAAGGTGTCCACATGGAAGTGGAGATGGATCAGGTAGGACTAGAAGAACTCTAGGAGCACTGGGGCTGACGGGTTCCAGAAAAAAATGGCAATATTTAGTTGGAACAGTGACAGTGTTACCACAAAAAATATTGCAGAAGAACTGACTAGGTTTTGAGCTGAGCTCAAGACTTTGGGATGATGAAAAAAGATGAAGCCGGGTCATGAACACGAGCATCTTTCCTCCATGTTTGTAGTTCTGTAGATCCACCATGCTATACAGTCCATCCTCCATGTTTGTAGTTCTGTAGATCCACCATGCTATACAGTCCATCCTCCATGTTTGTAGTTCTGTAGATCCACCATGCTATACGGTCCGTCCTCCATGTTTGTAGTTCTGTAGATCCACCATGCTATACGGTCCGTCCTCCATGTTTGTAGTTCTGTAAATCCACCATGCTATACGGTCCGTCCTCCATGTTTGTAGTTCTGTAGATCCACCATGCTATACGGTCCATCCTCCATGTTTGTAGTTCTGTAGATCCACCATGCTATACGGTCCATCCTTCATGTTTGTAGTTCTGTAGATCCACCATGCTATACGGTCCGTCCTCCATGTTTGTAGTTCTGTAGATCCACCATGCTATACGGTCCGTCCTCCATGTTTGTAGTTCTGTAGATCCACCATGATATACGGTCCGTCCTCCATGTTTGTAGTTCTGTAGATCCACCATGCTATACGGTCCATCCTTCATGTTTGTAGTTCTGTAGATCCACCATGATATACGGTCCATCCTTCATGTTTGTAGTTCTGTAGATCCACCATGCTATACGGTCCGTCCTCCATGTTTGTAGTTCTGTAGATCCACCATGCTATACGGTCCGTCCTCCATGTTTGTAGTTCTGTAGATCCACCATGCTATACGGTCCACGTTGGTAACAATTCCCCAGATTGAGAATTTAAAGACAGTGTTTAGAAAGTTTACTCAGGGTAAAGACGGGGTTTCTCTGCTGAGATATTGCATTCAGAAGAATTGGTGGACCTTGTCCTTTGGTAACATGACCCTGAAAACATGTCCAGTTAATCTATAGCTCGTACTGAGTATGACCTTCAGTTTTTTAAAGTCTTTCAGCTGTTTGGAAGCTGTTGTCGAAGCATGTCGTTTGACATCCGCATTGACTTGTTCTTCATTATGATCTGGTTTAAAGTTTGTATATTTGGGCACTTTTTCAGTAACAAGCTGAGTTTTGCTTTCCGTGGTTTTCCTCTTAACCCTTTGTTTTCCTGCTCGACTGCAGCTCTTTGGGTAAATATATTATAATTATGTTTATAAAGCGGTCTGTGCGTTTTCCTGAACTCGCAGGCAGATGTGGACGGAGTCTCCGACTTGAATCTGTCAAATGGAAATGTGTCTCCACGCAGTGTTTTGACATCTCTCGTTGGAGCTGTGGGCGCCTTCCCAGCCTCATTCTGTCAGTTTGGTCACACTGACATAATGGGAAAGGATGGTGTTTGTGGAGCATCAGTAGTCCAGCAGGATGCAGCTGAGTTATGAGAGAGTGTGGGAAAAGCCTGAGTGCACATCACACAACTCTGACACACACATAATAGATAAACGTTGTTTCCCTGGAAACCATCGGCATGCTTCGTCCACTTTTTCACCTCTAAACCGTAAGCAGCAGGCTGAACCCTCACCTTCCTAACTAATCCTTCAGTTCCACAGAGCAGCTGCTAGTCGTCTGGCAGGACCAGCATGCACTTAGCACATGAAACATGGCCCCGGGCTGAAACCGTACTCATCTGCTGTGCACGTGTTTGCCAGAGCGGTAGATGTGAGAGGCTTCAGCAACACCAACACCTGTTTAATTCTCTGATGCAAAACTGAAAAATGGCTCCAAACAAAATCATGAAAAGTGCAAAAGGAGATTTATTCATCGTTTTCTCACAAAATTAATTTTGAAGTCAAACAATTTCTCTCAAATTGTTGCGACGGTTTAAATTCAGGCGACATTAAGATACGTTTTGAAGATTTACTCTGTAAATTTCCCTCCCCAATTTCCCTCAATGGGAATATTTGTGTGCTGCATCACACCGCACGACGGCGCCAAAGGTGGGAGAAATAGGGGGTTTGGTGTCTTCCCCAAGGACCCGAGGCTGAACGCAGTGGGCTGCGAATCCGCAGTCTTCCGGTCCGCGGGCAAACTTCTGGTCCGCGGGCAAACTTCCGGTCCGCGGGCGAACGCTCCACTGAGCCACTGCCTCCCCTCTTTTTTCTGTGTCGTAGTAATTACAACCGTTCTGTACTCAGTTACGATTAGAATTCTCTCTTCGTTCTTGGTCAAGGAAACATTTTTCCTCACCACTCATAACCGTTCATCACCGTTTACAAAAGTTGGCTCTCGTTAAAGCAACGCTATTAAAAAGCAAACGATCCTCGACCACCAAAGGGCAACGTCAGACCCTCGTTTAGTCCAATCAGACATCAGTGGATTTAAAGTCAGTGTGACTCTTAAGACTTGAGTACATGAGACTTATTTAAGATATACTGTACCCTTTGTTGTGTTGAATTCCGCATCGTCAAAAACGGAAGTGTATGAATATAATTAAGTTTTTTATTTATTATTAAACAAGTATTGGATTTTAACAAATGCTGTGGAAAAAAAAAACAGTCTGACCTCAAACAAGTTACATAAATGAGACAAACGAATCAAAGCCCAGAAATATGTTATAATGATATTATTATTATTGATTCCCTCGGGGGCGTGGGGTTCTCATTCACAAGCCACCATTTTTTCATGAACCACCCTTATGACATCATATCCTTTGGTTCTAATTTCTCATATTTAAAAAATGAATAACTCATTGGGGAAATTTGTTTGCTGCACTCCTTACACCGCAGCAGGTTGCCCTTCGATGGCATCAATGGTGGGAGAAGCGGGGGTTAGGCGTCTTCTCCAAGGACCCTAGACGTGCTCTCTGTCGGACGCAAACCCGCAAACTTCCGGTCTGCGTGCGAACTCTCTAACCACTGAGCTGCCGTCTCCACTCATGACCCATCTCATCTTGTTACTTCCTGTTATCTTTGCACCAAGTACCAAAAAACCATGCCTTGTTTTGCACTGCTCCCTTTCAATTAAATGACATTTAAAATAAATAAATTTAATGACATACTTCAGACCCCTCCCCCTCTCCTGTTTTTCTAATTAGAGAAACCATAGACATAAACACATTAGACTTTGTGACCAATTCTCCAGTCAGATGTCATGTTGTGTGTGTTTTAAAGTTAGTGGTGTCGGTATGAGACATGAAAGAGTGGTCTACTCTTTGTGTCTATGTGTGCCACACCCACGTTTTAACTTGGGTGTAGCACACCCAAATGTTTTAACCTTGTAGCACTCTGAGGCTTGATTTCAGGTGTAGAGTGTATTATAAATAAAATGTATTATTATTTATTATTATTAAGTCAGACATTGTTTCTCAGGCATTTTTTTACCCTTTTGCAGACCCTCTGTTCTTGCCTTTTTGTCCACTCTCAACTGCTGTTGCTTCTTGTTGAGGAGCAAAGGAGGAGAAATGAGTTGCAATCGGCTATTATTCCTCACATAAGCTTTCCTAGCTCAGAACTTAAGTTTAGATAAATACTGCTGACTACTGGCCTGGCATGCTTATAACCGCTCTCAGAAGCGTATTTATGCAGCTCCGCGTGTGGACGCGGATATTTTGAAAATGGTTACGTGTGGACGCGAGCGTTTTTCTAAAACGGAGGACAGCAGATATGCGTTTTCAAACGTGAACAGAAACTACAACCTAGGACATTTGGGCCACAGTGGCTAGGATATTTGGGCCATGGGATAAAACTGACTAAAAGCAATTATTTTGTATAATGCAACTGTTTTATTCAATTTCACAGGATACATTATCACAGAAATAGGGTTTGGGTTACGATTAGGGTTAGGGATATATTTAAAGAAAAAAAAAATGGCTCGTGGCCCAAAAGTCCATCCCAAGTGGCCCACATGGCCCAAATATCCTAGGTTGCAGTTTCTTGGCCTAAATGTCCTAGATTCATTTTCAAAAATACCCGGCTACGTGTGGACAAGGTCTCAGTTTTCATACCAGTCAGCGGAATCACACATTTTAAGCATCTTTGTAAAATAGTCACCTGATGTCCTTCATTTCAAAGTCAAATCTCCCCCAATTTTGCTTCTGTTTCTGCTTTATTTTCTCTAGAATATGCACTCCAGGACTTCCGGCTCTGTATTTTTAGGGACCATGAACAAACTGCAAGGAAAAGCTTTGACCCGCGCCCATGCTGCCTTCACTGACACTTATCATCAGTAGAATCACAGCCAACACTATTCAAACCAGTTAAGTATGCCACAAAAAATCAGCCTGTTTCACATGAAAAAGGAAACCGTCCACGGTCTGTGTGACAATTTGGTGAAATTTGCTCGGTATTGTAAAGGTAAGAATGGTGGTAAATTGTGCAGTAATTTACATAATTCCCCTCCGTGTGGGAGGAAGCCACGGTGGGTTGTCCACGTCACTGATTTCCCTTCTTAAACGAATGAATTAAAGCATCAGGTAATGTTCAGAAAGCTGCCACAGGAAAAGGAAAACGTAAAGGACAATATTTAAGACTTAGACTCTTTATACGGTAAGTCATCTCATTATATTTTATGAAAACTTGAGGCTATAAAACAGAGTACACGTGTGTGAATGAGAGGGATCCAAATGGAAAAGTGAGGTTACAGGGAGAAGAGATAAAGAAGGTGGAAGATTTTAAGTATCTAGGATCAACAGTCCAGAGCAATGGAGAGTGTGGAAAAGAGGTGAAGAAGTGTATGCAGGCAAAAGAGGTTCAGCTAGAATGAAAGAGGAAAGAGGATGTGTACAAAACCGTGGTGAGATCGGCCATGCTGATTGGTCTAGAGACAGTGTCACTGAGGAAAAGACAGGTAGCAGAGATGAAGATGCTGAGGATCTCTCTGGGAGTGACCAGGATGGACAGGATCAGAGGAACAGCAAATGTTAGAGGCTGGAACGGGTGGAGAAAAGTATCAGGTGTGATGTGTGATAGAAGAGTTTCAGATAAAATGAAAGAGAAAGTGTAGAAAACCGTGGTGGGAGCGGACATGCTGATTGGTCTAGAGACAGTGTGGTGAGAGCGGCCATGCTGATTGGTCTAGAGACAGTGTGGTGAGAGCGGCCATGCTGATTGGTCTAGAGACAGTGTGGTGAGAGCGGCCATGCTGATTGGTCTAGAGACAGTGTGGTGA
This sequence comes from Neostethus bicornis, assembly GCA_902685375.1. Classification (NCBI taxonomy): domain Eukaryota; kingdom Metazoa; phylum Chordata; class Actinopteri; order Atheriniformes; family Phallostethidae; genus Neostethus; species Neostethus bicornis. The sequence goes on from LR738551.1 coordinate 2,892,793, forward strand.
GAGCGGCCATGCTGATTGGTCTAGAGACAGTGTGGTGAGAGCGGCCATGCTGATTGGTCTAGAGACAGTGTGGTGAGAGCGGCCATGCTGATTGGTCTGGAGACAGTGTGGTGAGAGCGGCCATGCTGATTGGTTAGAGACAGTGTGGTGAGAGCGGCTATGCTGATTGGTCTATAGACAGTGTGGTGAGAGCGGCCATGCTGATTGGTCTAGAGACAGTGTGGTGAGAGCGGCCATGCTGATTGGTCAGTCAGTCAGTCAGCATTGGCCATGCTGACAGTGTCACTGAGGAAAAGACAGGAAACAGAGATGTTTGTATCAGAGATGAAGATGCTGAGGATCTCTCTGGGAGTGACCAGGATGGACAGGATCAGAGGAACAGCACATGTTAGAGGTTTTAAAATCAGAGAGGTCAGACTGAGATGGTTCGGACATGTGCAGAGGAGAGAGGGAGAGTACATCAGAAGAAGGATGCTGGGTTTGGAACCACCAGGAAAGAGGACTAGAGGAAGACCAAAGAGGAGATTCATGGATACAGTGAAGGAAGACATGAAGATAGTTGGTGAGACCGAAGAGGATGCAGAAGATAGGGTTAGATGGAAGAAACTGACTTGCTGTGGCGACCCCTGAAGGAAAATGATGGAAGGAGAAGAAGTAAACTTCAGGCTCCAAATGGTTCACAAAATTTACAAGGACTAGAAAAAAAAAAAAGAACTTCCATTGAAAGCCTTGTAACAAAAAAAAAAAGATTAATTTTATTCTCTGGACCGATTGATTGAAAAGCAAAATGTCTTTTAAGAACAATCAATTGTGTCCAATTAAAAATAAAAATCAAAGTTTACTCAATATTTTCTTGTTTGTCTCTTATTCTTTCAGATTTTATTTGTTCAAACTGCTTAAAAAAATCTAATTTTTTTTTTTAAAAATCAACCTCGTGGAAAATGATGTACTGAACTATTAAAAATAACAGATAACAGTGGGTCGAAAGCCAATAAAATTAAAGTAAGACATCTCAGAACACCAAACTTGGAGTGTTCAGCAAAAGGAGGACACCATGTGAATCATTCTGTACCAACTAGAGGTGGAAAAACTACATGATAAGACATGACAGAAGAATGAATGAGATGGAAAGACGGGGATCAGACAAGAAAGATGTACATAGATACATCAAGCACAAAGACAGTCTGGAAGAGAATAACAGATAGAATTAGAGGACAGAACCCCAATGTACCATACTTTACCCAGCTTCTACGTAGTAACTAACAGCCAACTGGCAACTACTACAGTTAAAATTTTGTTTCTTGCTGGCCTGGTGAAAACTTAGTGACTCAACCCAACTGTGGTTGGGTTGTAAAATAGGGTTACAACCCAACCAACTTGATGGACCAACTTGTTGAACCCAAGTTGGGTTGATTCTCATCAACCTCCCTGAAAGGAACACACAGGAGAGGAGACAAGGTTACCTTTTGCAAAACGTAGGGTCCCAATCCAGCAGCTCCGTTCACGGAAGAAGTAACTCTAACTTTTCTGTGGCGAGGTTTGGCATTCTATTAACGTATCAGTTTCTGCTCGTGGGCTGATAACTCGCACTCCACAATACCTTGCGGGGGAGGTGATAGCTTAGTGGTAAAATGTTCGCCATTGGACCGGAAGTTTGCGGGATCTAATCTCACGAAGCTCATGTCTAGGTGTCCTTGGAGATGACACCTAACCCCCCATTTCTCCCACAATTGGTACCATCATGGCAGCCTGCTACGGTCTAATGCAGCACACAAAAGCACATTATTTATTTGTTTACCTTATAAGGAGACGTGTTTAAATTCCAAAGTTTGTTAGAATGTGCAATTGCATCCTGCCAAGCAGCCATGACAGAATCTGATGCATAAAAGGTGGAATCCCGCAGAAAGAAATGTACCGCTTTGTTCTGAACGTCTTTCTTTGGAACACATGACCAAACCGCACAACCATAATCCAAATGACATGAATCCAAATCTACACATGTATAAGATTTACAAAACTCAAAGTTAAGTCTTTAGCTTTAATTTATTCTAAAGAGGAATGAAGATTAGTCAGAGTAAGACAGAGTACACGTGTGTGAATGAGAGGGATCCAAATGGAAAAGTGAGGTTACAGGGAGAAGAGATAAAGAAGGTGGAAGATTTTAAGTATCTAGGATCAGCAGTCCAGAGCAATGGAGAGTGTGGAAAAGAGGTGAAGAAGCGTGTTCAGGCAGGCTGGAACGGGTGGAGGAAAGTATCAGGTGTGATGTGTGATAGAAGAGTTTCAGCTAATATGAAACGAAAAGTGTACAAAACCGTGGTGAGAGCGGCCATGCTGATTGGTCTAGAGACAGTGTGGTGAGAGCGGCCATGCTGATTGGTCTAGAGACAGTGTGGTGAGAGCGGCCATGCTGATTGGTCTAGAGACAGTGTGGTGAGAGCGGCCATGCTGATTGGTCTACAGACAGTAGCACTGAGAAAAAGACAGGAAACAGAGATGTTTGTAGCAGAGATCAAGATGCTGAGGATCTCTCTGGGAGTGACCAGGATGGACAGGATCAGAGGAACAGCACATGTTAGAGGTTTTAAAGTCAGAGAGGTCAGACTGAGATGGTTTGGACATGTGCAGAGGAGAGAGAGAGAGTACATCAGAAGAAGGATGCTGGGTTTGGAACCACCAGGAAAGAGGACTAGAGGAAGACCAAAGAGGAGGTTCATGGATACAGTGAAGGAAGACATGAAGATAGTTGGTGTGACTGAAGAGGATGCAGCAGATAGGGTTAGATGGAGGAAACTGACTTGCTGTGGCGATCCATGGAGGGAAATGACGGAAGGAGAAGAACAAGTGTTCCAATGTGTTGGTAGGGCATCATAAAACCACTGATATAAGACGGGACTAATCCCACAGAAACCGTGTAGCTATGAGATTGGAATCAGATTATGTTTTAAAATGTTCTGCCACATAAAACCTCTAACATTGAACAAGGTTGTCTTAGTTTTTTACGGTGGTGTAAAATTGTGCTTCCACATATAAACCGTGTTACTCCTCACCTTTAACAAAGACATCGGTAAGAAGGATTGGACCGTTTGACATTTTACATTCACGACTGTCTTTTAAAGTTTATCACAATCATTGATTTCTTTTGTGAAAATTTGCTTTAATTATCAGAAAAACTCGTAGAAATTGAAGTCTTTTCTTGGAAATTTTTTTAGATTGTTTTATTTTTAATTACTTTTAAAAAATGAAAGCAAATATAAATGACATTTTGAGGCTTTAGAAAACAATTCCATGATAATGGGCATGTTTGTAACTTTGTCTTTTTTTTACTGTCTTTAACAAGAACGCTCAGTGGTAGAGCGTTCGCCCTCGGACCGGAAGTTAACCGGACGTTCCCCAGTTCGATCCTACTGAGTTCACTTCTAGGGTCCTTGGAGAAGACACCTAACCCCCTGTTTCTCCCACCATAGGCGTAATTGTGGCAGCCTTTGGCAGTTTAATGCAGCACACAAATTTCCCTGGTGAGTGATCAATAAAGTATACATTCTTAGGAGGGAGACGGTGGCTCAGTGGTAGAGCGTTCGCCCACGGACCAGAGGTTTCACCTCTAGGGTTCTTCGGGAAGACACCTCACCTCCAAATCTCCCACCATTTGCGTAGTCTTGGTCAGCCTGCTGCCACAGTGTAGGAGTGTCACAAATTTTCCTGGTGAGTGATAAATAAAGTGAGTAAAAATGTTTATTTTAATATTGTTTACGTCAATAAAAAGTCTCTACACGTCTTTCTGCACAAGACACATGCTGAGAAAACAAACATTGGTAAAGGTAGAACTCGGAAGCCCAACTCAAAACGTTGTCATGGAAATATTGAATATGTTTTTTTTTTTTAACAACATGGACTTATTTAGAATTTTTAGAGGCTTTTAGTGACCATGTTGGACCAATGTGTTGTGTTTGAATTTAGTACTAAGAGACATTGTGATTCTCTCTAGAAACAGATGTACATCTGGATTTTTTTTATCTTGAATAAAACCAGTAAATTCAAAACAAAGTTAGTAACATCTGTTTTGTCACTCATCTCTCCAGCGGGTCTGGACCTGCCTCTTGGTCTCTAACTGGTCAAATGTCCCCAAAACAACTCACCAGCGAGGCGTTCAGGAGTCATCCTAACCAGGATGGCTTCTCTTGAAGGGGAAGAAGCAGCAGCTCTACTCCGAGCTCCTACTGGATGGCGGAGCTGTTCACCCTACCTCTGACAAAGAGCCCAGTCACCCTGCAGAGGAAGCTCATTCTGGCTGCTATATCCACTTTCCTCTGTTTAAAAATGAGTAGAGATGTTCTAAGATGATTTGTTAAATTTGATCTTCCATCATACAAAATACATACCAAAGTGCGCTAGCAGCTAATACTAATATCCTTTTACGAGAGTTACTATATGTCTTAAAAAATCAAAGTAACGATTTAAAATTTGAGCTGAAATGATTCCTTAACTAATGTCAGTCATTTGATTAAAAAAAAATACTCCATAGTTTTATTTTGTGATTGAAATCCCATGTTGAGAAAGGTTACACCCCAAACAGATTGCCAGTCCGTAGTGGGTCCACACACACAGACAACAATCCAAACACACAGTTCTAGGGGCAATTTCCCAGCGGTTAATCATACTAACATTATTTTTGGAGGTGAGGGGGAAACTCAATGCATACATGAGGAGAACATGCAAACTCCACACAGAAAGGCCAGCGATTCAAGCTTCGCCCCCACTCCAGAACTCAAACCACCAACCTTCTTGCTGTGAGACCACCATGCTAACCACTACACCACTTTGCAGCCCTCTATACAGTTCTTCTTCTCTCCTCATTTCCCTCCAGGGGGCGCCACAGCAAGTCAGTTTCTTCCATCTAACCCTATCTGCTGAATCCTCTTCAGTCACACCAACTATCTTCATGTCTTCCTTCACTGTATCCATGAACCTCCTCTTTGGTCTTCCTCTAGTCCTCTTTCCTGGTGGTTCCAAACCCAGCATCCTTCTTCTGATGTACTCTCTCTCTCTCCTCTGCACATGTCCAAACCATCTCAGTCTGGCCTCTCTGACTTTAAAACCTCTAACATGTGCTGTTCCTCTGATCCTGTCCATCCTGGTCACTCCCAGAGAGATCCTCAGCATCTTCATCTCTGCTACAAACATCTCTGCTTCCTGTCTTTTCTTCAGTGCTACTGTTTCTAGACCAATCAGCATGGCCGCTCTCACCACGGTTTTCTAAACTTTTCCTTTCATTTTATCTGAAACTCTTCTGTCACACATCACACCTGATACTTTTCTCCACCTGTTCCAGCCTGCCTGCACACGCTTCTTCATCTCTTTTCCACACTCTCCATTGCTCTGGACTGTTGATCCTAGATACTTAAAATCTTCCACCTTCTTTATCTCTTCTCCCTGTAACCTCACTTTTCCATTTGGATCCCTCTCATTCACACACATGTACTCTGTCTTACTCTGACTAATCTTCATTCCTCTTATTTCTAGTGCAAACCTCCACCTCTCCAGCTTTTCCTCCACCTCTTCCCTCCTCTCACTACAGATCACAATGTCATCTGTAAACATCATGGTGTTCCTGTCTAGCCTCGATTGTCAGCCTGACTATCGCCATAGCAAACAGCAAAGGACTCAGAGCAGATTCCTTTACAGTTCTGATATACGTATATTTTTTTTCACCTAGTGACACAAGTCATAAAAGTTAATGAGTGGTTAATCAGACAAACTCTAAATGGTCTGATAAGAGGGCTGAAAGGCTTCTGCAGGAGATGCACATTTACCAAACCATACCCAGTAAGCACGAGGCAGTAACTCTCCCCGTTTTCCTTCCGATTTGCCCCGAGTCAGGCAGAGAATGGAACATTATGCAGTTTTAAGTGGGATCGATTTGGCCTGAAAATTATTAGCACATTGCAGCAGAGGAGAAATGGTTGTGTTATTGTCTGTCGGAGGAGCCTTTTGAAAACAGGTGACAGACCATTTCAACTCTAATTGCAGAGTCTGGCTCAGAGTTTTTGTGCTGTGTGATTTTCTGGCTGTAGAAGTTAATGTTACAGCAGAGTAACCACAGAAGTACGAGTTAAAATCTATGCAGACCAACGCCATAGAGCCAAAAAAAAAAAAAACTAAAAATAATCCAGTTTATCGGAGGCCCGCAGCACTGCAGCATTTCATGCACGCTTTAGATAATACGGATGCTGCCTGTGAGGGCTGCGGAGGTTTTATTTGGCTGTGGTGGTGCAGCGGGGAGAATGATGTGGCACCACACTATCTCTATCGACAGCACATTTATCACACTTTGTCTCTGATTGCATTCATTTGCATGGGAAGCTTTCCAGTTGGGTTGGTGTGCCAGTGTGTCCTAAAACCACACAAACAGACCGACATTGTGCTTTTCGCCAAACAGGGACGCTTGATTGCTGCGTCCCTTATTGCCGACTCTCCCCATTTTCCTTTCAGCACAACAGCTTCATAACACACGAGAAAACTTCATCATGTGGATTAAATGAACGACTACGCTGAAATTAGATTTTCCTCTCCGAACTTTTCAACAATATTCCAATAAAAAAAATCCAATGAAAGGTTGGGACAAACTGATTGGGTGCACAATAAAAAGCTCTGAGGAAGAACGTGAGGATGATGCTGATGAAGCTCCGTCCCAACCAGCTGGATGAGCTTATGGTGGGGATCTGTTCCAATCCAGAGGTTAACACAGGATTTCTTCCACCATATTTAACAGTTTAAAGATGCTCTTGTTTTGGATTTTTTTTTCCAAGAGGCGCCATAGGATTTATAAAAACACGTTAGAGGTGGAAAAAAAGAAAAGTCTCGTCAACACATAGATGTTTTAAAAAAACAGTAATTCAGCATTTTCTATCTTTCAGTTGGAGCTTTATCGCGCCATCTTTGCCACAAATAATCACTTTCAGGAGGAGGAAACAGATCCAAAGCATCGTTTATCAAGTGTTCGTACACCGACGTTTTCTTAAATCGAGCAATTAATGAAAATGTTGGCGTGAATGTAAGTCAGGAGCTGCCATAAGTAAACCCCAAGACGTTGGAAAAAGATGGCATTAGAAGATGAAACTTGAAGTGAGCCTAGGACAGTGAAACAAAGCATTTGAATCAGCGAGGAAACAATGGGGCATGTTTTACATCATTTGCATGATCCCTGGCAGCACGGTGGCGCAGTGGGTAGCACAGTTTCCTCACAGCAGGAAGGTCGTGGGTTCGCGTCCTAGGTGGGGTCGAGGCTTGGAACACTGTCCTTTCTGTGTGGAGTTTGCATGTTCTCCCCATGTTTGTGTGGGTTTCCTTCGAGTACTCCGGTTTCCTCCCACCCTCTAAAGACATGCATGCTAGGTTGATTGGCCAGTTCCAAATTGCCCCTAGGAATGTGTGTGTGTGTGTGTGTGTGTGTGTGTGTGTGTGTGTGTGGCCCCGCGACAGACTGGCAACTTGTTCGGGGTGTACTCTGCCCTTTGCCTGAAATAGGCCGGGATGGGCTCTGGCACCCCACAACCCCGAAAGGAATAGATGGATAAGAAGATGACTGACTGACTGCGTGATCCCCTCACCTGCCACCAGAGGAGCCATGGACCTTCCCTTAACACCCGGACTTGGGACACCTGAGGATGATTAGTCTGATGGCACACACCTGTGGATTCTGGTGCCTATTTAAAGGCAATCTCTCCACACGTCTTTGTTGGGTCATCATCGTCATCATCATCCTCTCTCCTTCCAGTCATGTCGTCTGTCGTGGGTGCCTGACCATAAGTTGAATTCTTGAACTCTGTTATATTATTAGAACTTTTTAATCCTGAGTTAATCCCGTGCCCTTTGCCTCACAGCCTTACTGGACTTTTGGTTCAATAAATTCTGTTTTGATGCCCTGCATTTGGGTCCTCCTCCTTCCACATCCCACATCCTGATATCACTAAGAGTTCTAGAGGTGTGTTTGGGCCGGGATGGAGTTCACATTTTGCTGGTGTGATTTATAAAGCTTACAACATGTAAGGTGAGTTACGGAGGTTTGGAAGAATCCCAAGTTTGCGAGTGGTACGTGACGTCGTAGTGCAAAGGAACAAAAAACTGTTCAGCCTACGAACTATACAATTTTTATTAAATGAGGCCCCTGGTTCGTTCGGAAGGGGTGAAGGACTCTGAGTTCCTAATGGTCCAGATTCATGATGAGTGGATGTGGACCATCAGTGTCACCTCTATCAATAACAAATGCAGCAGAGATTGTTTCCTGGAAGAAAAACAACCAATGCTTTCAGTCCTATTCGATCTTCTAAGTCCCACGCCTCTGTTAGAGACACAGGTGTGGAAGGGACGCTCTCCAGAGGGTCATAAATAAAATACATTAGCTGCTTCTTTGCTCTCTGTCTGCAAAAGAAGCCAAAAAACTCCTCCAAAGCTCATCCTATCTTGGCCACAAGCTGCTTAACCTCCTGCACTCTCGCAGCTTCGTTTCATTTTGTCTTCTGAACCGCTTAAACCTAATGGGGGCTGATAGGGCGGAGCCTATCCCGGCTGATATCATGCAAGAGGCAGGATACACCTCAAAAATGTCACCCAGACATACACAGACACTCACACTCTCGTTGCCGGGGGAAAATTTATGGCAGCTAATCAACCTAACATGTATGTTTTTGGAAGGTGGGAGGAAACTGGAAAAAACCCACATGTACATGTGGAGAACATGCAAACTCCACATATAAAGACCAGTGTTTCAAGCCTCACCTCTTCTCCCGGACTCAAACCTTGTTACTGTGAGTTGATCGAGCAGCCACTCTTGCAGCTGTTTCAAGAATTTTTTTTCTTTCTACATTCTTATTCAGTCCTTGATTTTAAATTAGTTTTTTGATGATTGCAGTGAACAAAATTGCTGAAAATTTGGGTCTTTTTTTCTAAAAAAAAAAATGTAATAAAAAGATGTTCCTTTTACATAATTTTTTTTTCAATATTAAAATAAATAATTGTTCTCTCTTAATTTTAAGTGAGCATTCACAAGAAATGTTCCAAAGAACTTAAAACATCCCCAAAATGTAATTTTAGGGAAAAAAAATCTTCCATGTTCAGAACTGGTTTGTCTGTTTCTGGTTTGCAGGTCACGAGTTTGTTACTCAGCAACACGAGAATCAACCATTTTTACCCTCACACGTATGGGTAATTTAAACTAACCAATCAGAGCTCTAGAGCAGATTCCAAAGAAAAGCATAAACTCAGAGAGAAAAATGTTTCATTCCATTCCGTTCCGTCATCTTCCGCTTGTTCCGGTGTCAGGTCGTGGGGGCAACAGCCTCAAGCGGGCAGCCCAGGCCTCTCCCTCCCCGGCTGCATCCTCCAGCTCACCCGGAAGGATCCCAAGTCGTTCCCCGGCCAGCTGTTAGACATGGTCTCTCCAGCCGGTCCGGGGTTCCCCCCTTGGTCTCCTCCCGGTGGGACGTGCCCGAAACACCTCGCCTGGGAGGCGCTCGGGGGGCATCCTGACCAGATGCCCGAACCATCCCATCCTGGCTCCTCTCGACCTGGAGGAGGAGAGGAGCCATTTCATTCCATTCCTTCAAACATAATGTGGAACCTTGCCTCGAATCAGACAGGATAGGCTCCTCCAACCCTTGTAAGGGATAGACGGTTAAGAGGGTGACTACTCGTGATGGCTTCGTGTAAGGCTCCACATTGTTGGGTTTTTTTTTTTGTTTCTATTTGAATTTTAAAAGATGACCTCCTTCATTAGTGAGGAATGTCGAGTCAGAGTGGTTCCTGTCTGAACATACCCGACCTCACTGTGGAACTAAAGATGGTGGACTGCAGGTGTTGTTCCACCACAGTGAAGGATCAAGATGTGGAGCTTTTAGTGACAGTTTAAAATCTTTTATGATTCATAAGAGCTTCAAACATTGTTGCCACGGTAACCTACATTCAGCCCAGAGTATAGCCAATTGTTGTGTGTCCCAGCTCTTTTCCAACAAGCAACTGTTCCAGCTCCACCCTACCCAACTAGCAGCTGTTGTAAAGCAGGTTTGGAGCTCTCTTTTGGACTCTGGAACACTACTGAATACACGTTAGTATCCATATTTGTCTATCTGTATAGCCAAAAAAAAGGATTTCTATCCTCTGGAAATCAATATCCACAAATTTGGGGAATATAGTAATTTGGAGATAGTGGAAGGCTATTGGCAACTGATGTTGTGATCCCCTCACCTGCCGCCAAAGAGAGCCCCTATACCTTCCTCATCACCCTGATTAGGGACACCTGAGATTGATTCCTGATACCACACACCTGTGGACCCTGCTGCCTACTTAAGGGCAATCACCCCAGACTTCCATGTTGGGTCATTGTCATCCTTCCCAGCTGGGTCCTCCTGGCTGCCTGACCATAAGCTATCTTTGAAGTCGGTTCTATCATTTGAATGTTTGGATCCTAAATTAATCCTGTGCCCTTTGCCTCACAGACGTACCTGACTTTGTGTTAATAAATCTTGTTTTGTTATGTTAGATTTGGGTCGTCATCCTTCCACATCACAACAAGTAGTACAGAGGAGGACATAAGAAGCTGCATTGTCTTCTTTCATTGCAATCCCTTGCATGGCTAAGGAGACATCTTGTTCAGATGAATTTGTGACCTCAACCGTTGGTCACCAAGATATAAGATGCTTTAAAGATATACCGTAATTTCACGACCATTAGGCGCACCGTACGAAAAGGCGCAGCCTCAGTCACACACCGCCTTACAACAACACACACGCAAGCATGTAAATGTGGGTATTATAAAATAGATCAGGATCAAAACTGAGTTTGGTTGTGCTTTATTTAAGTAGTAACGATACTAAACAAACACATTACCGGTAATAGTCTTTATTCAAATCCATCAAAGTCCTCATCCTCTGTTTCAGAGCAGGTCCACTTCGCTCCTCACTGTCAAAGTCACTGTCTGTACTGTGCGGCTCCTCAGAAAGGATACCAGCTTTTGAGAAAGCTCGGATAACAGTACCAGCAGACACGTTAGTCCAAGCATCTACAATCCATTGGCAAACTGTAGCGTAACTCGCCCGGCGCTGCCTTCCACCCTTCGTGAAACTGTGGTCTCCTTCAGTCATCCATCGCTCCCACGCCGCTCACACTTCACTCTTTAACGTTCTCATGCCTTTTCTTTCAGGTCCGCCTCACGGGCACCGCGTTTTCTTTTAGGTCCGCCTTTTCTCACACACAAGGTGCACTGCACAAAAGGGCGCACCGCTCATTTTGACGAAAATTTGAGACTTTTATATGCACCTTATGGCCGTGAAATTACGGTAACCAGTAAGGTGTTCGACCACCAAGTAGTATCTACCTTGTGTTCTACTTGATTTTTTTTTTAACTCTCTAAACTAAATAGGAACAAATTTTTCCCAACGTGGCTCCAACGATCAATTCTAAATTAGAAGTGAAGGCTTGTTTGGGTGAAGTAGGACCATAATGGAGTCACTAACTAAAGCTTGTTTAATGACGTTCTGATGGAGTGGAAACATTCTGACACACATGAATGAATAATCTCTGGATTTAAATAATCTCACACAAACATTCATTTTTCCGACAAACTCAAGGACAAGAAGAAAAAAAACAGGAAACATGTTTGATTTTCTTTCCTTGTTTTGGTTGACGGAGCTGTTTTGTGTTCATTGGCTTCAATAAAGATTTTTTCAGATGGAATGTTCTCTTTCTGCCCCTTGAATAGCAAACTAATGAATATTTATAAGGGTCATAAGTCTGAGCGGTGGTTTCAGAGTGAGTTAGCATGAAATACAGACACACAGTGAATCTACACAACAAAGTAAGGCAGGAATACTAAGTATGAACTTGGTAATGAGGTCGTTGTAAAACCAGGATGACAAAGAAATTAAAGCTCAGGGTGATTCAGAAAGAGGTGTGGTCTCTTCCTGTACTCAATGACGCGCAGACTGTGTGAGCTTTTGTTTGTTTTAAAGACTTTATGTTTCAATTTTTCTGAGTTTTTAAAAATAAACACCTTATTTTCAGACATGACAAAGAAGGGAAAGAAGGTGGACGATTCTAAGTACTTAGGATCAACAGTCCAGAGCAATGGAGAGTGTGGACAAGAGGTGAAGAAGTGTACGCAGGCAGGCTGGAACGGGTGGAAACAAGTATCCGGTGTGATGTGTGACAAAAGAGTTTCAGCTAAAATAAAAGAGAAAGTGTACAAAACCGTGGTGAGAGCGGCCATGCTGATTGGTCTAGAGACAGTGTGGTGAGAGCGGCCATGCTGATTGGTCTAGAGACAGTGTCACTGAGGAAAAGACAGGAAACAGAGATGGAGGTAGCAGAGATGAAGATGCTGGGGATCTCTCTGGGAGTGACCAGGATGGACAGGATCAGAGGAACAGCACATGTTAGAGGTTTTAAAGTCAGAGAGGCCAGACTGAGATGGTTTGGACATGTGCTGAGGAGGGTGAACGGTCTTTTCAGTCATGGACATTTGAGCCAAAAACTGCGACCAAGCTATTTGAGCCATGGGATAAAAATGACTAAAAGCAATTATTTTCTGTAGTGCAACTGTTTATTTACAATAAAATTTTTACATAAAATATCACACTTTTCAACATAAACATAAAATGTCACAATTTTTTACATAAAATGTCACAATTTTTTACATAAAATGTCACAATTTTTTACAAGTTTGGTTGTCCTCCACGAAGGTTGTGACTGATCACCACGAAGGAAGGCAGGGATGGTTTTCTTGCCTATGTTCAAGTCATGCACCAGGTTGTGGAGACGAACCTGAAGCTCCTGGTACACCATCTTCCCACGCTTGGAAGGACGGATCCCACGCTCCTCCTGGAGCAGAATACCATTCAGAATACCAGGCTGAAATGTCCTAGATTCGTGGCCCACATGGCTCAAATATCCTAGGTTGCAGGTTTTTTGGCTCAAATGTCCGTGGCTGAAATCTCCGAGGCTGAAATGTCCGAGATTCGCTGAGGAGAAAGAGTACATCAGAAGAAGGATGCTGGGTTTGGAACCACCAGGAAAGAGGACTAGAGGAAGACCAAAGAGGAGGTTCATGGATACAGTGAAGGAAGACATGAAGATAGTTGGTGTGACCGAAGAGGATGCAGGAGATAGGGTTAGATGGAAGACACTGACTTGATGTGACGACCCTTGAAGGGAAATGCAGAAAGAAGAAGTTCAGAAATGACAAAGAATGGATTTAAAGCTGCGGTCACACCACACTGGTCGAAATGGATTGATGGCATTTGTTTCGCCCGATATTTGAGACAAATGTGTTTGCTAGATCTGTAATGTATGTGTTGTGTGGGGTGTGGGATGGATGAAAGGATGAGGATCCACGTGCAGTTTATTCAAAGAAAGTGTTCATAGGGAAGTGCTGGATGGCCAGGAGGAAAGGTTGAAGAACTGACCAGGTCTTTTATATCCAAGGTTAAGTACACACAGCTTGGAGAAATCAGCCAATCCTCCCGTTAGAAGCCATCCAGCACCTGTGAATATTGAAGAAGGAGAGAAAAGAGAAGGAAAATGCAGGCCCTTAAAGGCCTCACACAACAGTATGTTGCTGAAACATCATGTTAACCTCTTGTTGATCTGTCTGCCAGTCTTGATTTAGCGACGGCTACAAGTGTTTATGTTTGCGGAGGTAGATTTGACAGGTTGTCATGTTTAACTCACATTTACTTCCTGTTTCTGTAGAGGGCCAAAGTGTGCTCAAAATTAAATCTCCAGAATGAGAGAAAACATAACCAGAAGAAGGGACTGAAACTCAGCGAAAGTTGGCGATTAAATGCTAAAGTAACAGGGAGCACTGCAGCAGGCAGCCGTCCAGGGCAGCGTCTTAACTGTAAATAATAAATAACTGGTTGCACACTTTAAGTAACATAGAACATAAATATGGTTCAAATTGACGGAGTAATGACTGGTAATTTTAAAATAAAGTCTAAGTTTTCTGAAACGTAACCACTACACACCCTACGCTCCTCCGGCAGCAGACTATTGGTTATTCCTAAAGTCAGAACACACACTCACGGTGAGAGGTCTTTCGGATTCAACGGCCTCCGTTTATGGAACAGTCTTCCAGAGGAGCTCAGGGCCACGGGGCCGCAGGGCCGCAGAGAACATTCACATTTTAAAAATAGGCTCAAGACACATCTTTTAATCTTCCTTTTACTAAGTTTCTTACATGTAGTTTTATTCTTAGTTTTATTCTTAGTTTTAGATGATCTTAGTTGATGATTTTATTTTGATATTTCTTATTAATTATTAGCTTTAAATACTTTTATCTATTTCATTTAATCTTGTATCATCTCCAGTGTCTCCTCTGGGCGGGGCTCTGCAGCGGGAGCCTGTGGTCATCGTTGGCTGCTGGTCCTTGGCTCCTGGGCCCTGGTGGGGATCTGTCTCCAGCCTCATCTCTTATTTGGGGCGTTGGATCATGGCCGGTCCATCGTAGTAAAGAGAGAGCTGAGCCGAAAAGCAAAGCTCTCGATTTACAAGTCGATCAACGTTCCTACCCTCACCATGGTAACCAGGATCTATGTTCCTACCCTCACCATGGTAACCAGGATCTACGTTCCTACCCTCACCATGGTAACCAGGATCTATGTTCCTACCATCACCATGGTAACCAGGATCTACGTTCCTACCCTCACCATGGTAACCAGGATCTACGTTCCTACCCTCACCATGGTAACCAGCTGTGGGTGGTGACCGAAAGAATGAGATAGCGGGTACAAGCGGCCGAAATGAGCTTCCTCCGCAGGGTGGCTGGGCTCTCACTCAGAGATCGGGTGAGGAGCTCTGCCATCCGGGAGGAACCCCGTGTCGAGCCGCTCCTCCTCCAGGTCAAGAGGAGCCAGATGGGGTGGTTCGGGCATCTGGTCAGGATGCCCCCCGAGCGCGACTCGCAGGCGAGGTGTTTCGGGCACGTCCCACCGGGAGGAGACTAAGGGGCAGACCCCGGACCCGCTGGAGAGACTATGTCTCACAGCTGGCTGGGGAACGACTTGGGATCCTTCCAGGTGAGCTAGAGGATGCAGCTGGGGAGAGAGAGGCCTGGGCTGCCCGTTTGAGGCTGTTGCCCCTGCGACCTGACCCCGGAACAAGCGGAAGATGACGGAACGGAACGGATCATGGCCGGGTATTGCAGGTGTGCCTCGGCTCCTGCTGTGGTGGCTCCTCAGACACCGTTTTCTCAGGTGTTCCATCTGCATCCAGCATGTTGCATTTTTAAGTGAGTGTGTATGTGTACATATATGAGGGTGTGGGCTCATCTGTATTTGTAGATGTATGGATGTGTGTGTGGGTAAGTGTGTTTTCTGTCTTTGGGGTGGGGGGTTTTATTCTGCTTTTGTGTTCTGGGGTTTTTAACTTGTAAAACACTTTGTGTTACATTTTATGTATGAAAAGTGCTTTATAAATAAAGTTATATTTGATACACAGACGTACCATGTGGAATGAAGGGTCCCTTTGTTCAGCCAATAGAAGGAGGTTTTAATCATTGGAAAATGTTTGTATTTCAATGAGAACATTTAACTGTCTTCATGACAAATTTAAACCATGATGTGATGTTTTATTTAAAATAGATCTGACTTTGAGGGAAACAACTTCAAGTAAAGTGAGAGTTACAACAAAATAAAAAAAAAACCTTCATTCTGGTGGTCTGTAATTATGTGGCAGCTCTCTTTAATCTCAAGATTAGCGAGAAAAGTTGGATAGCCTGCGGGCCAAAAACAGAAATGTGACTTTAATCTCACCAGGAGAGACTCCATCAATCACTCTGTCTGTCTTTTGGGAGCATTTCAGATAAACTCGACCAAAGGTTAGAGTCCAGTTTGATTAAAAATGAATTTACAGTTTCAGGGAATTTAATGGTTTGATGATTGAAAATAAAAGTAAACTTCTAACCGGTTTTGGCTCGAGGGGCCGATGCCCTCTTGCACTCAATCCCAGGACATCAATTAAAAAAGATAGTGGAACCAGAAACATGAGCAAATAATGATGGAAAGCTGGAGTTATGAAGAAGAAGACAATCAAAAAGCTCTCAGCATGGAGATCACAGTTTAATAATAAAGAACAACGACAGAGCTCATGCTGGACATAAACAATAAGAATTTGTGCATTGATCAAGAACGTTCCGTTCAGGTCCGTCGTCTTCCGCTTCTCCGGGCCGGGTTGCAAGGGCAACAGCCTCAGACGGGAAGCCCAGGCTTCTCTCACCCCATCCTCCAGCTCAATCGGGAGGATCCCGAGTCGATCCCCGGCCAGCTGTGAGACATAGTCTCTCCAGCAGAACCAGGGTCTGCCTCTTGGTCTCCTGCCAGGTGAGAAGTCCCCGAAACACCTCACCAGGGAGGCGCTCAGGAAGGCATCCTGACCAGATGCTGACCCACCCCATCTGGCTCCTCTCGACCTGGAGGAGGAGCGGCTCGACACCGAGCTCCTCCCGGATGGCAGAACTCCTCACCTGATATCTGATCAATAATGTAGCCATAAAAAGTATATTCTCCTTTTACATGTTTATCTGAAGTAAATATTAAAGTACAACATTAAAGGATTGTTGGTCTATTTGGTTACAGTGGGTCAGGAGTGTATCAGAGTTTGGTCGTAAAAGGGGTTTAAATGTTGGATCAGTTTTGTTCTATAAGAGCTGGAACCACGTTCTGAGCTTTTTCAGACTATGTGTTAAATGATGTGATGAATGCATCCATCACTACGTCCAGTTTTAGTGTGCATTAGTCATAATTCTGTAGTTTCAAGTAAACCTTAAGTTCAGTCACACTTTGTTGAACACTATCTGTTCACCGTATCATCCTCTCCTGGTACCTGCTTACCATCTCATCCATTTATCTGCACCAACGCTGAATGCTTTCTCTAATGTTTATACTATAATAAACATCAATGCAGTTAGAAAAGAACGTAAATGTAAGGTTGTAGATTAGTTTTTCAAGAGCAAATGTTGCGTTTGTGTTCTGGTGAGGTTACTCACCCGCAACGTTGCAGGGCATGAATGCATTTTTATTGTGGTCATTTTGGTTTAACATTGTCTCTACGTCATTTTGGATGGATACCAAAAAACATTCATTTTTCTTTGTGATTCAAAAATGCATTTTACTTATAAAGTGTTTTTTCAGGACGCTCAAAGACGCTTCACACATGCATTATTCATTCACTCCATACCGTTCTGTTCCGTCATCATCCGCTTGTTCCGGGGTCGGGTCGCGGGGGCAACAGCCTCAAGCGGGCAGCCCAGGCCTCTCTCTCCCCGGCTACATCCTCCAGCTCACCCAGAAGGATCCCAAGTCTTTCCCCGGCCAGCTGTGAGACATAGTCTCTCCAGCGGGTCCGGGGTCTGCCCCTTGGTCTCCTCCCGGTGGGACGTGCCCAAAACACCTCGCCTGCGAGGCGCTCGGGGGGCATCCTGACCAGATGCCCGAACCACCCCATCTGGCTCCTCTCGACCTGGAGGAGGAGCGGCTCAACACCGAGCTCCTCCCGGATGGCAGAGCTCCTCACCCGATCTCTTAGTAAGAGCCCAGTCACCCTGTGGAGGAAGCTCATTTCAGCCGCTTGTACCCGCTTTCTCATTCTTTCGGTCACCACCCACAGCTGGTGACCATGGTGAATGTAGGAACGTAGATCCTGGTTACCATGGTGAGGGTAGGAACGTAGATCCTGGTTACCATGGTGAGGGTTGGAACGTAGATCGTCTTGTAAATCGAGAGCTTTGCTTTTCGGCTCAGCTCTCTCTTTACCACGACGCACCGATGCAGCGTCCTAGTTATTGCTGACGCCGCACCGATCCGCCTGTCGATCTCCCGCTCCACCTTTCCCCCACTTGTGAACAAGACCCCGAGATACTTAAACTCCTCCACTTCACTCCATACCAGGTAATGGTAAACTACTGTTGTAGCCACAGCTGCCCCGGGGTAAACGGATAAAAGAGAGGTTGCTTTTTTGCACCATCGGCCCTTCTGACCATCACCAACCAATCATACACACCATTCAGACTTGGCAATGTGGGTGAAGTGTCTTGCCCAGTGACACAGTGACAATTTGATCTCATTGGCCGTCCCACTTTGACACATGGGGTTCCAGTAGTCTCCCATCCAAGTATTGCCAGGCCCAGCCTCCTTAGCTTCTGAGCTCTGAATGAATCAGGTATTGACAGGCTGGTATGGCCACCAGACATTTTTCATTATTTATTTGTAGTTTTTTCAAATGAAAGATTAGGGTTTGTTAAATGTTTTTGTTCCATCTTGAATATTTTCTTATCAATAACGCAATCCAAGATGCAGGAAGCAGCTTTGGGAATAACACCGTTTAATTAAAACAGAATTACAAAGTGTTATTTTGAGAAACAGAGTAATCTGATTACTTACAGTTGCAACATTATGTTACAGCGTGTTGTTACACTGTTCTCCTGTGCTGCAGATTTACCAACAGGAGTTTATTTATTTATTTTTTAATACTTTATTAATCCCTCACGGGAAATTATTGTGCTGCATTTCACCGCAGCAAGCTGCCACCTATGACGGCGCCAATGGTGGGAGAAACGAGGGGTTAGGGTCTTCTCCAAGGACCCTAGATGTGCACTCAGTGGGATGTGAACCTACGAGCTTCCGGTTGCGGGCGAACGCTCTACCTACTGAGCCACCATCTCCCCATTTAGAAAAGTTTCTTCTTCTTCACTAAAACCAGCTTTACTTTTTCTTTAACTTGTATAATTGTTCTTAGTAAGTGTCTAAAAGTTCACTAATTGTGCAAAAAGGTACGGAAGCTCAGAGCTGCCAAACAGAAACGTTATGGGAAACAGACACGGAGGGCCAAAAGTGTGTTTAAAAGAACACCTTTATGTCTCTTCAAAACGCCTTTCAACTGCGGGACTAGAATTAGTTATGGAGTTCCTCAGGGTTCTGTTTTTGGACCAAAGTTTTTGAAAGAAAAAAAAAAAAGAAGAGCCTTGATTTGTCAAGGCTTTTCATTAGTAGCTAGTTTTGCTGGTAAAAATGTCCCATTTCTAAAATATCAGCCATCTGAAATGTTGCTGCCCCACTTACACTTCCTCCAGCTAGTCGCTCTCTCTTTCCCCCTCTCTCTGTCTCTCTTCTGTCCTCCAGATCCATTTTTGGAATTGAGACATCTTTCAACATGGCACTGAGAAATCGATTTCCAGGTGAGTAACAGGAGGATGAAGAAGACAGAAGAATGAAGCAGCCTGGAAACTAAAAGAATCTATCATCACTGTTCAGCTCGGGTGGAACAAACAAGCTGCTGCTTAGAAATTCTGTTCAGCTGGACTTCAGACTAACTGGGTTTTTGAGGGATAATAATTCATATCTCACGGCTTACATAAATAAAAAAGTATTTTACTTTGTTCAGAAAAGTGACATTGGCCGATGAAAGCTCGTAAACTCATTTGTTAAACTGTACTTCTATTTTAGACACGGACAGTCCCCCTACATCTCGCTCCCCGCTCAATGCACGACAGTGTAAGACTGCACAGGGGCCCGTAGGGTGCCGGCTGGCAGATCTGGATTCCGTCTACATCTCCCGAGTTCAGTAGAAGGCAAGATGTATAGCGTTGGACTCACCCATTCTGGTTATGGACTGTTTCTACCTCTCCCATCAGCAAAACGGTACTGGACCATAAAAACCACTACCTCATTACTCAAAGATAGGTTTTTCCTCAGAGCTGTGAAAGCAATCACCTCTCCAACCTCCATCCTCTTGCAAACTCACCTGACTAAGATGAGTTGTCCGTGCTGCAGTCACACGGACCACCGACGTCCAGCAGCCTCTACTGGACTTCGACAAGGACAACCTGGACCTGCACAGCCTGCGAATCCAACCCGTCCGCTCGAAGCCGGTCAGCATGCCCGGGTCGTCACACCTCGTGTCCGACCGTCGCGGACCCTCTAACATCATGGACGCCGGCACAGGTAGGACCAGCGTGCTTCCTGGTTCACGTGGAGCTCCAGAGTCACTGTGAGGCTTCGCTGTGTGTTCTGGTTTATTCTGAGTCGGGGGGTTCTAATCCCACCTGGTTCCATCGTTAATTAAAAAGGAAAAAGGATTACTAGTACTAAGGACACTTTAACAACACTGGACTGGTAATTCTTTTTTTTTTAAATCATCCAGTCGTCTATTTCTACCGTTTTGTGTCTCTTTGTACTGTTTTATTTTTTATTTTTACTTCTTATTTTTATATGAACATGGGTTTTTTAGCCTGAAGTCTGTTTAAATTCCACGATGAGAATAGTGACAATAAAGAATCTTGAAATAAAGTTTTACGCTTCAGATCAGAATCAAAGGGACTCAGGAGGCGTTGGCTCAGTGGTGGGGTTTCTGTCTTTTGACCAGGAGAACTTGGTTCAATTCCCGCTGGGAGCAAGCCCTCTCTGGGACCACAGGAAGTGCTACCAAACAAAACAACACACACAGAAATAAAAAATCAAAATCAATTCTGACGCCAAGAACAACTTTACACACGACAAGTTTATTTTGCATTCATTAAACAACTTAACACGCTTCTGGAAAAGAGGTGAAGAAGCGTGTGCAGGCAGGCTGGAACGGGTGGAGGAAAGTATCAGGTGTGATGTGTGACAGAAGAGTTTCAGCTAGAATGAAAGAGAAAGTGCACAAAACCGTGGTGAGAGCGGCCATGCTGATTGGTCTAGAGACAGTAGCACTGAAGAAAAGACAGGAAACAGAGATGGAGGTAGCAGAGATGAAGATGCTGAGGATCTCTCTGGGAGTGACCAGGATGGACAGGATTAGAAATAAGTACATCAGGAGAACAGCACATGTTAGAGGTTTTGGGGATAAAGTTCGAGAGGCAAGACTGAGATGGTTTGGACATGTGCAGAGGAGAGAGAGAGAGTACATCAGAAGAAGGATGCTGGGTTTGGAACCACCAGGAAAGAGGACTAGAGGAAGACCAAAGAGGAGGTTCATGGATACAGTGAAGGAAGACATGAAGATAGTTGGTGTGACCAAAGAGGATGCAGGAGATAGGGTTAGATGGAAGAAACTGACTTGCTGTGGCGCCCCCTGAAGGGAAATGCCGAAAGAAGAAGAAGAACAACAAAAACCAATCATAAAAAGTAATTATTTTGTTACAACTTTAATTAACGAATAACAATTTAAACGTAAAACAAAGAACAAAATATGTGTTTTGATATGAATCCATTGACACACTGTTTTAACTGCACAAGAGCAGAATTAACAAAAAACAAAACTGTTCCCTGAATTTATTTTTCAAAACAACACATCCAACAAAATGATATTCTAAGAATTACATTGTTAAATTTTTACTCAAGCTTCTGATCACATTTAAGCGTTTTTCTCAAATTAAAAAGCTACATTTAAAATGCCCCGATGTTCCCCCTAAACTGCGCGCATGCGCGAGTGCGCACTGCTTGCAGATTATTTGCGCACAAGAAAACCTCTGCAGCGCAAAAAATAAAACTTAATTTACACTAAAGATGGTAAAATGAGACGAAGCTCCGGAGTAGACCTCTTTCTTCTTTCTTTCTGAAACAAATTGCTTCAAACCACTGCTTTAGAGTTTGGCTCGTCACTGCTGATGACGTCACAAAAGAGTTAAAGTTTTTGCTCCGCCCCTTTTGCTCAGAAAGCTTGCGTGTTTGATCAGACACATAAAAAATTAGAGGGAACCTTGCCCCCAAAGCAGATGATCATCTCTTTCCACGATCTGTTACTGAATCGTTTTAAAATGGGTCAAACTTAGTTTTCAAAACTTTAAAGATTTATTTATTAATGTTTTGCTTCTTTTCGATGTTCATCAGACAGATTTTGTCTCCAAAAGCAACAATTTTTTTGTTAGATATTTACAATTATTAAGTTTTGTTAAAAAGCACCTCTTCTTTATTTTCTGAATCACCTGGCATGACAACCTCAGATCCATTGTGTTTATCTGCTTTTACAAATCCGTGTAGTCCCTCATTCATCCAGGAGTGATCCATAGTAGAAAAAGTTTCAAAAAAGTCTTCTGGACAGTTTAATTCTTCAACGAGACGTTTCGACTTCCATCCGGAAATCATTTTCAATCTGACTGAAAACTGGATCTATTTATACTAACCTGAGTAAAAGGTAAAAAAAAATAGTAAGAAGGGCTCGACCAATGAGCCTGTGTTACATACAGTGGTGGTCAAAAGTTTACATACACTTGTAAAGAACATAATGTCATGGCTGTCTTGAGTTTCCAGTTATTTCAACAACTCTGACTTTTCTCTGATATAGTGATTGGAACAGATCCTTCTTTGTCACAAAAAACATTCATGAAGTTTGATTCTTTTATGACTTTATTATGGGTAAACTGAAAATGTGACGAAATCAGCTGGGTCAAAAATATGCATACAGCAATGCTAATATTTGGTTACATGTCCTTTGGCCATTTTTACTTCAATTAGGTGCTTTTGGTAGCCATCCACAAGCTTCTGGCAAGTTTCTGGTTGAATCTTTGACCACTCCTCTTGACAGAATTGGTGCAGTTCAGTTAAATTTGTTGGCTTTCTGACATGGACTTGTTTCTTCAGCATTATCCACATGTTCTCAATGGGATTTAAGTCAGGACTTTGGGAAGGCCATTCTAAAACCTTAATTCTAGCCTGATTTAGCCATTCCATTACCACTTTTGATGTGTGTTTGGGGTCATTGTCCTGTTGGAACACCCAACTGCGCCCAAGACCCAACCTTTGGGCTGATGACTTCAGGTTTTCTTGAAGAATTTGAAGGTAATCCTCCTTCTTCATTGTCCCATTGACTCTCTCTAAAGCACCAGTTCCATTGGCAGCAAAACAGGCCCACCGTGCTTGATGGTAGGCATGGTGTTCTTGGGGTTAAAGGCCTCACATTTTCTCCTCCAAACATATTGCTGGGCATTGTGGCCAAACAGCTCAATTTTTGTTTCATCTGACCACGGAACTTTCCTCCAGAAGGTCTTATCTTTGTCCATGTGATCAGCAGCAAACTTTAGTCGAGCCTTAAGGTGCCGCTTTTGGAGCAAGGGCTTCCTTCTTGCACGGCAACCTCTCAGTCCATGGCGATGCAAAACACGCTTGACTGTGGACACTGACACCTGTGTTCCAGCAGCTTCTAATTCTTGGCAGATCTGCTTTTTGGTGCTCCTGGGTTGACTCTTTACCCTCCTGACCGGTTTTCTCTCAGCAGCAGGTGACAGCTTGCGTTTTCTTCCTGATCGTGGCAGTGACAAAACAGTGCCATGCACTTTATACTTACAAACAATTGTTTGCACTGTTGCTCTTGGAACCTGCAGCTGCTTTGAAATGGCTCCAAGTGACTTTCCTGACTTGTTCAAGTCAATGATTCTCTTTTTCAAATCTGTGCTGAGCTCCTTTGACGTTCCCATTGTAGCGTTTGTGGGTGTTTTTATCCAATGAGCCCTTTTTAAATGGCCTCAGAGAAGTCACCAGCTGTAGTCACTCATAATCACTCACAAGAAGTTAAGAGGTCATGATATGAAGCTCATGTCATTGACACAACTTTCTAAGTCTCCAAAATTGCTCATTCATATTGCTGTATGTATATTTTTGACCCAGCTGATTTTGTCACATTTTCAGTTTACCCATAATAAAGTCATAAAAGAATCAAACTTCATGAATGTTTTTTGTGACAAAGAAGGATCTGTTCCAATCACTATATCAGAGAAAAATCAAAGTTGTTGAAATAACTGGAAACTCAAGACAGCCATGACATTATGTTCTTTACAAGTGTATGTAAACTTTTGACCACCACTGTATGATGGCCGTGAATGGCTCCTATTGTAACCACAGACCAGTAAACGAACCCTATTATAAAAATGCTAAAAGCCTAGTGAATAGAAATTCTTGCTAACGAGAGGCGTGAAACTGGGTCATGAGGTGTCATCTTTAGTCCATGTCTTCAAAAGGCTGCTGTAAATACCCGTCCTTACAATTTTTTTTTACCTTTTACTCAGGTTAGTATAAATAGATCCAGTTTTCAGTCCATTTCATTCAGATTGAAAATGATTTCCGGATGGAAGTCGAAACGTCTCGATCAAGAATTAAACTGTCCAGAAGACTTTTTTGAAACTTTTTCTACTATCTGCTTTTACGTTGAAAAGGTCTGGTCAAAAACTCTTCAACTCAATTTTATTTCTACAGCCCAAAATCACAAAACAATGGTCTCAACGAGCTTCACATTGCAGATAGAAAAACATACAAAAACAAAGGACAAAAAAAAAGAAAAATGTTTAAACACAATAAACAGCTTTAGAGCTAACTAACAAAATCTGGTTAAAGAATGTCCAATACAAATCGGGTAGGAGTACTGGGGCTGAAGGGTTCCAGAGAATAACAGGCAATAGTTTGCTGGAATAGTGATAGTATCGCCACAAGGATTGCTCTAGAACTGAGAGTCTTGAGCTGAACCATGGTCTTAAATACCACAGTGGCAAGTGGATGACCTCATCAGGGCAGTCCTCCAATCAGCAGCCACCAAAGTCAGAACAGAGGGTGTCATACTACAATTCCTGCCCTTAAACTCTCCTTCAAGGTGAGGAAAAACTCAGTAGAGGGGAAAAAAAACAAGCAACCTCATTGGGATCCACAGGAAAGAGAGATCCCTCCCCAGGACGTCCAAGACTAATATTTAAATATGATCTTATTCAACTCTACAGTTTATATCTGAAATCAGTAGATGGGGTTTCATCCTGTTGGAAACGAGATGGTCGAACAAGCACGGATACCAGTGATACCATCTTGATACCATCTTGATACCATCTTGATACCATTAGTGCTCTCTTAGAAGGAGACATAAGAGAGGCTATCTGACAACTAGTGGTCTCAGATTTTGATGAGAGTGCAAAAATCCTCCATTAACACGAGACACAACCTGATCAAAAGTAAAGTGCTTCATCGAGTCGATCAAACAAAACTGCTTTCATCTAAAATCTATCCCAATATTTCCCCATTCTGCAATCGGTCCATCAATCTCCAGGAAACCTGAATATTCTGGCTGTGCCTTTACCTCCTGGGCTCTATGACTGAAGTTTTTTCCACTAAAATCACATTTTATTTGCAGAAAGTTGAGCCTGAATGCTCGAAGTGCCTTATTTTAGATTCTTTCTCTTCTATCCAAATCCCAAAGTGACTCTCTTGCTTTCTGGCTCTCCTTCCAAGGAGAGTCATTCTGTGGAAGTGGAAATCCCCCTCCCCATCACGTATGCATTGGTTTAGGGATGTTCTGTATTTTCTCAAATTAGAAAAGATAAGAATGGCATTGAATGGCTCCTCCGATGAGAGCTGATATGGCATCCATTATTCCATTATTCCAGATGACACAACAGGTTCAACTTCTCTCTGTCCCGCAGAAACCCATTTAAACCCAAGTATGATTACTTGTTGGTAGAAAAATCTATCTCTCCAGCATCCATCTATAGGACAACAGCTAGAATCTATTGTCATTTCTAAGTTCTGATAGAGAGTGTTGGTGAGGTTGTGTGTTTTCTTCTTTAGTTTGTTGTATTTTAATATTTTAGTTTTCTGTGCTTTTTGTCTTGTTTTTTAAAGGAATTTCAACATGTGTGAAAGAAAATCTTTACAATGTTTAATTATCATGCTTAAAGGTTGACCTTATAACCCTACAGTTCCAGCTGCAACCCAGACCTTTTAATAGTTGAATCAGCAAGAACGAGAAAGTCCAAAAGAGAAGTAAAAGTAGACATGTCTCAGGAAAAACAGGATTCAGCTAGGTTAGAAAGAAGAAGGTCAAGCAGAGGAAGCCTAGACAACCTCAGGAGGGTGCAGCTGGAATGGAAAGCAGAAGTGATTGTTTGTGACCAAATTGTTTCGTGTAACTATGACATATGCTTTGCTGATATTACAATAAAAAGGCAAACGGGGCAGCTGAACTCCGACAGTCTGAAGGAACGATCACGGAGGTGAGAGTTCTGCCGTCCCTCGCGAGTAGAAAAGACAATCTTGGCTGGTGTGAGTTCATTCTTTTACAACTAGGCTATGTTCAATGAGTTTTATTTTAAAAATTCTCTGACAACATGTGTCTTTTCTGCATTGATATAATAAAAATACTGCATTGTACTTTTATGGCACTTTTCTTGACACTCAAAGACGCTTTACATATGCATTATTCACCCACTCCATACAATCATTCACACACACATTCATTCTTGATGATGGGACCTACCATGCAAGGTGCAGACCACTATCATCAGAAGCAACTGTGAGTTCGGTGTCTTGCTCAAGGACACCTCGGCATGCACCCTAGGTGGGGGATTGAACCTGCGACCTTCCGGCTACAGGACGGTTGCCCTACCCCCATATTGATTCAAAAGAGATTTTATAATATTTTTATAAAACTACAAATAAACAGGGTGCAGTGGTTAACATAGTGGCCTCACAGCAAGAAAGCAGAGAGTTTGAGTCCCAGAGTGGGGATTGAAATTTGAAACTCAGGCCCTTCTGTGTGCAGTTTGCATGTTCTCCCCGTGCATGTGTGGGTTTCCTCTGGTTTCCTTTCAAAACATACATGTTATGTTGATTGGCTGAGTGTGTGTGTGTGTGTGTGGATGGTTGTCTATTAAAGGGCCCATCTCAATCAAAATACCTCTCTTCACATTGCATCCTCTGCACATACACACGCAAAATGTGGGCTTTGCAACATGCATTACACCATAGTTATGAAAATATATTGATTTGGTGGAGCGCAGTCACAGACCCGGAACTATGAAAGCCCGGGTATCGCTGATCCCCCCCACCCATCCTGAGAAAGTACAAGCTCCGCCCTCTGCTCTCACTGAGCCACTATTCCTCCGCCCATCTCTGAGCGGGAGGGGGAAGGCAGGCGTAAACCCGTGCGTAGCGGTTTGGTAGCGTCTGAAATAAGATCTTATCATGTCGATTCATCATGTTCAGCCCTACATTTTGGATCCAGAATCCGACGAGGATTTTGAGGTGCATGAAGCACGAGCACCACGGTGATATGGGATGAATGTTACTGATTGGTAAAGTATTACAAAATGCTTGTAGATTAATGGAGTGAGGAGGGCGGGCGGGCGGTGAGGAGGGAGGGGGGGTTTGCGAAGTCCGTCCTGGCTACGTCAAATGCGTCATACTTTAGACATCTGCTCGTTGGTTGTTTTGTCTGAGTGTACCAGAAATCCACAAAAAAACGTGCTAAATCAATCTAGAAAGACACACACACACACACACACACACACACACACACACACACACACACACACACACACACACATACACAAGGCCTGGTCATCACTCTTACAAGGTAGAAAACTCTGGAAAGTCAATTTTGCATGAGATGGGCCCTTTAAGGGCTCCACAATAGACTCTCGACTGCGAGGTGTACCCTGCCTCTTGTCGGAAATCTACCAGGATAGGTTTTCCCTAATGTGGTCGCGGGGATGCCGAAGTTTATCTCGACTGAATTCATTTAAGAGCAGGGTACACCTTTAACAGGTTGCCAGTTTGTTGCGGAGCCTCAATCACACAAACAACCATCCACACACACACGCTTTCATTCCTACGGGTTATTTCATAACGGCCAATCAACCTAACATGTGTGTTTTTGGAGGGTGGGAGGAAACCGGAGTACCTGGAGGAAACCCACACGTACACGGGGAGAACATGAAAGGCCTGTGTTTCAAGCCTCATCCCACCTGGGGTTCCGAACACCAGCCTTTTTACTGGAAGACCACTGTGGTAACCCCTGTGCCACCATGCTGCCCCTATTTTTAAAGATGGTGTAAAACAATGTTCCCACACATTTAAACCCACTTCTATGCCAACCACTCCTCGATTCCTCCACACAGCTGTTGTGACTGCTGGAACCCACCTTCCACACTCCACAGAAGTAATAACTCTGAGTTTTCAGAGACATACGGTAATGCTTTTAAAAGTTTATGGCTTGTGAACTATTTGAACGGGGTGATGGTTTCCTGCGAGCCTCCCACTGAGCCGTGCATAATGCTGGAGTTCAATCACAAGATTCTCTTCATAGATTGTTTTATTTGGTTAATTATCTAAGAAGACAGCGAGGCAGAAAGCTATTAAGTCTTCCACACAGTCACCATGATGCTCTTCTATTGAAGATGGATATCTCTTCTATCACACAAAACATCTAGCTGTTAAAAAAAAAAAAAAAACCCTCTTCAAGCCTCCGAGGAGCTCCTGTCTAACAGATACAGAAGGATTAATCTACTGTCCAACTTTTCAGAGCTTCCTCTGTGTAATTAGCAGCTCTTTTATTCTTCATCCAGACAGGCACGTTTATTCCGACCACAATCCTGGACCGAAGCCCGACACACTCCATAACGTCCAGGTGTAATGGCTGAACGTGTCAGGCTTCAGGTCTAAATGCTTCTCCTTGTCACATCATCAGTTTCTTTCATGTTCTCCCAAACCTGCTTAATCCGTCTTTTTGGCTCCTTCGTTTTTTAACTCGGTCTCTTTTTGGAATTTTTTTGTCTGTTTGAATCTATTAAAAACATATGATGCTGTTTTTAAAAGTTTTCAAAATCTTTTCTGATCATTTTTATGTCTTATGTTACACACACTGTCCTAACTGACTGAGTGTCAAGCGGCTGGGATGAAAATCAGCGCCTCCAAATCCGAGACCATGGTCCTCGCCAATGGCGGCTGGTGACGTGTGGCGCAGGGGCGCCGCCCCCCGACCTGATGACCAAGAAACATATATGCACATATATCTACTGTATATATTCCTTTTATATAATATATCTAAAAAAAAAAAAAAAAAAATTTGTGTGTTTGAAAAATGTGCGCCCCCCAGTTTTTTTTACCACCAGCCGCCACTGGTCCTCGCCCAGAAAAGGGTAGAATGCCCCCTGCAGGTCAGGGACAGGGTTATGCCCCAAGTGGTTTAGGTATCTTGGGGTCTTGTTCACAAGTGGGGGAAAAAGGGAGCAGGAAATCAACAGACGGATCGGTGTGGCATCAGCAAGAACTAGGACGCTGCATCGGTCCGTTGTGGTAAAGAAACAGCTGAGCCGAAAAGCAAAGCTCTCAATTTACAAGTTGATCTGCGTTCCTACCCTCACCATGGTAACCAGGATCTACGTTCCTGCCCTCACCATGGTAACCAGGATCTACGTTCCTACCCTCACCATGGTAACCAGGATCTACGTTCCTACATTCACCGTGGTAACCAGGATCTACGTTCCTACCCTCACCATGGTAACCAGGATCTACGTTCCTACCCTCACCATGGTAACCAGGATCTACGTTCCTACCCTCACCATGGTAACCAGGATCTACATTCCTACCCTCACCATGGTAACCAGGATCTACATTCCTACCCTCACCATGGTAACCAGGATCTACGTTCCTACCCTCACCATGGTAACCAGGATCTACATTCCTACCCTCACCATGGTAACCAGGATCTACTTTCCTACCCTCACCATGGTAACCAGGATCTACGTTCCTACCCTCACCTATGGTCACCAGCTGTGGGTGGTGACCGAAAGAATGAGATCGCGGGTATAAGCGGCCGAAATGAGCTTCCTCCGTAGGGTGGCTGAGCTCTCACTCAGAGATCGGGTGATGAGCTCTGCCATCCGGGAGGAGCTCGGTGTCGAGCCGCTCCTCCTCCAGGTCGAGAGGAGCCAGATGGGGTGGTTCGGGCATCTAGTCAAGATGCCGCCCGAGCGCTTCGCGGGTGAGGTGTTTTGGGCATGTCCCACTGGGAGGAGACCAAACTGAAGAGACTATGTCTCACAGCTAGCTGAGGAATGACCAGGGATCCTCTAGGGTGAGCTGGAGTATGCAGCTGGGGTGAGCGAAGCCTGGTCTTCCCGTCTGAGGCTGTATAGGGGTCGGGTGAAGGAGGAGATGGGTGGCAGCCAACGAAGTGGACCCTGGCAATCAGATCTGTGTCCGTGCATGTGGCCCCAAAAGCGGCTGGTGGGCCGTTTGGGGTTTACTCTGACCTCTCATATTCAGCCAGGACAGGCTCTGGCACCCACTGGATAATCTGCCAGAAGATGAATGAATGAAGTTGTCAACCTCTTTTTCAATGCTCAATCGTTCTGATTGGTTACTCTATCTCAAAATGCATGAAGTGCTCCACATTTTAAATGCTGTTTACAAACTACTTTAATTGCAAAAAGAAATCAATGTCCCTATTTGAGGAAAGATTGTGTGTAAAAAAAAAAAAATTAACAGGACAAATGCTAAAAAGAAGACACCCTAGGGTGGGTTCACACAGCTTGCTCCAAAAAGACATAACTTGCATTCATTTTGCTGCATCCCTTTTTAACCTTTGGTTGCAGGGCAGCCATGTTCTTGATGTGGGCAGGGATGGGTTTGCCTGATCTGCTTTAAACCTTGTTTGGTTGCATTTGATGCACAGCGAGTCAAACCAGTGCCAGCAGCTTGAAAATAATTCAGCAGATTTTTTTATCAAGATTTTGTTGATTTTATTAGCAGTAGCGCTAATGCTGCCATACTGCCATTAGCGGCATGTGTACAGCTGCTAATGGCAGTACACATACCATTAGCGGCTGCGGCTTCTCAAGCATACTTTTATAGACTCTATATGTAAAACTGACAGAATGGCTGTTTTGCAGGAATGTGGTGTGAACGCAGCGTTATACTTCCAAGTTTATAAGTGAGTGGTCAAATAATTAAGAGACAATGACAGAACGTAGTGGGGATGAATATTTGCAATAAACTGACATAAAAATAATTTTAGTATTGAGTAGATCTGATATTTATTAATCTATTGTATGAATTATGACATGATAATCTGGGTCATTAGGGTTCTGCTCATTGGAATTGTTTGAATGCAAAATAGAACTTTAAATTGACTAACTTTAGGAAGGGAACACAGACGTTCAATAAATCAAACAACTTTTAATGAATATAAATGGAAAGCACTGCATTTAAAAAGGAAAAAAAAACATCTCTGTGTTGGGCGGCTTGAGAGTTTGGACTGTATGTAAATTTTGTCCACGATATCTTAAAATCACAGGTTTAAATTGACTTATTTTGTGTTGTTTTATTTTCCAAAATACATTTTGGTCCGTCGTGGTAAAGAGAGAGCTGAGCCGAAAAGCAAAGCTCTCGATTTACAAGTCGATCTACGTTCCTACCCTCACCATGGTAACCAGGATCTACGTTCCTACCCTCACCATGGTAACCAGGATCTACGTTCCAACCCTCACCTATGGTCACCAACTGTGGGTGGTGACCGAAAGAATGAGATCGCGGGTACAAGCGGCCGAAATGAGCTTCCTCCGCAGGGTGGCTGGGCTCTCACTTAGAGATCGGGTGAGGAGCTCTGCCATCCGGGAGGAGCTCGGTGTCGAGCCGCTCCTCCTCCAGTCAAGTGGAGCCAGATGGGGTGGTTCGGGCATCTGGTCAGGATGCCCCCCGAGCGCCTCGCAGGCGAGGTGTCTCGGACATGTCCCACCGGGAGGAGACCAAGGGGCAGACCCCGGACCCGCTGGACAGACTACTATGTCTCACAGCTGGCCAGGGAACGACTTGGGATCCTTCCGGGTGAGCTGGAGGATGCAGCCGGGGAGAGAGAGGCCTGGGCTGCCCACTTGAGGCTGTTGCCCCCGCGACCCGATCCCGGAACAAGCGGAAGATGACGAAACGGAACGAAACAATATTATATTGTGTTGTATGTTTTGACAGAATTATTAAGGTTGAAATCTAAAGATGACAGTTGAATAATATTTGTAAGTTGGGTAAAATGTCCCTGGTCATCTGGAGATTTCTGGTACTGGTAATAAAAAAAGCAAAGAAAAAAAAAAAAAAAAAAAAAACTAAACCAAAAAAGCGGCACTATGGTATTGGGTCAATCTGATGATGATTATCCGTTTGGAGTTGTATCATTGGAATGAACAGCCAGCTTCCCTGTCTTTATTCTCAGTGGTATAGAAATTAAATGATAAGCTCATATGACTGATTCATCCTCCAGACCGGCCTGGTCGTCTCCCGGGGATAAACCAAAACAACATGCTGATCACAAAAAGTCCAAAATTCAGTCCAGAATTGCTTTTAATCACATCTGAAAAGCACATGACAGATTATTTTAGCAGCACACTGGCAATCAGGACCACTTGATTTGTTAGAACAGATGACAAGATAATTTTTTGTGCTGCTCTTATTTCCCACATTTGCACAAATCGCAGATTGATTGGAACAACATGGCCTGGACAAATGGTTAAAACGCAGCAGCCTAACTGTGTGCACAAAATGAGTTTTTAAATTGCCTGCATAGCAGCTCCAATAGATTTATGTGGGACTGTGAGTACCTCGGAGGGATTCATTGCTGATTGGAACTGTCTTTGCCATGATAGATGATGCTCGGTAATGAATTGATCACAATCATACAGCAAGCGGTACCGGGCGTAGCCGACAACTGGGCGTTGGTGGTTATACAGTAATACCATGTCGGCCATGCATCCGTCTGATGGAGTGTAATGTGATTGGTTCCTATGTGCTCCACTGTCCCATCAATCATAACCAATTCTAGTGTTGGAGGCTGTAGGGTTAGGGTTTAAGGGGGCTCCTAGGAGGTTGAAGTGAAGCCAGTTAGGCTGAAAAAAAATCTATTTTGTTTTCAGCTTCTCAAAAAAAAAACCCAAGAATAAATCAACAACAAAGTATCAAAATAAAAACCTCCGTCCGCCCAGTGTGCCACACTATTAAATGGTTGAGGTCAATGGGACGACTGGTTTGAAGCAGTCATTTCTGCAAGGTTTTTAAATTTTTTGACATCAACCATTTGTGGCCTAACATTGAAATCCTAATCAGTTAGTCTATAGTTGGTATCAATTAACATTGGGCAGTCGAACTAGAATTCTTTGGGGGTTTGCAAGAATTCGCTTTGACAAAAAATTACGATCTCAACATGTTCTGATAGCTGGGAAGCGTTGGACCACCCGAGCAGGGGACGGACATTCCTAGTGCACAGGTCATTTTCTTTTTTCCAAACTTTAAGGTCAGACCATTTCTTTTAATTTCACTGACACATCAGTGTGTGTCAATCACAGAGTTGCTGTGGTTATCGCCTTTTGTGGGCGACGCCATCGTGGTAAATGGACTCTACTTATGCAGCGCTTTTCCACCTGTGTTGGCACTCAAAGCCCTCACATTCACCAATTCATATTCATACCTGATGGTGGATGCTGCCATGCAAAGTGCAAACCACCATCAGGAGCAATTGGGCGTTTGGTGTCCTGCTCCAGGACACCTTGGCATGAACTTCTGGTGGGGGATCGAAACAGCAATCCTACAGTTAAAGGGCAGTCGCCCTACACACTGAGCCATCCTTCCCCCATTGTAGAACCATCTTGGCTCTACAATGGCAATGACAGCACCTTGCCATTGTTCAAGTGTAGTTTCAGCCACTGGCTCATTTCATCACATTATTTGCATGATCCATATAATCAACCATCCAGAGGCTTGACTGGGTGGAATGTATGTCAAGTTGTCTGATGCTTGAGATTTGTCGCAGGTGCGATGTTTGAAGCTTGTTGGGGAGGCGTTGACACATTGGTAAAGTGTTTGCCCTTGGACCAGGAGAAGCCGGTTTGAATCCCACTGAGCACCCTAAGTGTCCTTCGAGCAGACACCTAACCTCTTAGTTGCTTCGCCAATTGACGTCATCATGGCTGCCTGCTGAGTTGCAATGCAGCACAGTAATTCCTCCATTAAGCGATTAATAAAGGAATTCTTGTTCTTATGTTGCAAAGAAAATTACGGGGGTTTTGACAAATCCCAAAAAAGTTTCATGAGCAAAATTATTGTCAACGTTCCAGTGTAGAGCCAAATCGTTTACTCTACCAAATATTGATGCAATTCTTAATGTTTTGCATTCTCACGTTTTGCATTCTCGCGTTACTCAGATTCCCCCTGCAGGTCAGGGACAGGGTCATGCCTCAAGTGGAGAAGTTTAAATGTCTTGGGATCTTGTTCGTGAGTGGGGGAAGGACAGAGCGGGAGATCGACAGATGGTTCAATGCGGCGTCCGCAATAATCAGGACGCTGCATCAGCCGTGGTAAAGAAAGAGTTGAGCCGAAAAGCAAAGCTCCCGATTTACAAGTCGATTTACGTTCCTACCGTCACCATGGTAACCAGGATCTATGTTCCTACCCTCACCATGGTAACCAGGATCTACCTTCCTACCATCTCCATGGTAACCAGGATCTATGTTCCTACCCTCACCATGGTAACCAGGATCTACCTTCCTACCATCTCCATGGTAACCAGGATCTACGTTCCTACCCTCACCATGGTAACCAGGATCTACGTTCCTACCCTC
Source organism: Neostethus bicornis (assembly GCA_902685375.1). Classification (NCBI taxonomy): domain Eukaryota; kingdom Metazoa; phylum Chordata; class Actinopteri; order Atheriniformes; family Phallostethidae; genus Neostethus; species Neostethus bicornis. The sequence continues at coordinate 2,927,177 of LR738551.1, forward strand.
ACCATGGTAACCAGGATCTACGTTCCTACCCTCACCATGGTAACCAGGATCTACGTTCCTACCCTCACCATGGTAACCGGGATCTACGTTCCTACCCTCACCATGGTAACCGGGATCTACGTTCCTACTCTCACCATGGTAACCGGGATCTACATTCTAACCCTCACCATGGTAACCAGCTGTGGGTTGCAGATACAAGAGGATAAAAACAGCTTCCTCTGCAGGACGACTGGTCTCTTAGTCTGAGATAGAGGGAGGAGTTCTGCTATCCGGGAGGGGCTCGGAGAAGAGCTGTTGCCCTTCTGGGTCGAGAGAAGCAGATCAGGTGGTTTGGGTGTTTGTTTAGGATGCCTCCCCGGTGCCCCGCCAGTGAGGTGTTTCAGGCATCTCCCACTGATAGGAGACCAAGATGCAGACCCCAGACCTGCTGGTGAGACTATGTCTCACAGCTGTACTGGGAGCACCTCGAGATTTTTCCAGATAAGCTGGATGATGCAGCCAGGGTGAGAGAAGCCTGGGCTTGCCAAAAGTGTCCAGGTCGCGGGGAACAAACGTTCCCAGCTACAGACCCTGTGACCCAGCCCCATATAAGAGGCCGGGTAAAGTGTGCAGCATTACACCGCAGCAGGCTGCCAGGACGGTACCAAAGGGCGGAGAAACGGGGGGTTAGCTTTCTTCTCCAGGGGCACCTAGACATGAGCTCAGTGGGATTCGATCCCATGAAATTCCGGTCCAAGTGCGAACGTTCCAACACTGAACAAGTCTTAAAAACAAGCTTCTCTAGTTTACAGTACGTCTAAATTAATTTTCTCAGCAGAATATTGTCTATTTTTTGACAGCTGATCAACTAGCATCAGGTTTTAATTAAAGAGACATAGTCAAAATGAGTTTGGCGTATATTTTAGGCCTAATTAACATGTTGAAATGAGAGGAGAGAACTGATTAGTTGAGTAAAGACTCCCTGTGGATGCTCAGTTCAACCATCCGACCCACACACACACACACACACACACACACACACACACACACACACACACACACACACACACACACACACTTGCAGTTTGACAGCGTTGGCAGTGAACTGTGAGCCCAGCAGCACTCTCACTCATAACTCTGTTCTGTTCGATATTTTCATTTTCCTGCCTACAGTCCTGACTTGATTTTCACCTTCGGTGTTTCAGGCTTTTCTTTTTCTCCAACTAGAGTCACGCAAAATGACTTTTTATCAGAAAAAAAAGTAGATTAAAACTCCATTTTTATTTTGCACTGTCTGTAAATTCACTATCTGGGTTTTAATAAGAACAAAAATAACATGCTGTAAAGTTAAGATTTAATCAAGCACTGCAAGCTTGTTTAAAGGAGGCGGTGGCTCAGTGGTTAGAGCGTTCGCTCGCGGACCGGAAATTAACCATAAGTTTGCAGGTTCGCACCCCACTGAGTTCACATCTAGAGTACTTGGGGAAGATACCTAATACCCCATTTCTCCCACCATTGGCGCCGTTGTGGCAGCCTGCTGAGGTATAGGAGTGCCGCACACAAATTTACCCAGTAAGGGTTGAGTAGAGTGAGTAAAACAAAAAAAAGCTGGGGGACGTATGCTGCCCCCTGCATCTACACTGTAGTTTTGTTTATCAATTCATTGGTAGGCTGGTCCCTCAACGCCACTGACAAGATTTTCTCGACCCATAGAACGGTCACAGGAAGGTCCTCAAGTCTTGACAGATCGTTTACAGCAGACCGCATCGTTTCCCCTTTCAAAAGCCAGAGGGAGGGAGCTGTGGTGCCTCATGGAGCTGGTTGTTAAGGGTGGAAAAGATCCAAACATATTTAGATGATTGATTATTGGGTTTCTACTGATTGGTAGACAGCTTCCTGACATTCCGCAAAAACCGACGGATTCTAGTGAATTTGGCAAGCTGCCAGACTTGGTAGTTGGAATGACCCTGTAAAATGTGACCCAAACTCTGGAGGCCATATTGGAGGCCATTTGGGTTCTAATTGGCAGACTGGCTGCTGTTTAGGAATTTCTCTATGTAACGAATACGAACATGAAGAAGACGAACGCTCGTATCAAAGAGAATTGTTTCAATTGATCCCACATTGGCTAATTACCATGGAAGCCGCTGACACAGACACAAGGTGCCGGTCATGGTTCCCTCGTCCACCACCAGAGGGAACCCGGGCCTCTCCTAATCTGCCTGATTTCTGACACCTGAAGGTCTTTGTGCAGCCGCCTTTAAAAAGACTGTCTTCCCTTCAGGTGCTGGGTCATACCTTCCATTCCAGCCAGGTCTTCCTGGCTGCCTGACCATGAAATACATTTTAAACAATGACTTCAAGAAATTTTGCTGGACTCTTTTATTCAATAAATTATGTTTGTTGTCCTGTAATTGGGTGCTCCTCCTTCCACCTGCACATCACATCATTATAGTGTGTTTGAAGAATTTGGCGGCAAACCCAAAACAAAGAGTTTTGTCTCCCTGTCTTATCTGATCCTCCTCTGGAGATGATTCATACCACTGGTTGGTACCCACACCTCACTCTGCTCCCACCCCACACTACCCAAGATCGGTGCATTCCACAATACTTAATATTTTTCTACCATTTTGTAATATGTTTACACGTCTTATCACAAGTTTTTCCCCCCTACTTTCTCACCTTCACCACCTAATAAAATGTTCCCACATCTGGTGACCTATCATCACCAGCTGTGGTGGGTAATCTGAAGAACAAGATCACAGATCCAATCGGCTGAAATGCCGGGCTCTCACTCAGAGATAGAGTGAGGAGCTCGGAGTAGAGAAGTTGCTTCTCTCGACTCTCTGGTCGAGAGAAGCCAGATGAGGTGTTTCGAGGGACGTTCCACTAGCAGAAGACCCAGGGGCAGACTCCAGACCCGCTGGAGAGACTATATCTCACAGCTGGATAGGGAACACCTAGGGATCCTCCTGGGTGAGCTGAAGACTCAGTCGAGGTGAGAGAAGCCTGGGCTTGTTTTGACACTAGGTTGAAGCGGACATAAAGAATGTGTATGTCAGGGTTTTATGGTGTGGTGGGATGTGAAACGAGGAGGACCCAAATGCAGGACATCGAACTATTCAGGAAAGTCTGTAAAGCAAAGGGCACAGGATTAACTCAGGATTTCAAAAGTCCAAATAATAACAAAGTTCAAACATGGTCAGGCGAACAGGGTGACCTGGCTGGAAGGGATAGTAAGACCCAACAGGGAAGTCTGGTTTGATTCCCCTCAAATAGATGGCAGGGTGCATAGATGTGTGGAATCAGGAATCATCCTCAGGTGACCCTAATCAGGGTGATGAGGAACCTCCAGGGCTCCCTCTGGCGGCTGGTAAGGGATCCTGACAGTGTAAGGTTTTCAAACTTTGTGACCTTGAAACTTTTTTTTTACCTTGAAAGTTAGTTACTCTATACGTAGTTGGTACTGAGTAAATTTAGGCATTTTTATCAAGTGTGTTAAAGATATACGCTCCTGCCCTTTTTTGTGGGACCCTATAGGTGTTGATTTTTGCATAGTTTTGTTTGCCCTCAAATTTTACTTACAATTGATCAATTTTGTTAAAGTCTGTTTTTCACGAAATAATACATACGACAGAAAATATATATATTTTTTGCAGTTTTTAAACCATCTCCTTCTATTTTCACAGATCAGATTTCTTTTCATCATTTCAGAGACAGTTTAATGAAGACCTTTAATAGAGACTGGTTGTGTTAAATTAAAATGATTGGGTTTGATTAGGAGACGCTCACCTGGGTTTCAGAACTCCCAGAGCTCAAAGTAAATCATGAGCAGCCAAGAACAAATTAAAACATGGACTTTTATAAATGTCGTTTAGTAATCAGGTGAGTTTTTAAAGTCCAGTTTAGCCAACATGATGATCTTCTCAGAATCCACGAACCTTCCCAGTCGATGGTTATTCAGTAAGACATACACACTTAGTACAAGTAACAATTCAACGAAGCAACTGGAATAAAAGATTCTTCCACACAGCATCCAGTTTGAATAAAACGCTACACCAGTCTATCAATTATTGGTTGGGGTCATTTACACACGAAGGCGGACCAATGGTGACAAACCATTAAATATTCATTTAAATAAATTGCAACTTTTATGTTTTTAAATAATAAAAAACACCAGCCATGCTGGTGCCCCCCAAGACTCCACTTATTTTAGTGTGACATGAACACAAGCATCCGTCCTCCATGTTTGTAGTTTTGTAACTGAAAAAATGAGATCAACCATGCTGTACGATGCTTGGATCCGAATGGAAAAGTGAGAAGAGATAAAGAAGGTGGAAGATTTGAAGTATCTAGGATCAACAGTCCAGAGCAATGGAGAGTGTGGAAAAGAGGTGAAGAAGCATGTTCAGGCAAGCTGGAACGGGTGGAGAAAAGTATCAGGTGTGATGTGTGACAGAAGACTTTCAGTTAAAATGAAAGAAAAAGTGTCCAAAACCGTGGTGAGAGCAGCCATGTTGATTGGTCTAGAGACAGTGTGGTGAGAGCGGCCATGCTGATTGGTCTAGAGACAGTGTGGTGAGAGCAGCCATGCTGATTGGTCTAGAGACAGTGTGGTGAGAGCGGCCATGCTGATTGGTCTAGAGACAGTGTGGTGAGAGCGGCCATGCTGATTGGTCTAGAGACAGTGTGGTGAGAGCAGCCATGCTGATTGGTCTAGAGACAGTGTCACTGAGAAAAAGACAGGAAACAGAGATGGAGGTAGCAGAGATGAAGATGCTGAGGATCTCTCTGGGAGTGACCAGGATGGACAGGATCAGAGGAACAGTACATGTTAGAGGTTTTAAAGTCAGAGAGGTCAGACTGAGATGGTTTGGACATGTGCAGAGGAGAGAGAGAGAGTACATCAGAAGAAGGATGCTGGGTTTGGAACCACCAGGAAAGAGAACTAGAGGAAGACCAAAGAGGAGGTTCATGGATACAGTGAAGGAAGACATGAAGATAGTTGGAGTGACCAAAGAGGATGCAGGAGATAGGGTTAGATGGAAGAAACTGACTTGCTGTGGCGCCCCCTGAAGGGAAATGATGGAAGAAGAAGAACAATAAAGTCATTCAGGTCTCAAAACAAACGATTACACAGAGTAAAGAAGAGACTTTAAATGTGGAATGAGTGGAGATTGTGTCATCACTCTGGCCTTCTTGGCTCAGCTTAAAGTTTGAGACATTTTGTTGGCAAAATGTGACTTTTTCTTTTCTGCAAAGTCAAGTTTAAGCTAAACAAAGGATAGAAAAACTGTCTCAGAAAAAGCAGCTTAAAGTAGAAGAAGTGACAACAGTGAGAGGTAAAACTCCTGCTGCCAAAGCTGCTTGGAGATTAAAGGCTTCATACTGTGATGTAGCCAATTAAGCTCCGTTTAGACGGAGCAATCTACTCATGATCATTTTTGTCACCCCCGAATCTCCAAACATAAACAAATCTCATGGGATCAACGACGAACACCTCAATAGGTTTACTGTTTTAAAGACTATGAGGGACTATAAGGGGTCCCAGCTGGAGACATTATGCCCGTATTTAGATGGATATTAATGCTGATGTTGATAATAATAACACTTTGCTTGCTCAACTTCTGTCTCTGTAGAAAGGTGGCACCGATGGCACTTTTTCAAAACCGATACAAACTTACGTTTTTTTTTTATTTGAGAACTCACCAACACTGATGACACTACTTTTTAACTAAAACTAAGACATTTTATTTCATTACATTACCGTAATTTCACGACCATTAGGTGCACCGTACAAAAAGGCGCAGTCTCAGTCACACACCGCCTTACAACAACACACACAAGCATGCAAATGTGCATATTACAAAATAGATCGGGAGCAAAACTGAGTTTGGTTGTGCTTTATTTAACTAGTAATGATACTAAACAAGCACATTACCGGTAATAGTCCTTATTCAAATCCGTCAAAGTCCTCATCCTGTGTTTCTGAATCGAACAGCTGCGCAAAATCCAACAGAGCAGGTCCACTTCGCTCCTCGCTGTCAAAGTCACTGTCTGTACTGTGCGGCTCCTCAGAAAGGATACCAGCTTTTGAGAAAGCTCGGATAACAGTACCAGCAGACACGTTAGTCCAAGCATCTACAATCCATTGGCAAACTGTAGCGTAACTCGCCCGGCGCTGCCTTCCACCCTTCGTGAAACTGTGGTCTCCTTCGGTCATCCATCGCTCCCACGCCGCTCACACTTCACTCTTTAACGTTCTCATGCCTTTTTTTTTCAGGTCCGCCTCGCGGGCACCGCGTTTTCTTTTAGGTTTGCTTTTTCTCACACACAAGGCGCACCGCACAAAAAGGCGCACCGCTCATTTTGAAGAAAATCTAAGACTTTTATATGCGCCTTATAGCCGTGAAATTACGGTACTTTGGAATTTATCTTTTGTCCATTCTGACACCACAACATTTACATCAGAAGAAATGTAAATTTATTCAACCTCTTCCTTCTGTAAAGTTCCTTTATTTTGAAAATGAACACCTCAAAGGGAACTACCAGTTAAATTTATGGACTTATTTGTTTCATCGTCTGATACGGTTATTCCTTGAAAGGCTGCGCGGGGTGCCAGAGCCAAGCCCGGCTGATTTCAGGTGATGAGCAGGATACATCCCGAATAGGTCGTTAGTCTGTCATGGGGCCACACACACACAGACAACCACACACACATTCATTCATAGGAGCAATTTCATAGCAGCCAATCAACCTAACACGCATTTTTTTGGAAGGTTGGAGGAAACCGGAGAAAACCCACACACACTCGGGACGAACATGAAAACTCCACACAGAAAGACCAGTGTTCCTCGCCTCATCCCGCCCAGGACTTGAACTCCAACCCTCTTGCCACTGTGCTAAACACTGCACCACCTGCAAACAACAAACTTACTTGTTCAACAAAATGTATTAAAAATAAACATGTAAAAATTTAATACTGTCATGATCAGCCTCCTTTGCCACCAGAGGGAGCCGTGGATGTTTCTCATCACCCTGATTTGGGACACCTGAGATTGATTCCTGATGCCACACATCTGTGAACCCTGCCATCTATTTAAGGACATTCTTCTTGGACTTCCCTGTCGGGTCATACATTTCTTTCCAGCCAGGTCTCCCTGGTTGCCTGACCAAGAACACATTCTGAACAATAACCTCTTGCCACGTCACTAAAACTTGTTTTTCTTTTACAGCATTACTGGACTACCATTCTCAAATAAACCATGTTTTTGGACCTTCATTTGGGTCCTCCTCTTCATGACAGAATCCCACCTCCTGCCTCCAATGAACTGTAAAAACAAATCAAGATTTTTCGATGGATTCAGAAGAAAGCTTTAGCATCTGGAGATGAAAGACTCAAGATGTCAATGTTCTTCGCCCACCGCCAGGGGCCTTCCCTCATTTGCCTGATTTTAGACACCTGAAGGATTTTGTGCAGCTGCCTTTAAATAGGCAGCCTGTCTTCCCTTCACCATCCCTTCCAGCCAGGTCTTCCTGGTTGCCTGACCAAGAAAACATTCTGAACAACAACCTCTTGCCATGTCACTAAAACTTTGTTTTTTCCTTCCACAGCATTACTACACTGCCATTCTCAAATAAACCATGTTTTTTGTCCTGCAATTGGGTCGTCCTCCTTCCACCTGCATCCACATCATGACACAAGAGCTTCAACATTTTTTATGGTCACACTGTGAACATAGTGTAACTTTTGACAGACTTCATCTTTAAGTATACTATACAAATAAAAAGATACAAAGTAGAGGAAAAAAAGAATGGATGTGTTTGCTTTAACAGGTGTTAAAAAAATGAGAAATCAATACTTAAACATAAACTTATGGAAGGAGATTAGGCCTAATGACATCTAAAATAAAAGTTTTGTTTTGTTGTGAAATAAGTCCCTAAAGTTTTGTAAAGTTACCCTGGTTCCTTCCAGTCTGCACTTCTAATCATTAGGACTGGAAACGATGTGTAACATGATAGAAATACAATTTAAAACAGGAAACAATATCACAGTTATTCCTGTATGGTTTTTATTATTATAGCTGATCTATATTGTGTGTGTGTGTGTGTGTGTGTGTGTGTGTGTGTTTGTTTGTGTCCAACGTTTTCAAACAGGAAGAATTAAATAACTTTTTAATGAACGATAAAGGTTTTATATTTTTACAGCAATTTTCTACCTGCGTCGGTTCTCAAAGTGCTTACCATCCTAGCTCACATTCACCCGTTCACACACACATTCATACCTGATGGTGGAAGCTGGCATGCAAGCTGCAAACCACCATCAGGAGACATTAGGGGTTTGATGTCTTCTCAAGGACACCTCGACATCAACTGCTAGCAGGGGATTGATCCTGTTACTTTCTGGTTAGAGGACGCTCACTGTACGCACTGATCCATCCTTTCCAATGTAAAACATGTCCACCACCCTCTGCACCGGACCAGAGGAAGTAGAGGAGATAACCACGATCTATATTCCTACCCTCACCATGGTAACCAGGATCTACATTCCTACCCTCACCATGGTAACCAGGATCTATGTTCCTATTTTCACCATGGTAACCAGGATCTACGTTCCTACCCTCACCATGGTAACCAGGATCTACGTTCCTACCCTCACCATGGTAACCAGGATCTACGTTCCTACCCTCACCATGGTAACCAGGATCTACGTTCCTACCCTCACCGTGGTAACCAGGATCTATGTTCCTACCCTCACCGTGGTAACCAGGATCTACGTTCCTACCCTCACCATGGTAACCAGGATCTACGTTCCTACCCTCACCATGGTAACCAGGATCTACGTTCCTACCCTCACCATGGTAACCAGGATCTATGTTCCTACTCTCACCGTGGTAACCAGGATCTACGTTCCTACCCTCACCATGGTAACCAGGATCTATGTTCCTACCCTCACCATGGTTACCAGGATCTACGTTCCTACCCTCACCATGGTAACCAGCTGTGTGGGTGGTGACTAAAGAATGAGATTGTGGATAGAAGCCGCCAAAATGAGCTTCCTGGCTTCGTGGCTGGGCTCTCACTCAGAGATCAGGTGAAGAGTTCTGCCATCCGGGAGGAGCTTGGTGTCACGCCGCTCCTCCTCCAAGTCGGAGAAGCCAAACGGGATGGTTCGGGCATCTGGTCCTGAGCACCTCACTGGTGAGATGTTTCGGGCATGTCCCACCGGGAGGAGACCAAGAGGTAGACCCCGGACCCGCTGGAGAGACTATGTCTCACAGCTGGCTGGGGAACGACTCGTGATCCTTCCGGGTGAGGTAGAGGATGCAGCTGGGGTGAGAGAAGCCCGGGCTTCCCATCTGAGGTTGTTGTCCCGCGACCCGGCCCCGGATGAGTGAAGGGCGACAAAACGGAATGGAAAGTTTTTCTTTGTACAAACATCCTGAGAGACGATCCTTTTCTTTAAAAAGAAAAGTTTAAGAACAGCTTTGAGTATCTTACAAAACCAGGTAGAAAACCGAAACCAAATGAGATCATTTATAGTTAGTATTGACTAATTGAAGGCAATGTTGTTCAAATCTTTTACTCAATGCATTCACAAAAGTGTTACAGAAGCACAGCGAATGCCAATGGCTTCATTCGGGGTGTTTAAAATGTCACATTTTAGTTTGTGGCCAAAACATTTATCAGGAGAATGACTCTGGAAGTTGCTGCTTAGAAAGATTGTAATTAGAAAAGACATTTTTCTGATTAGCAATTGTCTCACTGGTCTCAAAGGGCTTCAAACACAACTGATCCATCATGAACACACAATTAAATCCAACACAATGACAATAAAAAGAGGAAACAGAAGCATCCTGGTGCAAACTCACAGGGTGTGAGCAGAATGGCATGACAGATTAGATCATCCACATCCAGTGGTGGAAAGTAACGAAGTAAATGTAGTTCGTTACTGTACTTAAGTAAAAAAATGGTGTATCTGTACTTTACTTAAGTAAAATTTAAGACCTGTACTTTTACTTTTACTTCACTACATTTTCAGTACAAATATCTGTACTTTTACTTCGCTACTTTTTAAAAGTGTGTTTTACATTTTTTGTTACATTTTCGTTCAGGAATTTGTAAAATACACAGGTTTTTTTTTTTAGCGCATCTTGAAGCCGCATCGCCAAAATCAAAAGAAGCATTTGATCGGGAGAAGAAGTCATGAATCGAGAAACATTTTCCGCATTCATTCAAAAACCTAACATCAAATCTAGTACAAATTAAAAAGAGTCAGAAGATCGTTGTTTGTTGTGTTTACTTCTAAATAAAAAGTTGAGCCAGCATTACACAGAGCAGGGGC